>CM038681.1:190744704-191384704 GCA_021605205.1 Aegilops longissima
GGTTGATGTTCTTGAAAATCTCTTCAACCACTTTAAAAGACTGAACAATGAAAATGTTCAACAAACCTTCGATCGCCTCATGACATCAAATGAGCTTCAGCGCTTGGTGCCACTGACATCACCGACCATGAGGTGGTGAAGAAATTATTGAGATCGCTTGATTCCTCATTTGATACTCTGTGCGATGATACAAGAGCGTCTTGACTACAAGTCATTGATCGGTGATATCCTCGAGGCTAAATACTCATGAGTTCCGGTAAAGAAAGATCTCTATGGTTCTAGCTATGGAAAATCACGTGCCACGAAGGCCAAGGCTGTGTCTGAATCTGATTGTGAAGACTGGTAGTGTGGAGATCTGAATTGAGCAGAACTAGCACTACTTTCGTGAAGAAATTCCGAAGTTCTCAAGGCGTGGTCGCTTTGGAAAATCCTCAAGGAAGCGGTGATTCCTCATCCGGTGACTATAAGAAAGACTATGCCACAAATGCAAGAAACCTGGTCACTACATTCAAGATTGTCCTCGGTGGGAAAGGAATTAAAGAAGAAATACAAGGATTACAGTTACGATGGCGCTAGAAGAAGAAAAGAAATCGTCGAAATCTTCATCATCAAAATCCTCAAAGTCTTCTTCTCACAAGAAGAGCAGCTCCAAGAAGGCTCGGGCATTCATTGGCAGAAATGGACTCTGAAGCTGAATCGAGGAACATGAGGAAGAGGCATCAGAAGAATCCGAGTGCGGTGTGGCGAGTCGGCTCCTTCTTGCTTTCGTCGGCAAGTCCATCTTCTACTCTGAAGAAAATGACCTCACCAACAAAGTGATGAATAGTATGACTACGCTCCACCTATTGCTTCATGGCAAAGGGTGCCAAGGTACTCAAATATACCTCCTCTGAATCTAGTGAAAATGAATCGATGAAGATCTCAAGCCCAGCTACTCAAAACTTGCTAAGATTGCTGTAAAACAACAAAGGGCTTTTGAAAAGGTTCAAAACATGCTAGACAAAAGTGATGATATGTTGGGTGAAGAAATGGATCGCACTAAAGCCACATGAAAATCTTGAGAGACTTGAGTCTAGGTTTGACAGTTCAAGGTCATCATAACACTCTCTTATCGATCATGAGAAACTTTCTTATGAATTTCTTCAAACAAAGATCTTGAGAAGCTAAGTGAGTTATGAAGATCTTGAAGGGCGCGATTCATTACTTGCTCAACAAATCAGCGCTTCTCGGAAGAATTTGTTCCTCCATGCTTAAAGTGCATTGAGCGTGAACGCTAATTCTTCTGAATGTTCAAATGCTTCAACTGTACAAATTCTTCACGCCTCTGCTATCACTAATTCCTCATCGAGGACATTGCTAGTATCACTTGCGATGCGGTGAAGGAATTGTACATGACAGGCATGTACAAAAGCCTCAAAGGCATCAGACTCTTTGTGATGTGCAAAAGCAGATCCTCAACAGAACCCTAGGAAAGAGGTATTGCCTTTGAGAGAAACTCAATCTTGATGGAACATTGGGGAAGCTGGCATTTCCCCAAAACCTCATGGGTTGCTGCAAAGGGACCTCGAGTTGATCCATCCTAACTCAGCTTCCATGTAGATCTCCTCATTCTTGGTGAGTCATTGACTCCAACTATAAACTATTCAAAAATCAGAATGGTAGTATTTGCTGATATGTTGCACTAAGCTGAGAACGGTTCCCTATGAAAAAATCTGGGTTCCAAGAAGTGCCTTGAAAAGTCTTCGGTGAATGTCCTCATGACACCACATGAAGAATAGAACTGATCAAACTCTTCTTATGGACCAAATTCTTCATATGGATCCAAGTCCTCCACTCTGGACCAAATTCCTCCACATGGATCAAAATCCTCATATGATTATCATCGTGCTAACAACTTTCTTTTGCGAGTGAGAGCTAAGGGCTATGAATATGTGCATTATTCTTCAAACCAATATGTTCATAAGTCCTCGAAGAATTTCTCTGCTTGTTCATATGCTTACCTAACCCCTCTTATGTGAAGCGAAATGGATTGGCCTCTATGCCACCATTCTCATATGGAGCTAAATAGAGTGATGAACTCTTTGCCACCCCCTTAGGATGTGGGTGGTGAAGAAAGAACTAATCTCTTCTGAAGTCGGGGCCTCGGGCGATGCTTTAACGTCACGAGAAGAATTTCTTGGGGGCAGACAAAATTCCTGAAAGGGACGCAGGCTAATCATGAAGAAATGAACTTTCATTTCCACGTCCTCATCTTGCTTATCTACATTATGCTTGCTGATGAAATTCATCGATGAAATTGATATCATATTCTTCGGTAATGAAGTATATGAGATCGTAAGTTGCACTAATTCATCTGCGGGATGATCAACCCAAAACCAATGGAGTGGGTTCTCGATAGTGGATGTACAAATCCACATATTTGGTGACAAGAATCTATTGATGGATGCTCCCTTATCACCGTCACATCTGAAGCATATCATCTATGACATCGGCAAAAGAGAAATCGGTATTGGGTCTTAGTAAGGTTGCGATCTCTAAGGACATATACATGGACAAAGTCATGCTTGTTGAGTCCTTAGGATACAACCTCATATCGATCTCAATGCTTTGTGATCTTGATATGGTTGTTGTCTTTGGCAGAAATATCGTTGTGTTGTGATTATGGAAGTTGACAATTCCAAAGTCTTGAAGGCTTTAGGAGAGGAGACTTGTATATTGTTGATTTCTCTGGGGACCACAACCAGCCGTGTGTCTACTTGCAAAAACTTGAAGGCTGGCTATAGCATCGATGACTTGGTCATGCGAGGCATGAGGAATTTGCACTACTTGCGAAGAAGAAGTCATTGGCATTGAGAATGTCAAATTCCTCAAGGATCACTTGTGTGGAGCACAATGAAGCTGGAAAAAAATGACCAAGGCCAAGCATCCATGAAGACTATCATGACCACTACTCGTCCATTCAGTTGCTTCATGGACCTCTTTGGTCCAAATCATTACTCAGCAGTCACTAATGATGCATCTCTATATGGCTTTGTTATTGTTGATGATTACTCTCGTTACACATGGGTACATTGTTGCCTACAAACATGAAGTGCGGGGAAGTCTTCAAGCGATTTTCCTCGAGGGCTTCAACCAACTTTGGTGTGAAGATCATTGCTCATCAGGAGTGACAATGGGCCTGAGTTCAAAATTCGGTCTTGATGACTATCTTGATGAACTTGGTATTACTCATGAGTTATCAGCTCCTTATACTCCTCGAGCAAAATGGGCGTCGTGGGCGCAGAATAGAACTCTTGTTGAGATGGCTGCTTTACTATAGCGATGAATACAAAGCATAAACGTTTTTAGATTGATGCAATTGATACTGCGTGCCACATCATCAGCAGTATATCTTCACAAATTCTTCAAGAAGACTGCCTATGAACTCCTCAGCGACAAGAAACCCAATGTGAGTTATTTCAAAGTCTTGATTGCTAAATGCCGGATTAGAGATCCTCATCACAATACTAAATTTGCAAAGGCACATGAAGGTTTTGTGCTTGATTTGCGGAAGGACTAGCGCACTACAGAGTCTTCAACAATGCTCTTCACAAGATTGTTGACCAGCGTAGATGTGCGATTCGATGAAACTAATGGCTCATAAAGAACTCTACATACTGTGATGAATGAACCGACTTTGAGGAATCTATCAAGTTCAAGGCTACGAGGATGTCATTCCCTCTTGAAGAATCTGCTGAAGAATTCATTCCGAGCCTTGAAGAAGCGTCGGTGATGTACACGAAGATAATCTTGAAGAAAATGGTGCTGAAGAAAATGCTGATCAAATTCCTCACCGACAACAGCTCATCCTCGCGTTGCAAAAAGAACAAGTTGACAAGATCATCGATGACATTGAAACGCCAGGTCCTCTCACACGCTCAAAAGCTTCACATTTATCTAACTTTTGTGGGAACTATGCTTTTGTCTCTATCCACAGAGCCCACTAAGGTAGATGAAGCATTTCGGAGCTGGTGGATTCAGGGCATGCAAGAAAAAATCATATCGAGTTCGAGCTCAACAATGTAATAGGGACTGGTTAATTGTCGAGATCCTGCATAAAGCATAATATCATTGGCACAAAGTGGATCTACAACAACAAACAAGATGAAAATGGCCTTGTGGTGAGGAATAAGAGCACGACTTGTAGCTCAAGGCTACACACAGAGTTGAAGGAATTGATTTCGATGAAACTTTTGCACTGTTGCTAGACTTGAGGCTATTCGCATATTACTTGCCTATACTAACCATCATAATATCACTTTATATCAAATGGATGTGAAAAGTGCATTCCTCGATGGTAAGCTTGAGGAAGAAGTATATATATTGCTCAACCCGAGGTTTTGAAGATCCAAAGAATCACGACAAAGTCTTGAGACTCAACAAGGCCCTCTATGGCCTCAAAGCAGGCCCCACAGGCGTGGTATGATACATTGAAGAATTCTTCGTGAAGAATGAAAACACACCCAGTTCACTCGACCCTACTCTCTTTACTAAATCATATGATGGTGAACTATTTGTGTGCCAAATATATGTTGATGATATTATCTTTGTTTGTACTTGACCAGCGTTATAGTGATGAATTTGCCTATATGATGAGTGAAGAATATCAAATGTCTATGATGGGAGGTTGAAATTCTTCTTAGGTCTTCAAATTAAATCAACAACACAATGGCATATTCATATCTCAGGAAAATACCTCAAGATGTCTTGAAGAAATTCGGCATGCAAAGATTGCAAAGGCGTCAAAATTCCTATGCCTAAATGGCCATCTATGCAGCGATGAAAATGGTATTGACTTGATCACAAAATATCAGCTCCATGATTGGTTCTCTATTGTACTTATGTGCATCTAGGCCAGATATAATGCTTAGTGTTTGCATGTGCCCGATTTCAAGCTACAAGAGGAATCACACCATAAGGCTGTAAGCATATTCTTCGATATCTAGCTCACACACCAACACTGGATTATGGTACCCAAGGGCTCTACTTTTGATCTCATTGGATATTCGACTCGACTATCTTTGGTGATCGTGTGGACCCATAGTCAATCTGGTACTTGTCATTTCCTCGAGCGATCTTTGGTGCATTGGTCCTCGAAGAAAGCAGAACTGCGTATCCTTCTGTCTCTACTGGAAGCTGGTACATTGCTGCTGGCTCTTGTTGTGCTCAATTCTTGTGGATGAAGCAAACTCTCAAGGACTCGGCATCAACGTGAAGAATGTGCCTCTCTCTTGTGACAATGAGAGTGCCATCAAGATTGCTCACAACCAGTTCAGCACTTTCGAAGACAAAGCACATTCAGATTCGTCATCATTTTCTTCGTGATCATGTGTTGAAGGCGACATCTCCATCGAGCATGTGAACTGAAGAACAGCTAGCCGATATCTTCACAAAGCCCTTGGATGAGAAGAGATTTAGCAAGTTGCGGTGTGAGCTAAATATCTTAGAATCTTGAATGTTCTTTGAAAAGGACACACATCCTACTTATATGCAATTGATGACTTAGATGTGCAACACATGAAGAAGCGTTTTCTTCAATCAATGAAGAATAACACTCTAAGTGTGAAGAAATTAATGAAGAATTTGATTCTCAGAACCCTCGACAATTGTATGCGGTGTCTGAAATCATCATTCTTATCTGATGGGTCACGCCACCACCAAAGTTGAAAATCTTCAATTTGAGTTTTTCCTCGATTTGAAATTCTTGAGTTTTCAAATTCTTCAACTTTGCAAAATCTTCACTGTTTCCGTTGTCTTTCTTCATTGACTATTTTTATATATATATATATATATATATATATATATGGTTTATGTCCTCTACAACATTCACTTATGGCTATTTCTTCAAGTTGCTTTTACGCTAAGTGAATGTGATCGGACCCTTCCCCTCTATGCTATACTCCCCAATCTATTCACAAATTCTTCATGTGCGTTCTATTTGAAACTCGTTCAAAATCTTCACTTGTCCTTGTCGGCTGAAGAAATTGCGACGGAACTTTTAACTTATCTTATCCAAATTTTCGGCTTTGCGCTCAAACCGTTCATCCCACGATAAACTTATCTATTCACCGATCTAACACAATCTCCACTTTTGATCGTGGGTGACACATGTCAGCGAATGAGAAGGGCGAGGCACGTTAGTCAAAATCTTGAGCAACAGTTTTCACCGTGGCTATATACCCCTCTCCTTCCTCACTTCCTTTACTCGCTCGACCGCTCTCTCTCTCTCTGCTCGAGCTTCTCAAACCCTAGCGCCGTACTCCATCGTCGCCGGTGAGGAAGAGCTTCACGCCTCGACCTCGTCACGCGTCGTACTCGCGCCCGACCATGAAATCTTCACTCCTTGCCGCCGTAGCTGTCTTCCTCCGCCGAGTTAGGGCGTGGAAGATCTGGTGACGAACTTCTAATCTACACTTCTCGGTTAATCGTGTTCTTCATTCGGGTAATTAAAAGTTACTTTTATTACTGCTTTGATTCTCAAACCTTCTGAAAATCTTCAAAGGTGTTTATTCTTCAAATCTTCACATATGAACACCAAACGAAATATGCTCTTGATTCGTTTCTCTAAGCAATGATTTTCTTCAAGATTCCTCAATTGTGTGGATCCTCGATCTATACAACTCTGGAACCTAAGACAAAGATAACTTAGTGAAATTCTTCAAAACTCATCTGGTCAAATTCCTCAAACTAGTTCTTTTGAAAAACCTTACGAGAAGCATATGACCTCTCAAATTCCTCGCAACTATACTCTCTGTTCAGGTACTCATGTCCGTTGCTGAATCACTAGGTTCTCATCAACTTAACTCATTTGCAGCGTTCCTCGAAGAAGTTGCATACTTCTTGAAGAATTCGATTGTTCAAATTCCTCAATGAAGAATATGGGAAGGAAAGAAGCCACGAAAGGAAGGCCTGAGGTCATGACTGCTTTTGAGATACTGAGGACATATATGCGACTATTACACTGATGAAGCCAAGTTTGGAAGGAAAACAAAAATCAGCGCAAGGTGCGCATTCAGAGATTGAAAGGAGATGGGCAAGGGAATGGAGAGTACAGATATGTTACTCAAAAGTACATGAAGAAATTAGCACTGAATCCTCCATGCCCAAGAGCTCCATTGGCACAGCCAGGCCCACCACATCAAGCGTGGTGAGGACTTTCTGAAGAATGGGCCAAGCGCCAAGCCAAGTTGGCGAGACAAGCCAAAAGCGGTGAGAAATTCAATGAAGACTCTGCTCTGCTGCTGCCCTTGAGGCCCTGTCAGCCCAGAAAATCAATGGCAAAAGCAGCGCACAAGCCAAGTGCTTCACCAGTGCCCTCACGGCCAAATCCTCAGCAATGCCCTCACGGCCCAATCCTCATGCTGCTCCTGCTCCTCCCAAATCCTCGGCTCCTACAAAGTCCTCAGCAGCTCCTCCAAAGTCCTCGGCACTGTGCATCGGCCCGCGTGCCAAAGGATGCAGGCATCTCTATTGCCTCACGTGTCTCGGCAAGTTCCTCGGCTGCACAAATTCTTCATCGAGCCCCACTCTGCTGAAGAAAAAGGCAACACTGGGCGAGGTCCTCGGCCAAGTCCAAAGAAAGAAATGGTCGCCTTCCAAGTGCCATCGATGAAGCTGATGATGATGAACTTGCGAAATCATCGAGACGACAAGAAAGGGCCGCTAGAGCCAAAGGCACACTGTGCCCTTGCTTTTGGATCCAAAGCGATCCTCGATACATTGATCTCGGCACAAGATCCAGACACCTATGCCTGATTTTCATTGACACTGGACAAAGTCATGCTGACCCATTTCATCTCTGAAGAGAAATGATTTGAAAAGGCGGAGAGATCAAAGCTCAATTCGAGGAAGAAAAGTTCACGAGAAACGTTGTCGAGATGACACGAGGAACTCCTCAAGATCGGTGAAATCAAAGCCCTCGGCAAAACTTTGATGCCTATATCTGATTGGCAAGGAGCCAAAGTCAGATTTGTCAACTGACAAAGAAGTTCACCAATGTTGCCCCAGCGCAACAAGAAATTCCTCGGTGGAGCCTGCTCAACCTATTGAAACATACGACGCCGATGATTTTCAGCTTCTTGAAGACAATGCTAGTTCGAGGCTGATGACTCCATTCCACATTTGAAGAAATTGCGGGGCATCCACTAGTGGTGCGCTGAAAAAGAAGAAGTCGAGACAGCTGCATCGATTCTTGAGAAATTCAACAGATTCCTCGGCTCCTCCTGCGCCTACACCAACTCCAATCCTTCCATCTGCATCGATGTGAAGACCAAGAAAGGCAGAGCGAGCTGCGATGAAAAAAGAAAGCATCAGCTGCTTCAAATTCTTCAGCTCGAAGAAAATGAAGCCTATGACAAGCTCTTTGAAAATCCAATTGATGTTGTTCCAATTTCCTCCATTCCATCAAAGGACCTTGTTCCTTTTGGTGAAGATATGAGATCCCAGCGATCGATGAAGAAATCATTCTGCTGCTTCGTCGGAGCAGATTGATGAAGAAATTGAAGTGGATGCAATCCTTCAACACCAATCATTTCCTCGCCTATGCCTCGGTTCAGGTGAAGAGGCTGTGTTGAGAAATTGAAGAAGAAGACGTGGATATTGGATGCACCGCGCCTGATGAGCGATGACTTTTGGGAAGTCAGCATCCAATTCTCCACTCTTCACCCCAATCAACAAATTCCTCGGTCCCCTCACAGGTTCAAATGGGCTCTGAAGAAACTCATCCACTCATCCGTGCATGAAGAAATTCCAGCCACTAGTCTTGAAGAACCTCTTCTTGCTGATCCTATGAACCTTGAGGCGCATATGAAGAGAACCAGAAAATCCTCGGCACTGAAGAACCTGAGATTGCGATTCCGAGGTGTGTGATGCAACTCATTGACACTCCTTTGCCAAAGCCAAAGAATCCATTCTCAAGAAGCAAAGTTCAAGGCTGAAGATTTCTGGCGAGCATGTATTCTTGACTACAACCCATATGACTTCTGCTCGCATAAGGAAGAGCGTTTCGGACTGCTAGTCAAGCCCTTCTATTCCTCATGCTATTCAACAAAGACAAAGTCTTCGATCATGCACATATTCCTCATGTGGACATGGAATCTCTGCCGAGGCTTGAGCCAGTCCTCGGTGTTCTTCACGATCTTGGATTGCTGAATTTCTGCACTGACATCTGTGATTGGAATGAAGAACTCATTCTTCAATTCTATGCGCGCTGCACATCACGGAGATTAAAGATGTGAACTCATGGGTGTTGGACTGGATGACGAAAATACTCACTACAAGGCACCAGCAACTGAATTGCTTCGTGCCCTCCTCAGTCCTCCCTTGATGGTGCTCGTTGCATCTACGAACCTGAGCTCAAATCACTACATGCAAGTTTGATGAAGCCTTTGAAGCGAGGCAGGCCCCTCGAACCAAATTCTCGTCAAGGAATTATATGTGCCTCGGACTGTCTATATCGCATTCAGCGAAGACAATGAGTCCTATCAAAGGCCACGACTCAAATGATGAAGAAGTCGTTGGCATCATGAAGAATATGCTTTTCAATATCATTCATGGCGTTCCGTCAACTTCCATGATTTCTTCATGAGGACTCATGAACATTGCTTGTCACCTTTTGAGTGAAGCCTTATGCCATGGATTATGAGGTTCATGAGGACAAGGTCTTCACTCAATTACAAAGGCTGATACTGAACCACTTTGCAGCTACTTGCCTCCAATTGAAGTCCTCAAGCGGACATTTTCTCGGTGATGACAAAGGGCAGGAAACAATGCTGTGATAGATGAAACATGCGTCCATTGGATGGTCAATTCATAGCTGCATCTCTCCACCAATGATGACTACGCCACACATGACTACATCGCCCGGCTCCTATTCTTCATCGCGAGAGACACTTATGAAAATGAAGACTTGGGCGACACTGCAGCAGGCCTACTACGACAACAGCCACGACAGCTGGCGCTCCTTTATCAACAGAAATTCTTCAGGGGGCGTTAGTCCTCCAGTTTCAATCCTTTTGGTCATTTGATGACAAAGGGAGAAATTTGAGTTAGTCTTCAAGCGGGTCTATTATGGGCGTTTTTCTAAGTTACAACTCTCGTTCTTCGAAACTTTATTGGATCGAGTTGTAATCTTAAACCCGATGGTGCTCGATACTTTTGATGTGTTCCTCTGCATGCTTATTCCTCATTATATGTTAATACATGCATCTTTGAATTATCGATCACCATATTTCATCATGCATTTCAAATTCTTCATATTATATGTCAAATCGTGTATGAATTACAAGATATAGGGGAGATCTCCATGATTCAACTCTTCAAATGTGCATTGCCTCAAAAGCAAATTCCTCACTATGCACATCTTGAGGAGTTCTTCTATATCTTGCAATCAAATTCCTCAATATCAGTATTTACACTTCATATGTTTATCCCGTTGAAAACTTAACCTATATTGTCATCAATCACCAAAAGGGGAGATTGTAAGTGCATCTAGTGCCTTAGTGATTTTGGTGTATTGAAGACTTATAGGTTAAGGACTAATGTGTTTATGAGTGTACACAGGTCTATAAGTCTATGAGGAGTTTGATATTTACGGAAAGTCGACCCTAAAATGAAGTTCTTCGTTGAAGACTTTGATACGAAGACTTTCGAAGACTTTGAAAGTGAAGAAATTGGTGTGACCTTGAAGACTTGGTATTCATTTGAGGAACATGAAGCGTGAAGACTTTTGTTTTCGTAGTTTCGTTTTCTCTTTCTTGAGTCATAAAACACCGTTCTGTTAAAGGGTAGGAAATACTAAGGAAAAATTTCCATGTGATGCTCAACTCAAAATCCTACACCTACCAATCCCTTGAGTGAAGCCTTTGGAAATCTCATACAGTTCAGTCAATTTCTTGATGTGAGAGCGAAGTTCTTCAGGTCGCTGAGAATTTGTTCTACCGAGGAGTTAGGAATTCGCCGATCTTGATTGCCTACGATGAGGAACATGATAGCCCGAGGAATTTGAGAGTCAAATTTCCGACCGTTCTTGTGCTGCTTGGCATGACTGTCCAAAATATCTTATCCACCTAACGGTCATATCATTGAAGGGCATTTATGTCTTATCATGTCGGGCTGCTCCTAGGCTATAAATAGCCGCCTACAACCACTAGCTGGTTGGCTTCGAAGAACTTGACACTTGTCATTTGAGAGCAACCCATCCTCCGAGGACTTTGGCGAAAATCATCAGTGAGGAAAACCCAAAACCAAACCCCTAAAACCCAAAGTGATTGAGCATCACTGAAGAGATTGATCCTGCGTGGATCCGACGCTTGTTACCTTTGAAGACGTGCTTCTTCGGACGGTTAGGCGTCATGGTCTAGAGCATCCAAGAGGAATTGTGGATCGGTGACCAAGTGTGAAGGTTTGGAAGTCGCTGAAGACTTACCACGAGTGATTGGACGAGGTCTGTGTGACCTTAGTTCAAGGAGAATACGGTGAGGACTTGGTGTCTGAGCTGCGTGCTTGGGCGACTGGGTGTCCGGACTGTGTGTCTCAGTTTAAATACTGCCGCTCCAACCAGACGTACAAGCGAGACAGCAGTTGGAACTGGTCTACCAAATCATTGTCTTCACCAACCTAACTGGTTCTATTTCCTCAACTCTTTCATTTCCTCATTCTGTGTTGAGTGTTTGTTCATATCTGTGTTTGAAGACTTTGGTAAGACTTTCTCAATTTCCTCGGTTCAATTTCTTGATCTGTGTCTTCATCTTGTGTTATCCTTTGTTTACGCTACTCTTTGATTGTCTTCATTTCATCATGATGACCATGCCGCATTCTCTTATGCTTACTTCGAGTACTTATTCCGCTGCAAGTAGTTCTTCATAAGAATTTCCTCACACAAATTCCTCGGAAGAATTCATAAAAAGCCTATTCACCCCTCTAGTCGATATAACGCACTTTCAGGCTTGCCCGATCACCTTTGACCAGAAAGAGACCATTACGACGGTATCCATCATGGAGGATCGACGGCCTTGTTACTAGGACCCCCCATTATCGATGTTACCACCTCACAAGTCCTGAGTGCTTGAGCGTGTACTCAATCGATCTATCTTAGACACAATGGGGAAAATGGGGATCGATCCATCAAGATCGAACCAACCAACACCACCTTTAAGAGGTAATTCCAGGCATAGGGCTGATGCTCCAGAGCACAGTAACTCTTGAAGTAGTATTTGGGTCACGGATAGCCACGGAAGCAAAAGACTTGATCTTCGATGCGCCTATTCGCGATGGCTATCATGCCATCCTCGATCCGAGCAGCGTTTGCAAATTCAACAACGTCGCATTACCACGCCTACCTCAAAAATTTGATGCTTGATCCCTCAGGCATCATAACAATCAATAGCAACACCAGGCGTTCACTCGAATGAGAACCTACTTCGCGGCCCAGGCGGCGAAGACCAAGCCATAAGCCAGCGGGCGAAATATCAGCCCGCCATAAAGGCTAGAGATACAATTAAATGGGCAGGCTTTGAACCCCGTCATAGGAGCCTCACCCATTCACACGCAAATAAGGATCGCCTCCCATGAACCCCTTTTCTCTTCGTGCTCTATGTGCCTCGTCATCACAACTTTTATATCAAGATACCATGGGTGGCAGTAAGAACCATATGACACATATCTCCCACATATTCGGCTCAACCGAACTACGGCATCACCATCTCCCGAGACGACAAAGGGCTCGACTCAAGACTTGCTCAATAACGTCAAGCTATGTTCAGCAGGGCTACATCTCAAAACTATTGAAACTTACTTGCCCGGCATCACGGTGTTCACGACATCCAATTCCCCCCCTCCACCACCACGAGAAAAAAAAGGCATGAGCGTGTAGTAGGGCCTGATTGAGGCTTTGACCCACGCATCAAGGCCATGTGTAAGCCTTTCTATGTAAAAACCACTTTTCTTGCTTATCAGAAATGCATCGATAGTTCTAATTGAACAAATAGACATCAAGAGCTTATGGAAAATAAAAAACACCTTTACGGTGTTAGGGCATCAATGTTAGCTCTCTCTTGCTTCTTTCTTTCCCCTTTTTCCCGCTCTTGAACAGCTGGGCATGCACACATTATGTAACAAATACAAATTGATTAATTGACCAAAACCCATATTCCCATCAGCTCTACATATTAGTCCGACCGCACCGTTGTGTGTTAATGCGTCTCGGATATGGCACTATATGCATCGATTCGAACTATGTCTTGGGTCAATAGTTGGGTTTCAGCTCACATGCTTACCCTCTTACGTTCCGCACGTTCGGCTAAGAAGGTAAAGAGAACCCCGCGATTGTATACGGCTAGTCCAGCTAAGCACCTCGGGTGAGCCAGCCGGCCATCATAGTAGCGAGAATGGTCGGTGATCGATGATGAAGTGTTAAACTAAGAAATAGTTGGCGATTTATCCATGTCATGCGCATGGTTCGTCCTAACACAAACCATGTGATTTCCAAGGCATTCCTCGGCTACCACTGTACACATCACATTGGGGCTAGTCACTAGCTCCTTGAATCCGCTCCTTTGGCTAAGTGAAAGTAGTAAAGCCGCATAGTCGATGGCTAGTCTCTCTCCCCACTACACTTGAGGCACCAAGGCGTTGGCTAAGGTTAGCGATCTTGGGAGATGAAACACCCTCATCCTATTCACTTGGGCAATGGCCGACGGTGGTAACTGAGCAATAGCCGCACATGAGTCAAAATTAAACAACATGGTGTATAACATACAAAGCGAGACCACGTTATAAAAGCAAACTGTCGGTGACAATACAAAATCATTCAATGATTACATCCTTGGACCAGCCCTCTATCGCCCAAGCAGCTTCCAACTTGTGTGAAATATAGCTCGGGGTGGCGGTGCTCCTTCAGGCTGGCGGAGGACCAGTGGCCATCTCCATTGGCTTGATATTCGGCCAATGAACCCACGGTCTTTGTGAAGGAGAGCGCACCTTCAAGGCCGCGTCAGGCGTTTCCGGTGTCAATCCACGGTGATCGTCACGCAGCCTCTGCACAAAGCCAAGTGCTGTAAGAATGGCTCGATCCCAGCCACAACAGATTAAAGATCCTTAAGAGCTAGCTCGGCCATCCGATGCAGCTCCATCAGCTCCTTCATCTGAATTCTTTGAGGAAGCGGAGGGTTTCGAGCGCTGGAACTCGACCAGAAAAAGTCGTTGTTGAGTCCTCCTCCGTCATTGTGTGCTCCGCCAGCAGCAACACTCTTGGCTCAATGGCACTCTAGGCGCCAGACCTGCATCCGCAAAGCGAACCTATTCTGCCAAAAACACTCGTAGTAAGTACTTCTTACCATCAGCGATTTGCCAAACGGCGAGCTCCTCCGGACACCCACCTTGGTCCTCGCCTCCTAGAGCTCCTTCTTCCTTTTGGATAGCTCGGAGGACTGCCTTATCTGTTTTTGCTCAAAGAACATTTCATGATGGCATCCTTGAGCTCCACTTGCAGCTGCCAGGCATCATACTTCTCATGAGTGGTCTTGGCCTTCTCAAGTTCGGCCACCGCCTTGTCGTGATCGCTTTCTGTTGGCGTTCTCTGAACCAGGTACCAGACTTGCGCACCGCAGCCCAAGGTGTGGCTCCATCGGCGGCACAGTGCGGCCAATCTGCGCATCCTCAAGACAAGATCCTCATGAGGCCGAGCCTCATGGCGGGCAACATCAAGACCTCCGGAGGAGGCGGCCTCCCAGGCTGGCTCCGAGGGAGCAATCTAACGACCGAATCTGATAAGATTCGATGTCTCTGTGATCCTTGTGCTAGTCCACTGGATCGACTCGCTAGCACACACGGTACAAATGAATATCAAATAACAAGTGCATCATTTACTAGCGTATGATCCAGAATTTATAAAGTATTACAAACCGAATAGCACATGGCTAACTTATTCAATAACAACGGAAAGGTAGCATAATCAGCAGCAGTCCATCAATGCCCCTTTGGAGAAACATGCGGTGAACTCACAACCCTCATGTCTCCAGCAGATCATCAGAAAATCCTGCAACATGATAAGTTGCAGCCACAAGGTCAATACATTGAATGTATTGGCAAATCACCTAATATGATATAGCAAACCTATCCACAAAGCAATGTGACAAACAAAACACACTAGTTTGGAGAAGAATGTCTTCACCTACCTCCACTACGAACTCACAAGTCTCTAATTTACTGCCCAAGATAACCCAAGATTCTAAATAAACATGACAAGAACTTCGAAGTATGTCTCAAGTCTTTCTGCATCCGTTGGCGCATTCTCTAGGAACAATAGGCGCTCTGCCAGAGCGCATTCACCTGATTTAAGTTCGAAAACTAAACCTCGCCTCAAGTGCGCTCTTGTCAATGGTGGCGTTCTCTAGGGACAATAGGCGCTCTTGAATCATTCACCTGGTTAATAATCCGAGCCTCTGCTATAAACACTCACCACTTTCATGGATCACTTCGACATATGCCCACGTCTATCATTAGCAAGTTGATCACACGAGAATATGACAACCACAGAACATACATATCAAACCAAGCACATGTCATAGCATAAAAATCACACATGCATAGCAGAATATAGGATGAGCAAAATCAAAAGTGCAAACTTGCCTGAGCGGTGAAATACTCTAGCGCTTAATTCGATCCGCTTCACCTCCAGACAATCTATATGATAACGAAGGCACAATAAATAAACTATGCTCACATAACACTAAAATAAAGTAAACAACAATGAGTTCAAATAAAAACTTAAATAACAGAGCGTAATAGTAGGTATATATCATCTACGTCTTTGGCAGGATCACAATAAAAGAATCAACTAATTTGGATCAGCAGTTTGAAAGATATGGCCTCCGGAAGTTTGAATTCAAATTTAAACAAATTCAAATTTGAAATGTTCACAAATGTGAAACTTTGGTTGTTAAATATTCTCCTGGTCACTACAGTACACAGGAAAAAGAATCGATGAATTTGAGTTACAGATCTCAAGATATACCTAAATGAAAATTTGGTATGGAATACGCAAAGAAAAATTATGCCATAAAAGCGTTACGGAAAAGAGCGCGCGGCTGCTGTGGCATTGCCACGTGGTGCGGACGTGAGTAGCCAGATGGTGTTTGCTGCTGAAGCTGCGGCAATCGGCTACTATATAGTTATACCGCTTGGAAGAAAAAAAAAAGAAACATGTTCTAATATGGGCTGTCCTTAGATCGGGCCAGGCGTGGATGGCTCACGGAAAACAGAGGATGGCCGCCGGACTTTGAGAAGCACCCAGCGCGGCTCGGCAATGGTGGCGCCTGCTCCGTGGTCTCGGACTCCGCGATAGCGTCTGGTCGTGGATCTCCTGCGGTCTCGACAAACGTCCTCGGCGTCGGTGGCGGGTTGATGTTCTTGAAAATCTCTTCAACCACTTTAAAAGACTGAACAATGAAAATGTTCAACAAACCTTCGATCGCCTCATGACATCAAATGAGCTTCAGCGCTTGGTGCCACTGACATCACCGACCATGAGGTGGTGAAGAAATTATTGAGATCGCTTGATTCCTCATTTGATACTCTGTGCGATGATACAAGAGCGTCTTGACTACAAGTCATTGATCGGTGATATCCTCGAGGCTAAATACTCATGAGTTCCGGTAAAGAAAGATCTCTATGGTTCTAGCTATGGAAAATCACGTGCCACGAAGGCCAAGGCTGTGTCTGAATCTGATTGTGAAGACTGGTAGTGTGGAGATCTGAATTGAGCAGAACTAGCACTACTTTCGTGAAGAAATTCCGAAGTTCTCAAGGCGTGGTCGCTTTGGAAAATCCTCAAGGAAGCGGTGATTCCTCATCCGGTGACTATAAGAAAGACTATGCCACAAATGCAAGAAACCTGGTCACTACATTCAAGATTGTCCTCGGTGGGAAAGGAATTAAAGAAGAAATACAAGGATTACAGTTACGATGGCGCTAGAAGAAGAAAAGAAATCGTCGAAATCTTCATCATCAAAATCCTCAAAGTCTTCTTCTCACAAGAAGAGCAGCTCCAAGAAGGCTCGGGCATTCATTGGCAGAAATGGACTCTGAAGCTGAATCGAGGAACATGAGGAAGAGGCATCAGAAGAATCCGAGTGCGGTGTGGCGAGTCGGCTCCTTCTTGCTTTCGTCGGCAAGTCCATCTTCTACTCTGAAGAAAATGACCTCACCAACAAAGTGATGAATAGTATGACTACGCTCCACCTATTGCTTCATGGCAAAGGGTGCCAAGGTACTCAAATATACCTCCTCTGAATCTAGTGAAAATGAATCGATGAAGATCTCAAGCCCAGCTACTCAAAACTTGCTAAGATTGCTGTAAAACAACAAAGGGCTTTTGAAAAGGTTCAAAACATGCTAGACAAAAGTGATGATATGTTGGGTGAAGAAATGGATCGCACTAAAGCCACATGAAAATCTTGAGAGACTTGAGTCTAGGTTTGACAGTTCAAGGTCATCATAACACTCTCTTATCGATCATGAGAAACTTTCTTATGAATTTCTTCAAACAAAGATCTTGAGAAGCTAAGTGAGTTATGAAGATCTTGAAGGGCGCGATTCATTACTTGCTCAACAAATCAGCGCTTCTCGGAAGAATTTGTTCCTCCATGCTTAAAGTGCATTGAGCGTGAACGCTAATTCTTCTGAATGTTCAAATGCTTCAACTGTACAAATTCTTCACGCCTCTGCTATCACTAATTCCTCATCGAGGACATTGCTAGTATCACTTGCGATGCGGTGAAGGAATTGTACATGACAGGCATGTACAAAAGCCTCAAAGGCATCAGACTCTTTGTGATGTGCAAAAGCAGATCCTCAACAGAACCCTAGGAAAGAGGTATTGCCTTTGAGAGAAACTCAATGCTGATGGAACATATTGGAAGCTGCGGTACCCCAAAACCTCATGGGTTCTGCAAAGGGACCTCGATTGATCCATCTAACTTATCTGGCTTTACATGTGAATCTCCTCATTCTTCGATGAGTCATTTGACTCAACTATAAACTGTTCAAAAATCAGAATGGTGAAGTATTTGCTAGATATGTTGGCACTAAGCTGCAGGAAGGTTCCCCTATGAAGAAAATCTGGGTTCCCAAAGTGCCTTGAAAGTCTTGGTGAATGTCCTCATGACACCACATGAAGAATAGGAACCCCAGATCAAACTCTTCATATGGACCAAATTCTTCATATGGATCCAAGTCCTCATACGGACCAAATTCCTCACATGGATCAAAGTCCTCATATGATTATCATCGTGCTAACAACTTTGTTTATGAGGTAGAGCTAAGGGCTATGAATATGTGCATTATTCTTCAAACCAATATGTTCATAAGTCCTCGAAGAATTTCTGCTTATTCATATGCTTACCTAACCTCTTATGTGAAAAGAAATGGATTGGCCTCTATGCCACCATTCTCATATGGAGCTCAGTAGAGTGATGAACTCTTTGCCACCCCTTCAGATGTGGGTGGTGAAGAAAAAACTAATCTCTTCGAGGTCAGGGTCTCGAGGCGTGCTTGCGTCTGAAGAATTTCTGGGGCTGACAAAATGCTGAAAGGGCCTTGAGGCTAATCATGAAGAAATGAACTTTCATTTCACACGTCCTCCTCACTTATCTGTTATCTGCTGATGAAATTCATCGATGAAATTGATATCATATTCTTCAGCGATGAAGTATATGAGATCGTAAGTTGCACTAATTCATCTGCGGGATGATCAACCCAAAGCCAATGAGTGGGTCCTCGATAGTGGATGTACAAATCACATGGTGGTGACAAGAATCTATTGATGGATGCTCCCTTATCACCGTCATCTGAAGCATATCATCTTTCTGACAAAGGCAAAAGTCGGTATTGGGTCTTGGTAAGGTTCGATCTCTAAGGACATACACATGGACAAAGTCATGCTTGTTGAGTCCTTAGGATACAACCTCATGTCGATCTCAATGCTTTGTGATCTTGATATGGTTGTTGTCTTTGGAAATATCGTTGTGTTGTGATCATGGAAGCTGACAATTCCAAAGTCTTGAAGGCTTTAGGAGAGGAGACTTGTATATTGTTGATTTCTCTCTGAGGACCACAACCAGCCGTGTGTCTACTTGCAAAAGCTTGAAGGCTGGCTATGGCATCGACGACTTGTCATGAGCATGAGGAATTTGCACACGCTTGCGAAGAAGAAGCATGTCATTGGCATTGAGAATGTCAAATTCCTCAAGGATCACTTGTGTGGAGCTGTGAAGCTGGAAAAATGACCAAGGCCAAGCATCCGGCGAAGACTATCATGACCACTACTCGTCCATTGAATTGCTTCACATGGACCTCTTTGGTCCTAATCATTACTCAGAGTCACTAATGATGCATCTCTATATGGCTTTGTTATTGTTGATGATTACTCTCGTTACACATGGGTACACATTGTACTTACAAACATGAAGTGAGGAAGTCTTCAACGATTTTCCTCAGGGGCTTCAACCAACTTTGGTGTGAAGATCGGGCACATCGGGGTGACAATGGAACTGAGTTCAAAATTCGGTCTTGATGACTATCTTGATGAACTTGGTATTACTCATGAGTTATCTGCACCGCTATACTCCTCGGCAAAATGGCGTGTGGAAGCAAGAACAGAACTCACTTGTTGAGATGGCTGGCACTATGCTTGATGAATACAAAATGCTAAATGGTTTTTGGATTGATGCAATTGATACGCGTGCCACATCATCAATGAGTATATCTTCCACATATTCTTCAAGAAGACTGCCTATGAACTCCTGCAGCGAGAAACCCAATGAGAGTTATTTAAAAGTCTTGATGCTAAATGCTGGATTAGAGATCCTCGTCACAATTCTAAATTTGCTTTTTATGCACATGAAGTTTTATGCTTGGTTCACGGAAAGGACTACGCACACCTAAGAGTCTTCAACATAGCTCTTCACAAGATTATTAAATTGTAGATGTGGATTCGATGAAACTAATGCCTCACAAAGAGAGCACCTACCTTCTGTGATAGATGAACCAGCACTTTGAGGAATCTATCAAGTTCAAAGAGCTCTGAGGATGTAATTCCTCTTGAAGAATCTCTTTGAAGAATTCATTCAGAACCACGAAGAGCGTCGAGCTGATGCACATGAAGATAATCTTTAGAAAATGGTGTAGAAGAAAATGCTGATCAAATTCCTCAAGTGACAACCAGCTCATCCTCGCGTTGCAAAAAGAAGTGCAAGTTACATGAATCGCCAATGACGATGGCGCTTGAGGTCCTCTCACTGCGCTCCAAAGCTTCATTTATCTAACTTTTGTGGGAACTATGCTTTTGTGTCTATCACTGGAGCCTACTAAAATAGATGAAGCATTTACGCAGCACAGTGGATTCGGGCAATGCAAGAAGAATTACATCGATTAGAACTCAACAATAATGCAGGAACTGGTCGAGCGTCGAGATCCTCATAAACATAATATCATTGGCACAAGTGGATCTACCACAACAAACAAGATGAAAATGGCCTTGTGGTGAGGAATAAGAGCCGACTTGTAGCTCAAAGGCTACACAGAGTTGAAGAATTGATTTGATGAAACTTTTGCACTTTTGCTAGACTTGAAGCTATTAGCATATTACTTACTTATGCTAACCATCATAATATCACTTTATATCAAATGGATGTGAAAAGTGCATTCTCATCGATGGTAAGCTTAGGAAAGAAGTATGTTACTCAACCCCTAGTTTTGAAGATCCAAAGAATCCCGACAAAGTCTTGAGACTCAACAAGGCCCTCTATGGCCTCAAACAGAGGCCCACAGGCGTGGTATGATACATTGAAGGAATTCTTAAATGAAGAATGGCTTCACACCGGTTCACTTTCGACCCTACTCTCTTTACTACAATCATATGATGGTGAACTGTTTTATGTGCCAAATATATGTTGATGATATTATCTTTGGATATCGATAGCGTTATAGTGATGAATTTTCCTATATGATGAGTGAAGAATATCAAATGTCTATGATGGGAGAGTTGAAATTCTTCTTAGGTCTTCAAATTAAATCCAAAACACAATGGCATATTCATATCTCGGAGAAATACCTCAAAAGATATTACGAAGAAATTAAGCATACAAAAGATTGCAAAAGCGTCAAAATTCCCTACCTGAAATATGCATCTATGCCTGATGAAAATGGTATTGACTTTGATCACAAAGTTATACTGAGCTCCATAGTTAGTTCTCTATTGGCCTTATGTGCATCTGGGCCGGATATAATGCTTAGTGTTTGCATGTGCCCGATTTCCAAGCTACTGGAAGAATCACACCATAAAGATGTGAAACATATTCTTGATATCTGACTCACTACTTTTAGATTATGGTACCCCAAGGGCTCTACGTTTGATCTCATTGGATATTCGACACTAACATAACTGTTGGTATTCATGTGGACCGCGTAGTCAACATGTCACAGGTACTTGTCATTTCTCAAAGGCGATCTTTGATTGCATTGGTCCTCGAAGAGCGCAGAACTGCGTATCACATATCTCTACCGGAAGCTTAGTGAATTGCTGCAACCTTTTGTTGTGCTCAATTGCGTGGATGAAGCAAACTCTCAAGGACTATGGCATCAGCATGAAGAATGTGCCTCTCTACTGTGACAATGGAAGTGCCATCAAGATTGCTCACAACCAGGTCAGCATTTTCGAAGACAAAGCACATTGAGATTAGTCATCATTTTCTTCATGATCATGTGTTGAAGGCGACATCTCCGCCGAGCATGTGAAGGCGAAGAACAACTAGCCGATATCTTCACTAAGCCCTTGGATGAGAAGATATTTAGCAAGTTGCGGTATGAGCTAAATATCTTAGAATCTTGAATGTTCTTTGAAATGACACACATCCACGACACTTATGCAAAATTGATGACTTAGATGTGCAACACATGAAGAAATTTTCACTTCAATCAATGAAGAATAACACTCTAAGTGTGAAGAAATTAATGAAGAATTTGATTCTCAGAACCCTCGACAATTGTATGCAGTGTGAAATCATCATTCTTAACTCGATGAGTCATGCCACCACCAAAGTTGAAAATCTTCAATTTGAGTTTTTTCCTCAGTTTGAAATTCTTCAGTTTTTTCAAATTCTTCAACTTTGCCAAAATCTTCACTTGTTTTACATTGTGTTTCTTCATTGACTATCTTTCTATCATTCTATCTATATCTATATATATCTATATATATATATATATATATATATATATATATATATATATATATATATATATATATGGGTTTATGTCCTCTACAACATTCACTTATGGCTATTTCTTCAAGTTTGCTTTTTACTAAGTGAATGTGATGGGACCCTTCCCCTCTATATATATTAAGCTATTCACAAATTCTTCATTATATTTGTTCGTTCAAATTTATGTCCTAGTTGATCTTGCGATCGATTTCATATCTTATCCAACAGTTCATCCAGCTATCGATTCTTTTGATACACTTTGGCAGGCGGAAGGAGAGGCGAGGCACGTTAGTCAAAATCTTGAGCAACAGTTTTCACCGTGGCTATATACCCCTCTCCTTCCTCACTTCCTTTACTCGCTCGACCGCTCTCTCTCTCTCTGCTCGAGCTTCTCAAACCCTAGCGCCGTACTCCATCGTCGCCGGTGAGGAAGAGCTTCACGCCTCGACCTCGTCACGCGTCGTACTCGCGCCCGACCATGAAATCTTCACTCCTTGCCGCCGTAGCTGTCTTCCTCCGCCGAGTTAGGGCGTGGAAGATCTGGTGACGAACTTCTAATCTACACTTCTCGGTTAATCGTGTTCTTCATTCGGGTAATTAAAAGTTACTTTTATTACTGCTTTGATTCTCAAACCTTCTGAAAATCTTCAAAGGTGTTTATTCTTCAAATCTTCACATATGAACACCAAACGAAATATGCTCTTGATTCGTTTCTCTAAGCAATGATTTTCTTCAAGATTCCTCAATTGTGTGGATCCTCGATCTATACAACTCTGGAACCTAAGACAAAGATAACTTAGTGAAATTCTTCAAAACTCATCTGGTCAAATTCCTCAAACTAGTTCTTTTGAAAAACCTTACGAGAAGCATATGACCTCTCAAATTCCTCGCAACTATACTCTCTGTTCAGGTACTCATGTCCGTTGCTGAATCACTAGGTTCTCATCAACTTAACTCATTTGCAGCGTTCCTCGAAGAAGTTGCATACTTCTTGAAGAATTCGATTGTTCAAATTCCTCAATGAAGAATATGGGAAGGAAAGAAGCCACGAAAGGAAGGCCTGAGGTCATGACTGCTTTTGAGATACTGAGGACATATATGCGACTATTACACTGATGAAGCCAAGTTTGGAAGGAAAACAAAAATCAGCGCAAGGTGCGCATTCAGAGATTGAAAGGAGATGGGCAAGGGAATGGAGAGTACAGATATGTTACTCAAAAGTACATGAAGAAATTAGCACTGAATCCTCCATGCCCAAGAGCTCCATTGGCACAGCCAGGCCCACCACATCAAGCGTGGTGAGGACTTTCTGAAGAATGGGCCAAGCGCCAAGCCAAGTTGGCGAGACAAGCCAAAAGCGGTGAGAAATTCAATGAAGACTCTGCTCTGCTGCTGCCCTTGAGGCCCTGTCAGCCCAGAAAATCAATGGCAAAAGCAGCGCACAAGCCAAGTGCTTCACCAGTGCCCTCACGGCCAAATCCTCAGCAATGCCCTCACGGCCCAATCCTCATGCTGCTCCTGCTCCTCCCAAATCCTCGGCTCCTACAAAGTCCTCAGCAGCTCCTCCAAAGTCCTCGGCACTGTGCATCGGCCCGCGTGCCAAAGGATGCAGGCATCTCTATTGCCTCACGTGTCTCGGCAAGTTCCTCGGCTGCACAAATTCTTCATCGAGCCCCACTCTGCTGAAGAAAAAGGCAACACTGGGCGAGGTCCTCGGCCAAGTCCAAAGAAAGAAATGGTCGCCTTCCAAGTGCCATCGATGAAGCTGATGATGATGAACTTGCGAAATCATCGAGACGACAAGAAAGGGCCGCTAGAGCCAAAGGCACACTGTGCCCTTGCTTTTGGATCCAAAGCGATCCTCGATACATTGATCTCGGCACAAGATCCAGACACCTATGCCTGATTTTCATTGACACTGGACAAAGTCATGCTGACCCATTTCATCTCTGAAGAGAAATGATTTGAAAAGGCGGAGAGATCAAAGCTCAATTCGAGGAAGAAAAGTTCACGAGAAACGTTGTCGAGATGACACGAGGAACTCCTCAAGATCGGTGAAATCAAAGCCCTCGGCAAAACTTTGATGCCTATATCTGATTGGCAAGGAGCCAAAGTCAGATTTGTCAACTGACAAAGAAGTTCACCAATGTTGCCCCAGCGCAACAAGAAATTCCTCGGTGGAGCCTGCTCAACCTATTGAAACATACGACGCCGATGATTTTCAGCTTCTTGAAGACAATGCTAGTTCGAGGCTGATGACTCCATTCCACATTTGAAGAAATTGCGGGGCATCCACTAGTGGTGCGCTGAAAAAGAAGAAGTCGAGACAGCTGCATCGATTCTTGAGAAATTCAACAGATTCCTCGGCTCCTCCTGCGCCTACACCAACTCCAATCCTTCCATCTGCATCGATGTGAAGACCAAGAAAGGCAGAGCGAGCTGCGATGAAAAAAGAAAGCATCAGCTGCTTCAAATTCTTCAGCTCGAAGAAAATGAAGCCTATGACAAGCTCTTTGAAAATCCAATTGATGTTGTTCCAATTTCCTCCATTCCATCAAAGGACCTTGTTCCTTTTGGTGAAGATATGAGATCCCAGCGATCGATGAAGAAATCATTCTGCTGCTTCGTCGGAGCAGATTGATGAAGAAATTGAAGTGGATGCAATCCTTCAACACCAATCATTTCCTCGCCTATGCCTCGGTTCACAGACTGAAGGGCGGTGTTGAGATTGAAGGCGAAAACGTGGATATTGGATGCACTGCGCCTGTGATGTGATGACTTTGGGAAATCGGCATCCAATTCTCCACTCTTCACCCCAATCCAACAAATTCCTGGAGTCCCACTCTAGCAGTTCAAATGGGCTCTGAAGAAACTCATCCCAACTCATCCAGGTGTATGAAGAAATTCCAGCCACTAGTCTTGAAAGGGCCTGTGCTTGCTGATCCTATATGAACCATAGACCTGCATATGATGAGGAACGAGAAAATCCTCGGCTGAAGAACACGAGATTACGATGATCACGAGGTGGTGATGCAACTCACTGACACTCCTTTGCCAAAGCCAAAGGAATCCATTCTCAACGAGCAAAGTTCAAGGCTAAGAGATCTTGAGCATGTATTCTTCATGACTACAACCCATATGACTACTGCTTTCGCATAAGGAAGGCGTTTGGACGGACTAGTCAAGCCAACTATTTCCTCTTGCTTTTTCAACAAAAGACAAAGTCTTCGATCATGCACATATTCCTCATGTGGACATGGAATCTACACTTACGAGGCTTGAGTGAGTCCTCGGTGTTCTTCACGATCACGGGATTGCTGAATTTACGCTGACATACTGTGATTGGAATGAAGAACTCATTCTTCAATTCTGTACGGCAACTGCACATCACGAGGAGATTCAGAAGATGTGAACTCATGGGATATTGGACTAGATGACGGAAAATACTCACTACAAGGCACCCGACCGTGAATTTCTTCGTGCCCTCCACTCGATCCTCCCCTAGATGGTGCTCGTTGCATCTACATTGAACACAGAGCTTTCAAATCACTACATGCAAGTGCGATGAAACCTTTGAAGCGAAGGGGCAGGCCCCACGAAGTAAATTCCTCGTCAAGGAATTACTATATATGCCTCGGACTGTCTGCTCGCATTACATGGCGAAGACAATGAGTCCTATCAAAGGCCGCGACTCAAATGATGAAGAAATCGTTGGCATCATGAAGAATATGCTTTTCAATATCATTCATGGCGTTCCGTCAATTTCCATGATTTCTTCTTCGAGTTCTCGGCAAACATGCTATATCACCTTTTGAGAGGCTGAAGCCTTATGCACCATGGATTATGAATTCAATCGGGACAAAGTCTTCACGATCAAGTACAAAGGCCCGATACTGAACGACTGCTGACTTCTTGCCTCCATTTGGAAGTCCTCAAGCGGACATTTTCCTCGGTGATGACAAAAGGGCGCAACCGCTGCTGCGATAGATGAAGGCGACATTGATCCATTGGATAGATCGATTCATGCAAAATTGCATCCCTACTCCACCAATGATGACTCTGCCACGCATGGCTAAACCATGACTCCCTATTCTTCATGGCGAGACACCTTATGACAATGCTAGAACTTTGGGCAACCGCTGTGACGAGGCCCTACTCTGAAGGCTAACCGACGACGAGCAGCTGGCGCTCGCTGATCGACTTAAAATTCTTGAGGGCGTTGGTCCACGATTTTCAATCCTTTTGGTCCTTTGACGATGACAAAGGGAGAAATGTGAGTTAGTCTTCAGCGAATCTACACTATATGGGCGTTTTTCTGCTATTTACAACTCGTTCTTACGAAACTTTATTTGATCGAGTTGTAATCTTAAACCCGATGGTACTTTCTGATACTTTTGATATGTTCCTCTGCACGCTTATTCCTCATTATGTTTTAATACATGCATCTTTGAACTACATTGAGTCACCATATTCATCATGCATTTCAAATTCTTCATATTATATATATCAAATCATGGTTATGAATTACAAGATATAGGGGAGATCTCCATGATTCAACTCTTCAAATGTGCAATGCCTCAAAGCAAATTCCTCACTATGCACATCTTGAGGGGGAGTTCTTCTATCTTGCAATCAAATCCTCAATATCGTATTACACTTCATATGTTTATCCCGTTGAAAACTTAACCTATATTGTCATCAATCACCAAAGGGAGTTATGGTGCATCTAGTGCCCTTAGTGATTTTGGTGTATTGAAGACTTATAGGTTAAAGGACTAATGTTTTAGGTGTACACAGGTCTATAAGTCTATAGGGAGTTTGATATTTCTGAAGAAAGTCGACCCCTAAAATGAAGTTCTTATTTGAAGACTTTGATACGAAGACTTTCGAAGACTTTGAAAGTGAAGAAATTGGTGTGACCTTGAAGACTTGGTATTCATTTGAGGAACATGAAGCGTGAAGACTTTTGTTTTCGTAGTTTCGTTTTCTCTTTCTTGAGTCATAAAACACCGTTCTGTTAAAGGGTAGGAAATACTAAGGAAAAATTTCCATGTGATGCTCAACTCAAAATCCTACACCTACCAATCCCTTGAGTGAAGCCTTTGGAAATCTCATACAGTTCAGTCAATTTCTTGATGTGAGAGCGAAGTTCTTCAGGTCGCTGAGAATTTGTTCTACCGAGGAGTTAGGAATTCGCCGATCTTGATTGCCTACGATGAGGAACATGATAGCCCGAGGAATTTGAGAGTCAAATTTCCGACCGTTCTTGTGCTGCTTGGCATGACTGTCCAAAATATCTTATCCACCTAACGGTCATATCATTGAAGGGCATTTATGTCTTATCATGTCGGGCTGCTCCTAGGCTATAAATAGCCGCCTACAACCACTAGCTGGTTGGCTTCGAAGAACTTGACACTTGTCATTTGAGAGCAACCCATCCTCCGAGGACTTTGGCGAAAATCATCAGTGAGGAAAACCCAAAACCAAACCCCTAAAACCCAAAGTGATTGAGCATCACTGAAGAGATTGATCCTGCGTGGATCCGACGCTTGTTACCTTTGAAGACGTGCTTCTTCGGACGGTTAGGCGTCATGGTCTAGAGCATCCAAGAGGAATTGTGGATCGGTGACCAAGTGTGAAGGTTTGGAAGTCGCTGAAGACTTACCACGAGTGATTGGACGAGGTCTGTGTGACCTTAGTTCAAGGAGAATACGGTGAGGACTTGGTGTCTGAGCTGCGTGCTTGGGCGACTGGGTGTCCGGACTGTGTGTCTCAGTTTAAATACTGCCGCTCCAACCAGACGTACAAGCGAGACAGCAGTTGGAACTGGTCTACCAAATCATTGTCTTCACCAACCTAACTGGTTCTATTTCCTCAACTCTTTCATTTCCTCATTCTGTGTTGAGTGTTTGTTCATATCTGTGTTTGAAGACTTTGGTAAGACTTTCTCAATTTCCTCGGTTCAATTTCTTGATCTGTGTCTTCATCTTGTGTTATCCTTTGTTTACGCTACTCTTTGATTGTCTTCATTTCATCATGATGACCATGCCGCATTCTCTTATGCTTACTTCGAGTACTTATTCCGCTGCAAGTAGTTCTTCATAAGAATTTCCTCACACAAATTCCTCGGAAGAATTCATAAAAAGCCTATTCACCCCTCTAGTCGATATAACGCACTTTCAGGCTTGCCCGATCACCTTTGACCAGAAAGAGACCATTACGACGGTATCCATCATGGAGGATCGACGGCCTTGTTACTAGGACCCCCCATTATCGATGTTACCACCTCACAAGTCCTGAGTGCTTGAGCGTGTACTCAATCGATCTATCTTAGACACAATGGGGAAAATGGGGATCGATCCATCAAGATCGAACCAACCAACACCACCTTTAAGAGGTAATTCCAGGCATAGGGCTGATGCTCCAGAGCACAGTAACTCTTGAAGTAGTATTTGGGTCACGGATAGCCACGGAAGCAAAAGACTTGATCTTCGATGCGCCTATTCGCGATGGCTATCATGCCATCCTCGATCCGAGCAGCGTTTGCAAATTCAACAACGTCGCATTACCACGCCTACCTCAAAAATTTGATGCTTGATCCCTCAGGCATCATAACAATCAATAGCAACACCAGGCGTTCACTCGAATGAGAACCTACTTCGCGGCCCAGGCGGCGAAGACCAAGCCATAAGCCAGCGGGCGAAATATCAGCCCGCCATAAAGGCTAGAGATACAATTAAATGGGCAGGCTTTGAACCCCGTCATAGGAGCCTCACCCATTCACACGCAAATAAGGATCGCCTCCCATGAACCCCTTTTCTCTTCGTGCTCTATGTGCCTCGTCATCACAACTTTTATATCAAGATACCATGGGTGGCAGTAAGAACCATATGACACATATCTCCCACATATTCGGCTCAACCGAACTACGGCATCACCATCTCCCGAGACGACAAAGGGCTCGACTCAAGACTTGCTCAATAACGTCAAGCTATGTTCAGCAGGGCTACATCTCAAAACTATTGAAACTTACTTGCCCGGCATCACGGTGTTCACGACATCCAATTCCCCCCCTCCACCACCACGAGAAAAAAAAGGCATGAGCGTGTAGTAGGGCCTGATTGAGGCTTTGACCCACGCATCAAGGCCATGTGTAAGCCTTTCTATGTAAAAACCACTTTTCTTGCTTATCAGAAATGCATCGATAGTTCTAATTGAACAAATAGACATCAAGAGCTTATGGAAAATAAAAAACACCTTTACGGTGTTAGGGCATCAATGTTAGCTCTCTCTTGCTTCTTTCTTTCCCCTTTTTCCCGCTCTTGAACAGCTGGGCATGCACACATTATGTAACAAATACAAATTGATTAATTGACCAAAACCCATATTCCCATCAGCTCTACATATTAGTCCGACCGCACCGTTGTGTGTTAATGCGTCTCGGATATGGCACTATATGCATCGATTCGAACTATGTCTTGGGTCAATAGTTGGGTTTCAGCTCACATGCTTACCCTCTTACGTTCCGCACGTTCGGCTAAGAAGGTAAAGAGAACCCCGCGATTGTATACGGCTAGTCCAGCTAAGCACCTCGGGTGAGCCAGCCGGCCATCATAGTAGCGAGAATGGTCGGTGATCGATGATGAAGTGTTAAACTAAGAAATAGTTGGCGATTTATCCATGTCATGCGCATGGTTCGTCCTAACACAAACCATGTGATTTCCAAGGCATTCCTCGGCTACCACTGTACACATCACATTGGGGCTAGTCACTAGCTCCTTGAATCCGCTCCTTTGGCTAAGTGAAAGTAGTAAAGCCGCATAGTCGATGGCTAGTCTCTCTCCCCACTACACTTGAGGCACCAAGGCGTTGGCTAAGGTTAGCGATCTTGGGAGATGAAACACCCTCATCCTATTCACTTGGGCAATGGCCGACGGTGGTAACTGAGCAATAGCCGCACATGAGTCAAAATTAAACAACATGGTGTATAACATACAAAGCGAGACCACGTTATAAAAGCAAACTGTCGGTGACAATACAAAATCATTCAATGATTACATCCTTGGACCAGCCCTCTATCGCCCAAGCAGCTTCCAACTTGTGTGAAATATAGCTCGGGGTGGCGGTGCTCCTTCAGGCTGGCGGAGGACCAGTGGCCATCTCCATTGGCTTGATATTCGGCCAATGAACCCACGGTCTTTGTGAAGGAGAGCGCACCTTCAAGGCCGCGTCAGGCGTTTCCGGTGTCAATCCACGGTGATCGTCACGCAGCCTCTGCACAAAGCCAAGTGCTGTAAGAATGGCTCGATCCCAGCCACAACAGATTAAAGATCCTTAAGAGCTAGCTCGGCCATCCGATGCAGCTCCATCAGCTCCTTCATCTGAATTCTTTGAGGAAGCGGAGGGTTTCGAGCGCTGGAACTCGACCAGAAAAAGTCGTTGTTGAGTCCTCCTCCGTCATTGTGTGCTCCGCCAGCAGCAACACTCTTGGCTCAATGGCACTCTAGGCGCCAGACCTGCATCCGCAAAGCGAACCTATTCTGCCAAAAACACTCGTAGTAAGTACTTCTTACCATCAGCGATTTGCCAAACGGCGAGCTCCTCCGGACACCCACCTTGGTCCTCGCCTCCTAGAGCTCCTTCTTCCTTTTGGATAGCTCGGAGGACTGCCTTATCTGTTTTTGCTCAAAGAACATTTCATGATGGCATCCTTGAGCTCCACTTGCAGCTGCCAGGCATCATACTTCTCATGAGTGGTCTTGGCCTTCTCAAGTTCGGCCACCGCCTTGTCGTGATCGCTTTCTGTTGGCGTTCTCTGAACCAGGTACCAGACTTGCGCACCGCAGCCCAAGGTGTGGCTCCATCGGCGGCACAGTGCGGCCAATCTGCGCATCCTCAAGACAAGATCCTCATGAGGCCGAGCCTCATGGCGGGCAACATCAAGACCTCCGGAGGAGGCGGCCTCCCAGGCTGGCTCCGAGGGAGCAATCTAACGACCGAATCTGATAAGATTCGATGTCTCTGTGATCCTTGTGCTAGTCCACTGGATCGACTCGCTAGCACACACGGTACAAATGAATATCAAATAACAAGTGCATCATTTACTAGCGTATGATCCAGAATTTATAAAGTATTACAAACCGAATAGCACATGGCTAACTTATTCAATAACAACGGAAAGGTAGCATAATCAGCAGCAGTCCATCAATGCCCCTTTGGAGAAACATGCGGTGAACTCACAACCCTCATGTCTCCAGCAGATCATCAGAAAATCCTGCAACATGATAAGTTGCAGCCACAAGGTCAATACATTGAATGTATTGGCAAATCACCTAATATGATATAGCAAACCTATCCACAAAGCAATGTGACAAACAAAACACACTAGTTTGGAGAAGAATGTCTTCACCTACCTCCACTACGAACTCACAAGTCTCTAATTTACTGCCCAAGATAACCCAAGATTCTAAATAAACATGACAAGAACTTCGAAGTATGTCTCAAGTCTTTCTGCATCCGTTGGCGCATTCTCTAGGAACAATAGGCGCTCTGCCAGAGCGCATTCACCTGATTTAAGTTCGAAAACTAAACCTCGCCTCAAGTGCGCTCTTGTCAATGGTGGCGTTCTCTAGGGACAATAGGCGCTCTTGAATCATTCACCTGGTTAATAATCCGAGCCTCTGCTATAAACACTCACCACTTTCATGGATCACTTCGACATATGCCCACGTCTATCATTAGCAAGTTGATCACACGAGAATATGACAACCACAGAACATACATATCAAACCAAGCACATGTCATAGCATAAAAATCACACATGCATAGCAGAATATAGGATGAGCAAAATCAAAAGTGCAAACTTGCCTGAGCGGTGAAATACTCTAGCGCTTAATTCGATCCGCTTCACCTCCAGACAATCTATATGATAACGAAGGCACAATAAATAAACTATGCTCACATAACACTAAAATAAAGTAAACAACAATGAGTTCAAATAAAAACTTAAATAACAGAGCGTAATAGTAGGTATATATCATCTACGTCTTTGGCAGGATCACAATAAAAGAATCAACTAATTTGGATCAGCAGTTTGAAAGATATGGCCTCCGGAAGTTTGAATTCAAATTTAAACAAATTCAAATTTGAAATGTTCACAAATGTGAAACTTTGGTTGTTAAATATTCTCCTGGTCACTATCGTCGTCCGCGTCCCAACCATCTGGCCGTAGTCCAGCCGAGGGCTCTCGGATAGCGAGAGATGCTTGATGAATTTAATGATATCCCGAAGGTGAGTCTTTGAAAAGATGTCCGCAGCGGTGAATTTAATGATCGGCGTAATCGGATTCGGTGGCGAGGGCGCAGGAGGTTTGAGTCCGGCGAGAGTTCGGCACCTCGAGTCATAGGCTTTATGCGGGACAAGGTAAGTGTTGGCTCCATCGTCGTAGAAGTTGCAGCTCGGCGGTGTCTAGCCATCATCCTCGATCCAAGCGATCGGCTCCGGACTATGGGTGGGCCGGATTCGTGTCTTGACCTCAAGGTCTGTCCGTGGCGAGTTAGGTCATGCCCATCGTGACGGCGCTGCACGCGCTGTTGTGGCTCAGATCCATCGAAGATCAAGTCCCGCGGATATCGGCCGTGAAGTTTAGGCTTCAAACCTGACACGGCGGCCGGGGCGTAGCTTCGATCTGCTCGGATGGCCAAGTGAGTTGGCCGCGGTCGCGAAACCGCCGAATCTGAAGATCATCCGGGAGAAAAGTCTCACCCGGGACTGCGTCGTTGTCGATTGAAGAGGCCATCAAGCCTATCGGTGATGACCGGAGGAACTCTCAATGAAAGCACCAATGTCGGTGTCAAAACCGGCGGATCTCGGGTAGGGGTCCCGGCGTGCGTGTGGCGGATGGTAACGAGGAGACAAGGGACCACGATGTTTTACCCGGTTGGGCCCTCTTGATGGAGGTAAAACCCTACGTCTGCTTGATTGATATTGATATTGTGGATGTTTACAAGAGTGGATCTACCACGAGATCAAGGAGGCTAAACCCTAGAAGCTAGCCTATGGTATGATTTTAAGGGTTGTTGTTGTTGTTGTTATTCTTTGTTGTTGTTGTTGTTGTTGTTGTTGTTGTTGTTGTTGTTGTTGTTGTTGTGTCCTACGGACTAGAGCCATCCGGTTTATATAGACACGGAGAGGGCTAGGGTTACATAGAGTCGGTTACAATGGTAGGAGATCTACATATCCGTATCGCCAAGCTTGCCTTCCACGCCAAGGAAAGTCCCATCCGGACACGGGCGAAGTCTTCAATCTTGTATCTTCATAGTCTTGGAGTCGATTCGATGATGATAGTCCGGTGATGGTAGTTGGCTGATGATGGTAGTCCGGCTATCCGGACACCCCCTAATCCAGGACTCCCTCACATGCCATCAGGCATATCACCCTAAAACAAGCGAGAGAGATGACATGTTTTGCGTGTATAAACAAAGATGATAAGCGTCTTGTCAATTCCATCCAATTTCAAATTAGAAAATAAAGTAAGTTCAAAATATCAATAGCATAATTTGGCATTGTTCATAATGCAGGGAGCTTCACCACACTCTTTGGATTACCATGTCAACATAACAAGCATAGATGAAGGCGAAGACAATCACTGTAACTATTTTGATTAATGTGCATGGCATGTTGTTCGTATCATCAGCCACATCAGTTAGATAAAATAGGAGATGACAAGGTGCAAACGTGGGCTGCTTCACCACACACTGGATTATAGATCCACAAAAACAAGCATACATATAGGGAGTATTGAGTAATGTGCATGGTATGAATAAGGAATTTGGTTTTACAAGTAAAACTTGGAACTTATGGTTGTTGCGAACATGCATTTTGATAGAAATAGCAAACTAAACAACAGTAAATGATAGGGAGTATGAGCAAATTAAACAATAGTTGAGGATAAAGGCTTTAGAAGGACTGAATTACATTAACAGTTAACACCGGTTTTATAATGCCCTTCTCCATGTTAAGGAAGGATAACTCAAGAATTTCAGCACATAATCTTCTTCATAAGCATTGCTTGTACTCCACATTTTGTAGAGAGTAATTATAGATATGATAATCTTTGGAAGGGATAGAGGATAATGAAGATAAGATGCAGATTAATGCTACATAATCAACTACCAATCCCTGGAAGTACAAGCATTACAGGACAAAATGTACTGACAAGAGCAACGGGCTACACTTCTGCATTGGCATTCTCTCTGTATTCAAATTTTTGGTAAAATTAAATATAGATATGATATTTTTTTTAGTAAATGGTGGGCGAGGGAGATAAGATGTAGAATGCTACACAATGAACCAATTCCGCTTCCCATAATACAAGAGTGTTTTGAACACTGGTGTACTGTACAAAATGTTCTTATATTATGGGACGGAGGGAGTAGTTGTTAATGTAAGTACAGTGATAGATGGCGTTCAGTCCTTACAAGAGGGCTGAGCTAAACCTCTTCAAAAGCATTGGTTTGATTCTAAATTTATGTAAGAGTCCATAAAGATCTTATAATGTGGACCAAATGGATGATAACGAGGCTAACATGTGCAGTGATGCTACATAATCAAACAGCTATGAAAGTAGGTATGGTCATACAGGGCAAGATGTACTCACAAGAACAATGCAGTGTACAGTATAGTTGCGATATTCTGTGGTCCCTTGAGAATGAATGTTCTTATGCTAACAGTTTTCGTACAAGTTAGATGATAAGGCAAATGTAGAAATGTAGTTCGAATTGTGATGTGATATCATAGACAATACCTTATCTTTGCGAGCAGAGACTAATGTGTAACAAGATTATTCGATCACTATCGATAAATATAGCACGGAGACTTTCTGAAATTTCATTTAGAGGCTTGCCATCAAAGTGCGCTTGCCTCGGTAGGAGCAGTACTTCATCAGCGAGTGCTTGAAAAGCGCAACCAACCTTTGCTCGTGTTGACAATCCAGTTTGGTCCTCGCCTATTTAAAAGAATGAAATCTTGTGTCTTACGTCAGCGAAACATATGCAGATAATTACCATGAATAACATTAGTACATTACTTACGCGTAAGTTGCGGAGGAAGACTGGAAATTACGTATGCGGTATAATCTTTCCACGAAGGAAAGATGTGCACAAAGTTCCTGACAACAATATAAGCTTCATCTTCTAAACTGGGAAGAAATTGATCAGGGGTCCTATTTGCTGCAATCAGGGCTCTCTCTAGTTTGAAAAGGCATTTGTCAACTGGATTTGGTGTACCCTTTGCTGGAATGGGGGTTTTGCATTGTAGAGCTGGTGCTATGTCAACTGGCATCATCATACTATTTGCTGCGGTTAGGATTCTATTTGAGTCGGGGCATCAGAAATGACCAGTGTAGTAGGGCTAGAGTCTGCTATAGTTGGGGTGTTTTGTGGGCCAGGTGATATTGCAACTACACCTAATGGGCTATTTGATTTATCAGGTGTCACAACCTTTTCCAAATACTTTGCTCGTGCTCCTCTGTGATCAGCAATCGCCCTCTTCCTTTTGAACGTCTGATACACAAGAACAACATTTGAATGGATAAATATGGTATGATGACAGATGGTATGTACTCAAAATGGATAGGCAGGGCGTATTCACATACACGATGTGTAAACTAAGCTAATGGCAGTGCAACAAAGCAGAAGCAATGCAAAGCATCAGTTGCAAGATATGTGCGACCAATATAACCTTGGAAAGTTAGAGCAAGCACCTTGATGGGTGAATAAGATAGGGCATCTGCCTCTGACTCCTCCACTAGGGAGCTACATTGACTTAGGTCTCCCTCTAGCTCAGAATCACTATTAGGATCATATTACGAGCATGAATCTATAGGTGGAAGCGTTTTCATTGCATTGCATCAAACTTGATTTCAGTCCCTTAATGCCAAGTTTGACACCATGGCACTTGTTACCTTTATTATTTTCATGCGCATAAGCTCATAATCATTATGATGTTGTTCAGAATCTGAGATTCATGAAAACATAAAAAGTAGTCAGATTATCTATGGAATACATTGCAGATTCAACTCGAAGAGTGTCTCCCTATAAACCCCTGCATATGCAAAGTTCACCCCCAACCATGCTGACCATACCACACACAAAAATAGAAACCTCTTATGTCTCTATAACAGGAAACCACACATTTCAAAACTGAAGTAGGAACATTAGAATCATATCAAATTCGTATTTGAACAAATAAACTAAGGAATTATCAGTGGCATAATGTTTAGCTTCAAGGGTGGAGTGCTGGTAGTGCGACACAAAGCAAGTAGGCAGATTGTATTCCATGTAAAAGCTGGAAATGACACTTTCTTTCTATACAATGTAGTGTTCGTTGCACACATATGATGGAAGAGATCACACAGAGAAATACTATTTACTCATGTGTACGGTTCCAGTATTTTGAAACAGGGTGGTCCATCCAAAAAGAATATTGTCAACAAATATGACAAGGCAATCATAGATGTAGTGAATCAATCATTTACTTGTGAGCTTACTAGGACAAGTATGCAGAATTCTAACTGCAGTAAGAGATCGTCCAAAATCAACATCAATAAGTTTGTCTAGCACTTATTGTTTGCAACTAATCAACGTGAATAATTGGATATCATATCGAATGAGTAAGAAAGACAAGTAAAATTGTCAACAAACCTGGCTGCGGTAGTAATGGGTCAATGTCACTCGACCAACAATCCAAAGCGACTAGTATACATTCCTAGGGCGAAATTTTGAAGCCCGTGAAGTTTCTGGTACTAAAGATTCTTGAAATACATTTGAACCATTAAGTGTAGGTAGCACTCTGCACACAACAAACCCTAATGACAGTCCTGCCTAATGAGTAATGAATCAATTAGAAAATGGGTGATGAGGAGTGGTTGTTGAGTGTTGAGGCCGTATCTCAGGATAAATCGGGTTGGCTTAGTGGGTGCTGCATGCCTGAGCCCTGAATGGACTGGGAAGGTAGGCGGTGCGCCTTGAGCAGCGATGATGATGTTAGGCGGCGGCTCTGGCCTCCTGTTAGTCCACATCTCCTCCTAAGTCATGCCGTCAAGGGGCTGACAAGTCGCCAGCGAGCTGAGGCTAAAGGCGAATAGAGATCGGAAGAGCTGAGTAGAACAGAGGAATTGGGGCTGGGCGACCCAAAATCCCGGGGTGGTGGCTGACCCACCGTGGGCACCCTGTAGAGATACACACCGAGCAGCGAACATGCATTTTGAAACCAAATTAGGAACATTTAGTGACCAATTAAGCGCTGTTTTAATAATACCATATTCATATTTGAACAACTAAGCTTATTTAGCTTGATGGGTGGAAGCAGTGCTATGACACGAAGCACGGATGCTGATCATATAGTGATCATAAAGGGAAACCTAAGCATTTTTTAGCAAAGAGGTTTCCCCTCCGATTTCTATTAAAGAATCCACCACGGAACCAACATGATCAATTAAACCCTAAGCATGATCAATTAAACCCTATTATGGTGTGCCATGGCAGATTTAAAGCTGCAAACCGAGAAATGCTATTTAGCATCCAATGTTTGGTTCGAACTAAGAAATAAATTCAAAGAGCTGAAAAAAAGTACAGTAACCAAGTTATGATCTATTTTCTAGTTGAGATCAAAAAGTTGAGGAGAAATGAAGTACCACCTCTCTTGCGGCGCCGTGTAGGCATCGGGGATGCGATGGCTGTCGGTGGCATTGAAGCAGATCTGCGAGGGTAGACGGGTGCATCGGGGAATAAGTCCCGTTGCGGTGGAAGAGAAGGTTGTGTGAGCGGCCCCGACAAATAGGATGATGGCGCCGATGAAGCGAGAGGACGCGATGCAAGGCTCTTGGTCTGCCGCCGTGGATGAAAGCGTCCATCTCTAGCGATGGGCGCGCTTGATCTTAGTAGGCGCTCTGGCATGGTGGAGGATGGTGGAGATGGATGGGGTGGAGGACGGTGGCGATGGATGGGGTGGAGGACGGCGACGATGGATGGAGTGGTGGACGGAGGAGGCTGGTGTGGGGATGGTGTTCTAGTGCAGACGGTGTATGAATGGGAAAATGGAGGGAGAGGTATGGGGAACCATGTTTTTGGGATGCGCTTGTCTGAAATATGGGAAAGTTTTGAACTTAGCCCCCGTTTAAAATTTGGACGTCTCGTCGGTTGGGGATAGGACGGTAATCTCACATCTCGCCAATATTTGCCCCTAGCCATTTCGGGAGAGGAGAGGGTGTTTTGGCGCCCATGGTGTATGAACGGGGCTGACAGGTTGGATGGTTGTGTCACATCTGAGTGAAGTTACAAACCTGCCCCTATTGAAAATATTTGCCTTCTTCGATTTTGTCCGAGTCAAGTTTGTTTTGCCGCCCACCGTGTATGAATGGGGAAATGGAGGGAGAAATAGAGGTCTTTCAGACGAGCTTGAATCAAATGTGTTTGGCCGCCCATGTTTGGCGCCCACCGTGTATGAATGGGCTCAGAGGCGGCCGTGTCATGTCTAATTGAAGTTACTAACCTACCCCTATTGAGAGCAGTGGAAATCAGGCCGATGGATTTTCCGTGTAAGGGGTAGACAGTAATTTCCATCTCCCAAACACTTGGCTTCGGGCTGCCGACTTGGGAGTGGACATTTTGCCGCTTCTTTTGAATTTTGGACAATAAGCATCCACGTTTACCCTGGCAACTAAATTCAAATCCATTTTCTACTGCTATATGAATCTTTATAAATCATTCTATGTGTTTTTATATATCTTCAAAAGCACGACAAATATGTATTCCACTGTCATATATGAATATGATTTAGAAATGTCGATACTCGAATTCAGAAGCTAGAATCCAGTTTAAGGTGAATTCGAATATTTGGAACACTTTATGTCCAACTCAAATGTCACACGCAGCATAATGTGTACTCCCATTTAGATATGTACACAAGCGTTGTATCAAGATTCAAATACCGAGTCAATCAACCAATAATGTACAAAACTAACAGACATATAAACACTTATAGAGTATATGGATCAATAATATCAACTAACATACATAAGCCAGGCCGCTATACTTTTTTGCTAGAAGAGCATCCTTTTTTTAGTGAAGCTAGTACAACATCTTGGCCCTTTCCGATGCGTGCCACTTATGGTCCATCTATACTACTACTATTGCTGAATGCACATTCAGCCCAATTGGCATATTTGTAGGTCTGGCACAACAATCAAAATTAAATGTCTCCGAGTCTTATCAATTAATACATACTTGTGCTCAAATAAAATTACAAACCAAAAAACAATAAACAATTATTACATCATCTCTAAAACAAATGGTTTGATCGATTACATGAACAAACAACACAAAGGTTATTCAACGATGGAAAGAACATTTCACCTATGATTTATTAAGTGGGAATTTAATTGCCTTTTATGCGGTCAGTCTCAGCTTGCTTCATTTTCAAATCCACCAAATATTTAATAGTTGTCTTGAGTACCGCTTGTGATTGTGCTGTTTGCCTCCTCAACATGTCAACTTCATCTCTAAGTGCAGAAGCAAAATCTCTTTCTACCACTAGTTTAGCCTCTAGAGCATCAACAGTTGGCAATTCATGATGCACGATTGGGCCGGTGCCACTGCTGTGGGATGATACAACGTCCATGGGGACCTCGCTCTTTGATCTTTGGCTAACCTGTTTTGCCATTAAAGTTTGATTGGATTCCGAGAAGTTGAAGTTAGCAAAACATCTCAACTGGGAGTTATAACAGCAAACCAGTTAAACAAACAAGGAATTAAAGCGTTTCAATAGGATGCTGAAAAGTAGTTATTAACATCATTGTAACGGTTGTTGCAGCACAAGCGAGTTAAACAAACAAGTTTTGCAAAAGGTACCTGTTGTGGCACTTTGGAGTTTCTCTTGGATCCTGAAAAGTTGAGTAGCGATAGCGTGATTAGAGAAACGGTTGCAGCAAAAAGCAGTTAAACAAACAAGTTTTGCAAAAGGAACCTGTTATGGCATTGGAGTTTCTCTTGGATCCTGAAAAGTTGAGTAGTCAGTAACTTGATTAGAGCAACAAATTATAGCAGCAAACCTGTTACACAAATATATTTTTGAAAATGTACCTGCTGTGTAATTGGACTTCCAATTGGATCCTGAAAACTTGAAGTTGGTAAGATGATTATAGCAACAAGTTACAGCCAGCAAACCATGTAAACAAGGAAGTTTCTGAAAACATACCTGTTGTGCCAACGGAGTTTCAATTGGATCCTGCAAACTTGAATGTTAGAAATCAATAAATAAAGTTTTGCAAGAGCCATAAGAAACTAACATCAAACTAGTAAAACAAACCAGTTTTGGAAATGTATTTAATTGCACATGAACTAGTGAAACTAACAAGTTCTTGGCAACGTATTATAGTAAAAAGTCGGTACTGAGGAGTCCGGACTAGGGGGTGTCGGATAGCGGACTATCGTCACGGCGGACTCCAAGACTATGAAGATACAAGATTGAAGATTTTGTCTTGTGTCGGATGGGGCTTTCCTTGGCGTGGAAGGCAAGCTTGGCGTCTGAGATGTGTAGATCTCCTACCATTGTAACCGACTACTGTGTAACCCTAACCTATCCGGTGTCTATATAAACCGGAGGTTTTAGTCCGTGGGATGAACGACAATCATACCATAGGCTAGCTTCTAGGGTTTAGCCTCCTTGATCTCGTGGTAGATCTACTCTTGTACTACCCATATCATCAATACTAATCAAGCGGGGTAGGGTATTACCTCCATCGAGAGGGCCGAATCTGGGTAAAAACATCGTGTCCCTTGTCTCCTGTTACCATCCGCCTAGGCGCTTGAGTTTGGGACCCCCTACCCAAGATCTGCGGTTTAGACACCGACATTGGTGCTTTCATTGAGAGTTCCTCTGCGCCGTCGCCATCGGTATGATGCCGCATCTCGTCTTTAAAGGCGATACCATCATCAAAAGCCTTGGCCTTTGGTGGAACTCTTGACTGGCGGTTTTCTCATGACCGCTAGTTGGCCGTCGCGCGACGATGACCTCTCGAGTCATCGAAACCAATCTCCATGTCAGTTGAACATGCCGAACAGTTAGATCGATCGAGCTCTCCTCCGTAAATGAGCTCTTGGATCGCATCGCCGCCACAGGAGTCTCCACATTACGACCGGATCGGGCCAAAACCGATCGAGAGAGATCAACTCTCCCAGGCTACCCATCATGTTGCTGTGATAGAGGAGCAATCGGCGACTCTTCTCCTATCTTAAGGACTAGCTACGTCCGGTTCCCGATCCTCCATGCGGATTCCTGCGGAGGGACGGATGTCGATCAAGCCACGAACTTAAAGTCGGTGGTGGTCGGACTCATTGGATAGCACTCAAAATCCAAGCTTCGAGTTCGGAAACTTCCCAGCCCTTGAGTCCTAAATTGGACAGGGTTTGGTTTAGTGCCACCGCCCACCCAAACATTAGCGATCTCTCTCGAATTCGGCAAGAGCCCTGAAACGAGTACATCATTCTTGGGCGATTCCTCTGGTTATGAAAAGGATAAAGGACTGCCGAGAGGAGGGCCTTAATACCAATCTTCTGCAATAATTGCGGACAAGGGAATCCTAAGCGCCATAAGTCGTGCATTGAAATCCTGCGCTTTTCGACTTGGTGACCATCGTACAAAAATCTTGTGCGATGGAAGCGCTGGAAAACGAAAGTAAATTTTGGGATAATCCGGCCCGAATACATCCCTAATCCGGAACAAAGGGTGCATCATTATCAAGCACCTGGGTTGAATACCAAAAACCAAAAACCCCTAAAGTGCGGAACCGTCTTGGAGGGTTGGCTAAGCAGACCTGCAAAATTCATAGCACGGAGGCGCCACTCCAACTCATAGCCTTGAGCATGTTGGATACTACGGCAGGTGGCCAAAAGTGGCGAGAGCTTCTAGCTTGAATCCCAGCCCAGCAACACCGATGCAGTGTTAACAGTCTTGAGACTTCGCATCAAATAACATGCAAAAATGACAACTCCATAACCTTGCGAAGTCTACCAAGTAGCAACAATAAATCCATGGAGTTACACGGCTATTACCTTCAATGCGGTGATGAACCTAAATTCGAACTGCCGGGCACCAGCCGCATTGGTCCTCGGCCCGATAGTAGGCGGCTTTCGCCTTACTAAGGTACTCATGGATGGCGGCGGACTAAACCTCATCTATGAAACCCTCGAAAAATGGAAATAGTGGAACCGCATTGGCGAAGCAGCACAACCTTTAGAGGAATAATCCCCGGCCGGAAGCATGCTGCAGGAAAAATCACGCTGGGCGTAGTATTATTTCGCGGACAATTACAGGTCGAGGAGGTCACATTACAAGTGGCCCGTTCAACAGCGGATACCATGCTTTATTAGGGCGAGAGGCATTCACAATTTTTCAAGCTATACCCCATTATGGGTACATGAAGCTTAAAATGCCGGTCCCAATGGAATCATCACTCTCGCTAGTGATCCGAACATAGCACTCAGCGCGAAAATAAAGCGGCTGCACTAGCCCTCGAGGCACTATCAAAGCCCTAGCGGCCGAGGAACTCACCGCGATCGCTCCACGGTGAACAGGGCGATGTGATACTTGATAAAAGATCCAAGTCCACCTCTTTTAAACTAGCGGATGAAATAGTCAAATTCCAAGTCCACCCAGCGGACCCTGCAAAGCGGCCTCCATCGGGGCACAATTAAACCACGATGTAGGCGCGCGCTCACGAAATTTCTACAAGAAAAGCTGGGACATCTTTGCTGGCACCCTTGGACATGCAGGAATCCCGTCGAGTCTTGAGCACAGCCTAAACATCCTAAAAGGATTCAAGCCGGTCAAACAGGCTCTTGGCGCTTTCGAACCCAAGAGACAGGCCATGGGAGGAGCTAGCCAAACTTTTGGAGGCGGATTCATCGGAGATATAAAACATCCGGACTGGCTAGCAAACCTGGTGATGGTACCAAGAAGGATAAATCCTGGCGCCTATGTGTTGATTTCAAAGACCTTAATAAGGCTTGCCCAAAGGATCCCTTCCCCTCCCTCGAATTGATCAAATCATTGGCCTTCTAGCAGGACACGACTCATTGTGCTTCCTCGTAGCGTACTCGGCTACCACCAAATCAAGATGGCGGAGCAGACCAAGCTGCAACAGCATTCATCACTCCATACGGCCCGTTTGCTTCAACACAATGCCCTTTGGGCTCAAAACGCCGGCGCAACATATCAGCGCATGATTCGGACATATCGGCAAACCGGATCGGCAAAGCGGTGGAAGCATATGTAGATGGCGTGGTCGTCAAAACCAAGCACGTCGAAACTCTAGTAGGCGACTTGAGGCTCACATTCGACAATCTTGAAAATATGACATCAAGCTCAATCCGGAAAAATCGTCTTGGCGTTCAGCGGAAAGCTCTGAGGCTTCATTGTGTCGGTAGAGGAATTGAAGCAAACCCAGCCAAGATTCGAGCTCTGTCACAATTGGATATTCAAAGACCTCAAACAAATACAAAATTGGCCGGGATGCGTGGCGGCTCTAAGCGCTTTATCTCCCGTTTAGGAGAAAAGCATTACCTCTTTACCGCCTCCTCCGCGCGACGAACACCGAGTGGGCGGATGCCACCGGCGGACTCGAAGAAATAAAGGCCATTTTGGCAACAAATCCGGTCTGGCTGCGCCAGCGTGGGTGAACCAATGCTATTATACATCGCGCAACACATCAAGTTGTCGGTAGCGGTGCTCGTTGTCGAGCGAAAGCGGACGGACACGGTTCCCTATTCAAAACCGGTTTATTATGTGTCCTTGTCCTAACTCCATGCAAGTCCGGTACCCACACTATCAAAAGATAGCATCGCGGTGTTCATGGCATCCGGAAGCTGCGACACTACTTTCAAGAGTGTTCGATAGCGGTAGCCTCGAAGTACCTCTTAATGACATTATAAACAACATGACGCGACGGGCGGATTGCTAAATGGGCCATAGAGCTCCTCCCATTCGACAAAACTTATAAGCCACGACGAGCTATTAAGTCGCGAGTTTTGGCGACTTCGTGGCGAATGGATGAAGCGAACTCCCTAAAAGTCTGCGCATACTCAATTAGATCATGCACTTTGGCGGCTCCAAAATGTTGGCGGGCACTGGGGCTGGCGTCGTCTGGCGTCCCCAACCGGGACACAGTCCAATACATCCTTGAGATAATGTATCACGGACTCCAACAACGCAGCGAATAAGAGGCCCTCCCTTACGGCCTCCGGATGGCGATCTCCATGGGCATTAAATGCCTAGAGGTCTTGAGGATTCAAACCTTGCAATATCCCAAATAAGCGAAGACTTTGATGCCAAAGATCCGAAAATGGCAGCATACCGCAATGCGGTCCTAAAAATGTCGACCGCGGTTGAAGGGCTCAAATTTCATCATATAGCCGGGATAACAACCGGGCGGCGGATATATTGGCGCATCGGTGCAAAGCGCGATGCCGTCCCACCCAATATCTTTTGGAGCGGCTGTTCAAGCCATCCGTACTATGGTAAGGAGTCCGGCAATAACAATCCGGACCCAACCGCACCGCTGACGCGAACACTCGACACAACTGGAGGCTCGCCCGAGATAACACCTCTGCTCAAGAAATAATGGCGGTTATCGCCCGTGGGACGGAACCATTCCTAGCCTACCTAACTAGGAAGGAACTCCCGAAGACCAAAATGAGGCTCGCTGCATAGTGCAGGCTCTAAAGCCTATAAAGTCCATGAGGAGAGCTTTATAAGAAAAGCACTACGGAGTCCTTCAAAGGTGCATCTCCGAAGAGGAAGGCGAAACCTCTGGCTGAAATTCATGCCGGACTGGGTGGGCACCTCCGTGCAGGATTTTATTTTGCTTGGCCCGAGGCGGAATCTTGAGGACTTAGTCCAACAATGCGTCGGTTGCCAGCTTTTGCTAACCAAAGCCACATGCCACCCAGCCCTTAAAACTATACCCATCACCTGGCGTTCGCGGTGCAGGGGCTTGACATGGTTGGACCCCTCAAGGGAGGAACCCACAAGCAAAAATACCTATTGGTCATGGTGGATAAATTCACCAAATGGATAGAGGCCAAACCTGTTAAAGCGGCGAATCCGGACGGTGATAGACTTCATATCGGGGTAGTGCACCGTTACGGTGTCCCCCGATATCATCACGATAATGGCACCAACTTCACGGCCGATGAGGTCAAATCATGGTGCAAAAACATGGGCATCAAGCTCGATTCGCCTCGATCTATCACCCTCAAACCAGCGGCCAAGTCGAGCGGGAAAATGGTCTAATAATGGCGGCATTAAACCCGGACTAGTGCGGTCCCTCAAGGAATCTAACACGCCTTTGGGTTGAGGAGCTCGACTCCGTACTCACGGGGCTGCGGACCACGCCGAATCGTACTACGGTTCACACCATTCTTCATGGTGTATGGCGCGAAGGCAGTCTTGCCTGCGACATAATACACTACTCACCTCGGTGAGCATATGCGAAGAAAGAGAAGCCGAGCTTGATCGGCGGGACAGTTTGGGCGCATTGGAGGAGGGAGCGGCGTGGCAAAAGCTCGTTCGCATTCTATCAACAGCAGGCTCGAAGATATCAAAGCAGGAAATGCAGGCCAAAGCTTATAACGTTGGCGAACTAGTTCTCGCTCTGCCGGACAAGAAAAGGACAAACTCAAGCCCAAATGGGAAGGTCCCTTCATCATCGACCAGGTCGACCGGCGGAGCATACCGTCGTGAAGCGCATCGGATAACCGACTCGAGCGAACCCATGGAGCGCAGCCCGTCTCGAAGATTCTCGCCTAAGTGCGGACTCCAAGTTCGTCTCCTTCCTCCGTCCGCATTCTTTATTTTTTGCTTTTGCTTTCTTCTATTTCTCTCCTTCCCTTTCTTCTTCTTGTAGCCTCTAGAGGCTCGTTTGCTTTTTCGCACACACTTGTACGCGCTGTCTGCGCTCATTATACACAGGGCTTCTTTAACGAGAAGCTTATTTATCTGAGCTTTCATGCCCAACACATGCGTTAAACTTCGCATGTGCCTTTTATTCACCATTATATGCATCGATATGACTTAAGTTTTGGCCAAGCTGGGTTGCTGGCTCTGTGCTTACCCCTCGTTCCCGATTGTTCGGCTAGGAGGTAAAGGAGCACCTCTGCGATTATTCTTGCCGGGTCAGGCGGATGTGTACCTCAGGTGGGTGAAGCGAAAGCTAAGCGTTCTTAAGGGAATATTCGGTCGGTGAACTGAAAGATGATTTTAACTATTTACATCTGCCCCAAATGATTTTCTGCTTTTATAGCAGCTTTGACATGCACTTTAGGGCATGCATCCCAGCAAAAGGAACCCTTAACGGAACTATTCTCCCTAGAAGATGTTTCTTACTACCCATGTAATATAACATAACTAGTTGGGCACTTGTCTGATACAGCAACAATGACCCCTACGAATGGTCTCCATGCATACCATGGTTCTTATATAACCACGAAGGTATTCGGACACACTCCGGACTATTAGGTCCGAAGGTCGAAGCGAAAAGGTCCGCTATGACAAACGATCTAGAATCCGGCTAGAAGACATTCTTTCATGTCATATTTTTACATAGTCAACTCGACTCATTGTATTCCTCCTCAATGCCATCTAATAGGCTATCTAATTTACAATCTTGCTGGGAATACTTGGCGGCCAATTCTACTTGGCGTACACTAACTTCTGAGGATCTCCATCCCATCCGGCCCCCTGAGTCCGACCTCGGCCATGTGGTTTGGGTCAACCTTTGTGTGCAGCGTCTTCACCATGGCCCGAGCCTCCTGGCGCCTTGACGGCATGCCGATATCTTCCATAGCGGAGCGCCGCCGTGCTCCTTGAAGCCGCTCCGCCAGCTCCCCAATGCCTTGGGCGGGGAGATAGATGGCCACAAGGCTTGGCGATGCCTTTCATCACTGCGGACTCGTTCATGCAGGTAGCGCAATTCGGGAAGAAGATCACCCGAAGAACTGGGCATCTCCTCCTCGGGGCGACACTGTGAGCAAACCTACAAACATGTTTATGTTAGTGGCCTTCCTCGCCGAACTCTTTTCAAAGTTCGCTCAAGCACTTCTTGAAAATGCTGCGGCAAAGCCGCCAATTCTCCTTCTGAGTCAGCTAGCTGAGCGCGAACGTCCTTTAGTTCCTCACCCAGCTTGGTGTTGGCGTCTTGGAGGTTATTCTTCTCTGCCGCACCCTCGTAAGCACGCTCTGCTTGACCTTTAACGGCGTAAGAGTTGTTGCTTGTCGGATCTAGTCCGGCGCCATCTGCAATGTTCTTGTCAGATTTACACACCCGCCGCACTTCATAAATTATTTATCTTCTGAAGCGTATATTACCAGAGGGGGTCTCTGTGGCTCCCCTCCCGTAGCGGCCAGTGTGGCCTCAAGTTGGGCCCTGCACTCTTCCAGCTCTTGGGACAGTCGGGTATTCTTTTCTGTAAGATCCCGCATAACAAAATGATCCTTAAATCAGTTATCCTAACTGTTTTAAGTCTCGGGGGCTACTAGCATATATAACTGTCAAATTTCCTTACCCGTATGTCCTTCACATACTGCTCCGTGGCTCTGGCTAGACCATCTTGAGCGGCACGGAGGTGCGCATCTCCTGAATCAAAGGCATTCAAGGCCTCTTGGGAGAAACACACGTCACGAAGAACTGTCCGTGGCGCCTATGATTCAAGCGCTCTCCACCTCGGAGTTGGTGGCGGACAACTGTCGGCATCCTGCATGCGAGGAGCATCCGGCTTGCGTCTCGTGCTCGCCTCGACCTCGGACCCGGCTTTGAAGCTTGTCCGGTGAAGGTTCGATCGGCAGCCTCTCGGACTCGATCCGCGAGCACTCTTTTCTGAAAAGAGCATCAGCGTTAATCGCCTTCGAGAACCAATCTTGGGAGTATGGTGACATGCCATACCGTTCTTGGCGAGTTTCGATCCGGACCGCACTTCTTTTTAACCTCTGAGGCCATGCTGCCCTTGTTGGCGGCCGCCCGCGAGCTCGACTTCCGCCTCAAAGGTACCCCTACGAAACATCATTGGTATCTGGTGATAAAAATGAGCATGGATGGGTCATTATCGGGGTTTTGGGATCTTGGTCTCGATTACGTGGGCTGGAAGTATTCGGGGTGTCGGCCGTAATGGCTACCAAAGCATTATCGATGCTAAGTTGGTAGAACACCCATCTATCAACTCCTTTGTTATATCCGGATCCTCTTGGAGGTCGGATCGAGGATCGCTCGGATCCTCGGGTTGTGAGGCGGGCTGTGTATCTTCTCCACGGTCCGGCGCAGTTCTGCACAAAAACCATGAAATGAGATATTTAACTACGGGAATATGGATCGGACAGGTCACAAGGATGTTTGCTTACCCAGCTTGAGGATTATTCAAAGAAAACTCCTTGATGGGTTGACACGGAGAAATCCTCCTCCTCTCCTTTGTACATGGCAGACAAGATCTTCACCAGTTCGGTGACCGATCCTGGCCCTTGCGGCCATGGCGGTGGCATCGTCCTCCCGTTGAAGTCCCACATGGGGTGGCCCCTGTATTGGGCGGCTGCACTCCCCTCATAATCAGATTGCCATGACTCTGTCATGGTCAGTCCGGCATGAGCAGTAACCTTATTCGGCTCATCAAATAGCGGACATCGGTCATCTTCTCTCCGGGGGGCTCGGGGCGCGGCAAAGCGCTTCTTCGGAGAGCATTGCTGAACTCCGAAGGTCGATCTGAGCAGGATCCGGCAGCGGGGCGTCCTCCATGTAAAACCATTCCGAAGGCCAGTCTTCGGACGCCTTCTTTGGGGTTTCGGACAGGTATCCGGTCCCGGCGATGCGCCATAGCTCGGCTCCGCCCACTTGATATATTGACCCCTCATGAGAGCGGGGAACTAGGCAGAATATTCTCTTCCACAGCCGAAATGAGCCTCGGCGCCCGAGGAACAGTTCGCAAAGGGCCACGAAGCCCGCGATGTGCAAGATGGAGCGAGGAGTAAGATGGTGCAGTTGGAGCCGTAGAACTCAAGAGCCCCGGAGAAGCGGATGGATTGGAAATCCGAGTCCTCTTACTAGATAAGAGATGAAGCACACCGCTCTCCTTTAGAGGATCGGGGATGCTCTCCGCTTGCTTTCGCCCTTGTAGGTGGCAAGTCCGGCTCGAATCGGAACCATGAAGGCGGAGGAGAAATCCCTTGGCTTGAGTATAACTAGCTCGCTATGCGGGGGTGAGCATCTCTCCCAATTTCTGGCTGGGGCTGGGGCCGAGAGGAGGAGCTGCGTCATTGTCGATGATGGAATGGGCTTTGGTCGAGGCGCTCGATGAAAGCTTCATAAAGGGGATGGTGTGACTCAGATCTAGACCCTTGCCCTTTTATAAGCGGCTCCTTTCTTGCGGCTAGGGGAATATTGTAAAAATACCACGGCTTTTCGCATTCGTTCAAACATGTGGAACATGGCCATTATTAGGCGCGAGGGCGAGGAGCACAGCATTTATCGAAGTCGGACACTATTCAACAATTATATGGAATTTGGAGAAGAACCCGCCTCGCAATGCGAAGACAATCAACGCGCCGGACTCATCGTCATTGAAGCCTGGTTGAGGACTCTTGAGGAGTCCGGACTAGGGGTGTCCGGATAGCGGACTATCGTCGGCGGACTCCAAGACTATGAAGATACAAGATTGAAGACTTCGTCCCGTGTCGGATGGGGCTTTCCTTAGCGTGGAAGGCAAGCTTGGCGATACGGATGTGTAGATCTCCTACCATTGTAACCTACTACTGTGTAACCCTAACCTATCCGGTGTCTATATAAGCGGAGGCTTTTAGTCCGTGGGGATGAACGACAATCATACCATAGGCTAGCTTCTAGGGTTTAGCCTCCTTGATCTCGTGGTAGATCTACTCTTGTACTACCTATATCATCAATATTAATCAAGCAGGACTAGGGTATTACCTCCATCGAGAGGGCCGAACCTGGGTAAAAACATCGTGTCCCTTGTCTCCTGTTACCATCCGCCTAGGCGCTTGCAGTTAAGGACCCCTACCGAGATCCGCCGGTTTTGACACCGACAGTACCGTTTACCAGCAACACAGACATCTGTAAATTTCTTTGATGTAAGCAAAATGATTCCAACACATATATAAGTTAAAAAGACGGTGTCCCTCATATAAACCTGACAGTTGTCCATCTATGAACATGCAAACATTACTAGTGCTACAAATGATAATAGCAAACCATTTAAACAAACAGGGTATCAGAACATAAATTACACGTGAATTCTGCTGCACCCTAGAAGTACATATGACCATCTATCTACGTGCTTAAGTAGCTATTTAAGTTCAGGCAAACAGGTAATTCTTAACAGTAAATATAAAACACATAGATAGGCGCAGTCTATAATAGGATTAACATGCTATGGCATTATGTAATTAGTAGCAAACTAAATTAAGCCAAGCAACATAATTGAACAATTTTGCAATAAGTGGCTAACAAAAATTCCGAGAAGCAGGTAACTGAACTTAGGCTAGCTCTTTGTACAGGCACACTGCAACTTCTTTTTCGCTTGCAAGGTTCTAAGAAGGAGTCCATGGCATCAATTGCTTGGATACGCAGTCCCAATACCTCCTTCTTCCCACACTGCATTGGTAAGTTGAATGGTTAATCTGGTAAGACGGTGCGTCCTTGATATGTTATATGAGGACGTGTAGTCAGATTAGGTGTAGCCACACACATCACACTGGCTTTTATTGTATATTTCATGCGATTACATTTGGCATATCGAGATCTATGCAATCTACAATAGGATGAAAAGACTGGCATCCTTCACATTATTAGCGAACTCAGTTCATAGAAACAAGCAATTCAACAATTCTATGGGTAAATCAAAAGCGCCACTGCAATAGTTTTCACTACCCCAATCATACATGCAAAAAGGGCGGCATACCGTGAGGGGCTGATGCAGTGACACCTCGGGTGGCTGGAAAATGTGCACATAGTTTGAGTCGTCCAGGTTGGCCCAGGCTAGTTTTGTTCGTCCCAACACACGAGCAGGCAATGTAAAAAATGAAGAAAAAACATTTCAATTTGGATGGGCCAATAACGTAAGTGCAAGGCAGGCCCTATAGCAGGCTCGCAGCCCAAACGAGCACCTCCCATATCAATCGACAGCAGAAAAAATCCCAATTCGTTCGCTCCAACCTCCAGTCTGGTTCGCTCCTAACCTAGCCGTCGCTGGACAGACCGACACAACACTTCCTCGTGCCCTCATTGGAGGGCGCCCGCCGGTCTTCAAGCGAATGGAAGGACAAGAAGATGAAGATCCAACCCTGGGTGTAGCCTGCATGACAGGCAACAGCGGCAGCACGGGTATGGCATCAAGCTTGCATAAGCAGACGATCATGACATGCATAGCAGTAGGTACATCACATCCTGATTATATCTAATTCAGCGGTTCAATTTCTGGCCAATAGTTAAACTGGCGGTGTTGTAAAACTGCTTGTATGTAGGGAATCTATGAGAAAATGAAACCAATTACTGCTTATTTTATAACTCCCCAATCAATCTTGAATGGTTGAATCTCATGTATCTAATCAAGTTTACGGTGCAAACATACAAGCTCATGTTGTTCTTGAGCACTGAAGTGTCTAATGAACAGATTGCTAATGAAGGATTTGATGCAAACATTTTACATGCTCACGGTGATGAACATATAGTGTCTAATGAGGATCTAATGCAAGCATTTTGTAAGCTCCGTTGAAGGATTTAGTGTCTAATGATGATCTGCTATGTTGAGAGAGACATAGAGATTTGCGGGCATTGATGACAAGCAAATTATAGTACATTTTCATGGCTTGAGGAAGCGTCGAGGCCATCTACGGAAAGTCCTGTATCATGACAGCGTAGCATAAATACTTTTCTAATCTGTTCTTTGAAACTATTGGCATACTTGTGCAGGATAGATATATTGACATGTAGTTTGCGCACTGGTTATAGGTGCAATTACACTTCAATATTTTCAGCCAGAGAATGAATAATTGAAGCAGGTACAGACCATGTTAGTAGTCCTTGTACACCATGTTGCATTTTGTGTTTTTTGGTGCTTGCATCATTTAGTGTTTTATAATATGAACTACTTTGGATCATTTAGCTGGTTTTCAAAGAGCATGTAGCTTCACATTTCTCAAGTTATGTTGATTTCTGAAGTGCAAGTGCCTTCGTATTTTTTAAGTTAAATGTTCGCCCCTGGTAACTTGAATTCGTGGATCCGCCACCGGACACAAATCATACATGCAGGACAGTACGAATTAAATGAAATGCAGGGACTTACGCTAGCTCGTTGTACAGGCTCACTGCAGCTCTGCTTGCGCTTGGGATGTTCCATGTACAAGTCCATGTTACCACTTGCTTGGATGTGCAGGCCTTGTGCTCCTTGCATCCCCCTCTGCATTTTTGACACAGCGAATGGTTGATCAAATAAGAGGAATCGAACTTGATGTTGTACCGGAGGACAGATACTTACAAGGTTATATGGGTGTGCAGGATGTGTACCAGATCCCGTAGCGCCGTCATGCTTCGCTAAAAAATGTTTTGTTAGTTTCAGATGATATCTTTAGAAGAAACAAGAGTTAAAGTCAGAGTTGCATAGGTGCGTAAGCTAAGAGATTAGTGAAAGAATATCCAAACATCGTCGGAACAGTGCATAAGGGAGTGATGTGTGGATACCCAGTCCCCTCCCCACTCGCGCGCCATGGATGTCGAGCCCGGTGGAGAAGTGGCACGGCGGTGGAAGCAAGAGCTGCGGCGGGGCTGAGAAGCTCCAGGACGGAGAGGGTGCAACGACGACAAGCTCCGGCAGTGCCTCGGAAGAGCGTGGAGGTGCGGCGGCAGCAAGAGGAAGAGGAGAGCGAAAATGGCGAGGGGAGAGGAGGGAGTGCGTGCTCCGCCGCTCCCCCTCCTCCCCCTACTTATAACCCCTGGCCAGCAAAGCCGAGGGGGCGGGCGTGGGATCGTGGGATTAACTGCACCCACGACCCTACGACCCCGCGATTATTACACGAGTTCTTGCCGCGATAACTCCGCCGGAATCTCATAGCTGTCGGCCTCGGCATGGCGGATCCGCTCGTGCACGAGGCTCGGTAGTAGCGAGCCCGGCTTCTTTGTCGCGTCATCTCGCGCCGCGTGGGCTATGCAGCTGGCCGGCTGGCTGACACCGTGTGGCGTGCTTGCAGCGGGCGGCGGGCCTAGAGGCTTAGCAAGCACGCCACCTGGTTCCCGCCTTGACATTTCGAAATCATCAGACAAGCCCGCCTGGTCATGGCCGACTCCCGGCAGGCGGCATGCCAGGAGGCGGACCAAGCAATTAGCAAGAACACTCGGAGAAGGAAACTGTTGAGGCTTCTCGACTTATCAGCCGCGATGCCTCATCAGCTAAGGGGACTACTGTCGGAGAAATGGGCCATGGGTAGCCTAACCCGAGTCCTGGGCATTTCAAGACATTTGGGCCGACTGCATCCCTCAAGCATCCAGAATGAAGCACCGCCTTCTGGTGGCCGGCTGGCTCAAGCGGCCCGCTGCCAGAAGATGGCCAAGAAACAGAAGACGGCACCAAGACGGGCCGACTCCTAGTAGGCGGTGAGGGAGTCCTGGATTAGGGGGTGTCCGGATAGCCGAACTATCACCGTTGGCCGGACTCCTGGACTATGAAGATACAAGATTGAAGACTTCGTCCCGTGTCCGGGTGGGACTTTCCTTGGCGTGGAAGGCAAGCTTGGCGATACGGATATGTAGATCTCCTACCATTGTAACCGACTTTGTGGAACCCTAACCCTATCCGGTGTCTATATAAACCGGAGGGTTTTAGTCCGTAGGACGAAGAACAATCATACCATAGGCTAGCTTCTAGGGTTTAGCCTCTCTGATCTTGTGGTAGATCCACTCTTGTACTACCCATATCATCAATATTAATCAAGCAGGAGTAGGGTTTTACCTCCATCGAGAGGGCCCGAACCTGGGTAAAAACATCGTGTCCCTTGTCTCATGTTACCATCCGCCTAGGCTTGCAGTTAGGGAACCCCTACCGAGATCCGCTGTTTTGACACCGACATTGGTGCTTTCATTGAGAGTTCCTCGTGTGCGTCATCCTTAGGCCCGATGGCTCCTTCGATCATCAACAACGCGCGGTCTAGGGTGAGACTTTTCTCCACGGACAGATCTTACGTGATTCGGCGGCTTTGCTGCTGGGCAATTCACTTGGCCATCTGGAGCAGATCGAAAGCTATGCCCCAGCCATCGAGTCAGATTTGGGAGTTTGAACTACACGGCCGACATCGCGGAGACTTGATCTTGACGGATTCGAGCCACAATAGCGCCGCCTTTGTCTCCATGGGCGCGATCTAGCTCTCCGGCGAGCAGTGCCACGGAGGCGCACTAGCGTCCGCTCCGACCCTTAGCTCGGAGCTGACTCCGCCGATCGAGGACGAGTGGTTGGACACCGCCTCGGGGGCTATGATCTCTACGGCGATTGAGCCGAACTCCATCCCTGTCCTTTGCAAAGACCGTGACTCCAAGGTGCCGGACTCCTCTCCGGACTCCGAACCCTCCGCGCCCCTGCCAATCGAATCCAATTGGGCGCCGGTTATGGAGTTCACTGCCGCGGACATCTTTCAACACTCGCCCTTTGGCGACATCTTGAATTTACTAAAGTCTCTCTCTCTTTATCAGGAGAGCCCTGGCCGGACTACGGCCAGGAAGGTTAGGATGCGGATGATGAAGAAATTCAACGCACACCCACCGCCCACTTTGTAGCCACTGTCGAAAGCTTAAACGACCTGCTCGATTTCGACTCCGAAGACATCGATGGTATGGACGACGATGTAGGAGACAACCATGAACCAGCACCTATAGGATACTGGAAAGCCACCTCATCCCACGATGTATACATGGTGGATACACCTAAAGGAAGTGACGACGAGGAACAACGGGACACTATGAAGGATAAATCCCTCGAAAAGCAATCAAAACGGCAACGTAAACGCCGCACCAAGTCCCGTCTCGACAAACACGACAGCCACATAGACCCAGCCATAGAGCAGGGCGAACCAGTGGATGACGAAATTGCTATCAAGCAACCCTCCGAACAGGACAACTTGGATAAACAACCTGTCCCCGGCGAAGATAACAGTCCGGACGATCTCACGCCGGACAAATTGTTGGAGCAGAAGAACCTCCACAAAAGGCTCGTCGCCACTGCGCGTAGCCTGAAAAAGCAAGCGGAAGCTCAAAATAGCGGAAGATGCACTCGAATCAGATGGAGCAAAGTACACAACACCCGAGAGAAATACAGCGACGATCGCCAAACAAAGAGCTACCCGGCGCAAATTACTGCCGAATTAGATGAGGAGGCGTGAAACCCCGCAATCAAAGAACAAAGAGGCCGCCCGGTCGGATAGAGCGACCACATGGAAAACATGGAGCGGCAAGCGGCGCCACACAAGCCGACGCGATCCGCGCAAGGATTCGCATCAAAGGATGGCCAGATTAGGTCCATCTATGGGCGAAAGCAAGCTCTTCAAGCAATGCAACCGCCAAATATCCGAACATCACGGCACACCCAAATATAGGGGTGCCACACCCCTATGTTTCACCGATGAGGTCTTTGGATCACAATTCCCGGAGATTCAAACCCGTAAACATAGAGGCATCTGACGGAACAACGGACCACAGGTCTGGATTGAGGATTACATCCTCCACATACACATGGCTAGAGGAGATGATCTCCACGCCATAAAATACTTACCCTCAAGCTCAAAGGGCCAGCCCGGCATTGGCTCAAAAGCCTCCTGAAAATACCCTTGGAAGTTGGGAAGAGCTTGAGGATGCTTTTGAAGCGAATTTTCAAGGGACTTATGTCCGTCCTCCGGATCTGAGACGATTTAAGTCACATAACTCAACAACCGGAGAGTCAGCCCATAAATTGTGGAAAGGTTCCTCATCAAAAGAACCAAATAGTTGATTGTCCGGACCTTGAAGCCTTAGCATCTTTCAAACACAACGTCCAGAGACGAATGGCTCGCGAGACACCTCGGCCGGGAGAAGCCGAGAACAATGGCTGCATTAACAAGCCTCATGACCCGCTTTGCGGGGAGAGGATAGTTGGCTGGCAAGATGCAGTACCAGCGACCCAAGTACATCGAAGTCAGGGATGGAAATGGAAAACCACGGCGCAGCAAGGACCAGCGCCGGTCAAAGGAAACAGCCGAAGAAACACGGCGATCAACGCCGAATTTAGAAGCTCCCGGCAGAATCATAAAAAACTGCCCCTCAAAGACAACAGCGACGAGCTATCCAACCTAAACACAATCTTGGACAAAATATGCCAAATCCACAGTACTCTCGGGAAGCCTGCAAACCATACCCACAGAGATTGTTGGGTCTTCAAGCAGTCCGGCAAACTCAATGCGAACACAAGGGCTCGACACACCAGCGAGGGCGATGGCGAACCCCACAAGCGAGCACCGGGAAAACAAAAGAATTTCCCACAAAAGTCAAAACAGTGAACTCACTTGGTGACAAAAGGAAAAAAACAAGCGGCGCCCATAGAAACACAGCGCGCACGGTCTATCGAGAAGAGTCCCAAGGATGATTGTCAAAACCAATCACCTTGATCATCGAGACTATTCCGGAAGTATCCGGAGCAGGATGGACTGCCTTGATATTAGATCCTATAATCGACGGACTCCAATTTACACAAGTCCTAATGGGCGGAGGTAGCAATCTAAACCTGCTATATCGGGACACAATCCATAAAATGGGGATAGACCCAACCAAAATTCGCCATAGCAACACCTCCTTCAAAGGGGTAATGCCAGGCCTATATGCCCATTGTACGGGCTCCCTACTGCTAGAAGTTGTGTTCAGCTCATCCGACAACTTCCGCCGCGAAAAGTTAACCTTCCACATCGCCCCATTCGAAAGTAGCTATCAAGCACTACTGGGGCGTGAAGCTTTCGCCCGCTTTAACGCAATACCGCATTATGCATCTCTTACACTTAAAATGCCGGTCCCGCGGCATCATCTCATTAAAAGGGAGTATCAAGTGTTACTCAAGCACGGAAGAACGTGAGACTGCCTTGACAGCCCACACTAATCCGCTCCGCTAATCAAAGCACTGAATAGGTCATTGAACCCGGACATGGCTAGACAAGTCCGCGTAAACATATAAGCGCCTACTAGCGGCATACCCCGTACAAGGGCTGCACACATGTACAACAAGAGACAATAAAGCTCAATTTTATTCACTTTTTGAACCGTACTCTGTTTATTTAATATAAAGTACATTTTCGCACGATCTTTTTTCTTTTCAACTAAGTTCTTCTCTTTTACGAGATGAACACCGTGCTACACTCGTCCGAGATACGGCACAACGGAGAACAGGCGCAGATGTGCGATAGGGACCCGTTGCAAGGATTCTTTTCAGATTAAGACCCTCCGTAAACCTTTTCTTGTCTCTTGTTGATACACATCCCCGGTTTCTTGCTATAACCGTGGAGGAGGTGGCGTTTGGCATCGGCCGCACCAGAAATTTTGCGCTGCACTGGACACCACGGGCTTAGGGCATTATTCTGCCCGTTTTCATAAAGACCGAATACCTTAGGGAGTGTTAAATTGTCTAGAGTTAGGCCTTATATGCATCAGCTCGAATCATGTCTTTGGTCAAATGTTGGGTTTGCCCGGCTCCTGTGTTTTGCTGCCTTACGTTCCGTTCTATCGGCTAACGCGGCACCGGAGAACCTCTGCGATTGTGCCCGGTTGGCCGGTGAGCTCCTCGATGAAAGCGAAAAACTATTTGTCATGATATAGCGTGAGACTGGTCAACCACTTGATGACCCACCGGAATGTTTAGAATTCCCCGCATAACGAAGGACCGTTTCTGGTCGAGCACATCTGCGCCCGAATTCGGGAGGCGCGGTGCCCCTAGGGGCTATATAGTAGCCCCACCATCAAACTCCTATGGCTAAGTGAAAGTGATAAAGCATTATAGTCCGGTTGCCTAGTTTGCTACGCTATCACCTCCTTTGAGGACCAAGGCGTTGGATTAAGTGTGAAAATGTGCCTTTTGCAAACACCCCGCACTATGTGCGTGGGGGCTGAAGTAAAGACTGCCATCTTTCGGGTTATATACACATATACATCAACGGCCGCACGGAGGTGTTTTAATACTTGAACGCACAAGTATAAAAAGCTCTTATATTATATTGAAACATTGTTTTCACAAATCATACATGTCATTAAAACATAATATCCTTGAGCACTGCATCTCTATTAAGCAGCGCCTGCGGAACTTCCTCGAAATAGTGCTCGGCGGTACTCGGCTTCTGTCCGAATCTTGGGATGCAACGTCGGTGGCCTTCATCTCCACCCGTATGTCTTGACACGGGCAAGAGCCATCCGCGCACCCTCTATGCATCTTGACCGCTTCATTGCATCGATATGCGGCACCACACCAAGGAACTGTTGCACCAAGCCAAAATAACTCTTGGCTCGGGCCTTTTCGCCACAAATGAGTCACGACAGCCTTCATGGCAAGTCCGAACAACCTATTCAGCTCAGCCCATTCGGCCAAATGATCGGTTAATGAAAGTGGGCCGACCGGACTATGGGCTGCGACCAAAAATCTCTTCCATTCCGTGATCCTTTTGACCTCGGAAGTGTTCGACGCGTCTGCGGCACCCGCCGCCAAGTCGAGATAAGCATCCTCCGCACCCCACAGCGGTCAATTGGCGTACTTAGGATCCGTGAATTTCCTCCGCATCGTAAAGGGCTTTCCAGCCGCAATATCTACGGCTGGCGTAGCTCCTCCTTCATAGCTCTCATCGCAGGCGAGTATCCTTAACCTCGGTGGCGGCCTTTTCAGGTCCTCTTGTTTCTCTCGATCTTCTTTTCAAGAAGCTACATAGCGGTCGATAGCATTCTTCAATTTCACGGCCATCTCGGCCATTTCTTTCTTCTTGGCGATGAGCAGCCTGTTCGGCTTTTAGCTCTGCGGCCGCCTTTAAGGCAACCGCATCACTTTTTCTGGCTTGCTCCTTGGCTCAAGGCGAGCTCCGCCCCAAGGCTCTCCATAGCAGCGCACCATCTGCATTAAGCATACATGTTGTAAGGCATGGGCGTCAAGCTCCCTTACCAGTGTGTCCGGAGAAGTTGCATACCTTGTGACTCGTCAAGCCGCTTATTAACAAGCGTGGTGTCCGCATCCGCCACGTCAAGTTGCCGCTTGATTCGGCAAATTCATCAGCCCGCTAGCCACGGACGCCGCCACCTACATAGGAAGAGTGCATATTATACCTGGGGTTATGATCCTCGGCGGCGCCGTCATTTTGACACCGCACCAAGTCTCGGGGCTACTATCTATACAGGGCGCATTTTATAAGCAAAACTGTCAGAAGGTACATCATTTTGCGTACCTCAAAGCCCGTCTGTAAACTTACGACGGCTTCATACAATCCGCTCTCAGCGGATGAAATCCTTTCAATCACCGTACCCATTAACGTACGGTGATCTTCCGAGATAGACGCTCGCCCGAGCAGATCCTTTAGCTCCTCCGATCGTACACCCGTTGGTGCGGACTCGTCTGGTGGCCTTTTGGAAGGCGGACACGGAGGGCTTTGAGGGACCTACGGCTGCCCTGGCCGGCGCCGGATTCGAGAAGCCCTCGCGGCGTCACCTCAGGGTCGTCCACCTCGCATAACTTGATGCAGTAGGCGGAGGCGTTGCTCTCCATCATCTCCGGACCAAGATCCTCAAGACGAGCTCTGCTGAAGGGCTGAGATCCGAACTACAAGGTAAACTTTCGGTTACCTTCAGAAATAAAGCAGGGATGTCTCTCTAAAAAAAGCCCCCTTTACTTACGGCTCATTTGGAGGTTGATCTCCTTGGGAAATAGTGCGGCGGGGCATCTCCCACCGCAGGACCCTCTGGTGAAGATTTCTTCCCCCGCTTCGAGGCTTTGGTCTCCGGATCTTCAGAAGCGGTCCTCTTCTCCCCTTGGAGGGAAGGATTCTCGATCCCCCCTTTCTTCATAGCATCCTTCATGGAGGTAGTAGTTCCCTTGTTCCCCCCTTCGCCTTCTTCAAAAGGCACAACCTCTAGCATCTTGGCTAATATAGGATCCGGCGTGGTCTCAGGGAGGGGGGCCGAACACCTGATCAGTTTTGCTTTTGCTATCCACTCCTGTTTAAAGGATAGCTCTTTCAAGGGCAAGTTTATGATAAATATGCGGATAGCATGTCCGGGTACAGGATTGCTTACTTGAGTATCCGGGCGATTGCAGCTCAGACCTGCGTCCTCGGTTAAGTCCGGACACATTGCTTGTGATCTGAAGAACAGTTGGTACATCTCCAGGCGTTCGCCCATAAAATGTTGGAGAGCTCATGGTCCCTCCGGATTAAACTCCCATAGGCGGAGGCGGCGTTTGCAGGGCAGGTGCGACGAATCAGCATGACCTGCGCTACTACGACCAGATTGATCTCTCTCTCTCTCTCTCTCTCTCTCTCTCTCTCTCGGAGGTCTCGAATACGGCCCTGCAACAGTACGTCCTTGAGCGGTCCCAGTCGAGCCCTTTATTGACCCATAGCGCCCGCGCAGTGGAGGAACCGGCCGGAAGGCAGGTGGCGCCGCCCATTTGGTGCCCACAGGGGCGGTGATATAAAACCACTCCTGTTGCCATAAATTGAGCTCCTCTTGAAAAGAGCCCTCGGGCCATGGAGCATCCGCATTCTTGCTTATAACAACCCCTCCGCACTCTGCCTGATGCCCCTTGATCATCTTCGGCTCCACTTTGAAGGTCTTGAGCCACAATCCAAAGTGAGGGGTAATGCGGAGGAAGGCTTCACATATGACAATGAATGACGAGATGTGGAGGATGGACTCCGGATCCAAGTCTTGGAATTCCAGCCCATAATAAAACATGAGCCCCCTCACAAAGGGGTTCGTTGGGAAGCCTAAACCCCGAAGGAAGTGAGACACGAATACCACGCTCTCACCAGGCTCGAGAGTGGGAATAACCTGCCCTTGGGCAGGCAGCCTATGTGAAATTTCGCCAGTTAGATACCTGGCGTCTCTCAGCTTTAGCACATCTTCTTCCGTGACGGAGGAAGACATCCACCGGCCGTGCAGGTCGGGCGGACATCGTTGAAGGTCGAAGCGCCTAAATCTGGAGCTTTGGGTGTTGGAACTCAAGGCAAGGCGGATTCGATTGAGATTGAAAGAAAGGCGGGCCTTGGTCTCGTTATAAAGAGGTTGAATACCAAGAGCCCTCCCGTGACCGTTCGGGACTCGCCCGATGGAGGCGTGCCAAGCGGCACGGCAAGTTACCCACGCCCGTATTGATGAGGATCCCAGAATAAGGGGGCACGATCTCCGCTCTCACGATAAGGCGTGCGAAGAAACCGCCTCGCTAAGCGCGAGGTGGGACAGTAAAACGATTAAGTATAAAGGCCTGGCCGTGGTGTGATGTCACGCCGTGGAATACGTCAGCGAGATCGTGCAAAGGTTATTCTCTCTCGGTGGTATGTGGAACTTGTTTTGCGAGCGGACACTATCCTTGTGTTCAAAATCTTCTATGAGGTATTCAGAGGAGGAACCCGCCTTGCAATGCCAAAGACAATATCGCGCGCCGGATTAAATGCGTCATTGAAGCCTGGTTCACGGACTCTTGAGGTAGTCTGGATTAGGGGTGTCCGGATAGCGAACTATCACCGTTGGCGGACTCTGGACTATGAAGATACAAGATTGAAGACTTACGTCCGTGTGGGATGGGACTTTCCTTGGCGTGGAAGGCAAGCTTGGCGATACGGATATGTAGATCTCCTACCAATGTAACCGACTTTGTGTAACCCTAACCCTATCCGGTGTCTATATAAACCGGAGGGTTTTAGTCCGTAGGACGAAGAACAATCATACCATAGGCTAGCTTCTAGGGTTTAGCCTCTCTGATCTCGTGGTAGATCCACTCTTGTACTACCCATATCATCAATATTAATCAAGCAGGAGTAGGGTTTTACCTCCATCGAGAGGGCCCGAACCTGGGTAAAAACATCGTGTCCCTTGTCTCCTGTTACCATCCGCCTAGACGCACAGTTCGGGACCCCCTACCCGAGATCCGCCGGTTTTGACACCGACAGGCGGCCTCTAGAGAGGCCGACTCCTAGCAGGCGGCCCACGATGCCCTCGGAGTCTGCGCCCCCCCCTCCCCCCGCCCATTAAGAAGACAAGACAGGATGTGGCTACAGTGTAGCCCATCACCCCCATATCCAGGGCTAGGCGTGGCCATAGTGCCCCGTATAGGAGGAGATCTCTGCACGGTGCGGCACTGTGGCCACTCCATCCTTGACGTCACCCTTGTCAGGCGGAGGCGATGGGCCCTACCAGGCAGCGAGAGCCCAGAAGGCGGCATAGCCTGACCAGTCGGACCCAAGGGAGGCCGGCCTCTAGCAGGCGGCCTGCTCCTCCCTCGAGGTCCGTGCGCCATTAACCAGATGAGACGCGGTGTGGCTACAGTAATCTCCCACCAGACGGCGGGACTGTAGCCACTCCCCTCCCCGGCCGAGTATGCGTCAATAGCATTGCGTCTACAGTAACCAGCCGCCGAATACACCGGCAAACGGCGGAGGCGGCCTGTCGACTCCGTACCAGACCAGTCGGCGGGGCCCACCAGGTGGCGGGCCCCAGCAGCCGGCGGAGAAGCCGATGACCAGAGACACTGACAGCCGAGTCCTACACCCAACCATATTACCATTGTACCCCTTGGGGTAGGCCTATATAAACCCCCCAGGGCGCCCATGCAAAGGGTTCCCAACCTGTTAGAATTAGACTCATACATAGAGAGAGGGGGAAGCTAGCCCTTCTTTGTCCTACCTCTAGCATACAGCTCGAGGAGCACCATTGTACTCACTAGTGCCTTAGTGATCATGCGGAGACCGCACAGAGCAGGACTAGGGGTGTTATCTCCTAGGAGAGCCCCGAACCTGGGTAAAGTACGCCGGCGTTCGTGTCTACGCCTCATCCCGCTTCCGGGCACCGGCGACGTTCTACTCGCTCCCACCATGATAAGCCATCCTTTGGCATATGTTGCACCCAACCCCCGACAGTTATGTAGGGTTCATCCCGTAGGTCGGTGGCAAGAAATAGTCTACAGAGTTTAATTAGTGCAACTTTGCTTGTCTATAGTAAGTATTATTGTTCAGTACTTGATTTGTGTTTGTGAACACTGTATTGTTTAGTACTGCCGCTTTTGGTGTGTGGTGAGTCCTGAGAACAGTGTATGTTAATGTCTGTCCACTCAATTCAGTCTGTAAATTTTGAAGTATCCAGATCATCTTTTTTGTGAGGACGGTTTATCAATTATGGTTACACTCCAATATCTGTATGATTGCAGGGTTTAGCGCACCCACCAGGATTTCCAGTCCCATGGACGTTCAGTCCATACGATTTGTCACGACTGTCGGCGTTCTGGGAACGGGGGTTCCCAGACTTGCCTGCCAGCAGCCCACGGCATGGCTCCGGCAGTGGCCTGGTACGGCCCATCTTCACTAGCAAACACTCAAGACCTTCGCGAGGGGCCAAGACTCGCGAGGCGGATGACACAAGACCCCCTCGGGGGCGGCCTCACTAGGCTGGCTCGCGAGGGGGCCAAGACTCGCGAGGCGGATGACACAAGACCCCCTCGGGGGCGGCCTCACTAGGCTGGCTCGCGAGGGGCGGAGAGATCAAGGCAAGGGGCACCTCGTGATGTTCCCGTGACATAAGCCATGATGACCAAGGCCAGGTGGGCGCTAGGCGGGCGCCAGCGGGCGCAGAGTACCCATTGCCTCTTTGGTGCTAAAGGGGCAGGTGCAGACGAGGAGTCCCGGGGCATCAGGCAAAGGTTTCCATATCGGTGCAACGAGACCAAGACCAGCAGGACGGCAGGACGAAGGTCATCGCATGAGCCTGCACAGCGTCACCACCAGAGCCTTTGGCAGGCGAAGACCACCTTTTCTCAGGATAGATTGTACTAGCTGCCCCCCTTCAAATTGGCTGTTGTGGGATCCCTTCCCGCCTAATATTTGGGAAGAGGACCAAGGCCACTATAAATAGGACCTAGCCACCACCCTAGCATAGAGGAGGGATGTCAGACGGATCATTCAGATCACCATCACCCACACAAGCTCACTGAGCTCTAGAACACCTCTCCTCAGGAGGTTGTTCTTCCCTTGTACTTGTTCATCCTCAGCCTACAAGGCAATCCACCACACCACACTGGAGTAGGGTATTACACCGCATCGGTGGCCCGAACCAATATAAACTCTTGTGTCCCCTGTTCTTCGGGTTTGACATGCTGAGCTTTGAGATCGCGGTGAGAGAGCAAGCTAGAGGAAGGGAGCGATCTTCGTGCGCACCCCAGTGTTTGAACCTTAAGGGTTTTGCCGGAACCCGAAATCCGACAATGACCTCTACAAGGACTGGTTGGACCGCATCGCCAAGCTCGTCAGCGCCGCTGGGGGCATGCCTGTCCCATCTCTCTTGCTACCTCGCCCTCCTCCGGCTGTGGGTGACGTAGCCCACAGAGCGCCTCTGCCACCTACGCACCAAGACGGCGCCCTGGCGCCAAGACGCGCGGCCCCTCAGCGCGATCCGCCGCGCCAGGCACCCGTGCGAGAAGAAGGAAGCTGCCAAGAAGTTCCCTGGCGCCGCCACGACAAGACTGCGTGCCGCCTGCGGTGGCGGTGCACGGACATCAAGGGCAGGCTCCGCCTCTGCAAAGGGTCCCGACGGACAGGGCAGGCTGCCGCGCCTTCACTTCAAAGCTGTGTAGCGTCGTCTAGCCAGGCAAGTTCAAGACAGACGTGCATCCTCGCTACGACGGCACCCCCGACCCTGCGGAGGTCTTGTAGCTCTACGAGCTGAGCATAGAGGCGGCCAACGGCGACGAGAAAGTCATGGCGAACTGGTTCCCTTGGCTCTCAAGGATGGTGCTCGCTCGTGGCTCCAGAACTTGCCCCCGGGGTCGATCTCTTCTGGGGTGAGATGCGCGACCGTTTCGTCGCCAACTTCCAGGGCACTCGCGACCGCCCTCGGGCCGCGGATGACCTGCGCCACATCAAGCAACAGCTAGGAGAGACCTTGCAGAAATACATCCAGCGCTTCAACATCGTTCGCCTCAAGATCTCCAAGGTGATGGACGAGGCCATCATTTCAGCGTTTTCCGATGGCGTCCGCGACGTCAAGATGAAGGAGGAGCTCGCCATCCACGAGGAGCTATGCACGGCTCTAGAGCTGTTCAACATGGCGACCAAGTGCGCAAGGGCTGAGGAAGGGCGCCGTTCCCTCCTCAAGCTCCCTGCTACCGACCCAGAGGAGAAGAAAACCAAGGCCAAGGACGTGAAGCGCAAGGGGTTGGCCATGCTCACGGCGGAGCCAGACATGAAGCACGGCCGGGACCACCCCGAGTCGTCCAAGAGCAGCCGTCTGTTCTGCGCCTTCCACAACGTACACATCCATAACACCAACGATTGTCAGGAGCTCAGGGCCATCCGAGATGGACGCTTCGGTCGACGCCCCGAGCGCAAACGACCGGGGCTACGGCCGAGGAGGAGGACGAGGTGGGGGACGCTGGGAGGATCGCAGCCCCTGCCAGGAGTGGCGCGCCCGGCCTCGTGAGGACTGCTGGCAGGACCAGCCTCGTGAGGGCGCCTAGAGAGACCAGTCGCGCAGGACCACCCTCAGGGCTATGTTGGTCTCCCTCCATTGCCGCCACCACTGAGAAGGAACGACGACCACCATCAGGACGAGGGGGCTGGGGGCTTCCAAGAACCGCACGCTATCGCCTGCATCTTGGGTGGAGCTCAGGCCCCAGCATCCCAGCGCGTCTTCAAGCAGTTTGCTCGCCCAGTGAACGCGGCTCTTCCCAGGCTCGAGGCCACGCACCCGCTCAGGTGGTCCAAGTGCGCCATCACCTTCAGCTCGTCAGACCAGCTCAAGTGCGGGGCGACCGCCGGTGCCCTCCCAATGCTTTGCTCGCCTGTCATCAGCAACGTCCAAGTCACCAAGACCCTCATTGACGGTGGAGCAAGGCTCAACATCCTGTCCGTTGGGACATTCGACAACCTCCAAGTGCCATACGACCAGCTACAGCCTACCAAGCCCTTCTCAGGAGTGACCGATGGCTCCACCACCCCGATAGGGCAGGTCTGCCTCCCTGTCACCTTCGCCCAGTGCGACAACTACCGCACCGAGCTCATCGACTTCGACGTCGCCCACATCCGTCTGCCGTACAATGCCATCCTTCGGTATCCGGCATTAGCGAAGTTAATGGCAGTGACCCACCACGGCTACAACGTCCTCAAGATGCCAGGAAGCGGCGGAATCATCACAGTCCCCTGCGAAGAAAGAGATGTGGTGTGCTCCCTGGAGCGCGCCTTCCAGGCCGCAGCAATCGATGACCCCGACAGCAAGGGCGTCCACTACCCTCCTGAGGCCATCCCCAAGAAGAAGAAGCAACCACTCCACACAGGGCCTCAGGAGAACGGCGCCTCCAGCGGCGCCACCTCAGGATCAGCGCTTGCACCTGGTGTGCCTCCCTCCCTCGCATAGGAAGGCGCGCCCGGCGCCCTCCTCGGGCGAGGCTCAGGGGCTTTCTTCTAAAGGGCCTCAGACCTAGCCAACATCACGAGGGAGGCGCTCGGGCACCAAGTGGAGGCGTGCTTTGTGGCACGTTTCCCTCAAGAGAGCACTGGGCGAGGAGCGCTTGGTGCTAAGGAGTTCATCATCAAGGCCACCGAGAAGCTTCAATAAGCAAGGACCATGCGTGATGACCACCGCCCACCTGGCACAGCTCCCCATCCTGGCGAGGACTATAAGTGCATCTAGTGCCCCTTAGTGATTTTGGTGTATTGAAGACTTATAGGTTAAGGGACTAATGAGTTTATGAGTGTACACAGGTCTATAAGTCTATGAGGAGTTCGATATTTACAGAGAAAGTCTACTCCTAAAAATGAAGTTCTTCACGACTTTGTAATTCTGAAGACTTTCTGAAGATGTTGATAGTGAAGAAATTGGTGTGACCTTGAAGACCTGGTATTCATTCGAGGAACATGAAGCGTGAAGACTTTTGTTTTCGTAGTTTCATTTTCTCTTTCTTGAGTCATACGAAACACTATACTGTTAAAGGGGGTCGAGGAAATACTAAGGAAAATTTTCCATGTGATGCTCAACTCAAAATCCTACACCTACCAATCCCTTCGAGTGAAGCCATTGGAAATATCATACAGTTCAGTCAATTTCTTTAGTGACAGAGAAGAAGTTCTTCTGGTCACTGAGGAATTTTTTCTGACTGAGGAGTTAGGAATTCGCCAGTGCGGATTGCCTACACAGTGAGGAACATGATAGCCCTGAGGAATTTGAGCCTAAAATTTTGACCGGTGCTGTGCTACGCGCCAGCTGTCCCAAAATATCTACCCAACTAACGGTCATATCATTGAAGGGCATTTATGTCTTATCATGCCGGGCTGCTCCCTAGGCTATAAATAGCCGCCCCTACAACCACTAGCTGGTTGGCTGCTCCGAGAGAAACTGACACTTGTCATTTGAGAGCATCCCATCCTCCGAGGACTTTGAGCAAAAATCATCAAGTGAGGAAAACCCAAACCCAAACACCGACAAACCCAAAGTGATTGAGCATCACTGAAGAGATTGATCCTGCGTGGATCCGACACTTGTTACCTTTGAAGACTGTGCTTCTTCCAGACGCTTAGGCGTCATGGTCTAGAGCATCCAAGAGGAAATTGTGGATCACCGAGTGACTGTGTTTGTGAAGGTTTGGAAGTCACCTAAAGACTTAACACAAGTGATTGGGCGAGGTCTGTGTGATCTTAGCTCAAGGATAATATGGTGAGGACTGTGTGTCCGGGACTGTGTGTCCTTAGGTTTAAATACCTAGCTGCTCCAACCAGACGTACAACTGAGACAGCAGTTGGAACTGGTCTACCAAATCATTGTCTTCACCAAGCTTACTGGTTCTATTTCCTCAACTCTTTCATTTCCTCATAACTGTCTTGTGTGCTTGTTCATATCTGTTTAAAGACTTTGATTGAAGACTTTCTCAATTTCCTCAGCTCAATTTCTTCAGTCTGTTTGTCTTTATCCTGTGCTATCCTGTGTTTATGCTTTCTGTACTCTGTGCTTGTCTTCATTTCATCATGATGACCATGCTTGTGTTTCATTATGTTTACATCTGAGTACTTATTCCGCTGCAAGTAGTTCTTCGCTTAGAAATTTCCTCACCCTGAAATTCCTCAGTGAAGAATTCATAAAAATCGCCTATTCACCCCCCCTCTAGTTGATATAACGCACTTTCAATTAGTATCAGAGCAAGGTACTCCCTTGTTCTATGTGATTTTAGTTTAACCGCCTGGAGTTTTAGTTATGTCGACCGCAGGTATGATCAAGGTCTCTGTTGGGTGTCCTACCTTTGATGGGACGGACTACCCCTATTGGAAGAATAAGATGCGAATGCATCTTGAGGCAATTGATAACGATCTCTGGTATGTTGTGGAAAATGGTGTTCCCTTTGTCACACCTTCTGTGAATCCTGCTGATGTGCAGAGATTCAAACAACTCGATTCTCAAGCGAAGAACATCATATGTGGCCACCTGAGCAAAGGGCAATATGGAAGAGTGAGTGCTTTGGAAACTGCTAAGCTTATCTGGGATAGGCTGTCCAAAGTGAATGAAGGAGTCTCAACTCAACGTGACTCTCGAGTTGACGTTCTTCGCAATCTCTTCAACTGCTTCAAAAGACTCGACAATGAAAATGTTTAACAAACCTTCGATCGCCTCACTGACATCTAAAATGAGCTTCAAGCACTTGGTGCCACTGACATCACTGACCATGAAGTGGTGAAGAAATTGCTGAGATCGCTTGATTCCTCATTTGATACTCTGGCACTGATGATACAAGAATGTGGAGATTACAAGTCACTTGATCCCGCTGATATCCTCGAGAGGCTAAACGCTCATGAGTTCCAGCTTGCTGAGAAGAGAGATCTCTATGGTTCGAGCTATGGGAGATCACGTGCCAAGGTTGTCTCTGAATCTGAAGGTGAAGATTCTGGTAGTAGCCTTGGTGATCCTGAAGAACTGAGCCAGGAGCTAGCACTGCTCGTGAAGAAATTCCATAAGTTCACTAGACATGGTGGTTTTGGAAAATCCTCAAGAAGCAATGATTCCTCATCCGGTGACTATAAGAAGAGGCTATGCCACAAATGCAAGAAACCAGGTCACTACATTCAAGATTGTCCTCAGTGGGAAAAGGAATCAAAGAAGAAGAAATACAAGGATTACAGTTCTGATGATGCGAAGAAGAACAAGAAATCTTCAAAGTCTGCATCATCAAAATCCTCAAAGTCTTCATCGCACAAGAAGAGCAGCTCCAAGAAGGCTCAGGCATTCATTGGCAAAGAAATGGACTCTGATGCTGAATCTGAGGAACATGAGGAAGAGGAGGCATCTGAGGAGTCCGAGTCCGGTTTGGCGAGCCTAGCTCTCGTTACTGCATTCGTCAGCAAATCCATCTTCAACTCTGAAGAAAATGGCTTCTCCAACAAGGCTGATGAAGGCAATCATGACTATGCTCCCACCTATTGCTTCATGGCAAAGGGTGCCAAGTTACTCAAATATACCTCCTCTGAATCAAGTGAGGATGAATCTGATGAAAACCTAAAGCCAAACTATTCTAAACTTGCTAAGATTGCTGTGAAACAACAGAAGGCTTTTGAAAAGGTTCAAAACATGCTAGACAAAAGTGATGATATGTTGGGTGAAGAAATGGATCGCACTAAAACCTTGACTGAAAATCTTCAGAGACTTCGGTCTAGGTTTGACAACCTTCAAGGTCATCATAACACTCTCTTATCTGATCATGAGAAGCTTTCTTATGAATTTCTTCAAAGAAAGCAAGATCTTGAAAAGCTAAGAGTGAGTTATGAAGATCTTCAGAAGGAGCGCGATTCATTACTTGCTCAACAAATCAACGCTACTCAGGAAGAATTCATTCCTCCATGTTTGAAGTGTATTGAACGAGAATCTGCTAATTCTTCACCTGAATGTTAAAATGCTTCTAATGTTACAAATTCTTCACCTGTCTCTGCTATCACTAATTCCTCATCTTAGGACATTGCTAGTATCACTGATGATGCAGGGCTGAAGGAATTGTACATGATAGGCATGTACAAAAGCCTCAAAGGGCATCAGACTCTTTGTGATGTGCTTAAAAAGCAGATCCTCACTAGGAACCCTAGGAAAGAGGGTATTGCCTTTGAGAGGAAAATCAATGCTGATGGAACATATTGGAAGCATGAGCAGTACCCCAAAACCTCATGGGTTGCTGCAAAGGGACCTCAAGTAGATCCATCTACTTTATCTGGCTTTACATGTGAATCTCCTCATTCTTCTGATGAGTCATTTGACTCCAACTATAAACTGCTCAAAAATCAGAATGGTGAAGTATTTGCTAGATATGTTGGCACTAGCTGCAGAGCGGTTCCCCGTGAAGAAAATCTGGGTTCCCAAAAGGTGCCTTGAAAGTCTTCAGGTGAATGTCATCATGACACCACCTGTGAAGAATAGGAACCCCAGATCAAATTCTTCATATGGATCCAAGTCCTCATACGGATCAAATTCCTCACGTGGATCAAATTCATCAAAAGGATCAAAGTCCTCACATGAACATCATTGTGCTAACACCTCTGTTTCGCAGGGAAGAGCTAAGGGCTATGAATATGTGCATTATTCTTCAAACCATTATGTTATAAGTCCTCGAAGAATTTCTCTGCTTATTCATATGCTTACCCTAACTCCTCTTATGTGAAATGAAGTGGACTGGCTTCTATGCCACCTTTCTCATATGGAGCTCGCAGAGTGATGAACTCTTTGCCACCCCTTCAGATGTGGGTGGTGAAAAAAAGAACTAATCTCTTATGCAGGGTCAGGTCTCCAGACGTGCTTAAACGTTTGAAGAATTTGCTGGAGACCTGAAAATGCCTGAAAGGACGCAGGCTAATCATGATGAAGTGAATCCTCATTTCTCACGTCCTCATCTTGCTTTATCATTCTATTGCTTGATGAAATTGTTACGATGAAATTGATGTCATATTCTTCATCGATGAAGTATATGAGTTCGTAGCTGCACTAATCCATCTGCAGGATGATCAAACCAAAGCCAATGAGTGGGTCCTCGATAGTGGATGTACAAATCACATGATTTGGTGACAAGAATCTATTGATGGATGTTCCCTTATCTCCATCACATCTGAAGCATATCATCTTCGCTAAGAAAGGCAAAAGTCATGTATTGGGTCTAGGTAAGGTTGCGATCTCAAAGGATCGACACATGGACAAAGTCATGCTTGTCGAGTCCTTAGGATACATCCTCATATCTGTCTCAATGCTTTATGATCTTGATATGGTTGTTGTCTTTGGCAAGTATCGTTGTGTTGTGATCATGGAAGCTGACAATTCCAAAGTCTTCGAAGGCTTTAGGAGAGGAGACTTGTATATTGTTGATTTCTCTATAGGACCTCAACCAGCTGTATGTCTACTTGCAAAAGCTTCAGAAGGCTGGCTATGGCATCGACAACTTGGTCATGCAGGCATGAGAGGAATCTGCACATGCTCGCGAAGAAGAAGCATGTCATTGGCATTGAGAATGTCAAATTCCTCAAGGATCACCTATGCGGAGCCTGTGAAGCTGGAAAGATGACCAAGGCCAAACATCCGGCGAAGACTATCATGACTACCACTCGACCATTTGAATTGCTTCACATGGATCTCTTTGGTCCTAATCATTATTCATCTGTTACAAATGATGCATCTCTATATGGCTTTGTTATTGTTGACGATTACTCTCGTTACACATGGGTGCATATTGTCACTTACAAACATGAGGTGCAGGAAGTCTTCAAACGATTTTCCTCGAGGGCTTCAACCAACTTTGGTGTGAAGATCAAGCACATCAGAAGTGACAATGGAACTGAGTTCAAGAATTCTGGTCTTGATGACTATCTTGATGAACTTGGTATTACTCATGAGTTATCTGCTCCTTATACTCCTCAGCAGAATGGCGTGGTGGAGCGCAAGAACAGGAATCTTGTTGAGATGGCTTGCACTATGCTTGATGAGTACAAGACGCCCCGTTGTTTCTGGCTTGAGGCAATTGATACTGCATGCCATATCATCAACAGGGTATATCTTCAAAAATTCTTCAAGAAGACTGCTTATGAACTCCTCACTGACAAGAAACCCAATGTGAGTTATTTCAAAGTCTTTGGTGCTAAATGTTGGATTAGAGATCCCCGTCACAACTCTAAATTTGCACCGAAAGCACATGAGGGTTTTATGCTTGGTTACGGAAAGGACTCGCACACCTACAGAGTCTTCAACAACGTCCACCACAAAGTTGTTGAAACTGTAGATGTGCGGCTTGATGAAACTAATGGCTCGCAAAGAGAGCACCTACTTTCTGTGTCAGATGAACAGTCACCTGAGGAAACTCTCAAGTTCAATGCTACTGAGGATGTCATTCCTACCGAAGAATCTGTTGAAGAAATCATTCCAGAACGTGAAGAACGTCATGCTGATGCTCCTGAAGAAAATGGTGCTGAAGAAAATGCTGATCAAATTCCTCAACAACAACCCGCTCATCCTCGCGTTGCAAATGAAGTTCACATTGAGAAAATCATCAGCGACATCAACATTCCAGGTCCTCTCACACTCTCAAGAGCTTCACATTTGTCTAACTTTTGTGGGCACTTTGCTTTCGTCTCTATCACAGAGCCCACTAAGGTAGATGAAGCATTTCTGGAGCCTGAGTGGATTCAAGCTATGCAAGAAGAATTACATCAGTTCGAGCTCAACAACGTCTCCGAACTGGTTAACCGTGCAGATCCCCGCAACCACAATATCATTGGCACAAAGTGGATCTACCACAACAAGCAAGATGAAAATGGCCTTGTGGTGAGGAATAAGGCACGGCTTGTAGCTCAAGGCTACACACAGGTTGAAGGAATTGATTTCGATGAAAATTTTGCACCTGTTGCTAGACTTGAGGCTATTCGCATATTACTTGCTTATGCTAACCATCATGATATCACTTTATATTAAATGGATGTGAAAAGTGCATTCCTCAATGGTAAGCTTCAGGAAGAAGTATATTTTCCTCAACCCCCAGGTTTTGAAGATCCAAAGCATCCTGATAAAGTCTTCAGACTCAATAAGGCCCTCTATGGCCTCAAGCAGGCCCCTCAGGCGTGGTATGATACTTTGAAGGAATTCCTCATATATAAAGGCTTCAAACCCGGTTCACTCGACCCAACTCTATTCACTAAATCTTATGATGGTGAATTGTTTGTGTGCCAAATATATGTTGATGATATCATTTTTGTTGTACTGACCAACGTTACAGTGATGAATTTGCCTATATGATGAGTGAAGAATATCAAATGTCTATGATGGGAGAACTAAAATTCTTCTTAGGTCTTGAAATTCGTCAACAGCGCAATAGCATATTCATATCTCAAGAGAAATACCTCAAGGATGTACCAAGGAAATTCGGCATGCAAGAATGCAAAGGGGTCAAAAATCCTATGCCCACAAATGGCCACCTATGCACTGCTGAAAATGGTACTGACTTTGATCAAAAGGTATACCGCTCCATGATTGGCTCTTTATTGTATTTATGTGCATCTAGGACAGATATTATGCTTAGTGTTTGCATGTGTTCCCGATTTAAAGCTACACTGAAGGAATCACACCATAAAGTTGTGAAACATGTTCTTCGATATCTAGCTCACACACCAACACTTGGATTATGGTACCCCAAGGGCTTGGCTTTTGATCTCATGGGATATTCAGACTCTGACTATGCTGGTGATCGTGTGGACCGCAAGTCAACATCAGGCACATGCCATTTCCTCGAACAATCTTTGGTCTGTTGGTCCTCGAAGAAACAGAACTGCGTATCACTGTCTACTACTGAAGCTGAGTACATTGCTGTTGGTTCTTGCTGTGCTCAATTGCTGTGGATGAAGCAAACTCTCAAGGACTACAGTGTCAACATGAAGAATGTGCCTCTCTACTGTGACAATGAGAGTGCAATCAAGATTGCTCACAACCCAGTTCAGCACTCGAAGACAAAGAACATTCAAATCCGTCATCATTTTCTTCGTGATCATGTGTGGAAGGGCGACATCTCTATTGAGCATGTACGGACTGAAGAACAGCTAGCTGATATCTTCACAAAGCCCTTGGATGAGAAGAGATTTAGCAAGTTGCGCTGTGAGATAAATATCCTAGAATCTTCGAATGTTCTTTGAAAAGGACACTCATCCTAACACTTATGCAAAATTGATGACTTAGATGTGCAACACATGAAGAAACATTTTTCTTCAATCAATGAAGACTAACACTCATTACATTGGAGGGAACCCATCGATTCGGTATAAAAGGCAAGTTGGCTCCTCGTTACATTGGACCCTTTCGCATTCTTGCCAAACGAGGAGAAGTTGCCTACCAATTGGAACTACCCCCGCATCTTTCCAGAGTCCATGATGTCTTCCACGTTTCCCAACTCAGGCGTTGCTTCTCGGATCCTATCCGTGGAGTGGACCACGAAACGCTTGATCTCCAAGATAACCTCACCTATCGAGAATATCCCATTCGTATTCTCGATCAAGCCGAGCGTACCACTCGACGTCGGAATATCAAGTTTCTAAAGGTTCAATGGTCAAACCATTCCGAGCAAGAAGCAACTTGGGAAAGGGAGGATCGTCTTCGACTTGAGTATCCCACCTTTTTCGCAACAGATCCTAAATCTTGGGACGAGATTCTTTTGAGTGGGGGTGAGTTGTCACATCCCAGTTAGACCATGCATTAGGGTGTGCATCATGTTTAAATTTCATTTGAATTTGAAATGGGGAAGGCAGAAACCCCAGAACACCCCCTTAATTCAACTAGGGTTTACTAAAAATTATTTCAATGAACCTGAAATGCCCTTCAAAATGCTCATCATCTTTGCTTTGGTTGAGCCTATGTCAAAAGTGGTGCATCATTTTCTAGGTCATCCAAAGGTCCTTGGATTAATTCATAAGTTTTGAACTTGAGCATTTCAAATTATATAAAATATTTTAAATGTCCAAAAATTGCCAAACCAAAATGTTTCATGTTGGAAATATTCCAACAAGGGACCAGGAGCATTTTGGTGATTTTTAAAACTGTTTTGGTATTTTAGAAAACCCCACAAAGTTGCAGGAAATTAGAAAAGATAAAAAATAGAAAGACTTACTGGCGCCTCCCTACCGGCCCACCTGCTGCCCAGCCCAAGAGCATGGCCATGAGCTGCTTGGCTCGCCAGCAGGCAGCCAGTGCTTTCGGCGGCGGGCACCGCATGGGTGCCACGCACTGGTCGCCGCCTCGCCGCTCCTCTTGCCACTGCCGCCGAGGATCGCCTCTCTCTCCCCGAACCCCCTGGACACCTCCTCTCCGCCCCGGTTCCTCTCCCTCGAGCTCCCCCGCCTTGGCCGACGCCGCCGCCGCCGCACCATCGTCGCAACCGTGCTCCCCGCCGTCCATGCTCCTCCTCACCATGTCCAGGAGCTCCGCTGCACTCCACTATCCCTAACCAGCCGAGCCCCGCTCGCTCTAGTGCACCGAGTCCACCCCACCGACCTCGACCGAGTTCGCCGTCGCCGGAGATCCCTTTCAACGCCGCCGTCGCTCCGGTTCGTCCCCGACCTCGACGAGAGCTTCTACGCGTCGCCCGTGAGCCCATCTACCTTCCCTTCCCTCTCTCTCGCGCCCTCGAGCAGCGTAGCCACCGAACCACGCTCACCCGCACCCGCCGCCGTGGAGCTCGTCGCCGACGTGCTCCCGGTCACTCTCCGGCCACCCCATGGTGTCCATCACACTCACCGCACCCCATGGGGTCTACCCATGCACTCCCCGCACCTCACCGACCCCTCTAACCCCAAGCTCATCGTTGGCCGAACCCCGGCGGCCGCCTAGCTCGTCGCCGGCGCCAACTCCGGCCACCCCGACCCCAACCGGCTCCACCAATAGCCGCGGCTTGCACCCAGCTACCCGTAGCCACCTTCCGCGACTCATTTGGTCGCCGGAATCGCCAAAAGCACTTCCTCCGCCGCGTCGGGCTCGCCGGCGGCTAGTCGCCGGTGCAGCCGACGTGGACCTTGACCACGTGGGCCCTCGTTGACCCCGACAAGTCACTGACAGATGGGGCCCAGCCCTGCTAACTAAATAGGTTAGTTTTAATTAAACATTAGTTAAGTTAATTACCCTGACATGCGGGACCCACTGTCAGGTTTGACCTGGACGTCTCTGTTGACCCTGACGTCATGCTGACGCATGGCTGACGCATTAATCTAATTTCCGGATTTATTCTAATACAGTAAATTCCAGAATATAATTCAAATTTCAAATGCTTATAACTTTTAATATGTACCTCCAAATGCAAAGATTTATATATGAAAAATGATCAGAAAAATCCATTCTATCCATTGGTACAGTTTTCATGCATGTTAAATCAAGTTAACCTTGCTGTTTAACCAGAATAAGATAATGCACCTTTAGGGTTATTTCAAATGAGCTATCATTTGAATCCTTGATTCAAATGAGTTCATCCCCTATTATCTCAGCTTGCATTAGGCCAACACACATCCATATTGCCATGTCATAGCATGCATCATATTGTTGCATATCGTCATGTGTGTTTACTTTCGGTATGTTCTTCATGATAGGTTCGCTTCGAGGATAACCTCGACTATCCATCCGAAGGCGATACGCTACCCCGTTCCATCGGGCAAGCAACTCATTGATCATTCGATACAAACCCATGTTCTCGCTTCGCTCTCGTTTCTGCATTAAGACAACGCGATTCAAACTGTTGTGTGCTGCGGTAGCTGAACCCACTTCCTTTGCATGACCTGTCATTGCCACAGTAACTAGATGAAACCCACTAGTATGTGTAGGAGTTGATTGAGCCATGTTTGTGATTCCTACCATGCTATGCTTGCTATGCTTAGAGTTGTGTTAGGTCTGGCTCATCGGGATGATGAACTGGAGTGAAAGGTTGTGTTGGTTCGAGAGTGAAAGTGTTGAACACGTTTTGGTAAAGGTATCGATGAGAGGCCATGTAGGAGTACATGGTGGGTTGTTTCATTGAAGCCGATCCTAAGAACTGAGATCTGTGTTTGTGATCCATGAAATAGTTACTACCACGCATTGGGCCCGAAACCAATGGACCCTCTCGGCTTCTTAACCACCCTTGTTCTTAGTCCGGGAGTTGCAAGTAGTTTCTGGTGTTTGTAGCATGCTGGGGGCCGCACGCAACGCTGACCTTAGAGGTGGGTTGTGTTGCGGTAGGCACGTGGCTCGATGTACCGAAAGTGCCCGTTTGGTATCTCGGGAACCCTGCACACATCGTTCGGGGCTGTATGGGAAACCTCGGCCGGACTCCCTGCGGATGGAACCCGAATAGGCGATAAACCTAGACTAGGGACTTGAGTGTTTAGGTAGGCTGTGGCCGACACCCACGTTGGGCTTCCGCTTGAAGGTTGCCGAGTACATGTCGTATGGCAATGTAAGTGGTGAGCGCGTGTGAAGAAGTACACCCTGCAGGGTTTGATATGATCTATTCGAATAGCCGTGTCCACGGAGAAGGACTTCTGGGTTACCTATATCAGTTCATAGACAAGTAAATGGATACTACTAAAAGCCTCAAGATAAGTTTGAGTTGTAGAGTTTTGTTGTGATGCCTTGTTGTATTTACTCATATTGGGCATATTGCGTGTATGATTGAAATGCTTGGTATGAGTGGGATCCGACAAACTAGTTGTTTATCCTTGGCAGCCTCTCATATGGGGAAATGTAGTCTCGTGCTTACGGCGATAGTAGTCCGCTACTGACCGGTTCACTGAGTCCTTCTAGCCCAAAGACTACTGCTTGGACACTTGGTGGCGGCATGTGTTTCACCGTTCCTATGTCCGTTCCTTCGGGAAATGTCACGTGGTGGTATTCGAGTCCTGCCTAGCCTGCTACAGCCGGGATACCGGAGTCCTCATAGCCCGGTGCTACAGCCCGAATATATACGTTGATGACCGACATGCTCGATGTGATTCATGTATGCCTGTCCCCATAGGTTAGCGCCGCTTTGGGTTCACGACTAGCCATGTCGGCCCGGGTTCTTTGTCATGTGGATGCTAGCGACACTATCATATACGTGAGCCAAAAGACGCAAACGGTCCCGGGCCATGGTAAGGCGACACCCGTGGGAATACCGTGCGTGAGGCCACAAAGTGATATGAGGTGTTACCGGCTAGGTCGATGTGACTTGGGATCGGGGTCCTGACAGCGTTGGCATCAGAGCAGGGCTGCCTGTAGGTTCGCTAAGCCAAACTGGTCGAAGTTGAGTCTAGAAATGCTTTAGTTATATGTAGGGGAATTGATTGTGGGAGGGAACGTAAGGCTCTTTTTACTCCTTTACCTTATGCCCTCTGATCTGAGTCATCCTCTTCTCATTCGATGTGGGTATAGGACTAGGCTCTCTCCTCTCTATCAGGTTCACGTGTTACTAATCCGTAGTAACTTATAGGATTGTTGGTTACATCCTCAGTTCAGTGCTACTAAATTTTTAGTATGCTATCGGTTGAACCAGAACCTTGATATGATGTTGTTGAGTGGTTTTGCAATCTGTTTTGAATGTCTCAAATCTGATTTTGAGCATTTACAGATGTTATGCTGCCCGATTTTCCCTAGAAATTCTAATGTCTTTGCATTGTGGCTGTGCTTTCAGATGGCCACCCGTCCCCAGAACCAAGTGGTTCGCCTGACCCGTTGCATTGGTGTGTGTGGTCACACGGCAATGCTGGTTCGGGTGATGATTGAGTCTGGTTATCGATGGTATCCTGAATATACCGTCGAGGAGCAGTTTAGGGATTTCAACCAAAGCCAATATCTATGCACGGTCCGGATTTATCCATCTTATCCCGAGCTCTTGAACCACTTCACTTTGCTCTTATGGGCTCGGAATCACTATTGGAATGTCCGTGCAAGATGCAGCCTATTCTATGATGACTATTATTCGAGCGAACTGCCTTGTTGAGCAACACCGATTTCCGCTACATGCCGGCATCCCTCCACGGGCGCATGGCTACCTTGAGGTTTGTACAGCGATGCATCCCATGAGGACTCACTCCTTCGCACTACTCTTGAGATCTTTGGAGGACAAGGACCGTGAGAACGGGCCTTGTGTATGGAGCTTTTAATGCCCGTTCGATCCTTTGGGCTACTCGACTAGGTTTGCACCGCCTGCAAGCCGGATTTATGGACATGAGGGACTTGTACCTGCAATGCGGGCGTGTCTGCCAGACTTTATGGAGTGGCGTGAGGTTGGAGGCATCACTCCTCCTCGTGGGCCTCGTCTGCCACCGTTTGTTGGACCACGGCCACATCCGAGTCCTTATGGTCCACAGGCCCCACAGGATTGTCTGTTCCCGGATGATCATGTTCCACTTCCAGGCTTGGGTGGTGACTTCTATGAGGACTACTATGGAGCTGCCTGAGTTAGTAGTAGTATTCCTAGTATGGTAGTAGTTGTATTTCCACCGTCCTGCGTGACTTGTGGAATATGACTTAGTGTGTATCGTTCCGGAAGTGTAGAAAAATAATGTATAGAAGTTGGAATGCTTCCGATGAGATGTAACGCCTTTCCTTATAGTTGTACTCCGTCAGGCTTGTACTAAACTATGAATGGTGTGTATGACCGTTGGTATATATATATGGCAGTTTTATATTACCATGTCATACGGATGAACATCTTTGCATTCCATGCTATCCATTACCTTCCGCACTTCCTTGTTAAATTCTGCCATCCTGGTTTAAACCTTTGCTTTGTCTCCTAGGATGGTCAACACCATAACAATCCTGCTGCTCGGGCAGGGAGAAGCTAGTGCAGCCAGAATGTGAATCTGCCGCAACCGCCATCTTTGGCCGAGGTTATGCCGAAGCGAGCGCAATAAGCGTGAAACCAATCGCCATCGGAGCGGATTGAACAAAACACCGCACGCCAGCCAAGAAATGATGTGGTTTCACTCAATGACTTCGTCAAGTTGTATCCCCCAAAGTTCAAATATTCCGTCGAGCCTCTCGACGCGGACGATTGGCTTCGCAGCATCCACCACAAGCTGCGCTCTGCCAGCGTGGCTAAGGCTGACAAGGTTACCTTTGCCGCTTATCATCTTGAAGGCCCTGCTAGTCTCTGGTGGGAGAATTATGAGGCTATGCGTCCGGTTGGACAAGTTACAACTTGGGCTGAATTCAGTGCCGCCTTCCGTGAGCATCATATTCCAGAAGGTCTTATGGATCGCAAAAGGGAGGAATTCTGCAGTTTCACCCAAGGTAGGCTAACAGTGGATGCCTACAGCCGTGAATTTGGGAGGTTAGCACGTTATGCTCCCGAAGAAGTTTCTACCGACGCCAAGAAGCAGGCAAGGTTCCGCAAGGGACTTAGCCCTGAGCTACGCCGAGACCTTCGTCTGCATGAGTGTACCTCTTTTCCGAAGCTAGTCAATAAGGCTATCAGCGCCGAAACTGGGCAGACTGATTTTGAGACTTCACGCAAGCACATCCGTGACTCTGGATCTTCATCCGGCTCTGGATCCCAGAAGCGCCGGGTTTGGATTCCAAATACTGCTCTACCACCCAGGTTCACCCCGAGGCCATCATTTGAGGCGCCTCGCCCCAACCAGCAGTATGTCCCGCCCAAGACTTATGGAGGCCCCACTGCTAATGCTGCTCCACGCCCAAATGTGATAACTTGCTTCAAGTGTGGAGAGACGGGCCACTACATCCGTGAGTGTCCCCAAAACAACCCCAGTCAAGTTGGAAAGTCTGTTGGCCGTGGCAAGCCAGCAGGAAAGGTGCCCTATGCTAAACCAGTTGCCACCGCTCGTGGCCATGTCAACTATGTTTCTGCTGAAGAAACCTATGAGGATCCCAACGCCGTCCTCGATGCGCTCCTTGTTAATTGCCATCCGCAACTGTTCTTTTGATTTGGAGCATCTCATTCATTTATTTCTGAGAGCTATGCTCGACTGCACAACACCACATTCTGTGACATGCATACCTCCATGGAAATTCAAACTCCTGGTTCTAGATGGCAAACCTCTAGAATAAGTCATGGGAATGAAATTCTTGTCGACAGATTAGTCTTTCTTGCATCTCTAATAGCTCTCAAGTCCTCGGACATAAACATCATCTTGGGTATGGACTGGATGTCACCCATTATGCTAAGATTGATTGCTCTACTAGAACTGTTCAACTCACCCATCCTTGGGCAAGGCGGTGAATGTTTTAACCCGAGTGTCTAAGCGCCGACTTTACTCCTTAAATGCCAACCCCTTCCGGACCTCGAAGATATTCCGGTAGTCCGTGATTTCCGGATGTCTTTCGGAGGAACTGCCAGTGTTCCACCGCGGGGATGTCGAGTTCGTGATAGATCTTGTTCCGGAACCGTCCCAATCTCTAGAAGACCTTATAAGATGGCACCCCTAGAACTAGCGAACTTAAGAAACAACTCGATGAGTCCTTGCAAAAGGGTTTCATCCGTCCTAGTTCATCTCCATGGGCTTGCCCCGTCCTCTTTGTCAAGAAGAAGGATGGTACGGATCAGATGGTTGTAGATTACCGACCTGTCAATTTGGTCACCATCAAGAACAAGTATCCGCTCCCCAGGATCAACGATCTGTATGATCAGCTCGCTGGATCCTCAGTCTTTTCCAAGATGGATTTGAGGTTGGGCTACCATCAAATCAAAATCAAGAACGGGGACATTCCTAAAACGGCCTTTGTTACTCGTTATGGCCAATACGAGTACACCGTCATGTCCTTCGGATTAACCAATGCCCCAGCCACCTTCTCTCGGTTAATGAACTCAATCTTCATGGAGTATTTGGATAAATTCGTCGTGGTATACCTCGATGATATACTCATCTACTCCAAGAATGAGGAAGAGCATGCCGAACATCTACGGCTAGTATTGATGAAACTTCGAGAGCACCGCCTTTATGCCAAATTCTCTAAGTGTGAATTCTGGTTACCAGAAGTGACCTACCTAGGCCATGTAATCTCTGGTAAGGGCATTGCTATCAATCCCGAGCGAGTTCAAGCCGTCCTTGACTGGACTCCACCTGAATCGGTCAAGCAAGTTCGGAGCTTCCTCGGTTTAGCGAGCTATTGCCGCCGCTTCGTCGAGAATTTCTCTAAAGTTGCTAAACCTCTAACCGAACTCCTCAAGAAAGATAAAAAGTTCGAATGGACGCCACAGTGCGAGTTCAGCTTTCAGGAACTGAAAAGACGCCTGACATCTGCTCCCGTACTTGTTCCACCAGATTTCTCTAAGGACTTTGTTATCTATTGCGACACCTCGCGACAAGGACTAGGTTGCATACTCATGCAAGATCGCCATGTGATTGCCTACGCTTCTCGACAGTTGCGTCCACATGAGGATAACTATCCCACCCACGATCTAGAGCTTGCAGCAGTGGTTCATGCACTCAAAACTTGGCGACATTACCTTCTTGGTAATCGTTGCGAAATCTACACTGATCACCAAAGTCTGAAATATATCTTCACCCAACCGGATTGGAATCTCAGGCAAAGACGTTGGGTTGAGTTGATTACAGATTACGACTTAGGAATATCTTACACCCCAGGCAAAGCCAATGTCATGGCCGACGCCCTAAGTCGGAAATCTTATTGTAACCACCTGATGTTACAACAAAGTCAACCATTTCTCCACGAGGAATTTCGTAAGCTTAATCTCCACATTGTTCCTCGAGGATTCCTTTCTACCCTGGTGGCGAAACCTACCCTTACGGATCAGATCATCAAAGCACGAAGGTAGATCCGGAATCTCCGTGATCGGGAGAAACATCAAGAAAGGAGTCGCAGATTGTTTCTCCATTGATGAACAAGGTGTCGTGTTCTTTGGAGACCGCCTAGTGGTCCCCAAGGTGCGCAACCTGAGGCGATTGATCCTTAAGGAAGCTCATGACTCTCCTCTCACCATTCATCCGGTAGTACTAAAATGTATCAAGACCTCGCCAGAGGTTTTGGTGGACTAGGATGAAGAGAGAAATCGCTCAATACATTGCTAATTGCGGCGCCCGTCGTCGAGTTAAAGCAGAGCATCAACGGCCTGCTGGTACCCTTCAACCTTTGGAAATTCCTGAATGGAAATGGGATAAAATCGGTATGGATTTCATTACCGGGTTTCCCAGGACCAAGAGAGGGAATAACGCTATCTTCGTTGTCGTTGATCGTCTTTCCAAAGTAGCCCACTTCCTACCCGTTCGTGAGAGTATAACCGCTAGCCAGCTAGCTGATTTGTACATCTCTCGAATAGTGTCTCTTCATGGTGTTCCATTAGAGATTAACTCAGACCGTGGAAGTCTCTTCACCTCTCGATTTTGGGAAAGTTTCCAAAACGCTATGGGAACTCGTCTCTCCTTTAGCACCGCCTTCCATCCTCAATCAAGTGGTCAAGTAGAACGAGTCAATCAAATCCTAGAGGATATGCTTGAGCTTCATCATCTCTTTCGCATGAATTGGGAAAATGCCTTCCATTCGCCGAGTTCGCTTATAACAATAGTTATCAAGCCAGCTTAGGCAAAGCCCTTTCGAAGTTCTTTATGGACGAAAATGTCGAACGCCTCTTAACTGGTCGAAACCGGGAGAGACAACTCTTTGCCCGGATATGATTCAGAAGCGTAAGAGCAGGTTCGCGTTATTCGTGAGAAATTGAAAACAGCCCAATCTCGTCAAAAGAGCCAATATGACCGCAAGCATAAGCCTATGACTTATGAAATTGGCGAGAAGGCTTACCTTGGGTTACTCCTTTGAAGGAACCCATCGATTCGGTATCAAAGGCAAGTTGGCTCCTCGTTACATTGGACCCTTTCGCATTCTTGCCAAACGAGGAGAAGTTGCCTACCAATTGAACTACCCCGCATCTTTCGAGTCCATGATGTCTTCCACGCTTCCCAACTCAGCGTTGCTTCTCGGATCCTATCCGTGGAGTGGACCACTAAACGCTTGATCTCCAAGATAACCTCACCTATCGAGAATATCCCATTCGTATTCTCGATCAAGCCGAGCTTACCACTCGACATCGGAATATCAAGTTTCTAAAGGTTCAATAGTCAAACCATTCCGAGCAAGAAGCAACTTGGGAAAGGGAGGATCGTCTTCAACTTGAGTATCCCACCTTTTTCAATAACAGATCCTAAATCTCGGACGAGATTCTTTTGAGTGGGGGTGAGTTGTCACATCCAGTTAGACCATGCATTAGGGTGTGCATCATGTTTAAATTTCATTTGAATTTGAAATGGGAAGGCAGGAAAACCCCGAACACCCCCTTAATTCAACTAGGGTTTACTAAAAATTATTTCAATGAACCTGAAATGCCCTTCAAAATGCTCATCATCTTTGCTTTGGTTCAGAGCCTATGTCAAAAGTGGTGCATCATTTTCTAGGTCATCCAAAGGTCCTTGGATTAATTCATAAGTTTTGAACTTGAGCATTTCAAATTATATAAAATATTTTAAATGTCCAAAAATTGCCAAACCAAAATGTTTCATGTTGGAAATATTCCAACAAGGGACCAGGAGCATTTTGGTGATTTTTAAAACTGTTTTGGTATTTTAGAAAACCCCACAAAGTTGCAGGAAATTAGAAAAGATAAAAAACAGAAAGACTTACTGGCGCCTCCCTACCGGCCCACTGCCGGCCCAGCCAAAGAGCAGCAGCCAACAGCTGCTTGGCTCGGCCAGCAGCAGCCAGTGCTTTCGGCGGCGGCACCGCATGGGTGCCACGCACCTGGTCGCCGCCTCGCCGCTCCTCTCGCCAGCTGCCGCTGAGGATCGCCTCCTCTCTCTCCCCCGAACCCCCTGGACACCTCCTCTCCGCCCCGGTTCCTCTCCCTCGAGCTCCCCCGCCTTGGCCGACGCCGCCGCTGCCGCACCATCGTCGCAACCGTGCTCCCCGCCGTCCGTGCTCCTCCACACCATGTCCAGGAGCTCCGCCGCACTCCACTATCCCTAACCAGCCAAGCCCCGCTCGCTCTAGTGCACCAAGTCCACCCCACCGACCTCGACCGAGTTCGCCGTCGCCGGAGATCCCTTTCAACGCCGCCGTCGCTCCGGTTCGTCCCCGACCTCGACGAGAGCTTCTACGCGTCGCCCGTGAGCCCATCTACCTTCCCTTCCCTCTCTCTCGCGCCCTCGAGCAGCGTAGCCACCGAACCACGCCACCGCACCCGCCCGTGGAGCTCGTCGCCGACGTGCTCCGGTCACTCTCCGCCACCCCATGGTGTCCATCACACTCACCGCACCCCATGGGGTCTACCCATGCACTCCCGCACCTCACCGACCCTCTAACCCCAAGCTCATCGTTGGTCGAACCCCGCGACCGCCTAGCTCGTCGCCGGGCGCCAACTCCGCCACCCCGACCCCAACCGGCTCCACCAATAGCGGCTTGCACCCAACTACCGTAGCCACCTTCCGCGACTCATTTGGTCGCGGAATCGCAAAAGCACTTCCTCCGCGCGTCGGGCTCGCCGGTGGCTAGTCGCCGTGCAGCCGACGTGGACTTTGACCACGTGGGCCCTCGTTGACCCCGACAAGTCACTGACAGATGGGGCCCAGCCCTGCTAACTAAATAGGTTAGTTTTAATTAAACATCAGTTAAGTTAATTACCCTGACATGCGGGACCCACTGTCAGGTTTGAACTGGACGTCTCTGTTGACCCTGACGTCATGCTGACGCATGGCTGACGCATTAATCTAATTTCCGGATTTATTCTAATACAAGTAAATTCCGAATATAATTCAAATTTCAAATGCTTATAACTTTTAATCAGTAACTCCAAATGCAAAGATTTATATATGAAAATGATCAGAAAAATCCATTCTATCCATTGGTACAGGTTTCATGCATGTTAAATCAAGTTAACCTTGCTGTTTAACCAGAATAAGATAATGCACCTTTAGGGTTATTTCAAATGAGCTATCATTTGAATCCTTGATTCAAATGAGTTCATCCCTATTATTTCAGCTTGCATTAGGCCAACACACATCCATATTGCCATGTCATAGCATGCATCATATTGTTGCATATTGTCATGTGTGTTTACTTTCGGTATGTTCTTCATGATAGGTTACGCCTCGAGGATAACCTCGACTATCCATCCGAAGGCGACGCTACCCCTGCTCCATCGTGCAAGCAACTCATTGATCATTCCGATACAAACCCATGTTCTCGCTTCGCTCTCGTTTCTTGCATTAAGACAACGCGATTCAAACTGTTGTGTGCTGCGGTAGTTGAACCCACTTCCTTTGCATGACTGTCATTGCCACAATAATTAGATGAAACCCACTAGTATGTGTAGGAGTTGATTGAGCCATGTTTGTGATTCCTACCATGCTATGCTTGCTATGCTTAGAGTTGTGTCAGGTCTGGCTCATCGGGATGATGAACTGGAGTGAAAGGTTGTGTTGGTATGAGAGTGAAAGTGTTGAACACGTTTTGGTAAAGGTATCGATGAGAGGCCATGTAGGAGTACATGGTGGGTTGTTTCATTGAAGCCGATCCTAAGAACTGAGATCTATGTTTGTGATCCATGAAATAGTTACTACCACGCATTGGGCCCGAAACCAATGGACCCTCTCGGCTTCTTAACCACGCTTGTTCTTAGTCCGGGAGTTGCAAGTAGTTTCTGGTGTTTGTAGCATGCTGGGGGCCGCACGCAACACTGACCTTAGAGGTGGGTTGTGTTGCGGTAGGCACGTGGTCGTGTACCGAGTGCCCGTTTGGTATCTCGGGAACCCTGCACACATCGCTCGGGCTGTATGGGAAACCTCGGTCGGACTCCTGCGGATGGAACCGAATAGGCGATAAACTGGACTAGGGACTTGAGTGTTTAGGTAGGCTGTGGCCGACACCCACGTTGGGCTTCCGCTTGAAGGTTGCCGAGTACATGTCGTAAACGGCGGTAAGTGGTGAGAGCGTGTGAAGAAGTACACCTGCAGGGTTTGATATGATCTATTGAATAGCCGTGTCCACGGAGAAGGACTTCGGGTTACCTATATCGGTTCATAGACAAGTAAATGGATACTACTAAAAGCCTCAAGATAAGTGTGAGTATCGTGGATGGCCCTCTCGTGGGATGACGAGAGGATCCTCGGTGGAGTATTGTGATGGTGACTAGTGGACTCGTGTAACGACAAATGCTTTACAAAGTGGTGTCACGTGGGATAGCTTAGCCAAGAGTCAAAGCTGGCTTGCTGCAAATAACTCCACCACCTTCTTGAGAATGTGCATGTATGATAGGATTACGTGGTAAGACTTCTTGAGTACCTCCGTACTCATGTTTGCTTAATTAATGTTTTTCAGAGGACAACACTACCCCTCCGATGGATTCTATGTAGATATCGACTTGACGAGTGAACTAGCCACCCGGTGGCGATCTAAGACTTGTGAAGGGCCATTGTAGATAGAAAGGCTCCAACAAGCTTTCTTTCTTTCTAGAGTCTCGTACTCGAGACTAGTTTGCTTCCGCATGTGCTTGTATGATTGTATGACTTGAGTGTTGGGTCATGTGACCCCTACCTGTATGAATATGTTATGTATGGCTCCTGAGCCTCTTAAATAAAGTACTTTGAGTTGTAGAGTTTTGTTGTGATGCCTTGTTGTATTTACTCATATCGGGCATATTAGTGTATGATTGAAATGCTTGGTATGAGTGGGATCCGACAAACTAGTTGTTTATCCTTGGCAGCCTCTCATATGGGGAAATGTAGTCTCGTGCTACGGCGATAGTAGTCCGCTACAGCCCGGTTCACCGAGTCCTGCTAGCCCAGCACTCTGCTTGGACACTTGGTCGGCGGCATGTGTTTCACTCCGTTCTATATGTCATCCCTTCGGGAAATGTCACGCGGTGGTATTCGAGTCCTACCTAGCCTGCTACAGCCGGGATACGAGTCCTATTAGCCCAGTGCTACAGACGAATATATACGTTGATGACCGACATGCTCGATGTGATTCATGTATGCCTGTCCCCATAGGTTAGCGCCGCTTTGGGTTCACGACTAGCCATGTCGGCCCGGTTCTTTGTCATGTGGATGCTAGCGACACTATCATATACGTGAGCCAAAAGACATAAGCGGTCCGGGCCATGGTAAGGCGACACCGTGGGAATACCGTGCGTGAGGCCACAAAGTGATATGAGGTGTTACCGGCTAGGTCGATGTGACTTGGGATCGGGGTCCTGACATACGATGGGTTACGCCACCACCAAAAGTTGAAAATCTTCAATTTAAGTTTTTCCTCAGTTTTTGAAATTCCTCGCTTGTTCATTTTCTTCAATTTTGCATTGTCTTCACTGTTTCGCTCGTTTTTTTCTTATATATATATATATATATATATATATATATATATATATATATATATATATATATATATATATATATATATATATATATATATATATATATATATATATATATATATATATATATATATATATATATATATATATATATATATATATATATATATATATATATATATATATGAGTTTATGTCCTCTACATCATTCACTTATTGCTATTTCTTCAAGTTGTCTTTTCTACTAAGTGAATATGATCGGACCCTTCCCCCTCTATGCTAAACTCAACCTAGTCTATTCACAAATTCTTCATGTGCGTTCTATTTGAAACTCGTTCAAAATCTTCATTGTGTCCTCGTTAGCTGAAGAATTTGTGACCGGAACTTTAGAACTTATCTTATCTCAATTTTTGGTTGTTGTTGCCTAAACCGTTCTGCATCCCTTGATAATACTTATCTATTCACCCACGATCTCACACGATCGCCACCTGTCAGTACGTGGGTGACACATGTCAAGCGAATGAGAAGGGTCAAGGGCACGTTCGTCCGATTTCTTTGGGTGAACATTTTTTCACCTCGGCTATATATACCCCCTCCCCTTCCTCACTTCGTTTTTACTCCACTCGTTCTCTTTCCCGCTCGAGCTTCTCAAACCCTAGCGCCGCCGCTACTTCCATCGTCACCGATGAGGAAGAGCTTCACTGCCTCGACCTCATCGCTGTCGTACTCGCGTGTGACGCCCTCGATTCAATTGTACACTAATCATACACGCAAATGTGTACGATCAAGATCAAGGACTCACGGGAAGATATCACAACACAACTCTAGACAAAAATAAAATAAAACAAGCTTTATATTACAAGCCATGGGCCTCGAGGGCTCGAATACATAAGCTCAAATACACAAGAGTCAGTGGAAGCAACAATATCTTAGTACAGACATAGGTTAGACAAGTCTGCCTCAAGAAGACTAGCACAAAATCAACATCGATCGAAAAGGCAAGGCCTCCTGCCTGGGAGCCTCCTAACTACTCCTGGTCGTCGGCGGTCTCCATGTAATAGTATACATCGGCGGTGGCATCTGGCTCCTAGGCTCCGACATCTGGTTGCATCAACCGGAAAGAAGAAGAAAGGGGGAAAAGGGGGAGCAAAGCAACTGTGAGTACTCATCCAAAGCACTCTCAAGCAAGGATCTACACTACATATGCATCGGTATCAATGAAATGGGCTGTATATGTAGACTGAACTGCAAAATGCCAGAAGAGAAGGGGAAAGCCTAGCCTATCGAAGACTAGCATCTTCAAGCAGCTCCAAGCATCTTGCAGCATCAGAAGAGATAAGAGTATCATAAATTAAAGTAGTAGTAGTGTTATCAACCTCGGCCTGAGATCCTTTCTCGACTCCCTGCGAGAAAGCAATCCCAGAGCCATACTATCCAATTCTCATCACAATCCATTTCTCACCACAAGTATCCAGTTCTAGTTGTATCGATCGGGATACAACTCCAAGTGTCCGTTACCGTAGGACAGGCTATCGATAGATGTTTTCTTCCCTGCAGGGGTGCACCAACTTACCCACCACGCTCGATTAACTCCAACCGGACACACTTTCCTGGGTCATGCCCGGCCTCGGCCAAATAATATGCTGCAACCCGACCTAGGCTTAATAGAAACGCCGGGCTAAACCTATGCCCCAGGGGTCATGGGCCATCGCCCCGGGAACTCCTGCATGTTGCGAGGGCGGCCGGTGAGCAGACCTAGCTACCTCCTTTAAAAAGGCAAGTGCTTACCAGTCCAACCCGGCGCGCACCGCTCAGTCGCTGACGTCTATTAAGCTTCGGCTGATGTATACGACGCAGAACACCCATATTATGCCCACGTGATGGTTAGTGCTATCAGCCAGAGGCCCCTCGGATGAAATATCCAAATCGTAGTGGATTAGGAGCACGCGGTAACAAGCAGAGACTCACGAAAGATGTGACCCCGCTGCCCCGTCTCGAGGACTTGCGGCAAGGGCTAAGAATGCCCGGCCACACCTCGTAAGTATCTCGTGGGCACCTTCCAGGTCAACCCGACTCCACATCACTCGCGGGTACCCCTCAGGGTCGACCCTCCTTTCCAAGTAACAGCTCTAAAGTCCAATTATCCGTGTGTCCAAACATCAAGGGGAAAACCCGAGGAATCACCCCCGGTGAATTCCACTCGATGTAATCATCAAGGTGAACGTAAGAGGAACCACCCCCGAGGTTCACACTTGAGGGGTTTCACGATAGAGTCGTATCGGAAGTGGTTAAGGCGGAATCACCCCCGATTACCACGACCGAATAGCTACACTACAGGGTTAACATCAGAAGTGCTGTAGAGGTCTCACCCTCGACACTGGATAGTAACCCAGTAGTGTTGAGCAACTAAGGGGAAAGTGATGTGCGGTGCCGGGGCCTGGTCGTCGATCCCGTTGATCGGGTCTTCGATGATGAAGCACGGGCAACAAGGACAAGGTGGGGTTCACTGATGGATCACTAACCAACCTATACTAAGCAGTTTAGGATAAGCAGGTAAGGTACAATGAGCAGGTTAAAAAGCAGGCTATGCATTAGAATAGGAGCAAACAATTACAGTAGCAAAATCTAATGCAAGCATGAGAGAAAGGAAATGGGCGACATTGGGATGATCAAAGGGGGCGTTCCTTGAAGCTTCGCTGAAAGGGAAGAAGTGTCGTCGTCGACGTAGTCGATCATAGGAGCGGCATCGGTCTCGGGGTCTACCGGAGAGAAGAGTGGGAAGAAACAATAAATATAAAGCAGACAAAGCATCACAAAGCATAAAATGGCAATATGCTGTGTCGGGTGTGACCTAACGTAAGACTACACGATATAGGTGAAGGGGGAATTCAACCAGGAATGTTTTCCCGGTTCCGGGCCTGTGTCAGGCAGATGACTGGAGGGGGAATGTTCCATGTTCAGATAGTTAGAGGCATCTGACAGGTAAACGGACCGTGTTTCTGATTCGTCTCGTCGTTCTGAGCAACTTTCATGTATAAAACTTTTTCATTCGAGTTACGGTTTATTTTCTATGATTTTTCAAAGCTTTAAATATATTTTGAAATTAACAGATTAAACTAATTCAGAAAAAGAGTTTATTGCATCAGCATGACATCAGCATGAGGTCGGCAGTCAACCCAGCTAACTCAGGTCAAACATGATAGCTGGGTCCCACGTGTCATACATAGTGGGTTAACCAAAGAGTTAAATTCAACTAATTAGGTCAATTAGCAGATGGGCCCCATCTGTCAGCCACCAAAGTAAATAGCAGATTAGTTTAAAATTAAATTAGTTTAATTAATCATGGGGGACCACATGTCGTAGATAGTAGTTTCAACTAGTTGTTTATTTTAAACAGAGGGTTAATTAAGTAGTGGGGGCCATATCTCAGGGACAATTAAACATTTTAAACCGTAGCCATTTTGGCCTAACTAATATGATTAGTGGGGGGGGGGGTTAGGCCCAAGATTTACTAATCGGCCGGCCCCACATGTCATGGGGCCAGCTCGGCCTCTCAGGAAGGGCATGCACGGGCACCGGGCGTCGGTGGCCAGGGCCAACAGCGGCCAGCGGCGGGCGGGCGAGGGTCGTGGATGGCCGAGTATGAGTGAGCACAGCCACGCACGGGTGCAAGCAAGCACATGTAGACGCATCAAACAACAACAACGGCGGCCGAAGCAACAAGCAGCAGCAGCAGATCCTAGAGCGGCCAGAAGCGGCCGCGGACGTACGTAGGGCATAGCCAGAGGAGGCCAGCGCAGGGCAGGGCACGCGTAGGAGCGAGCTCTGGGCGCGGCCAAGGAGTGCGTTGAGCGTAGCTCCGGGCAAGACGATACGTGGCGGCCTACGGCGTCAATTCGGAAAAAAGGGGGGAGGGGGAATCGTTGCGGTTGCTCACATGGAGCGTAGGGGCGAGCTCGGAGCGTGTCGGGGAAGCGCTCGGGGAGGCCGGCGGCGCCATGGCAGCGAGCAGCAGGTGGAGACGAGGCGGAGGACGAGCGGCTCGGGCGCCGCGCGGTGCCAAGGCGTTGGCGTGCACCTGCAACATGGAGGGCGGCGGTGCTGAAGGAGCGTGAGGGGAAGGGAGGTTGGGCGTCAAGGACGGGCGCTCTTGTCAGGGAGCCCGCCATCCGGAGCGGCGGCGTGGCACGGTCGGGGGAATCGCCCCTCGATCCAGAAACAATGTAGGGAGAGGGAGGAGGAGTGGGGAGTGGGGAACGAGGGGAGTGGGGGTCGGTCGTCTAGGGTTAGGTCGGGCGTGGCCAAATAGGCCAGGGAGTGCGGTTGGGCCGGCCAGTTGGCTAGCTGGGCCAGTTGGTCCAGCGTGGGGGGTGTTTCTTTTCCCTTTCTCACATTTTATTTTCTATTTTCAATTTTAACTATTGTTTTCTATTAAACTGCAAAACTAAATGAGTTTTGTTAGATATGAGACTTGTCACATAAATGAAGCACATTATTTATAGGAGTCACAAAAAGTTTGAGGCCAAAAGGAGTTGTCTAACCATTTTCTAAAAAATTGAAAAGGCCAATTTTAAATGCTGCTGGACCACTAATTAATTTCGAGGGGCAATTTGGGAACTCCAAAGATTTTGGTTTTAACATGAAAAATACTTAGAGAATATTTGTCATATTGTGAACTGTGTTGATTGCATGAAAGAAGAAGCAAATATTTGACATGCAATTTGAATTTGAATTTGAAGCAGATTTTGGACAAGTGGCATTTTGGCATGATGATCATGATGACATGACCTTTATTAGGGGGAGATTACTGTAGTGTGATGCTAGGGATGTTACAAGTCTCCTCCACTACAAGAAATCTCGTCCCAGGATTTAAGTGGGGAAGTAAAGAGTCACTTTGGGAGAACGGACCCTTATAGGGTTAATTATCTGGTGAACAATTCGGGGAATGAGGCAGAAGTATCTCTAGTTGAATCTTAATAAACATCGAGAGCAAAGTATGAAGGAACAATAGGAAGTTTCAACCGAATGGACAAACTATTGATACCTGAACAGAGTGTGAGAAAGGGGTTCAGAGCATCGGGAATAGATCATCTCTCGGAAGGTGGCTCGCGATAACACACAAAGCAAAGATCATAAGATACTTAGGCATCAAGGTTGTATAGGAGAGTCAGGCATCGATCCTGTGGAATTGTGGGTTATGGGCCCACCATGTGGGTTAAAAGTAGAAAGAGCGGTGACATGTTACACGGTTATGATAGCAAGCTTTGTCGGACAATAGTCTATCAGTTATGTTGGCAACCACATTGGTACCAAGGGCGAGGGACGAAGAGAACCATATTCCTGCTCGTTGAACGAGGCGGACCAATCGGCAAGGTTCACGTCCATCAGTGGTTATCGGAATGTCATCAACAATAGTAACAGGGTCTCACTGACAAGGTTGTACATCGTGGTGTTTTATAAGCAGGGAATTATTTTTTCTTATATCATATAGATCACAAGAAGGTTAAACAAACCAATGGAAAGGAAAATGAAATTATCGGACTAATCAGACCAATGGAAATGAAAATGTGTTTACACACCAGAATTGGGAGTATATCCTTCCCAAGGGGAAGCGGAGTAGGATATACATGATATGACAGCAAGTTCAAAAGCATTTATATAAAGGGGGCGAGGGAAGAATCATGATATTAACCATACAACGGTGTTTGGATAATAGATCAAGAAACATTCGGCAATGTGCTTCCAATGTTCTTGTTGATATTTGGAAAACCTAAGTCATGCTTCGAGGTAGCATTAACATGGTGTTCCAAGTAGGGGTTGGTGTTGAAGATCACAAGAAATACTCAAAGAACAGTTGCAGGAATAGCAAGGAGTCCAAGGTATAACCAATACATGTCATGGCCGGATTTTCAATAAAATACTTATTGAGAAACCGATCTTTTTATTTCCAGTATAGGAGAGTTCTCCTTACTGGTACACAAATTCTTGATACAGAAATCCAGAAGTAATAAATATATTACAGGGTTGAGCTGAGGTTGCTCAACAATTTTATTACAAGCACACCAATAATGTACATAAAGGCAGATATGGCACAAGGGTGTGGTGGCATACTACTGACTCGTATCTAAATGCGGTGGTGGATATGTCACAGTGAAGTGGGTGACATTGACTCCTACTCTTGGAGCTCATCGAGCATCGAAGTGAGGCTCGATGATTTATTCGGGTAGCGGAAGCGGATATGGTACAAGTGATAAATTTCAGAATCGCACGGACCGATCGACTCCTCTAGGCGCCGACTCGCTATCAAACTCTTCATCCATAAGATCGCCTTCACAACATCTCGCCAAATCAATAAGCCGGTGAGTACATTGAATGTACTCGCAAGACAGTTCGGACATAAGATATAACAAATGTAAGCATGATGCAACATGAGCAATTTGCAATGCACACTCAAATGATAAACTTGCACGACATGATAAATAAAAGGAAGTCAGGCGGTAGTCCTCCCGAAATCCCAACAGAAATAACTGAAAACCGATCGAGTGTCTGAAACGACGCCTAGAATGGTGAACAAATAAATTAACATGCCGCAGTCGGGCGTCTAAGCGACACCAAATAAAGGGCTTATATTGAAAAGTAAATGACAATGCGTGCCACAGTCGGACGTCAAAGCGACATCACATCAAGGGCTTATATCGTAAGTAAATAACAAGAGTGCCACAGTCGGACGTCTGAGCGACATCACATAAAGGGCTTATATCGTAAGTAAACAACAAGAGTGCCACAGTCGGACGTCTGAGCGACATCACATAAAGGGCTTATATCAAAAGTAAACAACAAGAGTGCCATAGTCGGACGTCTGAGCGACATCACATTAAGGGCTTGTATCAAAAGTAAACAGCAAGAGTTCCACAGTCGGACGTCTGAGCGACATCACATAAAGGGCTTATATCGAAAGTAAATAACAAGAGTGCCATAGTCGGACGTCTGAGCGACATCACATAAAGGGCTTATAATTCATTGTCATATTCAAGCAGTATAGACCATTCCAAAGAAAATACTCAGCACATAATAATAACAAACGGGTTAGTCCATCCACAGGAGTAATCGTATAGCCGAGTTTTCCCACACATGGTTGTTCACCGGAGATTGTCAAGGATACTGACACAGAGACTGACAAGGACAAGTTGAGCACAGACCTTGATCATAGATACGGTTACTTGAATGAGTTTGACTCTGCAGAGTTTGTACTATTAAACCACAACCAACGGATTTCAATAGTCGCAAGGGACTATTTCCGTTTACGGTATTTTAGAAGAAACACATCTAACCAGTACACACCCAATCCCACATTCCGCTGCCAGGAATCACCCTAGGCAACGCTCATGAAAAACTCTAAGACAGGAGGTCACAACCTCGAATAGCATGGGATCAAATTTATCTCGCGCTCGAGGGTGCCCCTCTCGTCCCAACCGAAACACCCATGCTCCCCGACCGAATGACGGGCTTTAATCCAGTAATATGGAACCCTCATCCCGGCCCCTCTGTTTGGTGTGTACCAGGAAAGAGGTTTGCAACTTACTATACCATATTCCATAAAAAAACATGTGGTAGTACAAGGAAAGGAACGGATGGTAACGTGACTTGATTCACGTTGACACTGGAGTTAAAATGTTTGGCATAAGACTGGCATGCTACAACAATACCATCTTACCACCCATCATGTCACCACACGATCATGTAAACTCACATCGAATCACACATCGAGTTTCGAAGCTCACTTGCAATAGTTTTGCATGTAATATACCCCTTACCGCTATGCATATAATCATGCCATGGACTGACTACTAAATGCAAACATGCAAAACACTCATCATATCAAAGTTTCAAACATGCTTGCCAGGTTCGGAGTAGTCGGAGTCTAGCTCGGTGAAGTTCGCGGTCCCGTCACCTCTTCCGGTATCTACGGCATAACAAAAATACGTACTAACGTAAATACTGTGTGTGCACAAAAAAATGTTCCAAATATTTTTCAAATAAATATGATAAAACACTAGACAGAAAAATAAAGGTGACAGAAAAAGAATCAATCAAAAACATTTTCTGTTTAAAAGTTATTAAAGTTTTAGTCCAGGGACTTGTCTGTAATGAAACAGAAAGTTCCCAGGGGCTAGCTTATAAAAACAGAAAACGGTTCGATTAAAAACCCGCCAACTCCAAAGGGAAACGTATCCTGCCCGAAGGCGTTTTCAGAAAACGTTTTGAAAAGAAGAAAACGCTGACGGGGGGTCCCACTTGTCGGGTTTAAACTCAAAAGAGTCACCGCGCCAGAGGTCGCGGTGGTCGCCGGGCGATCCACGGCGAAGTTAGGAGGTGGGTGGTACCCACGGCTCCTTGGGTCCTTCCGCACTGTGGGTGGTGGAGTTGGTCGAGGGCGAGCACCACGCCGACGGGCGGCCTCAACTCCGTGGCGGTGGTTCGGCGTTGCAGGATCTCGTCGGGAGGGCTACACAAGTTGAATTGAGGCTCGGGTTAGAACCTTGGGTGCACCAGAGGGCTGCTGACGTGGTTTGGGAGTCGGAGGTGGCCTCACCTGAGTGAATCAAGCCGGAGCCCGAGGCGGATCGGGGCGGCCAGAGTCGGGGAAGGAGACCTCCTCGAGGTCCTCCTGGAGGCTAGGCGGGGCTCTGGTGAGGTGGAGTTGTGGTGTGGAGTCGAGAGCGAGCTCGGGGGCTCCTTTTATAGCTGATCCAAGGCGGTGGCCTTGAACGGGAAATCTCCGGCGACGATTACGGCGGTGCAGCGGTTGGTCAGGTGGTTTAGGGGGCTAGGCATCACCGTGGGGGTTTACTGGTTTGGTTTAGGTGCTAAGTTTGGCCTGCCTTGGTTGATACTCCAAGTTCCGAACGGAACGGCGCACGGAGCACGTCGGCGGCAGGGAGCGCGCTCTACGCTGCTCAGGCCACGACGACAGTGCCGCAGCATGCGCAGGCAAGTAGACGGCCACGCGGAGGCCTCGGGTGGCTTGGGCGGTGCTGGACGGCGCCAAAAGCTGGAGCTGCTCCCTGCTGGCCACCTCGGTTGGCTCTGCCACCGCAGAAGCTGCCGGCGTCGGCAGGACACGTCACCACCGACGGTGGTGTCCGTCCAAAGGACCGTGCGGCGCTCTGGATAAGAGGAAGGAGCAGTGTGCATGGCTCCAGAGTGGGCACTGGTGAGATCGACGCCGTGACCCTGAAGAAAACGACACTGACAGTCGACTAAAACACTGAACTCTGAATATGAACAGCAACAGTGCCTGCCAGGTGTTCGATGAAATGATTTTGGCATGTGGGAAATTTATCTGGAGGTGATCTTTGGTGGGGTGGCCTCTCAATGCACCTAGGGGCTGCCTGAATTTTGGCAGAATTTTTGGAGAAGGAAAAATATGAATTTCACCAAATTTGCCAAATCTGGACAAAACTTGCAGTGAGTGAAACTTGAAAAATTTGAATTGTGGAAGGGTGGTTCTTGATGGATCTAGGTTGGGGGTGCTAGGGACTAGCCAGAGGAGTTGGTTTGAGATCAAAATTCAAAGGAAAACAGATACTTCCTTTGTAAATCACCTAGGCCCAAAACAAAAGACATAATTACTTTGGGGATAAAATAAATGAAATAAACTTCAAAAATGTGTTGAACTTGTTGGAATAGGATATTTGGCTTGGCCCAAAGTGGAGGGAGGGGTTTTGGGAGAAATCTTGATATGAGGCATGGTAAAACAATGGGTGGTTGCAAAACAAAAGAATAGCCCCAAAACCCATAGGGTCTCTTTTTAATAGAAATTTAATTTCCCAAAAATTTATTGAGATGAGTTAAAATCAGAAGGAAGGTTTTTAAAACCAAACACCAAGGTTGAGGAAGATACAAAAAAATGAAATACTTGTCATAGGAGAATTTTTTTTGAGAAGGAGTGGCTTTTGGAAAGATTTTAAATAGCCTCCTTCAAATCAAATAAAGGGTTTGTCAAAAACCAAATAAAATTTTTTGGAGTGTCACAACACCTACCCCCTTAGGAAAATTCTCGTCCACGAGATTTCAGCTGATCCTCAAATAGGTGTGGGTGTTCTGCTTGAAGAAAATCCTCTCTTTCCCATGTTGCCTCGTCTTCGGTGTGATTGCTCCACTTTACTTTGAAAAACTTGATTACTTTCTGACGGGTTCTCCTTTCAGACTCCTCTAATATTTTTATTGGGCGTTCCCTGTAGGTGAGGTCTGGCTGTACATCAATGTCCTCGTGGGATACCTGCTTTTCTGGGTTGCTCACACATTTCCTCAACTGCGAGACATGGAACACGCCGTGGACGTTGGACAGCTCTTCGGGTAGGTCTAGCTGGTAGGCTACCGTGCCTCTTCGTGCAACTAGACAGAAGGGTCCGATAAATCACGGTGCTAGCTTTCCTTTAACCTTGAACCGTTGTAGGCCCCTCATAGGAGATACTCGGAGGTACACATACTCACCGGGTTCAAAACTGACTCCCCGATGTTTTCGATCGTAATAACTCTTCTGTCGGCTTTGAGCTGTCTTGAGTCGGTCCCTGATTAGCTTAACTTTCTCCTCAGCTTCCTTGAGCATATCTGGGCCGAAGATACGGCTGTCTCCTATCTCTGACCAATTCAATGGAGTACGACATCTCCGTCCATACAAGGCTTCGAAGGGTGCCATTTGCAGGATGGCTTGGTAACTGTTGTTGTATGCAAACTCGGCATATGGCAAGCTTTCTTCCCAACTGGTCCCATAGGTGAGGACACACGCTCTCAGCATGTCCTCTAGTATTTGGTTTACGCGTTCAGTTTGTCCATCGGTCTGGGGGTGGTATGTTGTACTGAATGCCAGTTGAGTACCCAGAGCTTGTTGTAATTGATCCCAAAATCTAGAGACGAATTGAGTGCCTCGGTCAGATATTATAGTCTTTGGGACTCCATGCAGGCAAACTATGCGAGAGAGATAAAGCTTAGCAAGCTTCTGAGTGGTGTAGGTTGTCTTCATGGGAATGAAATGTGCCACCTTGGTTAATCTGTCTGTGATGACCCATATGGCATCATTTCCGTGTTGTGACCGAGGTAGTCCAACAATAAAGTCCATCCCGATCTCATCCCATTTCCACTCAGGTATCCTGTTTGGCTGTAATAACCCTGCCGGTTTTTGATGCTCGACCTTAATGTGTTGACACGAATCACAACATGCAATGAAGGTGGCTATATCACTCTTCATACCGTGCCACCAAAACTTTTCCTGAATGTCTCTGTACATTTTGGTTCCTCCCGGGTGGATTGAATACGGAGCAAAGGTGGCCTTGGCTAGGATTTGCTATTTGAGGTCTTCTATATTCGCACGCAAAGTCTGCCTCCGCACCATAGTATTCCCCCATCGTCTATGATAAATTCAGAGGCCTTGCCCAAACTCACTTTCCTTTTTATGCCTTCGATGCTGGGGTGTCCATGCTGAGCCTCCTTAATTTGCTCCATTAAGATAGGTTGTATATCCAAATTTGACACATCACCCTCGGCGACCATCATCATGTTGAGTTTGGCGAACTCTTGTTGAAATTCAGGTCTCAAGTTTGGCGACCGTCGCTTTTCGAACGGGTTTCACTAAGCGATCCGCCACAACATTCGCTTTTCCGGATGGTAGTGAATACCGACATCATAATCTTTCACTAATTCCAACCAGCACCGCTGTCAGAATTGAGTTCCGCCAGTGAAAATATACTTGAGGCTTTTATAGTCCGTGTATATTTCACAACGGTTTCCAGTAAAAGTGCCTTCACTCCTTGAGTGCATGAATGATCGCTGCAGGCCCAAATCATGCGAGGATAATTTTCTTCATGCTTATGTAGTTGCTCGAGGCTTACGCGACTACCTTGCCTTCTTGCATTAATACGCATCCGAGGCCCTTCCTGGAGGCGTCACAATATACCTCAAAACTTTTGTGTATGTCTGGCACAACCAATACTGGTGCTGTTGTTAATTTTCTTTTAAGGTCTTGGAAACTTTTCTCGCAAGCTTCCGTCCAAACAAATTTCTTGTCCTTCTTGAGCAACTGCGTCATTGGCTTTACTATGGTGGAGAACCCTTCAATGAACCTTTGATAATACCCTGCCATTCCCAAGAAACTTCTTACATCCGTTTCGCTGGCTGGTGGTTTCCAACCAAGTACTACCTTGACCTTTTCCGGGTCTACGGCAACACCTTCTTGTGTTAACACATGGCCTAGAAAACCAACTTGTCTTAACCAAAATTCACATTTGCTGAACTTGGCGTATAATTGATGTTTCCTTAACTCTCCCAGTACAATTCTGAGATGTTCAGCATGCTCTTCTGGTGTCTTGGAGTACACCAGAATATCATCGATGAATACCACAACAAACTTGTCCATAAATTTCATAAACACTTTGTTCATGAGGTGGACAAAATATGCGGGGGCGTTGGTCAGTCCAAACGGCATTACTGTGAACTCATATAGCCCGTATCTGGAGGTGAAGGTTGTCTTGGGGATATCTTCCGTCCGTACTTTTAATTGATGGTATCCTGACCTTAAGTCAATCTTTGAGAAAACCTTGGCTTGGGCGAGCTGGTCAAATAAATCATTTATCCATGGCATCAGATATTTGTTCTTGATTGTGACCATGTTGAGTGCTCGATAGTCTATACACAGTTTCAGTGTCCCATCCTTCTTCTTGGCAAATAAAATCGGTGAGCCCCAAGGTGAGGAGCTGGCTTGACTAAATCCTTTGTCCAGTAATTCTTTTATTTGCTTCTTTAATTCCACCAACTCCGAGGGTGCCATTCTGTATGGTTTCTTGTAAATGGGGTGGTTCCAGGTGCTAGCTCAATGCTGAATTCTATCTCCCGGTCTGGTGGCATGCCTGGTAGTTCTTCGGGAAATACGTCTGGGAACTCAGACACTACTGGAACTTTGCTTAACTCAGAAATGTCCACCTTGTTCAACCTTGGTTGCTGTGATATCTGTCTTTCTTGAGCTGCAACTTTTATTGTCTTCCCGTGATGGTGGGTAAGAATTACTATCCGGTTGAAGCAGTCAATAAATCCTTTGTTGGTGGTTAACCAATCCATTCCTAGGATGACATCCAGTCCCTTATTTTCCAATACAATAAGGTTGGCATGAAAATTTAATCCTTCAAACTCAATAACCACACCTTGGCAGTAACTCTGAGTAACTTGCTTAATCCCGGGGGACTTGATGATCATGGACTTTTCCAGGGGAAGCATCGGAAAATCATTTTGCAAAGCAAATTTCTTTGAAATGAACGAGTGAGAAGCTCCAGAATCAAACAAAACCGTGGCAGGTATTGTGTTGACAGGGAACGTACCGAGTACGATATCCGGGGCATTTTGTGCTTCCTCCTTGGTCACATGGTTCAAGTGACCCTTCTTGTGATTATTATTGGGGTTGAAGTTGTTACGCTTGGGTTCTGAATTATTCCCACCGTGGTTCGGCGTGGGAGCCGAGTTTCTTGGCTTTGGGCACTGCTTGGCATTGTGCCCTTCTTCTCCACAAGCGTAGCAAGTAACACCTGGGCGGTATGTAAAATCCTTGTCCCTTGCATGATAATTCTTGATCGAGCGTGGGATATTGGTTGTGGACTTGTTTGCTCCAATTTTTTGGAAGTCAGTCTTGCTTCGGTTGTTGCGAGCTTGAGTAGTTTGGTCCTCTTGCGCTTGCGAAAATCTTCCAAACTGCGGCGCTCATTTTCCAGGGTAATGGCCTTGTCCACAAGTGTCTTGAAGTCTGGAAAGGTGTGTACAACCAGCTGGCATTTAAGTGCTGGTGCAAGACCGTCTAGGAATTTTTCCATATTTTTACTTTCCGTCATGTGCTCTTCGTTGGCGTAACAAGAAAACTGAGTAAACTGGTTGTTGTATTCAGTCACCGTCATGCCTCTCTGCTTGAGGTCATCAAACTCCCTCTTCTTGATTTTCATAACGCTTTTGGGGATATGCGCCCCACGAAAACCTTCCTTAAATTCTTCCGAGGTGATGTTATTCTCATTGGGGTGCATGTGTAGGAAATTCTCCCACCATGATGCAGCTGCTCCTGTGAGGTAGTGAGGTGCATATAGTACCTTCTCATGGTCTGAACATTGTGCAATAATCAATTTCCTTTCAATGTCCCGAAGCCAATCATCGGCCTCAAGAGGTTTGTCAGTGTGTGAGAAAGTTGGGGGACGCGTCTTTTGTAGTTCTGACAATTTGGATTGCTGCTGATACGGTCCACGGCGATTTCCCATATTGATGACCTGGTTCATCATTTCTTGGTGGTGTTGCTGGCTTTGCTCATAAAGGCGGCACACTTGAGAAAAAGCTGTCTCACTGCCCTGTTGACTTGACTGTCCCTGTGTGAAATTGTTGCTGATTTGGGTGCCATAATTCTCTTCTGGCGGATTTGGCATGGAACGAGTCCAAGGACGAGACATTTTCCACTCTGGGGATATATTTTGGAAAAATCATAAGGAAAAGAAATTGAGCCGCAAAAATAAATAAATACTCAAAGGCGAAAAAAAAGTTTAACCATTCCAAGATTTTTCAAGAAAATAATTGATAGCACATGGAGAAGGACCGCTCGATACATATCTTACACGCAAGCAGTAATTATACAATACATCACTCAGGATGTGCGTACACAATCGTGACATGTTATTTAGGCTAGTGCACTTCTCCCAGTTCCTAAATGATGCGCATACAAACTACTTCTCACAACCTATATACATATAAACATATCATACAAGCTGGCACAACGCGGGGCTGCTAGGCGTACTTAGTCGGAGATGGTAAGGACTTCCCTTGGCCTGCCGAGGGTGAGGCCCAGTGATGCTGGGGACTCAACCTCCTCCTCACTAATAGGCTCTAGGCATGAAGTGATGCGCTGAGAAGCTGGAGCGGGAGCGAGAGGCGGTGCAACGCGGACTGGGGCGGGCGCAATAGGTGGTGCCACACGGACTGGAGTGGGTGCAATAGGTGGTGCAACACGGACTGGAGTGGGCGCGATGACTTGGTCGAACTCCTCAGTGGTAGGCAGGCGACGAGTGGTGGCGAGGATGGCAGGTGAATAAGATGCTGAGGACGAGACGAAGGTCAGTGGTGGTGTTGTGTGGAGGAGCTCCCTCCTGTTGGCGGCACAACCATGGACTGAGTCCATACGGGCAGCCACAAGGTCGTCCACAAGGTTATCAAACGCTGCCTCTAGTGCCTGGAGGTATTCCACAAGCATCTCAATAGCCTCATCTCGCTCTCCTCTGGGGCAAGCGAATGCATAGTGACACGTGTATGGCACGTGGCATGGAAGGTAGCGGTAGCGGCGAGTCTTCATCGAAGGAAGAACATCCCGGAGATGAGCTATCGCCTCACGGGCAGCCATCTGCATGGCATGCCTCTCCGTAGGCATGGCCCTGCCAACAAATCGGAATTGGCGTGACTCAACGCCTCCCTTGAACTGCACCGCTGCCTGGTGCATAGACAGATCGTCGCTGATCTTGTCTTTGGTAGAGTGTGAACTTGGGCGAACCGATGGCCCAATCGCGATCTTGACGATGTAGGTGAGGAGCTTGGTAAATCCTCGAACATTGGCGAACACTGTGACTCACAGCCGCTGCTAGCCATCTACAAAAGTAGACAAAATTCAATAGTCGATCATAAATTTATGATGACTAACAGAAAAATTGCTACGTTTTGCAAAAATGTTGAAATCACACTAAGACGCTAATGACCGATTTGTGATTGCACCTAGTGGCTACCTACAGTCAGCCTGGCTCTGGTACCAAGTTTTTCACGACCGGATTTTCATTAAAATACTTATTGAGAAACCGATCTTTTTATTTCCAGTATAGGAGAGTTCTCCTTACTTGTAGACAAATTCTTGATACGTAAATCCGTATACTAAATATATTACTGTGGTTGAGCTGAGGTTGCTCAACAATTTTATTACAAGCACGCCAATAATGTACATAAAGGCAGATATGGCACAAGGGTGTGGTGGCATACTACTGACTCGTATCTAAATGCGGTGGTGGATATGTCATAGTGAATTGGTTGACATTGACTCGTACTCTTGAAGCTCATCGAGCGTCGAAGTGAGGCTCGATGATTTATTCGAGTAGCGGAAGCGGATATGGTACAAGTGATAAATACCAGAATCGCACGGGACTGATTGGGACTCCTCTAGGCGTCGGACTTGCTATCGAACTCTTCATCCATAAGATCGCTTTCACAACATCCGCCAAATCAATAAGCAGGTGAGTACATTGAATGTACTACGCAAGATAGTTCGACATAAGATATAACAAATGTAAGCATGATGCAACATGATCAATTTGCAATGCACACTCAAATGATAAACTTGCACGACATGATAAATAAAAGGAAGTCAGGGTAGTCCTCCAAATCCCAACAGAAATAATCGAAAACCGATCGAGTGTCCAAACGACGCCTCGAATGGTGAACAAATAAATTAACATGTCATATCGAGGCGTCTAAGCGACACCACATAAAGGGCTTATATTGAAAAGTAAATGACAATGCGTGCCACAGTCAGACGTCAAAGCGACATCACATAAAGGGCTTATATCGTAAGTAAATAACAAGAGTGCCACAGTCGGACGTCTGAGCGACATCACATAAAGGGCTTATATCGAAAGTAAACAACAAGAGTGCCACAGTCGGACGTCTGAGCGACATCACATAAAGGGCTTATATCGAAAGTAAACATCAAGAGTGCCACAGTCGGACATCTGAGCGACATCACATAAAGGGCTTATATCGAAAGTAAACAGCAAGAGTTCCACAGTCGGACGTCTGAGCGACATCACATAAAGGGCTTATATCGAAAGTAAATAACAAGAGTGCCACAGTTGGACGTCTGAGCGACATCACATAAAGGGCTTATAATTCATTGTCATATTCAAGCAGTATAGACCATTCCAAAGAAAATACTCAGCACATAATAATAACAAACCGTTTAGTCCATCCACAGGTGTAATCGTAGAGCCGAGTTTTCCCACACATGGTTTTTCACCGGAGATTGTCAAGGATACTGACACTGAGACTGACAAGGACAAGTTGAGCACAGACCTTGATCGTAGATACGATTACTTGAATGAGTTTGACTCTGCAGAGTTTGTACTATTAAACCACAGCCAACGGATTTCGGTAGTCGCAAGGGACTAGTTCCATTTATGGTATTTTAGAAGAAACACATCTAACCAGTACACACCCAATCCCACATTCCGCTGCCAGGAATCACCCTAGGCAACGTTCAAGAAAAACTCTAAGACGGGGAGGTCACAACCTCGAATAGCATGGGATCAAATTTATCTCGCAGGCCTAAGGGTGCCCCCTCTCGTCCCAACCGAAACACCCATGCTCCCCGACCGGATGACGAGCTTTAATCCAGTAATATGGAACCCTCATCCCGCCCCTGCTTGGTGTGTACCAGAAAGAGGTTTGCAACTTACTATACCATATTCCATAAACAAAACATGTGGTAGTACAAGGAAAGGAACGGATGGTAACGTGACTTGATTCACGTTGACACTGGAGTTAAAATGTTTGGCATAAGACTGGCATGCTACAACAATACCATCTTACCACCCATCATGTCACCACACGATCATGTAAACTCACATCGAATCACACATCGAGTTTCGAAGCTCACTTGCAATAGTTTTGCATGTAATATACCCCTTACCGCTATGCATATAATCATACCATGGACTGACTACTAAATGCAAACATGCAAAACACTCATCATATCAAAGTTTCAAACATGCTTGCCAGGTTCGGAGTAGTCGGAGTCTAGCTCGGTGAAGTTCAAGGGTCCCGCCACCTCTTCCCAGTATCTACGGTATAAGAAAAATACGACTAACGTAAATACCGTGTGTGCACAAAAAATGTTCCAAATATTTTGGAAATAAATATGATAAAACACTAGACACAAAAATAAAGGTGACATAAAAAGAATCAATCAAAAATCATTTTCTTTTAGAAGTTATTAAAGTTTTAGTCCAGGGACTTGTCTGTAATGAAACAGAAAGTTCCCAGGGGCTAGCTTAGAAAAACAGAAAACGGTTCGATTAAAAACCCGCCAACTCCAAAGGGAAACGTATCCTGCCCGAAGGCGTTTTCAGAAAACGTTTTGAAAAGAAGAAAAAGCTGACGGGGGTCCCACTTGTCCGGTTTAAACATTGAAACAGAGTCACCGGCGCCCGTAGGCCGCGGTGGTCGCCGGCGGTGATCCACGGCGAGTTAGGAGGAGTGGGTGGTACCTACGGGCTCCTTGGGTCCTTCCGCACCTGTGGGTGGTGGAGTTAGTCGAGGCGAGCAGCACAACGACGGCGGCCTCAACTCCGGCGGGCGGTGGTTCCGGCGTTGGTGGATCTCGTCGGGGAGGGCTACACAGGTTGAATTGAGGCTGGGGTTAGAACACTGGGTGCACCAGAGGGCTGCTGACGTGGTTTGGGAGTTGGAGGTGGCCTCACCTGAGTGAATCAAGACGGAGCCCGAGGCGTATCGGGGCGGCCAGAGTCGGGGAAGGAGACCTCCTCGGGGTCCTCCTGGTGGCTAGGCAGGGCTCTGGTGAGGTGGAGTTGCGGTGAAGAGTGGAGAGCGTGCTCGGGGGCTCCTTTTATAGCTGATCCGAGGCGCTGGCCGTGAATGGGAAATCTCCGGCGATGATTACGGCGGTGCAGCGGTTGGTCAGGTGGTTTAGGGGGCTAGGCATCACCGTGGGGGTTTACTGGTTTGGTTTAGGTGCTAAGCTTGGCCTGCCTTGGTTGATACTCCAAGTTCTGAACAGAACGGCGCACGGAGCACGGCGGCGGCAGGGAGCGTGCTCTGCGCTGCTCAGACCACGGCGACAGTGCCGCAGCGTGCGCAGGCAAGCAGATGGCCACACGGAGGCTTCGGGTGGCTTGGGCGGTGCTGGATGGTGCCGAAAGGTGGAGCTGCTCCCTGCTGGCCGCCTCAGTTGGCTCTGCCACCGCAGAAGCTGCCGGCGTCGGCGGGACACGTCACCACCGACGGTGGTGTCCGTCCAAAGGACCGTGTGGCGCTCTGGATAAGAGGAAGGAGCAGTGTGCATGGCTCCAGAGTGGGCACTGGTGAGATCGATGCCGTGACCTCAAGAAAACGACATCGACAATCGAATCAAACACTCAACTCAATATGAACAAGAATAAAGGCTCTGCCGTGTGTTCGATGAAATGATTTTGGCATGTGGGAAATTTATCTGGATCTGATCTTTGGTGGGGTGGCCTCTCAATGCACCTGGGGGCTGCCTGAATTTTGGCAGAATTTTTGGAGAAGGAAAAATATGAATTTCACCAAATTTGCCAAATCTGGACCAAACTTGTAGTGAGTGAAACTTGAAAAATTTGAATTGTGGAAGGGTGGTTCTTGATGGATCTAGGTTGCGGGTGCTAGGGACTAGCCAGAGGAGTTGGTTTGAGATCAAAATTCAAAGGAAAACAGATACTTCCTTTGTAAATCACCTATGCCCAAAATAAAAGACAGAATTACTTTTGGGGATAAATAAAATAAAATAAAATTCAAAAATGTGTTGAACTTGTTGGAATAGGATATTTGGCTTGGCCCAAAGTGGAGGGAGGGGTTTTGGGAGAAATCTTGATATGAGTCATGGTAAAACAATGGGTGGTTGCAAAACAAAAGAATAGCCCCAAAACCCATAAGGTCTCTTTTTAATAGAAATTTAAATTCCCAAAAATTTATTGAGATGAGTTAAAATCAGAAGGAAGGTTTTGAAAACCAAATACCAAGGTTGAGGAAGATACAAAAAATGAAATACTTGTCATAGGAGAATTTTTTTTGAGAAGGAGGGGCTTTTGGATAGATTTTAAATAGCCTCCTTCAAATCAAATAAAGGGTTTGTCAAAACCAAATAAATTTTTTTGGAGTGTCACAATACATGATTAATCATGTGTTGGAAAGAAGACAAGGGGGGTATTCGATGATAACTCAAATCATCCTAGGTCAAGGATGGTATTTCTCACCATGAATTCAATTGTCATTTCAACAGAAGTCAAAATGTTGATGTCGATCACGACGCCTTTGTCGAGAGGTTTATGAAGATGCCATCGAGGAGCGATGCCATCAAGCAACATGAAGGACGGCTTAAAGGCTATTGGAACCATGAGTACGACACAAAGTCGAAATCAAACTTGCTATTCAAGGTGAAATGATATGACGAGAAAGATCGATGTAAGCTTATCTTATCATCGAAAATTATGCTCCGGGAAGAAGGACCAGGTAGCACAGTTAAAATTTAGCACGATAATGACATAGCCAGCCAGGCTAGGAATGACCAGAAGAATTATTAAACTCGTAAGAAATGAAAATTACTTAGAGTTATAAAATCGGAGTGCGGAAACGATTCAACTGTTTCACTTATCGGTGTCCTAGAATGATTAATTAACTCAGATCCCGGGGGAAATCTGAAATCGGTGAGAAGCAATACTAGATGGAGACTCATAGGAAGCAACATGGTTCTTTGATATTCTCGAGGTACCAGAGGGTAATACTCGAAGGAAGATCAAAATAGAGGTTGCGGAAATGCATTGATCTGCAGAAGACAAGTGCTTTAACTTGTCCGAGAAATGGAATTAAAGGGGAACAATCATGGTCAGAACCACAGTTGCCAAGGACCAAACATAGATACCATATGAACTTATTATAAGGGGATTATTATATCACAAGAAGCTTCCATGATAAGTTCTACATCGGGTCCATGGGCATGAACACAAGGGTTCAAGGTCGACTCCCACTTCTTCAATGCACAACCTTTCATTCACTCCTCGTTTTTTGAAGAAATTGGAGTGCAGAGGATTTATCTCGCGAAGTACCAGAAGAGTAAGACTCGTGAGAACTCTCGGGTTCACACGGATTATGGAAGGCATAAGTTCAACCCATCGGGGCATTTTTACGAATCTATACAATCATCAACCAAGCAAAAGATACGAGTTCAAAAGCAAAGTATCAGAGTCAAAACAGAAGATACAATTTACCGAAGGTATTATGTATCAGGGAAAAACTCACAAGACTTTGGATGTGAAGGACAATGTCGGATAACAACCCAGCAATGGATCTAGCGATTCACGACTGAGTTGATGTGAGTATCGATAATCAATCAGATGAAGAAGGGGATGCAAAGGCATCGGCTTGTAGAAACGTCTGAATGATTCGATGCTTGTGTACAAAGGAATTATGATTTCAAGACGAAGGATCAGAAGCAGAGGCTCTGATCAAAAGATGAGTAAGTTGAATAGACTTAGAGGTGTACCCGATCAAATCTGGATTGGGCAAGAACCAGCTCATATCTGAAAGGATGTCTAAGCCGAAAAGAAAATTTCCAAAGATTAATTGATGATTGTGAGTATTCGCACAACTGAATCCAAAGGAACAGAATGACAATCACAAAGAATTCTAAAGAATATTGCTAGACATATGGAGTTAATCCTAATGCAAGCAGGCAAGGAGAATCAAGAGCAATAGGCTGCAGAGGAATTTGAAAGATTAGATAGCCTTTTCAGGTATTTTGGAAAGCAAATGAACAACTAAGGATGAACGAACCCCGGTTAAGTGAATTATCCGCAGTTTGAAAAGAAGCTGCAAAGTAGAAGGCACAAAGGATTCTCGGAACAAAGGAGAGTATTAGTGATATCTTGTAATAACATGAGCAACTAGGGATGAAGGTACAAGCGGCAAGGATGTTATTCAGGGGGATTATTAGTGGTCAGGAACTGCAAGGCAGTTGGCACAGGGTCTCGAGAAACATCAAGGAGGATCCGAAGAATCTTCTGGCAAAGCAAGCAATCATCAATAATGTTGGGGCTCTCCGGGAGGAAGTGGGTACGAGAATCTAATGTCAGAGTTAGTAAAATGTTTAACCCGAATAGAAGAGAGATCAGAGTCCCAGAGTATAGACGAGGAATAAAAGATCCTAATACCACCCAATGGCAACATGGGCCCGTAAGCCACACAGCCATGTTAGTAAAAAGTTCTTGTAGTGACTAGACTCGACTTCGGCCAAGGAGTTAGAAAGGGGGCTACCTACAGGCAGTCGGCTCTGATACCAACTTGTGACGCCCTCGATTCAATCGTACACTAATCATACACGCAAATGTGTACGATCAAGATCAAGGACTCACGGGAAGATATCACAACACAACTCTAGACACAAATAAAATAAAACAAGCTTTATATTACAAGCCATGGCCCTCGAGGGCTCGAATACATAAGCTCGAATACACAAGAGTCAGCGGAAGCAACAATATCTGAGTACAGACATAGGTTAGACAAGTCTGCCTTAAGAAGGCTAGCACAAAAGCAACATCGATCGAAAAGGCAAGGCCTCCTGCCTGGGAGCCTCCTAACTACTCCTGGTCGTCGGCGGTCTCCATGTAGTAGTATGCATCGGCGGTGGCATCTGGCTCTTGGGCTCCGACATCTGGTGTTATCAACCGGAAAGAAGAAGAAAGGGGGAAAAGGGGGAGCAAAGCAACCGTGAGTACTCATCCAAACTACTCGCAAGCAAGGATCTACACTACATATGCATCGGTATCAATGAAATGGGCTGTATATGTGGACTGAGCTGCAGAATGCCAGAAGAGAAGGGGAAAACCTAGCCTATCGAAGACTAGCATCTTCAAGAAGCTCCAAGCATCTTGCAGCATCAGAAGAGATAAGAGTAGCATAAAGTAAAGTAGTAGTAGTGTTATCAACCTCGGCCAGAGATCCTTTCCCGACTCCCTGCGAGAAAGCAATCCCAGAGCCATACTATCCAATTTTCATCACAATCCATTTCTCACCACAAGTATCCAGTTCTAGTTGTATCGATCGGGATACAACTCCAAGTGTCCGTTACCGTAGGGCAGGCAATCGATAGATGTTTTCTTCCCTGCATGGGTGCACCAACTTACCCACCACGCTCGATTAACTCCGGCCGGACACACTTTCCTGGGTCATGCCCGGCCTCGGCCAAACAATACGATGCAACCCGACCTAGGATTAATAGAGAGGTCAGCACGCCGGACTAAACCTATGCCCCAAGGGGTCATGGGCCATCGCCCCAGGAACTCCTGCACGTTGCGAGGGCGGCCGGTGAGCAGACCTAGCTACCTCCTTTAAAAAGGCAGGTGCTTACCAGTCCAACCCGGCGTGCACCGCTCAGTCGCTGACGTCTATTAAGCTTCGGCTGATGTATACGATGCAGAACGCCCATACTATGCCCACAAGATGGTTAGTGCTATCAGGCCAGAGGCCCCTCGGATCAAATATCCAAATCATAGTGGATAAGGAGCACGCAGTAACAAGCAGAGACTCACGAAAGATGTGACCCTATTGCACCGCCTCGAGGACTTGCGGCAAGGGCTAAGAATGCCCGGCCACGCCTCGTAAGTATCTCGCGGGCACCTTCCAGGTCAACCTGACTCACATCACTGCTGGGTACCCTCGTGGTCGACCCGCCTTTCCAAGTAACAGTTGTAAAGTCCAAGTATCCGTGTGTCCAAACATCAAGGGAAAACCCGAGGAATCACCCCGTGAATTCCACTTGATGTAATCATCAAGGTGAACGAAGAGGAACCACCCCGAGGTTCACACTTGAGGGTCGCACTACGTAGTCATATCGAAGTGGTTATGGCGTATCACCCCGATGACCACGCATCGAATAGCTACACCACTGTGGTCAACATCGGCGTCAGAGAGGTCTCACCTCGGCACTCGATAGTAACCCAAAGAGTGTCGAGCAACTAAGGGAAAGTGATGTGCGGTGCTGGGCCTGGTCTTCGATCCCGTTGATCGGGTCTTCGATGATGAAGCAGGGGCAACAAGGACAAGGTGGGGGTCACTGATGGATCACTAACCAACCTATACTAAGCAGTTTAGGATAAGTAGGTAAGGTACAATGAGTAGGTTACAAAGCAGGCTATGCATCAGAATAGGAGCAAACTATTACAGTAGCAAAATCTAATGCAAGCATGAGAGAAAGGAAATGGGCAATATTGGGATGATCAAAGGGGGGCTTGCCTGGAAGCTTCGCTGAAAGGGAAGAAGTGTCGTCATCGACGTAGTCGATCACAGGGGCGGCATCGGTCTCGGGGTCTACCAGAGAGAAGAGGGGGAAGAAACAATAAATATAAAGCAGACAAAGCATCACAAAGCATAACATGGCAATATGCTGTGTCGGGTGTGACCTAACATAAGGCTACATGATATAGGTGAAGGGAGAATTCAACCAAGAATGTTTTCCCGGTTCCGGACCTGTGTCAGGCAGATGATCGGAGGGGGGAATGTTCCATGTTCCGGACCGTGAATTCGGATTCGTCTTGTCATTCTAAGCAACTTTCATGTATAAAACTTTTTCATCCGAGTTACGGTTTATTTTCTATGATTTTTCAAAGCTTTAAATATATTTTGAAATTAACAGATTTAAACTAATTCAGAAAAAGAGTTTATTGCATCAGCATGACATCAGCATGAGGTCAGCAGCCAACCCAGCTAACTCAGGTCAAACCTGATAGCTGGGTCCCACGTGTCATACACAGTGGGTTAACCAAAGAGTTAATTCAACTAATTAGGTCAATTAGCAGATGGGCCCCATCTGCCAGCCACCAAAGTAAATAGCAGATTAGTTTAAAATTAAATTAGTTTCATTAGTCGTGGGGGACCACATGTCGTAGACAGTAGTTTCAACTAGTGGTTTATTTTAAATAGAGGGTTAATTAAGTAATGGGGGCCATATCTCAGGGACAATTTAACATTTTGAACCGTAGCCATTTTGGCCTAACTAATATGATTAGTGGGGGGTTAGGCCCAAGTTAATTTACTAGTTGGCCGGCCCCACGTGTCATAGGGCCAGCCCGGCCTCTCAGGCAGGGCATGCACGGGCACCGGGCGCCAGCGGCCAGCAGCGGGCGGGCGAGGGTTGTGGATGGCCGAGTATGAGAGAGCACAGGCACACACGGGTGCAAGCAGGCAACTGTAGATGCATCAAACAACAACGACAGCGGCCGAAGCAACAAGCAGCAGCAGCGGATCCTAGAGTGGCTGTAAGCTGCCATGACGACGTGGGGGCATAGCGAGGCGGTTAGCGCAGGCGTGGCACGCGCAGGAGCAAGCTCGGCGCGCTAAGGAGTGCGCTGAGCGCAGCCCGCAAGACAACAGTGGCGGCCACGGCCAATTCAAAAAAAAGGGGAGGGGGAATCATTGCGTTGCTCACATGGAGCGAGGGGCGAGCTTGAGCGCAGTCGGGAAGCGCCGAGGGCCGGGCGCGCCATCATCGAGCAGCAGGTGGAGAAGAGGCGGAGGACGAGCGGCTCGGGCGCCGCGCGGTGCCAAGGTGCTGAAGGAGCACGAGGGGAAGGGAGGTTGGGCGTCAAGGACGGGCGCTCTTACCAGGGAGCCCGCCATCCGGAGCGGTGGTGTGGCGCGGTCGGGGGAATCGCCCCTCGATCCAGAAACAATGCGGGGAGAGGGAGGAGGAGTGGGGAGTGGGCAACGAGGGGAGTGGGGGTCGGTCATCTAGGGTTAGGTCGGGCGTGGCCTAATAGGCTGTGGAGGCGGCCGGGCCGCTTGGCTAGCTGGGCCGCTTGGTCCAGCGGGGGTGTTTTTTCCCTTTCTCACATTTTATTTTCTGTTTTCAATTTTAGCTACTGTTTTCTATTAAACTGCAAAACTAAATGAGTTTTGTTAGATATGAGACTTGTCACATAAATCAAGCAAATTATTTATAGGAGTCACAAAAAGTTTGAGGCCAAAAGGAGTTGTCTAACCATTTTTTTTGAAATTGAAAAGGCCAGTTTTAAATGTTGCTGGACCACTAATTAATTCCAGGCGCAATTTGGGAACTCCAAAGATTTTGGTTTTAACATGAAAAATACTTAGAGAATATTTGTCATATTGTGAACTATTTTGATTGCATGAAAGAAGAAGCAAATATTTGACATGCAATTTGAATTTGAATTTGAAGCAGATTTTGGACAAGTGGAATTTTGGCATGATGATCATGATGACATGACCTTTATTAGGGGGAGATTACTGTAGTGTGATGCTGGGGATGTTACATCGCGCCGGCTCTTCACTCCGCCGCCACCGTAGCTGTCTTTCTCTACCAAGTTAGGGCATGGAAGATGTGAACTGACGAGCTTCACATCTACACTTCCCAGTTTGTCATGTTCTTCATCAAGGGTAATTAAAAGTTACTTTTACTGCCCTCTTGATTCAAAAGTTTTCTACAAAATCTTCAAAGGTGTTTTATTCTTCAGATCTTCACACACTAAACACCTCACATGTCATCTGTTCTTGATCCGTTTCTCTAAGCAATATTTTTCTTCAAGATTCCTCAATTTTGTGGATTTTCGATCTGCATAACTCGAACCTAAGAAAAGAACGCTTAGTGAAATTCTTCAAGACTCATCTGGTCAAATTCTCAAACTTGTTCTTTTGAAAACTTCTAAGAACGATATGACCTCTCCAAATTCCTCGAACTATACTATGTTCACAGGTACTCATGTTCGCTGCTGAATCACTAGGTTCTCATCAACTTAACGCATTTGCAGCGTTCCTCGAAGAAAAGTTGCATACCTCTTCAGAAAATTCTGTTGTTCATATTCCTCAGCTAAAGAAAATGGTTGACGGTAAAAAACCACAGAAGGGAGGAAAGAGGCCTGAGGTCAATACTGCTTTCGAGATCCCTGATGACATATACAAGGATTATTGCAATCCTTGTGAGGCCAAATTTGGCAAGGAGGACAAAAATCTGCGCAAGTTGCGTATTCAAAGAATAAAGAGGAGATGGGCACGGGAATGGAGGTAGTACAGGTATGTTACTCCCAAGTATATGAAGAAATTCGCTCTAAATCCTCCATGCCAAAGACCCCCATTGGCACCTGGCCAAGAAGCAGATCCCACTAGCCTCAAGCGTGGTGAGGACTATCCTGATGAATGGGCCAAGCGCCAGGCCAAACTAGCCAAAATGGCTAAGGAAGCAGTGAGGAAATTTAATGAAGACTGTGCTGAGGCCTCTGCAAGCAAGCCAAAGAAGGCCATGGCAAAGAAGCCTGCTCATAAGCCAAGTGATTCACTCCCAATGCCCTCACGGCCAAGTTCCTCAGCAATGTCCTCACGGCCAAACTCCTCAAAGCCCTCACGGCCAACTCCTCAAGCTGATCCGGCTCCTCCAAGGTCCTCAGCTCCTGCGCCAAAGTCCTCAGCTCCTCTGACAAAATCCTCTGCACCTGTGCATCTCGCCATGTGCCAAAGGACTACATGAATCTCTATTTCCTCAGGAGCTTCTGCTAGTTCTTCAGCTGCACCAAATTCATCAACTGGTCCTCTCTGCTGAAGAAAAAGGCCACTGCTGGACGAGGCTCCCGCCCAAGTCCTCACAAGAAGCAGGTCACCTTCCAAGTGCCATCTGATGAAGACGAAGCTGATGATGAAGAACTTGCCAAATCATCGAGAGAGTGCAGCTCAAGGTCGCTTAGAGCCAAAGGCACAAATGTGCTCGCTTTTGATCCAAAATTGATCCTTGATTCCATTGATCTCTCGCACAAGGACCCCAACACTCCTATGCCTGATTTCAAATTGACTCCTGGCCAAAGTCATATGCTGACTGCCTTCATACAAGAAGAAAAATGGAAATTTGAAAAGGCCAGGTAGTTGAAGAAAGCACAGTACAAGAAGGAGCGCTTCCTGAAGAAAAACGTTGTCTCTATGACAACTGAAGAACTTGTCACAATTCAATCTGAGATCAAGAAACTCAGTGATGAATTTGACGTATACCACGCTGACTGGCTTGGAGCCAAAGTCAGGTTTGTAAATTTGACTGATAAGTTCACTTCCAATGTTGCAGCCCCAATGCAATAAGAAAATCTTCAGGCTGAGGCATCTGCTCAGCCGACTGAAGAAAATGCCTGCACCACTGATGACAATCAGGCTGCTGAAGAAACTCAAAGTACTGTGGCTGATGACCGATTTGCCGTCAAGAAATTACCGTGGCAACCACTAGTGTTGCGCGCTTGAAGAAGTCAAGAAGTCAGGCAACTACATCGCTTGTACCGGGTTATTGAACCAAATTCTCTCCTCCCGCACCTACCTCAACTCCGATCCTTCCGTCTGCATCAGATGTGAAGAAAACCAAGGCTGCTGAGCGTGCAGCGGTGAAGAAAAGGAAAGCATCAACTTCATCAGATTCTTCAGCTCTGAAGAAGATGAAGCCATTGACCAGCTCTTTTGCAAATCCAATTGATCCTATTCCTGTCTCATCCATGCCATCAAAGGACCTTGTTCTTTTTGATGAAGAATATGTGATTCCAAGTGAATCAGATGAAGAGATTCCTTCTGCTGCTTCATCAGAGCCGTTGGATGAAGAAATTGAAGCGGATGCAATCCCTTCAACCCCAATTGTCTCGTCGCCCATGCCTCAGTTCACTGCTGAAGAGGCCGGCGTTGAGTAAAAGAGTGAAGATGAAGATGTGGACATTGGATGTACAACACCAGTGCTGAATGATGACTTTTGGGAAAGTCAAGACCCAATTCTCCTCTATTCACACCTCTCGCAACAAATTCCTCGGCCCCTCAAGGACTACAAAGACAAATGGGATCTCAAGAACCTCCTGCAACCCCATCTGTCCATGAAGAAATTCCAGCCACTAGTGCTGATGAAATTGTTAATGAAGAAGTGAAGACCCAGGCTGTCACTGAAGAAGAACCTAAAATTCCTTAGCCTGTGGATCCTGATATTGCGATTCCTGAGGTGGTGATAAAATTGACTGATACTCCTCAGCCCAAGCCAAAGGATCCCTTCTCGAAGAAGCAGAAATTCAAGGCTGATGACTTCTTCGGCGAGCATGTTTTCTTCACTGAATACAACCCATATGACTCGCTCGCCTTTAGAAGGAAGCGCTTCGACTGCCACCAAGCAATTTTTATTCTTCACTGCTCCTCAACAAGGACAAAGTCTTCGACCACGAGCATACTCCTCGCGTGGACATGGAATCACTAACTTGCTTTACCCCAGTCCTCAATGTGCTTCATGATGCAGGACTGCTCAACTTTTGCATGGATATTTGCGATTGGAATGAAGAGCTCATTCTTCAATTCTATGCAACCTCGCACATCATAGGCGGCGCTGATGATATCAAGTCTTGGGTGTTGGACCGATGACCAAAATACGATTACAAAGCACCGCCTCTGAATTACTTCATGCCCCGCCAATCAGTCCTCCCTTGAAGGTGCTCGTTGTCTGTACCAAGAGCCTGAACTCACTGCTCATTACATGCAAGTGCTAATGAAGCCTCTGAAGCCCGGTCAAACCCCAAGAACCAAATTCCTCATGAAGGAATTACTATATGTGCCAAGAACTGTCTATCGCATTCTGATGAAGAATATGAGTCCAATCAAAGTTCGCGACTCATCTAATGAGGAAATTGTTGGCATCATGAAGAATCTGCAATTCAACATCATACATGGCATTCCTGTCAATTATCACGATTTCTTCATGAGGACTCTGGCAAATGTTGCACTCTCTCCGTTTGAGTTGAAGCCTTACGCACCCTGGATTATGAGATTCCTTAGAATAAGGTCTTCACTCAACTACAAGGCTGATTTTCAGAATCACCTCAGCTACTTGCCCCCAATTGAAGTCCTCGCGGACGCTTTTCTCACCGATGAAAAGGGCAAGGCCGCCACTGTTATTGATGAAGGCAATCGTCCATTGGATGGTCAGTTTCGCAAAGCTGCATCTTACTCCACTAATGATGATTCTGCTACTCATGATTCTCCCGGTAATGCATCAAAGCCAAATCCTCAAGCCACTACTCCAAGAGTGATGACTAACCGTGAGCTTCTTCTTAGTCTTCACCACAAGGTGGATCGAAACCACAAATGGGTTAAGTGTTAGTTTGGTTCTATTCTTCACAACATGACTGCTACACATAATGCTGTGAAGAAAAACCATTTCTACCTCCATGAAGTCTTCGGTCGCACCTGGCTATTCTCACATCCAGACGGTGAAGAAGATCTGAAGCAAATGGGTCTCAAGGAAGATTTTGACTGGTCTGCTCCTCCACCGAAGAAATTCAAGAAGGTCAAGGTTCCTTCCTTGGTGGCCAGCTCATATTCTTCATCACGCGAAACTGACGAGCATGAAGACTTGGACGACATGCGGCAGCCCTACAACAACAACCGACCCCAACAACGCCGGCGCTCCTCCATCAACATGATATTCTTCAGGGGCGTTAGTCCTCATTTTTTGATCCTTTTGGTCATTCGATGACAAAGGGGGAGAAATTTGAGTTAGTCTTCAAGTTGATCTATCTATATGGGCGTTTTTTTTGCTAAGTTACAACTCTCGTTCTTCTGAGACTTTATTCGATCGAGTTGTAAACTTAAACTCTATGGTGGTCTGATACTTTTGCTGAGATTTTCTGCATGCGTATTCCTCATTAATGTTAATGCACGCATGTTGAATTACATCAGTCACCATATTTCATCATGCGTTTCAAATTCTTCATATTATATGTCAAATGTGTGTATGAATTACAAGATATAGGGGGAGATATCCATGATTCTACTCTTCAAGTGTGCATTGGTTCAAAAGCAAATTCCTCACTATGCACATCTTTAGGGGGAGTTCTTCTATATCTTGCAATCAAATTCCTCAGTATCAATATTTACACTTCGTATGTTTATCCCCGTTGAAAACTTAACCTATATTGTCATCAATCACCAAAAAGGGGGAGATTGTAAGTGCATCTACTGCCCCTTAGTGATTTTGGTGTATTGAACACTTATAGGTTAAGGGACTAATGAGTTTATGAGTGTACACAGGTCTATAAGTCTATGAGGAGTTTGATATTTACAGAGAAATTCGACCCCTAAAAATGAAGTTCTTCACCTAAAGACTTTGTAATTATGAAGACTTTCTGAAGATTTTGATAGTGAAGAAATTGGTGTGACCTTGAAGACTTAGTATTCATTCGAGGAACATGAAGCGTGAAGACTTTTGTTTTCGTAGTTTCATTTTATCTTTCTTGAGTCATAGGAAACACCGTACTGTTAAAGGGGGTCAAGGAAATACTAAGGAAAAAAATTCCATGTGATGCTCAACTCAAAATCCTACACCTACCAATTCCTTCGAGTGAAGCCATTGGAAATCTCATACAATTCAGTCTATTTCTTCAGTGATAGAGAGGAAGTTCTTCTGGTCGCTGAGGAATTTGTTCTGACTGAGGAGTTAGGAATTCGCTAGTGCGGATTGCCTACACAGTGAGGAACATGATAGCCCTGAGGAATTTGAGCCTAAAATTCCGACCGTTGCTGTGCTACGCGCCAGCGGTCCCAAAATATCTACCCACCTAACGGTCATATCATTGAAGTGCATTTATGTCTTATCATGTCGGGTTGCTCCCTAGGCTATAAATAGCCGCCTCACAACCACTAGCTGGTTGGTCTGCTCGAGAGAAACCGACACTTGTCATTTGAGAGCATCCCATCCTCCGAGGACTTTGAGCGAAAATCATCAAGTGAGGAAAACCCAAACCCAAACACCTACAAACCCAAAGTGATTGAGCATCATCAAGAGATTGATCCTGCATGGATCCGACGCTTTTACCTTGAAGACTGTGCTTCTTCCAGACGGTTAGGCGTCATGGTCTAGAGCATCCAAGAGGAAATTGTGGATCATTGAGTGACCGAAGTTTAGAAGGTTTGGAAGTCACCTGATGACTTACCACGAGTGATTGGGCGAGGTTTGTGTGACCTTAGCTCAACGAGAATACGGTGAGGACTATGTGTCTAAGATCGCAAGGCCCTCGTGTTTAAATACCTAGCCGCTCCAACAGACGTATAACCGAGACAATAGTTGAACTGGTCTACCAAATCATTGTCTTCACCAAGCTTACTGGTTCTATTTCCTCAACTCTTTCATTTCCTCATAACTGTGTTGTGTGCTTGTTCATATCTGTTTGAAGACTTTGACTGAAGACTTTCTCAATTTCCTCAGCTCAATTTCTTTAGTCTATTTGTCTTTATCCTATGCTATCCTATGTTTACGCTTTCTGTACTCTGTGCTTGTCTTCATTTCATCATGATGACCATGCTTGTGTTTCGTTATGTTTACATTTGAGTACTTATTCCGCTACAAGTAGTTCTTCACTTAGGAATTTCCTCACCCTGAAATTCCTCAGTGAAGAATTCATAAAAATCGCCTATTCACCCCCCTCTGGTCGATATAACGCACTTTCAAGGACGGCGGGCTGCACGTCTGCATCGACGTTCCAGGGCTCAACAGAGCCGCGTCTCAGGAGCGCTTCTGGCCTCCGTGCGTCGTGCGCTGCGAGGGTCCACCTCACAGCTACATTCATATGCCATTTGGCTTGCCGAACGTGGCGGCCGCCCACCAGCGTCACCTACGAAGGATCCTGGCAGCTCAGGAGGCCAGGCATCACGCAGTCCTGGCGGAGATGGAGACGATCCTCAAGGAACCGCCCGAGCCCCCAGAGCCTCCAGAGGCTCAGGGCCCTGGGGGCTCATGAGGAGTGGCTCCTTCATCACACGTCTTCGGCTACCCCAACATTCCTTCGACAACGAAACCAGGTGGCATTTTCCAAGTTATTCAGCTGGGAGCGCCCCTCGGGCTGCATTATTCCCAGGTCGCGCGGGCCTGTCCCTGCGGCATGTATCCTTTTGCGTCTTTAGCTTACTCTACTGGGGGCGCCCCTCAGGCTGCATCATCCCCAGGCCGCTCGGGTCCATCCCAATGTCATGTATCATTCTTGCATTTACCTAAGTTAGCTTGTTCCCCCGCACGAGTTACCGACGATTACCACCTGCCTGCCCGGCACTACGATGCCTTGAACGTCACACGCCCTAGCAAGCCCACCCACGACCACCTCATGACGAGAACTGGCACGGCGTTTGTGCTCTGGTCCGTCCCTGCAGCGTCGCCAAACCCAAGAGGCTGAGCTCTGGCTCGCGGGCCCGCTCACGTGTATGTCACCTCCCATGGCCCTTGGTGCCTTGTTCTCGCACGGCAGGCTAGGGCGCGCGACCCGGTGCCTCACCACCGCGAGAGCCACGCGTCGGTCATCTTTCTTCAGGATTATTCGCATGAGAAGACTAGGCACGGCGTTTGTGCTTGGGTCCGTCCATGCAGCATTTATAAACCCAATGACTGAGCTCTGTCTGGCGGGCCGGTCCAGCTCACGTCACCTCCTGGGGTCTGGTGTCTGGCCTTCGCATGTGATCGCCTCAGGAGATTCCCCCGGCGCAGGTTGCCTAACCATCTCGCAGGACCATCGCAGCCATCAGGAATCAAGACCAGGCGCAACCTGCCTTGAGGTAGGGCCTCGTGAGTCCCGTGCTGGCTCACGAGTGCCCAGACACACCTCGTCCAGCCCTGCCGTGGAAGCCACATGTCAGGGCGGGGCTATACACGCCCCGGGGGCTCCACTCATAGGGAGCCCTTACCCATGTACGCACCAGCGGAAGCATCATGCTCCACCCTGGCAGTCGACACGATCGAGGAGCGGCTATGCCCATGCAAGTGCAGAAGCTCTATGCTCCGCGCTGGTGATAAACAACTGAGGGCGGCCCCCTCGCCGTACCAACCTCAGGGAGCCACCCGGCTCGGTGTCCAGCCTCACCGCAACACTTTCCCCTCGGAAGAGCCGCGCAAGGGGGCTGGGCACGGGGGCTGCGCTCGGGTCACGCCCAAGCGTACGCCGCCTTGCCAGGTCTCTCGCGCCTGGTCATCACGCGCCCTCCCGAGCAGAGCCAAGGTATGAAGGTCGTTTGGACGTCAAGGGGGACTCCTGAGCATCGCGACTCAGGATCCTAACTGGCCACGTAGCCCCTCACCCCTTGGTCTCGTCCTGGTGATCCGGACGACCCAACGGCGGCTGAGGTATGCGCGGGGTCGGGCACTACCGACGCAGAACACCAAGAAAATGGGAAGGAAATCGCAAAATCTCAAACAAATATTACGAGACATGTTGTTCTCCCAGTACCAAACACAAGTTTAAACGCCTCCGCGAGGGATGGTTCATCTTGTAGAAGCCAAAGAGGAAAGGAGCCGCCAGCAAGCCATTTCGTCATCCCTGGACGCTGCCGTCACTTGCAAGGGATGCCCCTTCCACAACAGCATTTTCCTCACCTGCACCGCCCGCCGGAGTTGCAGGTTCACCAGCACCGCCAGTTGAGGGCGCAGGATTGAAGGCGCGGAACTTATTCAGCAAGGCCTCCACCTGGCTCTTCACGCCTTCGGTAGCAGCTGCGCAGTGCTCGTCGTCCACGGGCTCGAGCAGCTCGTCAAGGTCGGCATCAGGATCGCGAAGATGGAGGAGGCTGAAGATGCGCGTCGGTGCAGCCGAGGAAAGTGCGCGGGCCTCCCCCTCCACCAAGGGGCTGATTCCGTCCACGATGTGCTCTAGCGCCTCGACCAGGTGAGGAAGCAGCTGTGTGGGGCCCTCATCGTCTGTCGCCAGCGGCTCCTCCAAGCCCTTCTCGTAGAGTGCCCACAACGCCATGCGGGATTTCTCCTCAAGGGACTTGAAGGCCACGCGGTCCTCAGCCAGGACCTTCGCCTTGGCTTCCACCGCCTTTCTCGCCTTCATCTCCTGCTCCAGTTTTCTCCACCGGGTTGCGCCCATGGCTCTGCGCCGCTTAATTGCTCCAGCTCAGCGTCGCGACCCCTGACGGCGTCCTCTCGGGCCTTCATCTTCTTCTCCTCCGCCTGGCGGCCTCGATCCTCGGCCGCACGCTCGTTGCGCACGGTCTCCAGCGACTGGCAGCGATCCTGGGCAGCCCCGGTGTCCTTCATCGCCACCTCATGGCCAGCCGCAGCTTGGTCGACAGCCTGCTTGTCCTTCTCGGATGCCGCCACGGCCTGGATCAGCGCCTCCCGGATGGACGCATCGGAGTGGAGCCAGCCAGAGATCAGCTCTAGGCGCCCGGCCACCAGGTGACGGTCGGGGCTTTGAAGATCCTCCCGCAGCAGGGTCGACGCAGAAAGAGCATGCTCCAGGACGTCAGGCAAGGCAGAAGGATTGTGAGCTGAAGGTAAGGCGGAAGAAGGAGGCAGTGTCATCGCCAAGACCTGCAGGCTGATGGCGGTGGAGGAAGAAGCCAGAAGCTCCGGAGACTTTGGGGCCTCGGCCAACGGGCTGGGGTTGAGCGCCTCAAGATTCGGTGAGGCCTTGACAAGTGCCCTCTCCTGGGGGCGCTCCTCTGGGCCTCGCGAGGATGATCGGGCCGGAGAAATGCGAGCGCCATCACTGCCCTTCTGAATCGAAGGTGGCGCGGCCGTGCCAGGCTGCTGGGGCCCCAAGGGTGTGGCTGCCCTCCCTTCTTCTTCTTCGACGATGACATCGGCCTAGAAGATCAGTGAAGAAGCAGCAAGAGGCCGCAACGGGAGCAGGAACAAGGGCAAGATCAGGGTTGGAAACTCACTGGTCCACGGCGGTGTAGTCCCGGCGCCTCTTCAGAAGTGTGAAGCTTAGGGGCCTTGTGGCCTGGGGCGCAGGCACGTGGTCCCCGGGAGTCTGCGAGGCCGCGGTGGCCCCGGGCGACGGTGAAGCGGGGGCGTCACCCCTAGAGATCAGTGACGATCTGCTCTTCGTTGGGACGCCGGACGTCGACTTCCCTAAGGGGGAGACCCTGGACCTCGTCGTAACCCTAGCGCAAGGCGGGACTTCCTTCAACAGGTGGTTGTCGGTGTCGTCGTCCTCGGGCAAGGCACGAAGAAGATCAGCCTTGACCAGAGGGGAGGTCTCCCCAGACCCTTCCAGGGTGGCCGCCGAGTCCTTACCTGTTGGGGATCATAGCAGAAATTTAAAATTTTCCATGCATCACCAAGATCAATCTATGGAGTCATCTAGCAACGAGAGAGAGAGGAGTGCATCTACATACCCTTGTAGATCGCGAGCGGAAGCGTTCAAGAGAACGGGGTTGATGGAATCGTACTCGTCGTGATCCAAATCACCGATGATCCTAGCGCCGAACGGACAGCACCTCCGTGTTCAACACACGTACGGAGCGGAGACGTCTCCTCCTTCTTGATCCATCAAGGGGGAAGGAGAAGTTGATGGAGATCCAGCAGCACGACGGCGTGGTGGTGGAAGAAGCATGATTCCAGCAAGGCTTCGCCAAGCGCTACTGGAGGAGGAAGAGGTGTCACGGGAGGGAGAGGGAGGCGCCATCGCTTAGGGTGCGGCTGCCCTCCCTCCCCTCCACTATATATAGGGACTAGGGGGGCGCATGCCTCCTTGGAGATCCCATCTAGAGGGGGGGGCGGCCCCCGGGGCGGCGGCCCCTCGTGGGGCAATGGCCCCCTTAGGGTTTCCAACCAGGGGGACGCATGCCCCCTCGGGGGGCAACGGCCCCCTAGGGTTTCCAACCCTAGGCGCCTTGGGCCCTTGGGTGGGGTGCACCAGCCCACCAGGGGCTGGTTCCCATGCCACTTCAGCCCATGGGGCCCTCCGGGATAGGTGGCCCCACCCGGTGGACCCGGGATTCTTCCGTGGTCCCGACAATACCGTGACCCTCAAACTCTCCGTGGTGAAACTGGACTTCCTATATATAAATATTTATCTCCGGACCATTCCGGAAATCCTCGTGACGTCTGGGATCTTATCCGGGACTCTGAACAACTTTCGGTTAACCGCATACTAATATCTCTACAACCCTAGCATCACTGAACCTTAACTGTGTAGACCCTACGGGTTCGGGAGACACGTAGACATGACCGAGACAACTCTCCGGTCAATAACCAACAGCGGGATCTGGATACCCATGTTAGCTCCCACATGCTCCACGATAATCTCATCGGATGAACCACGATGTCGAGGATTCATTCAATCAATCACGTATACAATTCCCTTTGTCTATGTGGGAGCCTCTCCCACTGTCACTGATTCTTCAAAAAAAATTCCCTTTGTCTATCGGTGCGATACTTGCCCGAGATTCGATCATCGGTATACCGATACCTTGTTCAATCTCGTTACGGCAAGTCTCTTTACTCGTTCCTGTAACACATCATCCCGTGAACAACTCCTTGATCACATTGAGCTCATTATGATGATTTCCTACCGAGTGGGCAAAGAGATACCTCTCCGTCATACGGAGTGACAAATCCCAGTCTTGATTCGTGCCAACTCAACACATACTTTCGGGGATACCCGTAGTGTACCTTTATAGTCACCCAGTTACGTTGTGACGTTTGGCACACCCAAAGTACCCTTACGGTATCCGGGAGTTGCACAATCTCATGGTCTAAGGAAAGGATATTTGACATTAGAAAAGCTTTAGCACACGAACTACACGATCTTGTGCTATGCTTAGGATTGGGTCTTGTCCATCACATCATTATCCTAATGATGTGATCCCATTATCAATGACATCCTATGTCCATGGTTAGGAAACCATAACCATCTATTGATCAACGAGCTAGTCAACTAGAGGCTCACTAGGGACATGTTGTGGTCTATGTATTCACACATGTATTACGATTTCCAGATAACACAATTATAGCATGAACAATAGACAATTATCATGAACAAGGAAATATAATAATAACCTTTTTATTATTGCCTCTAGGGCATATTTCCAACAGTCTCCCACTTGCAGTAGAGTCAATAACCTAGTTACATTGTGATAAATCGAACACCCATAGAGTTCTGGTGTTGATCATGCTTTGCATGTGGAAGATGTTTAGTCAACGGATCTGCGACATTCAGGTCCGTATGCACTTTACAAATCTCTATGTCTCCATCTTGAACATTTTCACGAATGGAGTTGAAGCGACACTTGATATGCCTGGTCTTCTTGTGAAACCTGGGCTCCTTGGCAAGGGCGATAGCTCCAGTGTTGTCACAGAAGAGAGTCATCGGGCCCGACGCATTGGGAATAACTCCTAGGTCGGTAATGAACTCCTTCATCCAGATTGCTTCATGTGCTGCCTCTGAGGCTGCCATGTACTCCGCTTCACATGTAGATCCCGCCACAATGCTTTGCTTGCAACTGCACCAGCTGACTGCCCTACCATTCAAAATATACATGTATCCGGTTTGTGACTTGGAGTCATCCAGATCTGTGTCGAAGCTAGCATCAACGTAAACCTTTACGACGAGCTCTTCGTCACCTCCATAAATGAGAAACATATCCTTAGTCCTTTTCAGGTACTTCAGGATATTCTTGACCGCTGTCCAGTGTTCCATGCCGGGATTACTTTGGTACCTTCCCACCAAACTTACGACAAGGTTTACATCAGGTCTGGTACACAGCATGGCATACATAATAGACCCTATGGCCAAGGCATAGGGGATGACACTCATCTTTTCCCTATCTTCTGCCATGGTCGGGCATTGAGCCGTGCTCAATCTCACACCTTGCAATACAGGCAAGAACCCCTTCTTGGACTGATCCATATTGAACTTCTTCAATATCTTGCCAAGGTACGTGCTTTGTGAAAGACCAATGAGGCGTCTCGATCTATCTCTATAGATCTTGATGCGTAATATGTAAGCAGCTTCTCCAAGGTCCTTCATTGAAAAACACTTATTCAAGTAGGCCTTTATGCTTTCCAAGAGTTCTATATCATTTCCCATCAATAGTATGTCATCCACATATAATATGAGAAATGCTACAGAGCTCCCACTCACTTTCTTGTAAACACAGGCTTCTCCATAAATCTGCGTAAACACAAACGCTTTGATCATCTCATCAAAAAGAATGTTCCAACTACGAGATGCTTGCACCAGCCCATAGATCGAGCGTTGGAGCTTGCATACCTTGTCAGCATTCTAAGGATCGACAAAACCTTCCGGCTGCATCATATACAATTCTTCCTTAACGAAACCATTAAGGAATGCCGTTTTGACGTCCATTTTCCATATCTCATAATCATAGAATGCGGCAATTGCTAACATGATTCGGACAGACTTCAGCTTCGCTACGGGTGAGGTCTTATCGTAGTCAACCCCTTGAACTTGTCGATAACCCTTAGCGACAAGCCGAGCCTTATAGATGGTTACATTACCATCCGCGTCTGTCTTCTTAAAGATCCATTTATTTTCTATGGCTCGCCGATCATCGGGCAAGTCTGTCAAAGTCCATACTTCGTTTTCATACATGGATCCTATCCCGAATGTCATGGCTTCAAGCCATTTGTCGGAATCCGGGCCCGCCATCGCTTCTTCATAGTTCGAAGGTTCACCATTGTCTAACAACATGATTTCCAGGACAGGGTTGCCGTACCACTGGTGCGGAACGTGTCCTTGTGGACCTACGGGTTCGTATAACTTGATCCAAGTTTCATGATCATCATCATTAACTTCCTCTCTAGTCGGTGCAGGCACCACAGAAACATTTTCTTGAGCTGCGCTACTCTCCGGTTCAAGAGGCAATACTTCATCAAGTTCTACTTTCCTCCCACTTACTTCTTGTGAGAGAAATTCTTTCTCTAGAAAGGATCCATTCTTGGCAAAAAAGATCTTGCCTTTGGATCTGAGGTAGAAGGTATACCCAATAGTTTCCTTAGGGTATCCTATGAAGACACATTTTTTCCGATTTGGGTTCGAGCTTTTCAGGTTGAAGTTTCTTGACATAAGCATCGCATCCCCAAACTTTCAGAAACGACAACTTAGGTTTCTTCCTAAACCACAATTCATACGGTGTCGTCTTAACGGATTTCGACGGATCCCTATTTAAAGTGAATGCGGCAGTCTCTATAGCATAACCCCAAAATGATGGCGGTAGATCGGTAAGAGACATCATAGATCGCACCATATCCAATAGAGTGCGATTACGACGTTCGGACACACCATTACGCTGAGGTGTTCTAGGCGGCGTGAGTTGTGAAACAATTCCACATTTCCTTAAGTGCATGCCAAATTCGTGACTCAAATATTCTCCCCCACGATCTGATCGTAAGAACTTGATTTTCCTGTCACGTTGATTCTCAACCTCACTCTGAAATTAGTTGAACTTTTCAAAGGTCTCAGACTTGTGTTTCATTAAGTAGACATAACCATATCTACTTAAGTCATCAGTGAGGGTTGTCGGCGTTCTGGGAACGGGGGTACCCAGACTTGCCTGCCTGCGGCCTGCAGCGTGGCTCAAGGAGTGGCCCGGTACGGCCCATCTTTATCAACACAAGCTCAAGACCCTCGCGAGGGGCCAAGCCACGCGGCGCGGGCGACAGGAGACTTCCTCAGGCACGGCCTCGTCAGGCTGGCTCGCGAGGAGGCGGAGAGATCAAGTCAGGGTACCTCACGAGGTGCCCATGACGCAAGCCATGATGACCAAGGGCGCCAGGCGGGCGCCAGCCCGCGCAGTGTCCTCATTTCCCCTTTGGTGCAAAGGAGGCAAGCGCAGGCCAAGGCATCGGGCAAAGGCAACCATTTTGGTGCAACAAGACCAAGACCAGCAGAACGGCAGGAAGGAGGTCATCGTGGAGCCCAAGCCGGCATCACCGTCAGAGTCTTTGGCAGGCGAGGACCGACTTTGGTCAGGATAAGTGTACTAGATGTTCCCCTTCAAAATGGCCAATTGTTGGCGCCCTTCCCGCTCAATATTTGGGGAGAGGCCCAGGGCCTCCGCCTATAAATAGAGCTAGCCACCACAGAGTAGAGGCATCTAAAATCTCGGATCGGAAGGGGATCAATCTGAGAGAACCCTAGCAGAGTGAGAGACAGAGGCGATCGAACTCACCCAAGCAGTTCATCGCACCAGCTCAAGAACAGCCCATCGCGAGGTTGTTCCCCCTTTGTATTGTTCATCATCAGCCCCTGAGGCAATCCACCACACCACACACTGGAGTTGGGTATTACACCACAATGGTGGCCCGAACCAGTATAAACCTCGTGTCCCTTGTGTTGTTCTCTGCGTACTTTAGATCTTTGCGAGGTGACGAGACGTAGGTAGGTTGGAGGTGCGATCTCGGCATGCACCCCAGAGTTCGAACCTAGAGGGTCTGCCGCAACCCGAAATCCGACAAGGGTGAGAACATAACGATAACCACTACGAGCCTCAACGCTCATTAGACCGCACACATCAGTATGTATGATTTCCAATAAGTTGGTTGCTCGCTCCATTGTTCCGGAGAACGGAGTCTTGGTCATTTTGCCCATGAGGCATGGTTCGCACGTGTCAAATAATTCATAATCAAGAGACTCCAAAAGTCCATCTGCATGGAGTTTCTTCATGCGTTGACACCAATGTGACCAAGGCAAAGTGCCACAAGTATGTGGGACTATCATTATCAACCTTACATCTTTTGGCATTCACACTATGAATATGTGTAACATCATGTTCGAGATTCAATAAGAATAAACCATTGACCAGCGGGGTATGACCATAAAACATGTCTCTCATATAAATAGAACAACCATTATTCTCAGATTTAAATGAGTAGCCATCTCGCAATAAACGAGATCCAGATACAATGTTCATGCTCAAAGCTGGTTAGGTACACATCAATAACATGTATATCACATATACCTTTGGTATTGCCGGCCTTCTTATCCTCTAAGTACTTGGGGCAGTTCCGCTTCCAGTGACCGTTTCCCTTGCAATAAAAGCACTCAGTCTCAGGCTTGGGTCCATGCTTTCGCTTCTTCCCGGCAACTGGTTTACTGGGCGCGGCAAATCCCTTGCCGTCCTTCTTGAAGTTCTTCTTACCCTTGCCTTTCTTGAACTTAGTGGTTTTATTCACCATCAACACTTGATGTTACTTTTTGATCTCCACCTCAGCGGATTTCAGCATTGAATATACCTCAGGAATGGTCTTTTGCATCCCCTGCATATTGAAGTTCATCACAAAGTTCTTGTAGCTAGGTGGGAGCGACTGAAGGATTCTATCAACGACTGCATCATACGAGAGATTAACTCCCAGCTGAGATAAGCGGTTGTGCAACCCAGACATTTTGAGTATGTGCTCGCTGACAGAACTACTCTCCTCCATCTTACAACTGTAGAACTTGTCGGAGACTTCATATCTCTCGACCCGGGCATGAGCTTGGAAAACCATTTTCAGCTCTTGGAACATCTCATATGCTCTGTGCTGCTCAAAACGCTTTTGGAGCCCCGGTTCTAAGCTGTAAAGCATGCCGCACTGAACCAGGGAGTAATCATCACTACACGACTGCCAGGCGTTCATAACGTCTTGAGTTGCTTGGAAAACAGGTGCTTCACCTAGCGATGCATCAAGGACATATGCTTTCTTGGCAACTATGAGGATAATCCTCAGGTTATGGACCCAGTCTATGTAGTTGCTGCCATCGTCTTTCAGCTTGGTTTTCTCTAGGAACGCGTTGAAGTTGAGGGCAACATTAGCATGGGACATTTGATCTACAAGACATATTGCAAAGTTTTAGACTATGTTCATGATAATTAAGTTCATCTAATCAAATTATTTAATGAACTCCCACTCAGATAGACATCCCTCTAGTCATCTAAGTGATACATGATCCGAGTCAACTAGGCCGTGTCCGATCATCATGTGAGACGGACTAGTAATCATCGGTGAACATCTTCATGTTGACCGTATCTTCTATACGACTCATGTTCGACCTTTCGGTCTTCTGTGTTCCGAGGCCATGTCTGTACATGCTAGGCTCGTCAAGTCAACCTAAGTGTATTGCGTGTGTAAATCTGGCTTACACCCAGTGTATGCGAACGTTAGAACCTATCACACCCGATCATCACGTGGTGCTTCGGAACAACGGACCTTAGCAACGGTGCACAGTTAGGGGGAACACAATTCTTGATATTTTAATGAGGGATCATCTTATTTATGCTACCGTCGTTCTAAGCAAATAAGATGTAAAAACATGATAAACATCACATGCAATCAAATAGTGACATGATATGGCCAATATCATTTTGCTCCTTTTGATCTCCATCTTCGGGGCGCCATGATCATCATCGTCACCGGCTTGACACCATGATCTCCATCATCATGATCCTTGTCATCGTGTCTTCATGAAGTTGTCTCGTCAACTATTACTTCTACTACTATGGCTAATGGCTTAGCAATAAAGTAAAGTAATTACATGACGTTTATGTTGACACGCAGGTCATAAATAAATTAGGACAACTCCTATGGCTCCTACCGGTTGTCATACTCATTGACATGCAAGTCGTGATTTCTATTACAAGAGCATGATCAATCTCATACATCACATATATCATTCATCACATCCTTTTGGCCATATCACATCACACGGCATATGCTGCAAAAACAAGTTAGACGTCCACTAATTGTTGTTGCAATTTTTTTACGTGGCTGCTATAGGTTGCTTAGCAAGAACGTTTCTTACCTAAGCCAAAACCACAACGTGATATGCCAATTTCTATTTACCCTTCATAAGGACCCTTTTCATCGAATCCGATCCGACTAAAGTGGGAGAGACAGACACCCGCTAGCCACCTTATGCAACTAGTGCATGTCAGTCGGTGTAACCTGTCTCACGTGAGCGTACGTGTAAGGTCGGTCCAGGCCGCTTCATCCCATGAAGCCGCCGAATCAAGATAAGACTAGTAACGGCAAGTAAATTGACAAAATTGACGCCCACAACAACTTGTGTTCTACTCGTGCATAGAAACTACGCATAGACCTAGCTCATGATGCCACTATTGGGGATCGTAGCAGAAATTTAAAATTTTCTACGCATCACCAAGATCAATCTATGGAGTCATCTAGCAACGAGAGAGAGAGGAGTGCATCTACATACCCTTGTAGATCGCGAGAGGAAGCGTTCAAGAGAACGGGGTTGATGGAGTCGTACTCGTCGTGATCCAAATCACCGATGATCCTAGCACCGAACGGACGGCACCTCCGTGTTCAACACACGTACGGAGCGGAGACGTCTCCTCCTTCTTGATCCAGCAAGGGGAAGGAGAAGTTGATGGAGATCCAGCAACCTGACGGCGTGGTGGTGGAAGCAGCGGATTCCAGCAGGGGCTTAGCCAAGCGCTCTTGGAGGAGGAAGAGGTGTCACGGAGCGAGAGGAGGCGCCATGGCTTGGGGTGTGGCTGCCTCCTCCCTCCACTATATATAGGGGCTGGGGCGCATGCCCCTTGGAGATCCCATCTAGGGGCGGCCCCGGGCGGCGGCCCTCGAGGCAACGGCCCCTTAGGGTTTCCAACTGGGGCGATGCCTCGAAGCAACGACCCCTAGGGTTTCCAACCCTAGGCACCTTGGGCCCTTGGGTGGGGCGCACCAGCCCTCCAGGGGCTGGTTCCCATGCCACTTCAGCCCAATGGGCCCTCCAGGATAGGTGGCCCCACCCGGTGGACCCCCGGGACCCTTCCGGTGGTCCCGGTACAATACCGGTGACCCCCGAAACTCTCCCGGTGGCCAAAAATGGACTTCCTATATATAAATCTTTACCTCCGGACCATTTTGGAACTCCTCGTGACGTCCGGGATCTCATACGGGACTCCGAACAACTTTCAGTTAACCGCATACTAATATCTCTACAACTCTAGCATCACCGAACCTTAAGTGTGTAGACCCTACGGGTTCGGGAGACACGTAGACATGACCGAGACAACTCTCCAGTCAATAACCAATAGCGGGATCTGGATACCCATGTTGGCTCCCACATGCTCCACGATAATCTCATCGGATGAACCACGATGTCGAGGATTCAATCAATCCCGTATACAATTCCCTTTGTCTATCGGTACGATACTTGCCTGAGATTCGATCGTCGGTATACCGATACCTTGTTCGACGAATGGGGGCTGCGCCCCGCAAGCCTCATGGGACCTTGTGAGAACCCAGTTGTGGCGACTGCCCTTCCAGTTGCTCACGGCGGTCCTTCCTGGAGTGGTGGAGCAGGGAGGCAAGAGGCACCGGAGGCTGAGGGGGCCTCCGCCGGGATGACGACGCCAGACGGCGCTCCTGAGGCGGCATCCCCTGAGGCCCGCACTGCTGCGGTTGAAGGCGTTGAGCCGCGGCCCGCGGCTCCCGTGGCAGAGGCCCATGAGGCCCCGGCTACCCTTCTTGGTGAGGTGACAGGCAGCGTGCGCCAGGACGACGCCCCTGACGCTGGTCGCCTTGGTGCTTCTCCCTCATCGCAGGCTGACCCCTGCGCCGAGCTCCTGGGCCGCTTCCGCATGGACTTCGAGGCTCTTCGGAAGAGAAAGGAGGCCTTGGGTGATGATTACCCTTGCCACCTGCTGAAGCGCAGGAAGTATTTCGCCATTGATGAGTAAGCCTTCTCCTTTCCTCGTTCCTTACTTTCCCGTTGCTTCGGCTGATCCTCGCTCTGCAGGGCCCTTCTTGCCGAGCTCACGGAGATGGCTGAGGAGCCATCCCCCCAGGCCTCGCCCTCTCCATCGTCCCCAAGCGCTCCGAGCTCAAGCACTGCCCTCATGTTGAGGCCGGTCAGAGAGGTGAGCCATCCTGTGGCGCATCATGGTTCTGCGCACCTTGCGACCCTCCTCCGCGAGCCTTTCCGGGGTATAGCCAGCCTGCCTTGGGCTCTCCGATTGGTCGTGGACGGCGATTGGCTGAGGTCGGCCCTTCGTTCTTCATTTGGGGATGGGCTGGCTCTAGGCCGGGCTTCTGGTGAGGCGTGTCCGGCCATTGCGAGGGCGCCAGCCCCCAGCCCCCTGCCTAGAGGGGGAGTGCTGATTCGCGGCCCCCCGCGCACTCCTAGGGCGGAGGACGACACGGAAGATGAGCTTGAGCACGCCCGGGAGCACCGTGCCCTTCGCCAAGGGTTTCTTCAGAGGGCGGCTGACGCAGTGAGACAGCTTGGTGTAGAGCTCGCTGATGAAGACGCGCGCCTTGAAGCTGAGGGTTTGCGCCTAGCTGAAGAGAGGCGCCAGCTGAAGGTGGCAGTTGTACTTGCGCGCCACCAGCGTGACCTCGACAATGAGAAAGTCGAGGTGTCGCTGGCGGCCTTACGGGAGGCCCATTCCCGGGCCGTCGAGGAGGCCCGGGAGGCTGACCGGCGGCGTGAGGCGACGGAGGAGCAGGCGCGGAAGCTCCAGGCCTGGAGCAATTCCCTGGAGCAGCAGGTGGAGCTGCGTGAGACGGCCATTGCGTCAATGAAGGGGGCTTCGGTCGACCAGGCGGAGCTCCAGAGACGCGAGGAGGCACTGACGCTGGAAGCTGCCGAGCGCACCCGCGATCTCGAGCAGCTGGAGACGAGGGAGCGCTTGGTGACGCAGGCGGAGGACGATGTCGCTGCGCAGGAGGCCCGAGTCCTGGAGGAGGTTGATCGCCGTGTGGCGGCGGCCCGCTTGAACCTCAAGCGCGAGTTCGAGGAGAGGCTGGGGTTGATCAGGGCCGAAGCGGAAGGCAGGACCGCCGCCCTGAGGGCCAAGCTGGATGAAGAGACGCGGCGGGTTGACGCTTCCCGAGCCGCCCTCGGCATGGCGCAGGAGGAGCTGGCTTCCACCTACGCCGAGGTGCTTCTTCTACGTCAGCAGGTGGACGCGGCCGAGGCCGTTGCGCGGCGGAACAAGGACGAGATACGCCAGCGGCAGATTCTGGAGCACGAGCATGGCCCTATGCTCCGCACGCTTCGGGAAAGAGCTAACACGGCCTTGGGCAACATCTGCGAGGCGGCCGTTCGCGAGCCTCACGCGGTTAACTATGCAGGTAACCTCCAGTTCTTTGCTGATGTGGTGACGCAGCTCGAAGTGCGGTCGGGCAGAGCCAACAGGTTGGTGGAGGAGAGGAGTCGCGCCCTGCTCGGGCGTGCCTTTTCTCGCGTCTTCAGCCATCTTCGGGACATGGATCCCAACTTCGACTTTGATGCCGCCATTGCCCCAGTACCCCAGGCTGTCCGGTACGACCTGGCTCATTGGGTGGAAGACAACGTGGATGCCATCGTCAGGGCCTTCGCTACTGACGACGACAGCGTGGTCGTGGCCGCCGATGAAGGCGGCATGGTGAACGGCCCTGACGCTGCTGACGGCGACACGGAGGGCGATGGCGAGGCCAGCGACGCCAGCGACGATTCAGGAGGTGACCTTGAGGATGCATAGGGGGATTTATCTGATTGACCGCGTTCTGCTCCTGCTTTCTTATCCTGCGCAGATCGAGTTCGGGCTTGGCCCTGAAGGTTGTAAGAGCATTTTGGGAGGGGGAGCCCCTCGTGTAAAAACTTGCAGTTAGCATATTAGTAGATGTGATATTACCCGTACGCCTGCACCAAGTGGTTGGCCTTGCGACGAGCTGGCTGGCTTGTTCCCGCGTGGGTCTCGAGATAGCCTGCGGAGGGCCGTGGTGTTTTGAGTGCTCCCTGAACGAGCCCATTGAACCTGTGATGAGGACCTCCTGAGAGGGCACGGTGATGGCGGTCCGGGCTGTACGCATGCTAGGCCTGGCCTGGCTCGCGAGGGGAGGCGGTTGAGGCAAAGTGGTAACTAGAACGCGAGAGATTGCTCGAATGAGACTAAACACCCCTTCCCCAAACACACGCAAATCGCAAGCTCAAATCCAACTTAAATCCAATCGGGGGAAAAAGCGACAGCCAAGGGGAAAAGCAGAAAAAGCCGCATCCGGCACCTAGTCTAGTCTTGGACGTCTTCTCACCAGCGCGGAGCTAAGTGCTGCCACTGGGCAATGTAGGGAGCCCCAGGGCCTGAGGCCGGCGCTCCTGAGACTCCGGGGCGTGTACATCCGCACTCATTATTACGTGAGAGTGTCACGGGGCGGCGAGCTTCACAGGCACTGGGCCTTCTTCAAAGGTACCGGCCTTGCTTCATATCGCCAGACGAGGGCCCATTTGCGCCACACTCTAGTGCCATCGGACAACGGCCGGAGACCGAGGGCGCCGCCGACGGGTAGAGCGGTCGCCAGCGGTTCCCCCGACGACCACGGGTCCTCTGCCGGGGGTAGGCCCTGAGGCACCTCCCCGGCAGAGGGCCTACCTCCTGAGGACGCCTTGCTCCGAACGCTGCAGTGGTGATGCCGGGTCTCGGCCCCTCTCCTGCAGCCCCCGGCGCCCTCCTCCTGAGGGGTAGGAAACTGCAGGATTGGGGCAGCCGTCCGCTGCGACGACCTGTACCTCCCGCGATCCATGGTTAGCATATGCCTGCTCCTGAGGAATTAGTGGTACCCGATAATCGTTGCTTCCGGCGCGGTCGATGGGGCTTTCCCGGGGCTCCTGGAAGAGCTCAGCTTCGGGTGCCTCGTCCCCCCAGCTTGGGCCGAGGAGCGAGCCATGTTCGTCCTCTTGCGCGTGCCCTTGATCCATCATGTGGGGCACGTACTCTTCCGGGGCCGCCATGCCAAATGCTTCGCCGTAGTGCCCTGTGTGCCATGCAGCCCTGCTTGAGGCGCCCACCTGGGGGTGATAGCGCGGTGGCCCAGTAGGGCCATGGGCTGTGGCGAGTCCTCCTTTGCTGGCCGGGGGCGGAGGCAGCACCGCTGCTGGCCCGGTGCTGACGGCCTGGTTGGCGTTGGAGTGGCCTTGGAGTCCTCTCGGAGCTGCGCGGGCATGCGTGGAGCCTCCGGGTGGCCCGCCCTGGACTTGAGGTGGAGGTTGGGTGCAGAAGGGGTGAGCCCCCGATGCGGCGAAGCCCAGGAGCTCTGCCACCCGCTCCAGCAGCACGTCGCGGCCGCGCTCCAGCAGCCTGCATTGCAGTAGCTCTCGGGCCACCATGAGCGCGGCCCTTGAGTTCGCCTGCTCCCGTCGGGTCTATGGCACCGTGGCCGTGGCGTGGTCCGAGGCCCTCGCCCGCCCGCCGCCGCCCGTGCGTGAGCGAGCGTTGCTCGACCGCGTCGCCCGCGGCCCGCAGCGCCCTGCGGACCGCGAGCTGCCTAGGGCATGGGGTCGCCAGGGGCAAGCGGCTCTGTATGGGCGGGCCAGGCCGCCCAGGGATCAGGGTTGCCCGCTGGGTCGCCGGACATGATGATGACGATGCGGAGGGGCGAAGCGGCGCAGCGGATTCGGCGCACCACCGGGCGCACAAATGTCCGATTTGGGTTCCAGCCAGACCCTCTAGGTTCGAACTACAGGGGTGTGCGGAGATCTCACCCCTACCAACCTGCACCTCGTCGCCTCGCAAGGATCTAAACTACACAAAGAGCAACACAAGGGACACAATGTTTATACTCGTTCGGGCCACCATTGTGGTGTAATACCCTACTCCAGTGTGTGGTGTGGTGGATTGCCTCAGGGGCTGATGATGAACAATACAAGGAAGAACAACCTCGCGAGGGTCTGTTCTTGGCCGGTGCGACGAACTGCTAGGGGGAGTTCGGTCACTCACTCTCTCTCTCTCTCTCTCTCTCTCTCTCTCTCTCTCTCTCTCTCTCTCTCTCTCTCTCTCTCTCTCTCTCTCTCTCTCTCTCTCTCTCTCTCTCTCTGGATCCAAGGTTGATCTCTAACTCTCTTCCAGATGCCTCTACCCTATGGGTGGCTAGTCCTATTTATAGGCAAAGTCCACAGGCCTCTTCCCAAATATTGAGTGGGAAGGGCATATGATTAGCCATTTGAAGGGAACATCTAGTATACTTATCTGACTAAAGTTGGTCCTCGCTTTGCCAAAGGCTCGGCGATGGCCTTGGCTTGGGCTCCACGATGACCTCCTTCCTGCCGTTGTGTTGGTCTTGGTCTTGTTGCACCAAAATGGCTGCCTTTGCTTGATGCTCTCGCTGCGCTTGCCTCCTTTGCACCAAAGAGGAAGCGAGGACCTGCAAGGTGGCGCGCGCTGGTGCCCACAGTCGTCATGGCTTGCATCATGGGCACCTCGTGAGGTACCCGCCTTGATCTCTCGCCTCCTCACGAACCAGCTGTGAGGCCGTGCACGAGGAGGCTTCTGTCGTCCGCCCGTGAGGCTTGGCCCCTCGCGAGGGTCTTGAGCTTGTCTTGATGAAGATGGGCGTCTTGGGCCACCCTTGAGCCACGCCCGCAGGCAGCAGCGAGCAAGTCTGGGTATCCCGTTCCCGAGCGCCGACAGCTCCGCACTTGCCCTTTGGCTTCGGCTCGAAGCCAAGTTCGAGCGCGCCTTGGGCCCGGGGGCTACTGTCGGCGTTCTGGGAACGGGGGTCCCCAGACTTTCCTACCTGCGGCCCACGACGTGGCTCCGGCAATGGCCTGGTATGACCCATCTTCACCAGCAAACACTCATGACCCTCGCGAGGGGCCAAGCCTCGCGAGGCGGACGACACAAGACCCCCTCGGGGGCGGCCTCACTAAGCTGGCTCACGAGGGGCGGAGAGATCAAGGCAAGGGGCACCTTGTGAGGTTCCCGTGACGTAAGCCATGACAACCAAGGCTAGGTGGGCGCCAGGCGGGCGCCAGCGGGCGCAGAGTACCTGTTGCCTCTTCGGTGCTAAAGGGGCAGGCGCAGGCGAGGAGTCCCGAGGCATCAGGCAAAGCTTACTATATCGATGCAACGAGACCAAGACCAGCAGGACGGCAGGACGGAGGTCATCACGGAGCCCACGACAGTGTCACCACCACAGCCTTTGGCAAGGGAAGACCACCTTTTGTCAGGATAGCTTGTACTAGTTTTCCCCCTTCAAATTGGCCGTTGTGGGATCCCTTCCCGCCTAATATTTGGGAAGAAGACCAAGGCCACTATGAATAGTACCTAGCCACCACCCTAGCATAGAGGAGGGAGGTCGGGCGGATCATTCAGATCACCATCACCCACACAAGCTCACCGAGCTCTAGAACACCTCTCCTCAGGAGGCCGTTCTTCCTTTGTACTTGTTCATCCTCAGCCTACAAGGCAATCCACCACACCACACTTGAGTAGGGTATTACACCGCATCGGTGGCCCGAACCAGTATAAACTCTTGTGTCCCCTGTTATTCAGGTTCGACGTGCTGAGCTTTGAGATTGCGATGAGAGAGCGAGCTAGAGGAAGGGAGAGATCTTCGTGCGCACCCTAGTGTTCGAACCTTAAGGGTTTTGCCGGAACCTGAAATCCGACAACGACCTTTGGACTGTCCTGCTTGTGGGAGTAGGCGGGGGCCCTGCATGCCACGCGTAGTTGGACGATCAATCTTCTGTTTAGTACTTCAACATAGTGATTTCCTGGTAAGGATTCACTCGTGTCACATCAAGTAAATCTTATTGATTTACTGTCTAAATCTTATTGATTTAATGTCATGTTTTGTTTCTTTTGCTGCAATTTTACGATGCAGGTTTTGCCATATGACATTCATCACAGAATAAACCGTTTCGTATCACCTATCTCCGGAGCGTCATCGGTCGGTTGGAGAATCTCTTGATCCTTAAGGATAGGATTGCTTATTCACCACCAAAGGAGAACTGAGTATTGGGTATGGGCACTCCCCTTGGCTTCCGCCAAGCTTGGCGGTGGTGCCCCGGTATCGTATCATCCCGCTATCTTTTTGCTTTTACTTATCTTAGTTTGATCTTTTGCTTTAGAATGAATAAAAGTTTAGTTTGATCCCTTCTTATTTGAGAGTTTGCTTAGTGATCTATCATTGTAATCGTGTGCAAGTTATATAATAAAGTTTAGTTTGAGTTTTTGCTTTCTTTACTTTCATGTTGCAAATAAAGAAAAGAAATAAGAAATAAAGAAAAAGAGAAAGGAAATAAATAAAAGAAAGGAAATAAATCAATAAGATCATATACTAATCCTATGGTAGGTGATAGCACCACATAAGGAAAAGTATAAGTAGGAAATTTTATTAGAGATTGACAAACATAGCATTAATCAATGATGCAACTCATGAAAGAATTATTAAGGGAAGAGAAGATTCACATATAAATATACTATCCTAGAAATCTTTTGTGATTTTGAGCCCACATCAAAATATTATATGCGAAAATTGTTGACGTTGGACAAGGAATAAACCTTAATGGTTTGTGTTTGTTTATATTCACATAGAAGTCATATTGTCATAGATCCTTCAACATGTGGTGCTTGCCCCTATCTTTGCTACCCAAAAATTCTGCACTAAGTAGAGATACTACTTGTGCATCCAAAAGCCCTTAAACTCAAATCTTTTTCAAGTGTCCACCAAACCTACCTAGGGATTGAGCAAGATCCCTCAAGTAAGTTGTCATCGGTGCAAAAAGGCAATAAAAATTGCTTCTAAAAATGTGAGATCATTTAGTGTAAGAGAAAATTGAGCATTGTTTGAACTTGGATGACAAAGAATAAAAGCGACAGACTGCATAATAAAGGTTGTCATCTTAAGGGGCAATACAACGTGACGTTCTCTTGCACTAAGGGGTTGAGCACAAACAAATAAGCGCATGGCAACCTCTGCTTCCCTCTACGAAGGGCCTATCTTTTACTTTTATGTATTTACTTTTATGCAAACAGTCAAGGTTTTCCTTCTGTTCTTTTTATTTTTCTCCTTTGGCAAACATCATGTGGTGAGGAAAGATCTAGGAACATGTGTCCAGTTGAATAGATAGCATGAGTTATTATTGTTGACATCACCCTTGAGGTGAGTAAGTTTGGAGGCAAAACTATAAGCCCCTATCTTTCTATGTGTCCGGTGGAAACGTTTTGCTCATGTGTACGCGGTGAGTGTTAGCAATCATAGAAGACTATATGATGGTTGAGTATGTGGACTTGCCTAAAGGCTCCGACACGTGACCCTTCCTGAAAAGATGATGAATTGTAGTTGCAAAGTTGACTGAGAACATAGTTTGTTGGTTTCTAATAGAGATTTTAGTTTATACTTTGATTGTGTGATGAACTATTACTTATTCATGAGAAGTATATGATAAAAGTCCTATGTTTAGTTTTGTTGCTGTTATAATAATAAACATGATGCTTCTATGTCCGTATTTTGTTTTTATCGACACCTCTCTCTCAAAGCATGTGGACATGTTTTTCGATTTCGGTTTTCGCTTCAGGACATGCGAGGTCTAAGCTTGGGGGAGTTGATACGTCCATTTTGCATCATGTTTTCTTACTGTTATTTATAAATTTTTTATCCATAATAATGTTTTTGGAGTAATTATAATGCCTTTTCTCTCATAATTTACAAGGAACAAACAAAGAGGGAGAATTCCGGCAGCTGGAAATCTGGACCTGGAAAAGCTACGTCAACCACCTATTCTGCACAACTCCAAACAAGCTGAAACTTCACAAGGAATTTGTATGGAATAAATAAGAATTATTGGAGCAAATAACTACCAGAGGGGGCCCGCCAGGTGAACACAACCCACCTAGGTGCGCCAGGGAGCCCTAGCGCGCCCTGGTGGCTTGTGCCCTCCTCGGCCCACCTACGGTGCCCATCTTCTGGTATATAGGTCATTTTGACCTAGCAAAAATAAGGAAAGGACTTTCGGGACGGAGCGCCACCATCTCGAGGCGGAACTTGGGCACGAGCACTTTTGCCTTCCGGCGGAGCGATTCCGCCGTGGGAACTTCCCTCCCGGAGGGGGAAATCATCGTCCTCATCATCACCAACAACTCTCCCATCTTGGGGAGGGCAATCTCCAACAACATCTTCAACGGCACCATCTCATCTCAAACCCTAGTTCATCTCTTGTGTTCAATCTTGTTACCAGAACTATAGATTGGTGCTTGTGTGTGACTAGTAGTGTTGATTACATCTTGTAGTTGATTACTATATGGTTTATTTGGTTGAAGATTACATGTTCATATCCATTATGATATTTAATACTCCTCTGATCATGAGCATGTTTATCATTTGTGAGTAGTTACTTTTGTCTTGAGGTCACGGGAGAAATCATGTTGCAAGTAATCATGTGAATTTGATATGTGTTCGATATTTTTATAGTATGTATGTTGTGATTCCCTTAGTGGTGTCATGTGAATGTCGACTACATGACACTTCACCATATTTGGGCCTAAGGGAATGCATTGTGGAGTAGCAATTAGATGATGGGTTGCGAGAGTGACAGAAGCTTAAACCCCAGTTTATGCGTTATTCCGTAAGGGACCGATTGGATCCAAAAGTTTAATGCTATGGTTAGAATTTATTCTTAATACTTTTCTCGTAGTTGTGGATGCTTGCAGGAGGGTTAATCATAAGTAGGAGGTTTGTTCAAGTAAGAACAGCACCTAAGCACCAGTCCACCCACATATCAAATTATCAAAGTAGCGAACACGAATTAAACCAACATGATGAAAGTGACTAGATGAAATTCCTGTGTACCCTCAAGAACTCTTTGCTTATCTTAAGACACCGTTTTGGCATGTAATTTTCCTCAAAGGATTGGGCTACCTTGCTGCATATTTGTTACTACTATCATTACTTGCTCGTTACAAATTATCTTGCTATCAAACTACTCCGCTACTTACAATTTCAGCACTTGCAGACATTACCTTACTGAAAACTACTTGTCATTTCCTTCTGCTCCTCGTTGGGTTTGACACTATTACTTATCAAAAAGAGCTACAATTGATCCCCTATACATGTGGGTCATAAACCGTCCCTACAGACAGCATGAGGCTTTAGGAGCCTTCCCTTCCTTCCAACACATTGCACGGAGTGCTCTGCCTCCTGACTAGCGAGGAGCCTGCCAAGCTCCCTCCAAATGGGTTCCCCCTCTACGATCACCCAAATGGGGGAGTCTTTGCCAAGAAGATGTCGCGCTTCGACGAGTGGGACTGCTCCCCGAGGGCCACGAGGGACCTCATGACAACCCCCTCCCGGTGACCCCGGGGTGCGAGGGCCCTGAGGTGCGCGCTCCCCGGGCAGCCGCTGGGGAGCGCGCACCACCACATGCTCCTCAGGCATTCGCTCAGCCCCGTAGGTGGCGAGGGAGGCACCCCGCCTGTAGACGCAGTTGCCGCCCTCGTCATGGAGGGCTACGCGCCAAGCCCTAGCGCGTCCCCTCTGGAACCTGGAGTGGCTCGGAAGAGGAAAGAGCCCGGGAGCCGCTGCGGTCCTGCCTCAATGGCCCTGAAGAAAAGGAAGTGGATCGTCGTGGACGAGTAAGCGTCTTGCCTCCTTCTTGATCCTTGCATTCTGCATCACTTCCTGACTCGTGTCCATGCTTAGGGACCCTTCTGACGAGGGGGCGAGCACGCCCCTAGCACCGCTTCCGGAGGGCACCGGTCCCACCGTGACCTCGTGCCTCATGACCTGCGCGGTTGAGCGCAAGGTGGCGCCCGTACACGAATCAAGACCGACCCTGGGGGCCTCGGGCCTGCATTCCTGACATCCTTGTTTCAGGGAGTCCTCCCGGCTACGGGGGTCGTGCAAAGGGCTCCGCCGCTGATGCTCGCCGGTAGCCGGGTGTGGGGCTGGGCCATCCCCAAGCAGCGGGGAGAACCAGTGTCGGGCCCTGCCCCGGGCTGGGGGAGTGGTGAAGGAGCTCCAGCCTCCGAGCCCTTGCCGGAGACGGGCGAGTCTTCACGTGCTCCCGTAGTCGACTGGGCACGAGGGAAAGCCCCAGCCGAGCGTTGGAGCTTGCGCATGGGCACAACATCGTGCAGCATGACCTTCTTCAGGAGGCGGCGTGCGTGCTCGGGCGCCTCGGGGTAGAGCTCGGCGATATCGACACACGCCTTGAGGCGGAATGCTTGCGCCTGGCACGTGAGTGGCGCCAGCTCGGGGTCGCCCTCAACTTCGGTCGCCTACAGCGCGAGCACGTTCACGCGGAGGTAGAGGAGTCCCTTGCCGCGGCGAAGGAGGCTTGCGATCGCGCCTTGGAGGAGGCCCGAGCCGCAGACTGCCGGCACGAGATGGCTGAGAAACGCAAGAGGGAGCTTCAAGCTTCGAACGCCGCCCTCGAGCGACAGGTCCTGGCGCGCAAAGCAGCACTTGTCGCCTCGGCAGGCGGGCCGTCTACAGGCGAAGCGAGGCTCCACATGCTCGAGGACACGCTGACGCTGGAGGTGCTGGAGCAGAGCCTGGAGCGCGAGCGGATGGAGGTAATGGAGCGCCAGCTGGCCACCGCCGAGGATGCTCTCGCCTCTCGGGAGGCGATGATTCAAGAGGAGGCTAACGAGAGGGTAGCGGGTGTTCGCAGGGCCCTACCGAAGAATATCGTCGGAAGTTGGAGCTTCCGGAGGCTCGCTTCTGCACGCGGTGCGATGAGTTGAAAGGCGAGACCGACAGCTTCAAGGAGAAGTTAGTCGTGGCAGAGAGACGCGAGAAAACCGTGGCGGATGCTCGAGCCGCTGTTGAGGCCGAGCTGTGCTTCCTTTTCAAGTAGGTGGGAGAAATTTCCTCCCGCGTGGAGAAAGCTTCAGACGAGGCGGGGCGAGCCCGAGTGCTGCAGCGTGAGCGCTCCCAGATGTTTGAGGCCCTCGGGCACAGGGCCAACCAGACCCTGAGCAGCATTTGCGACGAGAATGTCTCCAGCCCGCTTGTTACTGATAACGCCGGCTACCTCAGCTTCTTCATCAAGGTCATGGCACACCTTGAAGGCGAGGCCGCGAAGGCGCGTCGGCTCGTTGAGGAAAGGAGTCGCGACCTTCTTGCGTGTGCGTTCTCGCGCGTCTTCAGCCACCTCCTCTGCTCCGATCCTGACTTTGACTTCGAGGCGGCGATGACCCCCGTGCCCGGAGTAATCCAAGGCGCCTTGCCGGACTTGGTGGAGTATCATGTGGACGACCTGATCATGGAGCTTGCCCCTACCGAGGATGTGGGTGCGCCCGTGGCTGAGGAACGCGGGGCTGATGATGACGATGGCAGCAGCGATAGTGGCAGGACGTCTCCCTAGGCTTGTTTTGTCCCGCTTTATTGTCGAATCTTTGGATGTGACCCCGCAGGGATGCGAAAGTATTTTTTGGAAGAACCTTCCTTACGATGTACTCCCTCCGTTTCAGAATATAAGGTGTATTGATTTTCGTGCAAGTCAACCATTTGAATGTTTGACCAAGATTATAGAATAAAATATCAACATCGGTAATACCTATTAAACAAAATATGAAACTACTTTTCATGATGGATCAAATGCTATTAATTTGGTATTGTGGATATTGATATACTTTTCTAAAAACTTGGTCAAACATGCACACATTTGACTTTTGAGAAAACAAATGCACCTTTTAAAAAGGAAATGAGGGAGTATTAAATTGTATTGCACTCCCTAATGTTGCCTTTGCTTTACTTTTCGCGCGCCTGCGGCTCCTGAGCAGGGGCAGCCGTCATTGTCATGTTGGGTCACGATGCTCGACCAAGGTCTGGAGGCGGATGCTTGCTGAAGGCCCCGGGCCATACATACGCGCTGGCTCGCTCGGGAGCGTCATGCGAGGATCCGGATGCAGAGATCCCAGTGAGGTGTGTGCGCGGGCAAGGGCACGGCTGTTGTGGTCCGAGCCCCCGGGGCATCTTTAGCACCGTTGGGCTGACGCAAGCGTGCGCACCGTGCCCAGCCCCCGCTTGTGAGGCACGATGGAGGGAGCCACGGGTGCACGCCAACTTTCGCAAAGACGAAAATCAAGAGAGGAAACACCGCAAGAAGAAAAAAGTGAGTCCCCCCCTTTCTTTTAAAAAGACGAAGACACAAGAACTTCAATTTCACTCCAAGAAGCAGCAAATGCGGTTACAAGAGAAAGCAAAGAACAGCCGCGTCCGGCACCTATTATAGTCTTCCCGCCAGCGGGGAGCATGGGGCTTCCACTAGGCATGGGCAAGGTCGCTGATTAACCGTGTTTTCCGCCAGCGAGGAGCATGGGGCTTCCACTTGGGCATGGGTGGGAGCCCCGTGAGGCTCGAGGGCAGCACTCAGGAGACTCTGGGGTGTGTGCAGCACCACTCATTATTACGTGAGAGTGTCACGGGCGGAGACTAGAGGACTGCAAGGCGACCGCCTTCCTCCCCGACAGGGACCCCGACCCTTGGTCCTCAAATCGCACGTCGGTGAGTCTGAGGTGCTGGCGGCCTCGTGTGGGGTCGCCGACCTGGCAGTCATCAGTGGGCAACGCGACGAGCCTTTTCACCGCCCACGGGCCGCCGGGCGGCTTACGGCGCAAGCTGCGGGCCCCTCCTGAGCCTTTAGGGTCTTTGGGGTCCCGACGTCGGGCGGTCGTAGCACCGCGAACCCTGGACCCTCACGAGGTACCCCACTCAAGCTCGGGGTGCACCATGCGCCCTGCGTGCCTCAGCGCGCCTATCGTGGCCGCCGTTTCCCTGGTGCGCTACGGAAGCGTAATTCGCCTGCATCCAAAAGTTAGCACATACATTCTGAAAATACTTGTTGCAGCGGGGGAAAGGTGTTTGATCAGCACGGTTGGTGTCCCGGAGGTCGCCCCTGCCAGTGGGTCATGGTGCCATGAGGTCGTCCATCACGGCGCATCCCCCGGGGGCCGTCTGCCCTGCCCGAAACTAGTGGGAGCGCTTCCTAGGCTGGGAGGGAGGTCCCGCCGGGCTCCTTTCCGCCGCTCGTCCCACCGGATCCTCCTGAGAGGGATGAGAAAACGCAGCAAAGGCATGCTCGGGCCCATGACGAGGGTCGTGGCATGGGTAGGGAGCACAAGGACTCCTGGACCATGAAGATACAAGATTGAAGACTTCGTCCTGTGTCCGGATGGGACTTCCCTTGGCGTGGAAGGCAAGCTTGGCGATACAGATATGTAGATCTCCTACCATCATAACCGACTCTGTGTAACCCTAACCTATCCGGTGTCTATATAAACCGGAGGGTTTTAGTCCGTAGGACGAACAGCAATCATACCATAGGCTAGCTTCTAGGGTTTAGCCTCCTTGATCTCGTGGTAGATCTACTCTTGTACTACCCATATTATCAATATTAATCAAGCAGGAGTAGGGTATTACCTCCATCGAGAGGGCCCGAACCTGGGTAAAAACATCGTGTCCCTTGTCTCCTGTTACCATCCGCCTAGACGCACAGTTCGGGACCCCCTACCCGAGATCCGCCGGTTTTGACACCGACACGGGGCTTCGAAACGCCCCTACCTGGTGCGCCAAATGTCGGATTCAGGGCTTCGCAGACCCAAGAAGATTCGAACTCTGGGGCGTGTGCAAAGATCTCCACCTCTCAAGCTTAGAGCTCGTCGCCCCATAGCCTAGCCTTGCCAGATTCGTGAGGGTGAGGAAGAAGATGAATGCAGCAGTTTACCCAGGATCGGGCCACCTTGTGGTGTAAAACCCTACTCCTGCTTTGTGGTGGATTGACCTCACGAGGGGACGAGGATGAACCAGTACAATGGATGAACAACCTCACGAGGGCTATGGGAGTGAGGGTGGAAAGGATCTGATCCCTCTCTACGGTGGTGGCTAACCTATATTTATAGTGGCCTTGGTCCTCTCCCCAAAACTTAGGCGGGAAGGGATCCCATAATTGCCAATTTAAAAGGGGATAAGAAGTACATCTAATCCTGACGAAAGGTGGTCTTCGCCTGCAAAGCTTCTGATCCTGACACAGCGGTGGGCTCGGTGATGACCTCTGTCCTGTTGAGCTCGTGGTCTAGGTCTTGTAGCACCGGAATTGAAACCTTTGGGAGATTCCTCGGGAACCCACGTGTGTCCTTGCCTCCTTAGCACCAAAGAGGAAACTGCCTTCTCTGCGCCCACTGGCGCCCGCCTGGCCTTGGTCATCATGGCTCACGTCATCGTGGCCTCGTGAGGCGGGGTACCTGCATAGAAATCTCCGCTCCTCGGGAGGTCGCCTGGGGAGGCCGCTCCCTCGGGAGGTCTTGGTATAGTCCGCCTCGCGAGGCTCGTCACCTCACGAGGGTCGTGTCTTGATGCTCTTTGAGGTGGGCCGTACCCGGTCGTCAAAGGAGCCACGCCGTGGGCCGCGGGAAGGCTAGTCTGGGTACCCTGGTTCCCAGAACGCCAACAGGTACATACTTTCACTAGTGCAAAATCTCTCAACAATGATAACATAATTGGATCATATAATAATCCCTCAACGTGCAACAAAGAATCACTCCAAAGTTTCTATCGGAGAACGTAGAACGAAAACGTGCATCAACCCCTATGCATAGGTTACCCCAATGTCACCTCGAGAGTTTGTGAGTTGAGTGCCAAAACATACATCAATTGAATCAATATAATACCCATTGTCACCATGGGTATCCATATGCAATACATACATCAAGTGTTCTCAAATCCAATATTCAATCCAAGATAACGAAACCTCAAAGAGCAAGACTCAGTTCATCACAAGAAGGTAGAGAGGGAAGAACACCATAAGATACAAATAGGTAACAAAGCTTGCGGTACATCAATATCATGCCAAATCAAGAACATGAGGGAGATCAAACACATAGATAGCACATACCCTCAGCCCCGAGGGTGACCTACTCCCTCCTGATCATGGTGGCTACTGGGATGATGAAGATGGCCTCCGGTGATGGTGTCTCCCTCCGGCAGGGTGCCGGAACGGGGTCCCAATTGGTTTTTCTTGGCTATACAGGCTTGCGGAGGTGGAACTTCTCATCTAGGGTTCTTTCTGGGGGTATGGGTATTCATAGGAATATTTGGCATCAATCTCACGTCAAGGGGGTGCCCGAGGGGCCCACAAGCTCGGGAGGCGCGCCCTAGGGGGTGGGCGTGCCCCCCAGACTTGTGGCCTCCTCGGTTTCTTCCTGGCCCAGCTCCGGTGCTTCGGGGGTCTCTTTTAGTCCATAAAAAATCACCATAAATTTTCAGCCCATCCCGAGAACTTTTATTTCTGCACAAAAAATGACACCACGGTAGTTCTGTTGAAAACAACGTCAGTCCAGGTTAGTTCTAATCAAATCATACAAAAACCATATAAAATTGTTGTAAACATCGCATGAATACTTCATAAATTATAAATATGTTGGAGATGTATCAGTCCATATTTAGTAGCTAGACAGCTTCTTCTCTCTATTTGATTTTCAATACAATGTCCTCATCTGTGCTCTTGGAGATCCATTCGGTGCAATGACTTTTTGCAGTGTGTTTGTTGGGATCCGATGAATTGTGAGTTTGTGATCAGATCTATCCATGGATATTAATTGAGTTTTCTCTGAACTCTTTTATGCATGATTGTTATAGCCTCGTATTTCTTCTCAGATTTATTGGTTTGGTTTGGCCAACTAGATTGATTTATCTTGCCATGGGAAGAGGTGCTTTGTAATGGGTACAATCTGACGGTGCTCAATTCCAGTGACATAAAGGGACATGACACACATTTATTGTTGCTATTAAGGATAAAAAGATGGGATTTATTTCATATGTGAGTTTATCTTGTCTACATCATGTCATCTTCCTTAAGGCGTTACTCCATTTTTCCATGAACTTAATACAGTAGATGCATGTTGGATAGCGGTCGATGTGTGGAGTAATAATAGTAGATGCAGAATCATTTTGGTCTACTTGTCTCAGATGTGATGCATATATGCATGATCATTGCCTTGGATATCGTCGTAATTATTTGCTTTTCTATCAACTGCCCAACAGTAATTTATTTACCCATCGTATGCTATTTTCAAGAGAGAAGCCTCTAGTGAAAACTATGGCCCCCAGGTCTATCTTTTATCATATATTAAAACAAAAAATACCTTGCTGCAATTTTATTTTATTTTGTAATTTTGTTTGATCTATCTGTCAAAAACTATACAATTTAATCTTGCTCGTAACCGTCAAGGGACTGACAACCCCTTATTCGCGTTGGGTTGCAAGTATTTGGTGTTTGTGTGCAGGTGTTGTTCACTATTTGTTGCTTGGTTCTCCTACTGGATTGATAACCTTGGTTTGACAACTGAGAGAAATACTTATCTCTACTGTACTACATCATCCTCTCCTCTTCGAGGAAATACCAACGCAACTCACAAGTAGCAGTTATCAGCTACAGGATTCTCAGCTCCCTTCCTATCAGTAATATGCAAGTTAAATTCTTGTAGCAGTAGAACTCACCTAATGAGCCTAGGTTTAGCATCTTTCTTTTCCATAAGGTATTTAATAGCAGCATAAGAGATTAGTAAGAGGCCTGGACATTAGAGAAGCCTTTAATAAACCTCCTATAGAAACCAGCATGACCAAGGAAACTTCTTATACCTTTAATATCTTTAGGACATGGCATTTTCTCAATTGCATCAACGTTAGCTTTATCCACTTCAATGCCTCGTTCAAAAATATTATGTCCCAAGACAATACCTTCATTCACCATAAAGTGGCACTTTTCCAAATTCAACACAATATTAGTTTGTTCACATCTCTGCAAAACTCGATTGAGGTTGGTCAAGCAATCATCAAAAGAAGTTCCGTAAACGAAAAAATCATCCATGAAAACCTCAACAATCTTTTCATAAAAGTCAGAGAATATAGCAATCATACATCTTTGAATGGTAGCAGGTGCATTGCATAAACCAAAAGGCATACGTCTGTAAGCATAGGTTCCAAAATGACAGGTAAAGGTGGTTTTCTCCTGGTCGGATCATGATACAGGTATTTGAGAGAAACCAGAATATCCATCAAGAAAACAAAAGTGTGTATGCTTAGACAATCTTTCTAACATTTGATCAATAAAAGGTAAGGGGTAATGATCTTTTCTAATGGCTTTGTTTAACTTTCTAAAATCAGTTACCATCTTATAACCAGTTACAATTCTTCGTCGAATTAGTTCATTTTTATCATTAGGGACGGTAATGCCTCCTTTCTTAGGGACACAATGAACAGGACTTGTCCATCTACTATCAGCTATGGGATAGATTATACCTGCTTCCAGAAGCTTTAATATTTCAGTTCTTACCACCTCCTTCATCTTAGGATTTAATCGTCGTTGATGATCGTCAACTGGTTTAGCATCAGGCTCCATATTAATTTTGTGCTGACATAAAGTGGGACTAATGTCCTTAATATCATCGAGAGTATATCCAATAGCAGCATGATACTTCCTCGGAGTTTTTAGTAAGCTCTTTTCTTCATGCTCTGAAAGGTTAGCACAAATAAAAATAGGATATATCTTCTTTTCATCAAGATAAGCATATTTCAATGTATCAGGCAATTATTTCAATTCAAATACAGGGTCACCCTTAGGTGGAGGAGGACCTCCAAGAGTTACAACATGCAAATTGTGTTTAAGGATAGGTGGTTGATCAAAGAACATCTTATCTATTTCATTTCTTTCATTCAAGTGCATATCATTTTCATGGTCTAGCAAATATTGTTCTAACGGATCAGTAGGAGGTACGGCAATAGAAGCAAGACCAATAATCTCATCTTTACTAGATGATTCCTTTTGATGAGGTTGTCTAGAAAACTTAGAGAAATTAAACTCATCAGAAATATTACCAAAGTTAACACTGATGGTTTCTTTAGCGCAATCAATCTTAACATTAACAATGTTCAAGAAAGCTCTACCAAATATTAGGGACAAAAGTCATCTTTTGGAGAACCAAGAATTATAAAATCAGTAGGGTATTTTATTTTTTCACACAAGACTTCAACATCTCTAACAATCCCAAGTGGTGTAATAGTATCTCTATTCGCAAGCTTAATAGTAACATCGATATTCTCTATTTCAGCAGGTGCAATATGATACGTCTCCGTCGTATCTACTTTTCCAAACACTTTTGCTCTTGTTTTGCACTCTAATTTGCATGATTTGAATGAAACTAACCCAGACTAACGTTGTTTTCAGCATAGTTGCCATGGTGTTTTTTTGTGCAAAAATAAAAGTTCTCAGAATTGGACGAAAATTTTTGGAGATTTTTTATGAAATAAATAAAAATATCGGAGCCAAGACCCACTGGAGAGGGGCCACCCTGTGCCCACAAGGCACCAGGGCGCGCTTGCCCCCCCCCCCCTGGCGCGCCCTGGTGGGTGGTGGGGCCCTTGTGGCTCCGCTAACCCTAATCTAGATACTATAAATTCCTATTTCCCGTGAAAAAATAGGAGATGAAGTTTCATCACATTTTACGATTTGGAACCACTGCCACCTCCTGTTCTTCATCGGGAGGCCAGATCTGGAGTTCGTTCGGGGCTCCAGAGACGCGGATCTTCCGTCTTCATCATCATCAACCATCCTCGATCACCAATTTCATTATGCTCACTGCCGGGAGTGAGTAATTCCTTCATAGGCTCACTGGACAGTAATGGGTTGGATGAGATTCATCATGTAATCGAGTTAGTCTTGTTAGGGCTTGATCCCTAGTATCCACTATGTTCTGAGATTGATGTTGCTATGTGATACGTCTCCAACGTATCTATAGTTTTTTATTGTTCCATGCTATTATGTTATCCATCTTGGATGTTTTATATGCATTATTATTCTATTTTGTATCATTTTTTGGGACTAACCTATTAACCTAGTGCCCAATGCCAGTTGTTGTTTTTCCTTGTTTTTATCTTTACAGAAAATCAATATCAAACGGATTCCAAATAGAACAAAACTTTTGGACAATTTTTCTTGGACCGCAAGACACCCTAGAAGCTTTGGGAGGAGGCCAGAAGAGCCACGAGGAGGCCACAAGCTCAGGGGGCGTGCCCTCTAGGCTTGTGGGCCCTCGTGGCACTTCCAACCCTAATTATTCTTCTATAAATACTATTAGTACCAAGAGTATATCGACCAGAGGGGGTGAATGGGAGATTCAAAAATCCTTCCGAATGTTCTGAATCGAACCCAAACACAGCAGCGGAAAAAGGTTCGGTAGAAACAAACTCAGTGAAGCATACTATAGAGGGACAAAACTATCGAGGTAGGATGCAATAATGGTACGAGCATAGGATACAACCGGCTTGATGATAACGATGGTAATGCAATAAGCAAACAGATATAATATCATGACAGATAGCTTTGGAATGAATTGAGATGGATAACTTCGAGAGATAGCTAATATGAGGTAAATGATCACAACATAGAATGATGATTAGGACTAAGACAGCATAACAAAATGACAAGAGAGCAATAATGTTGGCAACGAATGATAACTAATAGGAAAGATAGATATGTTTGATACGAATGATACGCAACAACCAAACACAGATCAGATAAAACAATCATCACAGAGCATGAATGTAAACTACTAAAAGTAATGCAGTAAAGTAAATTTGAACCAGTGGTGCTCGATGGCGACAGAGAGATTTGCTAGATCAGTTCGCCCTTCTTCCAAAGGACTATGTCTGGTTGGAGGGGTTGTGACTTAACACAAAAGATAAACTCTCGTCGCCCTATTCTCCTTCAACTCAGAGCTGATCATACTCTAGTTGATTTCACTCGTGGTAGATACTTGTCGGCAATTCCAAACCTTTGGTCGACCTTCGCGAACCACAATCACTCTTGGTTGCTGAAGGTCTAGCTTGGTGAAGACAACAACTCTTCAACACTCGAGCCGACACCTATCCGTCTAGAGAGTGAGCAGCTCTCAAGAGTAATAGGTATAAGAACTCAACTCAGAACTACTGTGATGCTCAACCACTGTCTAAGTTTGGGCTCTTGATTTTTCTCTCGGTGGATCTTAAACTCAAATCACTCAAAGAGGGGATGCTTTGTCAATCTTCTCAGAAATCTTAAGCGGAGCAGCCAACGAACAACGTTGGAGCGGGGTGGTTATTTATAGCCGTAGCCTTCCCTGATGGGAAATGACCAAATTGGACATGTAGAGCATCCCATGGCCGAACGACACGAATCCAATGGTCGGATTTTGAGCACAACGGTAACATTACTTGCGGATCAAGTGATGCTAACTCCTCAGTTCAAAAGATATCTCAGGTGGCATGAAGAACAATGTCTACTGCTACCAGGTAATCATTCGAAGCATAAAGAGATTTCTCTCGCATCTTTCATAGGATTCGGGCTAAGCATCACAACGGATCTAAGCTTCGAGAACCTATACCCCTCCTAATAGTATGGAGGTCCTATGACTCAAATAAATGAAAGAAGCACTAAGAAATGAATACTACCTCTTCACTTCGTCTTCGGCTTCCATTCGCTGCAGTCATTTTGCTTCGGACAAAATCTCTGAACCAATTGCTTTACGTCAGCAATATTTTCGAGGGGCTAACTTCTTCACATCAATCATCTCGCCTACAAGACTTCAACAGATGTAACTCATTCTTCTCTGCAACGCAGATATTCTTCGGTGAAGTTCCTCGAACTTGACATCGGAGACAACATTCTCTTCGGTTCTGCATGGACTATTTCTCTCTGTATGCACTAGCAAACAAATCAGTCCGTACATGTTTCTGTCAACAATCTCCAAAACACAGGAGGGAAATATTGCACCAACAATCTCCCCCTTTTTGGACGAATGTTGACAAAACAGAACACATTGAAGGATAGATAAATGAATGGAATGGAATGCGAACGGTAATGAAAGATGAGAGATAATTACGAAGATAAAACTCAGTCCCCCTGAAGGTATGCAACAGAGCATAAAATAAACCGGAAGGTAGCAATGTAAATCTTCATACGAGTGATATTAAGATATGATCTCATTTGTGGTCTCTTCCAATACACTCGATAGTGCCTGAGGTGTTTCCTATCACACACAATCTTGAAGAAGATTTGTTAGATAAAGTGATACTTTGAAATGATTTGCGATGAAATATGAAGATTTTCTCATAAAACAATTTGAATCTAGAATCACTCGAGATATAAGTTCCCTGAAAGTTAGATATACGAGGGAAATAGAGCAAAGGAATTATAGATATATTGCTTGTAATAGATATGCTTCAGACAAAGTTTTCCTGCATCATAGATGTTTACGAAGTATATTAGCGAGGAAAAACATTTCTAATGAATTAATCTGAAGCATCTTTATTCTTCTGCAAGGTTAGATAGTGAAGGATAATCATTGTAAAAATATCTAACCAACAAACATATATAAACTTCAAGGAGTAAGATATCTTGTTAAGAGATGCATGATTTTCAATCCTCCTTGAAGTGCTTTTACTTCAGTGCACGAGAGATAAATATCGAGGATAATCATTGCTAGGGAGTAAACTTTTGATAGCACCTGCAAACATATAGTTGGAAGCAAATAGCATTGCAGTGGGGGTTATTAACATTACATGACGACTAAGTATATCAACACCACATGCGGTGCGTTAAGTTTTAGAAGCAAACTGTTCGACCAAACCAAATTGTTCAGAAGAAAGGCAAATGGCGAATAAAAACACCCTGTAAATAGCCAACTGATCTATCACTCGATGTACCACTCCCCCTTTTGTCAACAAGTGTCAAAAAGGAAAGAGAATGCATATGAGGAACTACTCGTCCGAAGAACCCTCATAACCAGAACCCGAACTGTTCGAAGAAGTGGAGCGAGCGATGGTTGAGGCAGAAGCAGGAGTTGGTGATGCAGCACGGGCTTCGGGATTCACTTCAAGAGTAGCAGCATGAGGTGCTTCAGGTTGTAAATGAATGTTCCAGCAGTGTCTTCAAGAACATCATCAGGTTCAACAAATAACAAATCTGTGGAGTCAAAACGCTGAGGAAGCCCAGTATTTGCCTTCGAATCCAAGGTAATTCAAACTATTCTAGGAAGTCATATTACTTTTTTATGCCCTTGGCTAAAAGTGGCTTGCGACTATAATGCTTGCGAAGAAGAGTCCAGGAGCACTTCTTCCGTTCTTTCTCATACAAGATAGCTTGCCGATAATAATTATGAAGCAGATTCAATTCAATCATCATCTCTAGCTTTTCTTTTCTATCGAGTTTAATGTGGCTCTCCAATGCTTTCTGGGTGCAAAGTCAAATCTCATATAATGAAGGATTTTCTTCATGAGGAATATCAACTCTTGCTTTCTTGACTTTCGGGGCTCTGGCAAAGGCAGGCTGAGAAGCAAGAAGTAGTTGCATCCACTGGCATCTTTCCTTTGCCAATATATTTCACAATTTTGAGCGTGTTGCAAACTGGAGGCATGAAAATTTACAGAACATATGGGCAGAACAAGTGTTCTCCAGTAAGCTGCTCGATTGCATCCATGATCCATGGTGCATAAGGCTTCAAGTCTTGTGGGTTGTCAGCTGCACATGCCAAGTTGCGAATGAAAAGATCTGGGATATCGAAGCAAACACCCTGAGAGATGGCAAGCAGTGCATTTCCCACGATGCCATTGATGGTTTCTGGTCTATTAATAGGAGTGAGAGAGTTGCACGGGATATAGAATAGAACTTTTTTCTCATAGGCCAACTTCTTCGGATTTACTTCAACGCATTCATCACCAACAAGAGCTGGATACATCAGCATGTGCAGTTGGGCCTCGGAAACTTCCCAGTAGTGCAGCCTATGTTCACTATTTGCATCAAATTCACATCGAGGCAAATTCAACAACGCCAAAAACGGATCTATCGAGCATTTAATATTTTCCTCTCCAGTCATCCATTCGAGGAGCCATGTAGAACTATCTCCAAGTTCTCCTGAGATATACAGAGTGGCATAGAATTGATGAATTACTTCACGCTTCCAGCCATGGTTGAATCAGAGAAAACCCTTCAGGAGAGCATGCTCAATATGCTCGATTGCGTGATGGAAGCAAGGTAATTCTTCGAGCTCAGCAAAGTTTAGATTCTGGTGCTTGAAGACGCAATTCCTTTCATATAGAATTCGAGTATAATACATAGCCTGTTCTTTTGTCCAGAACCTAGGTGACAGTGAAGTTCTCTCTCCGTCATACGGGCTGGTCCCAAAGAAAGCAAGTTTCAAGAGGTGAAACTGCTCGTTAAACGAAGGACCATTTGGGGCATCTTTAGCTGGGAACAGCGAAAATGTTTCCAAAGGATTTTTCAGTTGTTCTTCGCTCACATTCCTTGTCTGAATATCATCCGGTGCTTGCATACTTTCATCGATAGGCTTCAGTGGAGCATGAATCTTTCTTGATTTCTCTTTGGTTGGTTTCTTTGATGAACTAGAACCATCATCATTTTTCTTCACTGGAACTCCTTCAGTGGCTTTCTCACTTTCAGGCACTAGGTCCTTTTCTTTCTCTTTATTTTCTTCGGCAAGGGGCACAACAGTTTCTTTCTCGGATGCCTTGGTTTCAACTAGTGGTACAACTCCTTCGTAAGCCATAGGATCTTCTGATTTCTTCTCTTCCTCTTCCACTAGTGGAGCAGTGGAACGAGGAGCAGGATCAACATCGATCTGGGTAGGTGCACCAGATGATGTGACTGGTGTAGTTTTCTCTCGGGAAGCATTAAGCTCCCCTCAATCTTTTCACTCTCCTCGTTAGATCCGGAGGGCCCAAATTGCATTTCCTTCGAAGGCGATGGGTCTGGCCTCTCAACCTCAATCTCTTCGTCAGTTTTGTCACCTTTGGCTTGCTGCTTGGGTGATGCATTTCCTTCATCATCCTTATCGAGGAGGATATCAACAACTTCTTGCTCGTGTGCTGCTGGAGTAGGAATGAAAACTTCTACACGGCCAGCCTGACGCATTAGTTCATCCTCACGGGGAGGTGAAGGTGGAATCTGCTGCAGAGGGGTGCTTGAGTCAATAGGAGCATCAGCAGTAGTCTGAGGGTGGTGATTCTTAATTCCTTTCGGCTTGCTGGCTCTTGCCTTGGCCTTCTGGTATTTTTCCTCTTTGATTGTCCTTCGAGCCAGATCAACCTTGCGCTCAATCTCATCATTTCTTCAGTTGCATAGTTGGGATACTTCCATTTTCAGACGTAAGATCCACTCGATTTTATCATTTCTCATCACACTGAGGGCATTGGTGAGCTCAACTATCTCTTTGTTCAACCTTTTCTCTTCAGATGCAGTACTGGCTTATCTCCTCAATTGCTCGAGGGTTTGCTTATCCTTAACTGCCTGATTCAGCTTCTTCGTCATTTTCCTCAGCTCAGCGAGAAGTTTCGTTACCGTTTTGGTAACATCTTCAGGAACTCCTAGAGTGCTCAAATCAACAGATTTTCCATCGTAGGCGGCACTCTCGATTGCATCAATCATAAGATTGAAGTCATATTTTTCTTCCTCTGTGGGAGCAGGAACATTTGGTTCGCCTTTCTTGGTAGATGCTTCGGCTTTCTCTTCAGACAGTAGATTTCTCTTCGTAGGAGCAGCGGAACCTGAAAGTTTGGCAGTGACTGGAGTGGGTGCATGTCTTGGAGATTTCCTTATTGGAGGTGAAACCTTCGCTGTGAGGGAGTTTGGCATGGCTTGTTCAGTAGAGCACGTTGATCATACATGGGTATTTCTTCGGGAGCATCTTCATCAGAGGACTCATCAGACGATTCACGTGCGGCCTTCTTGGATTTCTTGGTCACGGATTTCTTTCGGGAAGCACGTTCCTTCTTCTTTTGCACGTCTTGCTGAGTTAGTTTGACGTTTTTAGCTTCAATTTGATATTTCTTCGCAGCCCTAGCTACTCGGTTGGCTTTGTCCTGCTGCCTCTTTTCCACTTCCTCGGGAAATCCGCGATTGTTTTGAGTGAGTCAGGGTGAGCAGTTGATGGTTGAGGGGGCCTGACTTTTTCATGGTCTGGGCCGAGGCAGTTCTCAGCAATGCAGTCATTCCATGGAGGAGTGAAAGCAAAAAGAATTTGATATTTCCTGCGAACATTTTCATAGTTGAACCATTTATTCACCCAATGATGGTGAATCTGCAGCATGTTATTCCGTTTGGTTGTTGTTTCAACTCCGGGTAGAATTTTGTACCTTTCTGGATCAGACATTTATGTTGTTGTGTTTTTATCTCCGCCATGACCACCCTTCGTGGGATTTCCATCAGAGAACATGGTAAGGGCGTCAGTGACTAACTCATCCTCGGGCTGACTATGAGCAGAGGGAACATCTTCTTCTCCTTCAGATTCTAACTTGAATTTCTTCTTCGGTGACTTGGGTGGATTTGATGATTTTCTTCCACCAGTCAATCTCATTCGGTTAGTTTTGGGTGGTGGCTGAGGCAGTTCCGCATCAGAATTTGTGTACTCATCAGAACTTTGTGCCATGACCAACCTGTGAAACAGAGTAGATACGAGGGAGAACAAGATAGGGTCATAAACATGTAGAGTCATTTTTTATAGAAATGTTTTTCAGAAGGAATAGAGGAATTCATGGTATGCTTTGGAGAAGATATCATTTTTAGATTTGCAACATGACATAGATTACTCCAGGCAGAGTAAGAACTAACTAATCTTTAGAAAAAGTACCCATCAACCCTAGATCCAAGGAAAACTAGTACCAGGGAAAAGCTACAAAACGTACGAGTCCTAACCTACAGAATCCTAAAGATCTACCGTTGAGATTAAATCAAGATAAAATGCGTTGGTAAGAACTGCCTACGAACAGAGAATGGAGCAGGAGTACACTGGTATGCGTCGGTGCTATACAAACGGTTTTTAACCCCTTTCCGCGACGGCATTTTGAACCGTCGCCAAGTGAGTGTGGGCAATAGGGGGGTTGAGGGAGTCCTGGATTAGGGGGTGTCCGGATGGCTGGAGTATAACCTTTGTCTGGACTCCTGGACTATGAAGATACAAGATTGAAGACTTCGTCCCGTGTCCGGATGGGACTTTCCTTGGCGTGGAAGGCAAGCTTGGCGATACGGATATGTAGATCTCCCCCCATTGTAACCGACTGTGTGTAACCTTAGCCCTCTCCGATGTCTATATAAACCGGAGGGTTTTAGTCCATAGGACGAACAACAATCATACGATAGGCTAGCTTCTAGGGTTTAGCCTCTCGATCTCGTGGTAGATCTACTCTTGTACTACCCATATCATCAATATTAATCAAGCAGGAGTAGGGTTTTACCTCCATAGAGAGGGCCCGAACCTGGGTAAAACATCGTGTCCCTTGTCTCTGTTACCATCCGCCTAGGCGCATGATTGGGACCCCCTACCGAGATCCACGGTTTGACACCGACATTGGTGCTTTCATTGAGAGTTCCTCTATGCCATCGCCATCGGAAGGATGCCTCATCCCGTCTTTAAAGGCGGCCTTTGTTGCTAAAGGAGTTTTGGCTATCGGCCAAACTCTCCGCTAAGCGGTTTTCTTATGACCGCTGTTCGCGCGCCGCACCGCGATGACTTCTCGGGTCGCCGAAAGCAATCTTCCGTCAACTCGGAACTTGCCGAGCGGTTGGATCCGGCGGACTCTCTTCCTTAAGCGAGCTCTGGATCGCATCGCCGCCTCAGGAGTTGCTACGGACAACGATCGATTGGGCCTAAACCCGATCCGAGAGAGATTAACTCTCCCGGTCACCCATCACGTTCTTTGTGGTGGAGGAACAATCTGGCGACCCTTCATCTATCTTAAGGACTAGCTATTTCGGTTCGATCCTCAAGCGGATACCCGCGGAGGGGAGGATGTCATTCAAGACCTGAACTTAGAGTCAGCAACGGGCTAGATTCATTGGAAAACATCCAAGAATCCAAACTTCCAAGTTCGGAAACTCCTTGGCCCTTGAGTCTCAGATTGGGTGATGTTTCGGATTTAATTCCACCCACCCACCCGAACATATGTGATCTATCCAAAATTAGGCAAGAGCCCGAGGAAACAGTACATCATTACTGGGCCAGATTCCTCCTAGTTATGAACAGGATAAAGGACTGCCGCGAGGAAGATGCAATTTCATTCTTCTGCAATAATTGCACGGACAAGGGAATCCTCAATGCCATAGGTTGCCGTGAAATTACACGCTTTGTTGACTTGGCGTCCATAGTATGAAAATACTGTGCGATGGAAAGCGCCTTGAAAACCGAAGTAAGATTTCGGGACAATCCGGCCCTGAATACAAACCCAGTCCGAAATAAAAGGGTGCATTATCGACAGTCACCCGGGTTAAACACCAAAAAATAAAAACCCCCTACAGGGCATGGAACCGTACTGGAGGGATGGCTCAATGGACCCTGTAAAATTTATAGTACAGAGGGCGCCACACCAACTCATAGCCTTAGAGCATGTTGGATACTCCGGCAGGTGGCCAAAAGTGGCGAAGAGCTTCTAACCCTAGAATCCACAGAGCACCAGCCCAGGGATACCAGTATGGTATTAACAGTCTTCGAGACTTTCGCATCAAATAATATGCGGAAACGAACACTCCGCAGCCTTGCCGAAGTCTACCAAGTGGCAACGATAAACCCATGGAGTGACACGGCTATTACCTTTAATGCCAGTGATGAACCTAAATTCCAAACAGCCCGAGCACCAGCTGCATTGGTCCTCAGTCCAATAGTGGGCGACTTTCGCCTTACCAAGGTACTCATGGGCGGTGGCAGCGGATTGAACCTCATTTACGAGGAAACCCTTCGAAAAATGGAAATAGATTGGAGCCGCATTGAGCGAAGCAGCACAACCTTTAGAGGAATAATCCCCAGTCGGGAAGCGTGCTGCAGAGGAAATATCACACTAGATGTGGTGTTCGGCACGCCGGATAATTACAAGTCCGAGGACGTCACATTCCAAGTGGCCCCGTTCAGCAGTGGATACCACGCTCTATTAGGGCGAGAGGCATTCACAATTTTTCAAGCTATACCCCATTACGGGTACATGAAGCTCAAAATGCCCGGTCCCAACGGAATCATCACTCTTGCTAATGACCCGGACATAACACTCCGTGCCGAAAATAAGACAGCCGCACTGGCCCTTGAGGAACTATCCGAAGCGCTAGCGGCCGAGGAACTGACTGCGCTGCGCTACACGGTGAACAGGGACTACGTGATACTCGATAAAAGATCCAAGTCCACCTCCTTTAAACCGGCAGACAAAATAGTCAAATTCCAAGTCCATCCAACGGACCCTACAAAAACGGCCTCCATCGGGGCACAATTAAACCCTGATGTAGATGCCGCATTACGAGAATTCCTACGCGAAAATTGGGAAATTTTTGCCTGGCACCCTTCAGACATGCCAGGAATCCCACGCTGGCTGGCCGAGCACAGCCTAAACATCCTAAAAGGATTGAAGCCAGTCAAGCAGGCTCTTCGGCGTTTCACCGAACCTAAGAGACAAGCCATGGGAGAGGATCTAGCCAAACTATTGGAGGCCGGATTCATCAGAGATATAAAACATCCGGACTGGCTAGCAAACCTGGTGATGGTACCAAAGAAGGACAAATCCTGGCGCCTATGCGTCGATTTCAAGGACCTCAACAAGGCTTGCCCAAAGGATCCTTTCCCCCTCCCCCGCATCGATAAAATTATCGACGCTACCGCAGGACACGATTCATTGTGTTTCCTTGACGCATACTCCGGCTACCATCAAATTAAGATGGCAGAGCGACCAAGCTGCGACATTCATCACCCCATCGGCCCATTCTCGCTTCAACACAATGCCCTTGGGCTCAAAAGCGCCGGCGCAACATATCGGCGCATGATTCGGACATGTCGGCAAACCAGATCGGCAAAACAGTGGAGGCATACGTAGATGATGTGGTCGTCAAAACCAAGCATGTCGAAACTCTAGTAGGCGACTTGAGGCTCACATTCGATAACCTCCGAACATATGACATCAAGCTTAACCGGGAAAATATGTTTTGGTACCAGCCGGAAAGCTCTTAGGCTTCATTGTATCCGATGAGAGGAATTGAAGCAAACCCAGCCAAGATCGAGCTCTGTCACAATTGGATATCCCAAAGGACCTCAAACAAATACAAAATTATTTGGATGTGTGGCGGCTCTAAGCGCTTTATCTCCCGCTTGGGAGAAAAGGCATTACCCTTTATCGCCTCCTCCGTGCACGAACACCGAGTGGGCCGAATGCCGCACGGCGGACTCGAAGAAATAAAAGCCATATTGGCAACAAACCCGGTCCTGGCCGCGCCTAACATCGGCGAACCAATGCTATTATACATCGCGGCAACTCATCAAGTTGTAAGCGCGGTGCTTGTTGTCGAACGAGAAACGGACGGACACAAGTTCCCCCTTCAAAAACCAGTTTAGTACGTGCCCACTGTCCTCACTCCATGCAAGTCACGGTATCCGCATTATCAAAAGATAGCGTACGCGGTGTTTATGGCATCCCGGAAGCTGCGACACTACTTTCAAGAGTGTCCGATAACAGTAGCCTCTGAAGTACCTCTTAACGACATTATAAACAACCGCGACGCGACGGACCGGATTGCCAAATGGGCCATTGAGCTCCTCCCATTCGACATAACCTATAAGCCACGGCGAGCTATTAAATCGCAAGTTTTGGCCGACTTAAATGGCGAATGGACAAGCCGAACTCCTAAAAGTCGACACATATTCCAACTGGATCATGCACTTGACGGCTCCAAAATGTTGGCCCTTACGGGGTTGGCGTCGTTCAGCGTCCCCAATAGGAGATCTGATTCAATCGTACTCGAGATAATGTATACGGACTCCAACAACGCGGCGAATCGAGGCCCTTCTACATGGTCTCCGGATGGCGGTCTCCATGGGCATTCAACGCCTAGAGGTGCGCGAGGATTGAACCTCGCGATATCCCAAATAAATGGAGACTTTGATGCCAAGGATTGAAAATGGCAGCTTATCATAGCGCCGTCCTAAAAATGTCAGCTCGGTTCGACGGGCTCGAATTTCACCATATAGCTCGGGAAAACAATCAGCAGCAGACATCTTGGCACGCATGGGCAAAAAGCGATGCCGTCCTCCCCAATATTTTCTTAGAGGCTGTTCAAGCAATCCGTATTATGGGAAGGAGTCCGGAAATAACAGCCGGACCCAACCGCCTTGCCCGACACGAACATTCTCGACACTGGCTGGAGGCTCGCCAGCGAAATAACATCTTCAGCCCACGTAATAATGACGGTCATTGCCCGTGGGCAGAACCATTCCTAGCCTACCTAATCGGCAGGAACTTCCGAGGACCAAAACGAGGCACGCTGCATAGCGCGGCGATCTAAAGCGTATAAAGTCCATGAGGGAGATCTTGATAAGAAAAGCACCACCGGAGTCCTTCAAAGATGTATCTCCAAAGAGGAAGGGCGGAATCTCCTGGCTGAAATTCATGCCGGACTCGGCGGGCACCACGCCGCAGCCCGGGCCCTTGTAAGCAAGGCCTTCCGTACAGGATTTTATTGGCCGACGGCCCGGGCAGATGCTCAGGACTTAGTCCAACGATGCGTCGGCTGACAGTTATTTGCTAACCAAAGCCACATGCCACCCACTGCCCTCCAAACTATACCCATCACCTGGCCCTTTGCGGTCTGGGGGCTTGACATGGTTGGACCCCTTAAAGGAGGAACCCACAAGCAAAAATACCTACTGGTCATGGTGGATAAATTCACCAAATGGATAGAGGCCAAGCCTGTTAAGATGGCCGAATCCGGACCGGTGATAGAATTCATATCAGGGGTCGTACACCGTTACAGCGTCCCCCACAGCATCATCACTGATAACGGCACGAACTTTACGGCGACGAGGTCAAAATCTGGTGCAAAAACATGGGCATCAAGCTCGACTATGCTTCAGTCTGTTACCCCAAAACTAACGGTCAAGTCGAGCGAGCAAATGGTCTAATTATGAGCGGCATTAAACCCAGATTAGTGCGGTCCCTCAAGGAATCTAACACGCACTGGGTAGAGGAGCTCGACTCCGTACTCTGGGGACTGCGGACCACGCCGAATCGCACCACCGGATTCACACCATTCTTTATGGTATATGGCGCAAAGGCAGTTCTGCCCTGTGACATAATTCATGACTCACCTCGCATGCGCATGTATGAAGAAAGAGAAGCCGAACTCGATCGGCAGGACAGTTTGGACGCCTTGGAGGAGGAGCGTGACGTGGCAAAAGCCCGTTCCGCATTCTATCAACAGCAGGCTCGAAGATATCAAAACAGAGAAGTACGGGCCAAAACTTACAATGTTGGCGAGTTAGTTCTACGCCTGTCGGACAAGAAAAAGGACAAACTCAAGCCCAAATGGGAAGGTCCCTTTATTATTGACCAAGTCCTGCCTGGTGGAGCGTACCGTCTGCCAGATGCATCGGATAACCAACTCGAGCCGAACCCATGGAACGCTGCCCGTCTCCGAAGATTCTACGCCTAGCGCCGGACTCTGTGTTCGTCTCCTTCCTCTGTCTATTTTTTATACATTAGCTGTCTTATATTTCTCTCCTTCTCCCTCCCTTTCTCCTACAGCCTTTAAGGGCTCGTTCGCGCCTTGTTCACACACAATTGACGCGCTATCCACGCTTGTTATACCTGGGGGCTTCCTTAACAGAAGCTTACTTATGCGGGCTTCACGCCCAACACATGTGTCACACCTTTTATTCACCATTATATGCATCGATATGACTTAAGTTTTGGCCAAGCTGGCTTGCCTGGCTCCTGTGCTTACCCCTACATTCTCGATTGTTCGGCTAGGAGGTAAAGGGAGCACCTCTGCGATTGTTACTGCCGGGTCAGCCGGATGTGTACCTCAGGTGGGTGAAGCCGAAGCTAAGCGTTCTTAAGGGAATATTGGTCGGTGAACTAAAGATGATTTCTCACATATTTATTTATCTGGCCCCGGATGCTTTTACTGCTCTTTTTCGCAGTCGGACATGCACTTTAGGGCATGCCTCCCGTGGAAAGGAACCCCTAACGGAACTATTCTCCTGGAAGATGTTTCTTACTAACCATGTAATATAACATAACTAGTTGGGCACTTGTGCATTCAAGCAATAATGACCCCACGCATGGTCTCCATGCATGCCCAGTTCTTACATAACCGAGAGGGTATTCGGACACACTCGGACTATCAGGTCCCGAGGTTGAAGCGAAAAGGTCTGCCATGACAAACGATCTACAATCCGGCTAGAAGGCATTTTACATGTCATATTAAATTACATAGTCAATTTGACTGAGCATATTCCTCTTCAATACCATCCAACAGGCTGTCTAATCTACAGTCCTGTTGGGAATATTTGGCGGACAACTCTACTTGGTCGTACACTAAGCTCACAAGGATCTCCTTCCCATCGGCCCCCACAGGTCCGACCTCGGCCATGTAGTTTGGGTCAGCCTTCGTGTACTGCGTCTTCACCATGGCCCAGGCCTCCCTGGCACCTTGACGGCAGGCCGATATCTTCCATAATCGGAAGCAGCGCCGCGCTCCCTTAAGCCTCTCTGCAAGCTCTCCAAGGCCTTCGGGCATGGAGACAGATGGCCACAAGGCACAGGCGGCGCCTTTCATCACTGCCGAACTTCGTTAAATGCGGTTGTAAACTTCGAGAAGAAGGTCACCCATAGAACCGGGCATTTCCTCTGCAGGACGACCTGTGAGCATACCTACAGACATAACTCTGTTAGTCGACTTCCTCGCCGAACTCTTTTTCAAAGTTTGTTCAAGCACTTACTAAAAATGCCGCGTCAAAGCCGTCGATTCTCCTTCACGGAGTCCGACAGCTGGGCACGAACATCCTTTAGTTCCTCGCCCAGCTGGGTGTTGGCATCTTGGAGATTATTCTTCTCCTGCCTCATCCTCGTAAGCACGCTCTCGCCGGCCTTTAACCGACGCAAGAGTTGTTGCTTGTCCGGATCTACTCCGGCGCCATCTGCGATGATATTGGCAGATTTTCACACACGCCGCAATTCACAACATACTTATCTTTCGAAGCGTATATTACCAGAGGGGGTCTCCTTGGCCTCCCCTGCCGCGGCTAGTGCAGCCTCAATTTGGGCTTTGCACTCTTCCAGCTCCTGGGACAGTTGGTTATTATTTTTTGTAAGATCCTGCATAACAAATGATCCTTAAATCAGTTATTATAACTGTTTCTAGTCTCGGGGGCTACTGACATATATAACCATCAAATTTTCTCACCCGTATGTCTTTCACATACTGCTCCGTGGCTCTGGCTAGACCATTTTGAGCGGCACGGAGGTACGCATATCCCGAACTGAAGGCATCCAATGCCTCTTGGGAGAAACAAGCGTCACGAAGAACTGTCCGCCGACGCCTGTGATTCATGGCACTCTCCACCTTGGAATTGGTGGCGGACAGTCCGTCCGCATCCTCTGTCGGAGGGCGTCCGCCTTGCGCCTCGTGTTCGCCTCGCTTCGGACTGGCTTTGGAGCCTGGCTGGTGGAGGCTCGATTGGCGATCTCTCCGGATATAGTCCGGCGAGCCCTCTTTTTCCTAAAAAAAGGAGGGCACGGGCGTTAGTGTGCATCGTAAGAATAATACCTTGGAATAAGGCAGCACGCCTTACTGCTGCGCCGGTGCCTCGACCCGGACTGCGTGTCTCTTTAGCCTACCCGCCCTCGCGGTCCCCTGTTGGCTAGTCGCCGCAGGTTCGGCATTCCGCCTCGGGATCCTCCCCTGTGAAACATCATTGGTATACGGTGATCAAAAATAGGCACGGATGGATAATCTTTGGAGTATTGGGACTTTGGTCTCGATTACTTGTGAGGCGGGGAGCAGTCCAGGATAATCGGCTGTAATAGCCACCAAGGCATTGTTGATGCTCAGTTGGTGAAATACCCCATCGATCAGCTCCACGGATATGTCCGGATCCTCTTTGGAGGACGGATCGAGGGACCGTTCCGGATCCTCGGGTTGTGGAGGTGGGCTGTTTATATCCTTTATGGCCTGGCGCAATTCCTGCGTCGAAATCACAAGATAAGGTACTTAACTATGGGAATATGGAACGGATGGGCAAAAAGAAGTGTCCACTAACCCAGCTTGGAGGATTGTACATAAAAAATCCGCCCTGTGGATTCACGCGGAGGAACTCCTCCTCTTCTCCCTTGTACAATGCGGACAAGATCTTCGTCAGAGCGGCAACCGATCCCGGCCCCTTACGGCGCAGCGGGTGGCATCATCCTCCCGTTGAAATCCCACATGGGGTGGCCTCTATCTTTGAAGCGGCTGCACCCCGTATAATGCATGTGGCCATGACCCGATCATGGTCAGTCCGAATGAGCTAACAACCTTATCCGGCTCATCGGGTAAAGGGCGTCCTTGTCATTTTCCCTCCGAGGGCTCCGTGGACGCCAGCTTAGGCACTTCTTCAAAGGAGCATTATTGAACTCGGGGAGGCCGATCCGAACAGGGTCCGGCAGGGGGACGTCTTCTATATAAAACCATTCTGAAGGCCAGTCTTCGGACACCTTCCTTGGGGTTCCGGATAGATATCCGGTCCCGGCGATGCGCCATAGTTCGGCTCCGCCCACTTGATATATCGACCCCTCCTGGGAACGGGGCACAAGGCAGAACAGCTTCTTCCATAGCGCGAAATGATCCTCGATGCCCAAAAACAGCTCGCAAAGGGCTACGAATATGGAGGCAGGCGTAAGGTTGTGCAACTGGAGGCCGTAGAACTCTAGGATCCCCCGGAGAAACGGATGAATTGGAAATCCGAGCCCTCTTATTAGATAAGGGACAAGGCATACCCGCTCTCCTTTGGAGGGACTGGGGACGCTCTCCGCTTGCTCTCCGCCATTATAGGTGGCAAGTCCGGCTCGAACCGGGACCATGAAGGCTGGGGGAAGGAATCCCTTGGTTTGGAGCGTCACTAGCTCGCTATGCGGGACGGAACATCTCTCCCAACCTCCAGGCTGAGGGCTGGGAGGGCGAGAGGAGGAGCTGCGTCGACTGGCCATGATGGAATGCATCTCTGTCGGATGCGCTCCGATGAATGCTCGCGAAGGGAAGATGGTGTGATTCGGATCTAAATCCTCGTCTCTTTTATAGGCAGCTCATTTGCGCAGCTAGGGGGGTAAATGTAAAAACACCCTGGTTTTTCGCATTCGTTTGACACGTGGAAGACGGCCATTATTGGGCGTGGAAGCCAAGGAGCGCAATATTCACGAGAAGCCGGACACTATTCAACAGGTACACAAAATTTGGAGAAGAACCCGCCTTGCAATGTCGAAGACAATCTGCGTGCCGGACTCATCATCATTGAAGCCTGGTTCGGGGTCTACTGAGGGAGTCCTAGATTAGGGGGTGTCCGGATGGCCGGACTATAACCTTTGAACGGACTCCTGGACTATGAAGATACAAGATTGAAAACTTTGTCCCGTGTCCGGATGGGACTTTCCTTGGCGTGGAAGGAAAGCTTGGCGATACGGATATGTAGATCTCCTCCCATTGTAACCGACTATGTGTAACCCTAGCCCTATCCGGTGTCTATATAAACCGGAGGGTTTTAGTCCGTAGGACGAACAACAATCATACCATAGGCTAGCTTCTAGGGTTTAGCCTCTCTGATCTCATGGTAGATCTACTCTTGTACTACCCATATCATCAATATTAATCAAGCAGGAGTAGGGTTTTACCTCCATCAAGAGGGCCCGAACTTGGGTAAAAACATCGTGTCCCTTGTCTCCTGTTACCATCCGCCTAGACGCACAGTTCGGGACCCCCTACCCGAGATCCGCCGGTTTTGACACCGACAGGGGTCCTTCCCACACGACCCAGAAATAGTCGGGGATTGGGAGCCAAGATGCATATACAGTACTCCTACTCGTTTGTACTCGGATTGCCATCACAGTCGGTATTCTATGGTGCTACGTTTACGATGCGCGACCCATCACAAACGGTTCACTGTTATAGAACGTGTATGATAAGCATACAATCACACACATTCGCTTGTCCCAAACCGTATGTGATAACTAATTAATAAGATTAGCTAATCATCTTACGAGTGTCCGATAGGATTACGAAACGTCGGACCGCCGTAACATCGTCCTACACGACAACTATCGCACACGCTATTCTGTGGTGCAACGTTTACGATGCATACTTCATCAGAAACAGTTCATGATTGCGAATCGTGTATGATATGGCAACTATCACAAAAATTTAGTTTGCCAACACCGTTTGTGATATTATCTAACATCGCACAAGCTTTGCAAACGGCAACCGTGTGCATGCTTGCACATGTTTCCTCTCTGTGAACCGTCTCGGATTATGGTGTATATCGCAAATGTTTGTGTTTTACCAACCGTGTGTGCTGTAACAACCTGGAGAGCGTAATTTCACCGTAATTTAATTGCTGCTATTTTAAATTGTACCGGATTTGAATTTGAATTTGAATTTGAATTTGAATGTATTCTATAGCTTTATTCATATCCATCAGGCTCAAACAACCAATGCATTATTCGATTCACAGGTACATATGTTCAAGAATTACATAAGAACCAAATAAAGAATGATGAACCACAGTTGTATACTTGTACTATTAAAGACAGTAAAGAAAGAGGTGAAATACATTCTGGTTGCTCAACAAGGTGAAGCGGAATGCCCATATTGTGCCCTCCTCCATGCAAAAGGCACGCACGACTCTAGTCCAACCCTTTGTGATGGCCGACAGCCCATCCTTCACGTTCTTCATGAAAACATCTAGATAATCATTGTGTTCTGGTAGAAATACTTTAACCTTTGCATGCCCACCAATCATGTAGTTTGAGAGGTAATCTTGAGTAAACTGCTTTGGCAACCACTGCAAAGGAAAAAGATTCAGACATTGTCATCTAACACAACTCATTAAGGGCAGTAAAAAGAAGGTTGCAACGTTCTTACTTACCATCCTGCAGTTCGATGTTGTCTTGGATAAAGTGTAAACAAATAGTTTAATAGCCATCTTTGGACCCATTTTACTAACAATCGTTATCAGCTTCCTCACTTGATGTTGGTTCATCGATATCTCATTGCCCCATACGCAGAAAGGGTCGAAGCGCGGATCTTTACCAATGACATATGTACCTAAAAGGACCAAGTTAATATTAGAAGCTAATTAAACAGCAATTGCACAATGATGTAGTACAACACTCTTTTATAATATCTTATAATATCCAATATACTCACATAGTAGATGAATTAACATCTTATATTATGGGCTGGAAGGAGTTTATTGCATTCTTACAAATTATCTGCTGATTAACTATTGTTGTATCCATGGGTTACAGTTAGTTTGAACTAGTTCGGGCTCAAATAGCCCTAAAGTATATCTAAACATGAGGGCTAGTTTGAGCTAGTTGCATCTATAACCCACCCAAAAAAACTATCCAACCCAAGAGGTGCTAATTGGAGCTAGTTCTCCTAGTGCATTTATTGTCAATCTAACCCTGCCATCCAAACAACTCTTTGGATGGAGTTAGTTCAGGGTTAGTCATGAGCTAGAAACTAACTCTAACCTCTAGCTAAGTTGAGTATCCAAAGTCCAAACAGGGTTGTGTTGTTGTTGTTGCTGTTGCTGCTCTTCTACGTATATCTAGACATCATCAGAACATTAATGTAACACTCTTCCTTGTTGCTATGTAGCCTAGGATTGCATATTTAGATATTAAGTATAGTGCATTTTGTTATGTAGCCTCAGATATATTACATATGGCCCTAGTTAACCTAACGATAAATGGGTTGCAAATATATTCAGTTAAAAGTCCGATTCACCGATTAGTCCCTTATCAGCCCCCGGCCTATATGGTACCAGTTACCGACATACTGAACAGTGAGCATATATAAGACATGGGATGAAACTAACCTCGATGGAAAACAGCAGTCGTTCCCAAAATTGTCCTGTGTAGGTACATCGAGAAGCATGTTAAGCACAACAGGCTAAACATCAACCAAAATTATCCATGGCAGACAAAATAATCCCCAAAAGATAGCTTCAGTGTGCAGGTTTAGGCATGCTAGTAAAGCAAAACAAGTGGAAAGATGTGTTAACTGCAACAGGCCTAACATCTAACAACAAGCAAACATATTCACTCAAACTGGTATTGTGCCGGTCTAAGTACACTGGTTATTGTTAAATAAAAATGGAAAGGCGTGTTAACTACAAGATGCAGCAACCAAATGTAGTCATTCATAGTGGTATTGTTGAAACTGGTAATGATGAAATTGAACTGCACAGTTCATACTTGCACATATAGAACATCACATTGTGAATAACTGGAATAAACAAGGCATACTACGAACAACAAAGATAGCATTTGAAACTGGACATATGCTAACTACAAACAACCGAACAATCAAAAACTTTGAAAGAGGGATACTTCTAGCTATAACAGGCTTAACAGCAAGCAAATATATGCATTCCTATCGGTATTTAAAACTGGATTGATGAAATGTACTGCACAGTAAATAATTTCACATATAGAGCATCACATTGCGAACAACTGAAATAAACAAGGCATACTGCAAACAACTAGATATAGCAATTAAAACTGGACATATTCTCACTACACTACAAAAGGGACTCGACAAAACAAATCATGGGTTTCCCCTTGTGAAGGGGCATAGCAAAACAAATCATGGGTTTCCTCACTTGTCACAGATGGGCTCGTTCACGTGGGAAGAGCACGAACCCTGGATGCGCTCCATGTTGTCGCAGATGGGCTCCTTCCCCTTGGAAAAGCGCGGCTGTAGGGTGCCCTCCCTGATGTCGCAGACGAGCTCTTTCCCCTTGGAAGATCAGATGGGCTCTTTCCCCTTGGAAGAGCCGGAGAGGGCGCCCTCCTCGTGGTCACCGTCGATGATGTCTGACTTGGAAGATGTGGATCCCAAGCCAGCATCGCAGAACGTGTCCTTCAGAAATGACAAAAGGGGCTCGATGGCGATGTAGGATGGCAAATTCTTGACAGTGAGCCAGAGGAGATCAGTGGCGGGGCCATGGATGAGATCGACGGTGGTTGAACCCGAGGGGTTGGGGTGGGCCACTTAACCTGTGACATAGCCCGCCTCAGGCCGTCGCTATCGACTACCTCAATGTCGTAGCCGGCATCCGCGACATACCCACATACTCTAGCCCGCTGATTGAGTGTCTGCGGCCAGTAATGGTCGTCAGCTTCCTCGAAGACGTCGGGCGAAGAGACCGCGATACACCTCTTTTGGGCCAGTCGCTCCTCGAGCTCCACGGGAAGCGTAGCCGGGCTTAGACTGTGATGCTCTGGAGTGGGGGATGGGGATGGGGATGGGGATCTCTTGGAAAGGGGGAGTTTGGCAGGCGTCATCTAAGAAACTCAAGGCGGCCTGGGTATGGAGATCGGTGGGTAAGCTGCACGGGCAAACCGGCAGATGTTGACAATGGAGGCCTTGCGGCGGCAGTGGCAGCGAGGACCTTGCTAGGGTTTTGAGCGAGGGAGGGTGTGTGTGTGTGTGTGCACACGCCCGAGAAGGTTTTGGTGTGTGTGTGTGTGTGTGTGTGTGGAGGGGGGCAGGGGGTATGTTTGAGGAAATGACGCGGGTACTAAAAATTTTACTACGCGGGAGTGAAATGTCGGGGCTATTGAAAATTTTGATGATGGTGCATCGCACACGGTCCGGAGATAAAAACCGTGTGTTGTGAAACAGAAAAAACCTCGAGGTGGGCAGATATTTTCGAGGGATGCAGGCGGGATTGGGAACAAGAAACATCACACACAGTCGAAACACACACACCTGTGTTATCAAACAGAAAAAGGTGCAGGTGGGTAGATATTTTTAGAGGGGAAGTGAGGGAGTCCCAGATTACGGGATGTGCGGATAGCCAAACTATAACCTTTGGCCGGACTCCTGGACTATGAAGATACAAGATTGAAGACTTCGTCCCGTGTCCGGATGGGACTTTCCTTGGCGTGGAAGGCAAGCTTGGCGATGCGCATATGTAGATCTCCTCCCATTGTAACCGACTCTGTGTAACCCTAGCCCTCTCCGGTGTCTATATAAACCGTAGGGTTTTAGTCCGTAGGACGAACAACAATCATACCGTAGGCTAGCTTCTAGGGTTTAGCCTCTCGGATCTCGTGGTAGATCTACTCTTGTACTACCCATATCATCAATATTAATCAAGCAGGAGTAGGGTTTTACCTCCATCGAGAGGGCCCGAACCTGGGTAAAAACATCGTGTCCCTTGTCTTCTGTTACCATCCGCCTAGACGCACAGTTCGGGGCCCCCTACCCGAGATCCGCCGGTTATGACACCGACATTGGTGCTTTCATTGAGAGTTCCTCTGAGCCGTCGCCATCAGGAAGGATGCCTCATCCCGTCTTTAAAGACGGCACTGTTGCTAAAGGAGCTTTGGCTATCGGCCAAACTCTCCGGCTAGGCGGTTTTCTTATGACCGTCTGTTCGGCCGCCGCGCCAACGATGACTTCTCGGGTCATTGAAAGCAATCTTCACGTCAACTCGGAACTCGCCGAGCAGTTAGATCCGACGGAGCTCTCTTCCTTAAACGAGCTCCTGGATCGCACCGCCGCCCTAGGAGTCGATGCAGACTATGATCTGATTGGGCCTAAACCCGATCTGAGAGAGATTAACTCTCCCCAGGTCACCCATCACGCTGCTGTGGTGGAGGAACAATGCGGCGACCCTTCATCTATCTTAAGGACTAGCTATGTCCGGATTCCCGATCCTCCAAGCGGATACCCTTGAAGGGGAGGGCGTCACTAAAGACCTGAACTTAGAGTCGTGCAACAGGCTAGATTCATTGGACAACATCCAAGAATCCAAACTTCCGAGTTCGAAACTCCTTGGCCCTTGAGTCTCAGATTGGGTGAGGTTTGGATTTAATTCCACCCACCCACCCGAACATATGAGATCTATCCAAAATTAGGCAAGAGCCCGAGGAAGCGATTACATCATTCTTGGGCCGATTCCTCCTGGTTATGAACAGGATAAAGGATCTGTCGCGAGGAAGACGCAATTTCATTCTTCGCAATAATTGCACGAGACAAGGGAATCCTCAACGCCATAGGCGCTGTGAAATTACGCTTTGCTGACTTGGCGTCCATAGTACGAAAATCTTGTGCGATGGAAAGCGCCTTGAAAACCAAGTAAGATTTGGGACAATCCATTACGAATACAAACCCAGTCCGAAATAAAAGGGTGCATTATCGACAGTCACCGGGTTAAACACCAAAAATAAAAACCCCTACGGGGCATGGAACCGTCTTTGGAGGGATGGCTCAATGGACCTGTAAAATTCATAGTACGAGGGCGCCACACCAACTCATAGCCTTAGAGCATGCTGGATACTCCGACGGTGGCCAAAAGTGGCGAAGAGCTTCTAACCCCGTAATCCACAGAGCACCAGCCCGGGATACGGTATGGTATTAACAGTCTTGAGACTTTCGCATCAAATAATATGCGGAAACGAACACTCCGCAGCCTTGCCGAAGTCTACCAAGTAGCAACGATAAACCCATGGAGTGACACGGCTATTACCTTTAATGCCAGTGATGAACCTAAATTCCAAACAGCCCGAGCACCAGCTGCATTGGTCCTCAGTCCAATAGTGGACGGCTTTCGCCTTACCAAGGTACTCATGGACGGTGGCAGCGGATTGAACCTCATTTACGAGGAAACCCTTCGAAAAATGGAAATAGATTGGAGCCGCATTGAGCGAAGCAGCACAACCTTTAGAGGAATAATCCCCAGTCGGGAAGCGTGTTGTACAGGAAAAATCACACTGGATGTGGTGTTCGGCATGCCGGATAATTACAGGTCCGAGGAGGTCACGTTCCAAGTGGCCCCATTCAGCAGCGGAAACCATGCTCTATTAGGGCGAGAGGCATTCACAATTTTTCAAGCTATACCCCATTATGGGTACATGAAGCTCAAAATGCCCGGGCCCAACGGAATCATCACTCTCACTAGTGACCCGGACATAGCACTCCGCGCCGAAAATAAGACAGCCGCACTGGCCCTTGAGGCACTATCCGAAGCCCTAGCGGCCGAGGAACTGACTGCGCTGCGCTCCACGGTGAACAGGGACGACGTGATACTCGATAAAAGATCCAAGTCCACCTCCTTTAAACCGGCGGACGAAATAGTCAAATTCCAAGTCCATCCAATGGACCCTACAAAAACGGCCTCCATCGGGGCGCAATTAAACCCTGATGTAGACGCCAGACCACGAGAATTCCTCTGCGAAAATTGGGACATTTTGCCGGTACCCTTCGGACATGCCAGAATCCCATGCCGGCTGGCGAGCACAACCTAAACATCCTAAAATGATTCAAGCCAGTCAAGCGGGCTCTTGGCGTTCTCCGAACCCAAGAGGCAAGCCATGGGAAGGAGCTAGCCAAACTATTGGAGGCGGATTCATCGAGATATAAAACATCCGGTGGCTAGCAAACCTGGTGATGGTACCAAGAAGGACAAACCACAGGCGCCTATCGTCGATTTCAAGGACCTCAACAAGGCTTGCCCAAGGATCCTTCCCCTCCCCGCATCGATCAAATTATCGACGCTACCGCGGGACACGATTCATTGTGTTTCCTCGACGATACTCCGGCTACCATCAAATTAAGGCGGCAGAGCTGACCAAGCCATAGCGGCATTCATCACCCCATACGGCCCATTCTGCTTCAACACAATGCCCTTCGGGCTCAAAAACGCCGGCGCAACATATCAGCGCATGATTCAGACATGTCTGGCAAACCAGATCGACAAAACAGTGGAGGCATACATGGATGATGTGGTCGTCAAAACCAAGCATGTCGAAACTCTAGTAGACGACTTGAGGCTCACTTTCGATAACCTCCGAACATATGACATCAAGCTCAACCCGGAAAAATGCGTTTTAGGCATACCGGCCGGAAAGCTCTTGGGCTTCATTGTATCCGGTAGAGGAATTGAAGCAAACCCAGCCAAGATCAAAGCTCTGTCACAATTGGATATCCCAAAGGACCTCAAACAAATACAAAAATTGACGGGATGCGTGGCGGCTCTAAGCCGCTTTATCTCCCGCTTGGGAGAAAAGGCATTACCCCTTTATCGCCTCCTCCGGTGCACCGAACACTTCGAGTGGACGTATGCTGCCACGGCCGGACTCGAAGAAATAAAAGCCATATTGGCAACAAACCCGGTCCTGGCCGCGCCTAACATGGGCGAACCAAGGCTATTATACATCGCGGCAACTCATCAAGTTGTAAGCGTGGTGCTCATTGTCGAACGAGAAACGGACAGACACAAGTTCCCCCTTCAAAAACCAGTTTACTATTTGTCCACTGTCCTCACTCCATGCAAGTCACGTTATCCGCATTATCAAAAGATAGCGTACGCGGTGTTTATGGCATCCCGGAAGCTGCGACACTACTTTCAAGAGTGTTCAATAACAGTAGCCTCCGAAGTACCTCTTAACGAGATTATAAACAACCGCGACGCGACGGGCCGGATTGCCAAATGCGCCATTGAGCTCCTCCCGTTCGACATAACCTATAAGCCACGGCGAGCTATTAAGTTGCAAGTTTTAACCGACTTCGTCGCCGAATGGACTGAGGCCGAACTCCCTAAAGAGTACGTCACATATTCTAACTGGATCATGCACTTCGACGGCTCCAAAATGTTGGCTGGTCTGTGGGCTGGCGTCGTTCTGACGTCCCCAACAGAGAATCTGATTCAATACATACTCGAGATAATGTATACGGACTCCAACAACGCAGCCGAATATGAGGCCCTTCCACATGGTCTCCGGATGGCAGTCTCCATGGCATTCAACGCCTAGAGGTGCGCGGGGATTCGAACCTCGCGATATCCCAAATAAATGGAGACTTTGATGCCAAGGATCCGAAAATGGCAGCTTATCGCAACGCCGTCCTAAAATGTCAGCTCGGTTCAAGGGCTCGAATTTCACCATATAGCTCGGAAAACAATCAGCAGCGAGCGTCTTGGCACGCATGGGCGCAAAGCGCGATGCCGTCCCCCCCCCCAATATCTTCTTAGAGAGGTTGTTCAAGCCATCCGTATTATGGGAAGGGGAGTCCGGAAATAACAGCCTGGACCCAACGGCATTGCCCGACACCGAACATTCTGATACAACTGGAGGCTCTGCCAATGAAGTAACATCTTCAGCCCACGTAATAATGGCAGTCATTGCCCCGTGGACGGAACCATTCCTGGTCTACCTAACCAGGCAGGAACTTCCCGAGGACCAAAACGAGGCATGCTGCATAGTGCGGCGATCTAAAGCCTATAAAGTCCATGAGGGAGAGCTTTATAAGAAAAGCACCACCGGAGTCCTTCAAAGGTGTATCTCCGAAGAGGAAGGGCGGAATCTTCTGGCTGAAATTCATGCCGGACTCAGCGGACACCACACCGCAGCCCGGGCCCTTGTAAGCAAGGCCTTCCGTACAGGATTTTATTGGCCGACGGCCCGGGCAGATGCTCAGGACTTAGTCCAACGATGTGTCGGTTGCCAGCTCTTTGCTAACCAAAGCCATATGCCACCTACCGCCCTCCAAACCATACCCATCACCTGGCCCTTCGCGGTCTGGGGGCTTAACATGGTTGGTCCCCTTAAAGGAGGAACCCACAAGCAAAAATATCTACTGGTCATGGTGGATAAATTCACCAAATGGATAGAGGCCAAGCCGGTTAAGACGGCCGAATCCGGACCGGTGATAGACTTCATATCAGGGGTTGTACACCGTTACGGCGTCCGCCACAGCATCATCACTGATAACGGCACGAACTTTACGGCCGACGAAGTCAAACTCTGGTGCAAAAACATGGGCATCAAGCTCGACTATGCTTCAGTCTATCACCCACAAACTAACGGTCAACTCGAACGAGCAAATGGTCTAATCATGAGCGGCATCAAACCCAAATTAGTGCGGTCCCTCAAGGAATCTAACATGCACTGGGTAGAGGAGCTCGACTCCGTACTCTGGGGGCTGCGGACCACGCCGAATCGCACCACCGGATTCACACCATTCTTTATGGTATACGGCGCAGAGGCGGTTCTGCCCTGCGACATAATTCATGACTCGCCTTGCGTGCGCATGTACGAAGAAAGAGAAGCCGAACTTAATCGGCAGGACAGTTTGGACGCCTCGGAGGAGGAGCGTGATGTGGCAAAAGCCCGTTCCGCATTCTATCAATAGCAAGCTCGAAGATATCAAAGCAGAGAAGTACGGGCCAAAACTTACAATGTTGGCGAGTTAGTTCTACGCCTGCCGGACAAGAAAAAGGACAAACTCAAGCCCAAATGGGAAGGTCCCTTTATTATTAACCAAGTCCTGACTGGTGGAGCGTACCGTCTGCGAGATGCATCGGATAACCGACTCGAGCCGAACCCATGGAACGCAGCCCGTCTCCGAAGATTCTACGCCTAGCGTCGGACTCTGTGTTCGTGTCCTTCCTCTGTCTATTTTTTACGCATTAGCTGTCTTTTATTTCTCTCCTTCTCCCTCCCTTTCCATTACAGCCTTAAGGGCATGTTCGCGCCTTGTTCGCACTCAACTGACGCGCTATCCGCACTCATTATACCTGGGGGCTTCCTTAACAGAAGCTTATATATACGGGCTTCATGCCCAACACATGTGTCACACTTCCGCATGTACCTTTTACTCACCATTATATGCATCGATTTGACTTAAGTTTTGGCCAAGCTGGGTTGCCTGGCTCCTGTGCTTACCCCTACGTTCCCGATTGTTCGGCTAGGCGGTAAAGGGAGCACCTCTGCGATTGTACTGCCGGGTCAGCCGGATGTGTACCTCAGACTGGGTGAAGCCAAAAGCTAGCTTTCTTACAGGAATATTCGGTCGGTGAACTAAAGATGATTTCTCACTTGTTTATTTATCTGCCCCCATATGCTTTTCTTCTTTTTTCGTAGTCCGGACATGCACTTTAGGGCATGCCTCCCAGAGAAAGGAACCCCTAACGGAACTATTCCCCCTGGAAGATGTTTCTTACTAACCATGTAATATAACATAACTAGTTGGGCACTTGTCTGTTCAAGCACTAATGACCCCTACGCCTGGTCTCCATGCATGCCCCGGTTCCTACATAACCGAGAGGGTATTCGGACACACTTCGGACTATCGGGTCCCGAGGCTGAAGCGAAAAGGTCCGCCATGACAAACGATCTACAATCCGGCTAGAAGGCATTTTACATGTCATCTTAAATTACATAGTCAATTTGACTTAGCATATTCCTCTTCAATACCATCCAACAGGCTGTCTAGTTTACAGTCCTGTTGGGAATATTAATGACCAATTCTACTTGGCCGTACACTAAGCTCACAGGGATCTCCTTCCCATCGGCCCCCACAGATCCGACCTCGGCCATGTGGTTTGGGTCAGCCTTCGTGTACCGCATCTTCACCATGGCCCAGGCCTCCCTGGCACCTTGACGGCAGGCCGATATCTTCCATAATCGGAAGCGCCACCGTGCTCCCTTAAGCATCTCTGCAAGCTCTCCAAGGCCTTCGGGCATGGAAACAGATGGCCACAAGGCCTGGGCGACGCCTTTCATCACCTGTCGAACTCGTTCGTGCAGTTGTAAGAGCTCGAGAAGAAGGTCACCCATAGAACCGGGCATTTCCTCTGTAGGACGACCTGTGAGCATACCTACAGACATAACTCTGTTAGTCGACTTCCTTGCCGAACTCTTTTTCAAAGTTCGTTCAAGCACTTACTAAAAATGCCGCGTCAAAGCCGTCGATTCTCCTTCATGGTGTCCGACAGCTGGGCACGAACATCCTTTAGTTCCTCGCCCAGCTGGGTGTTGGCATCTTGGAGATTATTCTTCTCCTGCCTCACCCTCGTAAGCACGCTCTCGCTGGCCTTTAACGGGCGCATGAGTTGTTGCTTGTCCGGATCTACTCCGGCGCCATCTGGAATGATATTGTCAGATTTGCACACACGCCGCACTTCACAACATACTTATCTTTCTAAGCGTATATTACCAGAGGGGGTCTCCTTGGCCTCCCCTGCCGCGGCTAGTGCAGCCTCAATTTGGGCTTTGCACTCTTCTAGCTCCTGGGACAGTTGGGTATTCTTTTTTGTAAGATCCTGCATAACAAATGATCCTTAAATCAGTTATTCTAACTGTTTCAAGTCTCGGGCCACTCTTGACATATATAACCATCAAATTTTCTCACCAGTATGTCTTTCACATACTGCCCGTGGCTCGCTAGACCATTTTGAGCGGCACGGAGGCGCATCTCCCGAATTGAAGGTATCCAATGCCTCTTGGGAGAAACAAGCGTCACGAAGAACTGTCCGGCGACGCCTGTGATTCATGCCACTCTCCACCTCGGAATTGGTGGCGGATAGTCTGTCTGCATCCTCTGTCGGAGGAGTGTCCGACGCACGCCTCGTGTTCGCCTCTGCTTCTGGACCTGGCTTTGGAGCCTGGCTGGTGGAGGCTCGATTGGCGATCTCTCCGGATATAGTCCGGCGAGCCCTCTTTTTCCTAAAAAAAGGAGAGCACAGGCGTTAGTATGCATCGTAAGAATAATACCTTGGAATAAGGCAGCGCGCCTTACTGCTGCGCTGGTGCCTCGACCTGGACTGTGTGTCTCTTTAGCCTACCCGCCCTCGCGGTCCCCTGTTGGCTAGTCGCCGCAGGCTCGGCATTCCGCCTCGGGATCCTCCCCTACGAAACACCATTGGTATACCGTGATAAAAAATAAGCACGGATGGATCATCTTCGAAGTATTAGGACTTCGGTCTCGATTACTTGTGAGGCAGGGAGCAGTCCAGGATAATCGGTTGTAATAGCCACCAAGGCATTGTCGATGCTCAGTTGGTGAAATACCCCATCGGTCAGCTCCACGGATATGTTCGGATCCTCTTGGGAGGCCGGATCGAGGGACCGTTCTGGATCCTCGGGTTGTGGAGGAGGGCTGTTTTATCCTTTACGGCCCGGCACAATTCCTGCATCGAAATCACAAGATAAGGTACTTAACTATGGGAATATGGAACGGATGGGCAAAAAGAAGTGTCCGCTTACCCAGCTTGGAGGATTATTCATAGAAAATCCGCCCTGTGGATTGATGTGCAGGAACTCCTCCTCTTCTCCCTTGTACAATGCGGACAAGATCTTCGTCAGAGCGGCAACCAATCCCGGCCCCTTACGGCCGCAATGGGTGGCATCATCCTCCCTGTTGAAATCCCACATGGGGTGGCCTCTATACTGAAGCGGCTGCACCCCCCGCATAATGCATGTAGCCATGACCCCGATCATGGTCAGTCCGGAATAAGCTAACAACCTTGTCCGGCTCATCAGGTAAAGGACGTCCTTGTCATTTTCCCTCTGAGGGCTCCGTGGACGCCACCTTAGGCGCTTCTTCAAAGGAGCATTATTGAACTCGGGGAGGCCGATCCGAACAGGGTCCGGCAGGGGGACATTTTCTATATAAAACCATTTTGAAGGCCAGTCTTCAGACGCCTTCCTTGGGGTTCCGGATAGATATCCGGTCCCGGCGATGCGCCATAGTTCGGCTCCGCCCACTTTATATATCGACCCCTCCTGAGAACGGGGCACAAGGCAGAACAGCTTCTTCCACAGCGTGAAATGAGCCTCAATGCCCAAAAACAGCTCGCAAAGGGCTACGAAGCCCGCAATATGCGATATGGAGGCAGGCGTAAGGTTGTGCAACTGGAGGCCGTAGAACTCCAGGAGCCCCCGGAGAAACGGATGAATTGGAAATCCGAGCCCTCTTATTAGATAAGGGACAAGGCATACCCACTCTCCTTTGGAGGGACTGGGGACGCTCTCCGCTTTCTCTCCGCCATTATAGGTGGCAAGTCCGGCTCGAACCGGGACCATGAAGGCAGGGGGAAGGAATCCCTTTGTTTGGAGCGTCACTAGCTGGCTGTGCGGGACGGAACATCTCTCCCAACCTCCAAGCTGAGGGCTGGGAGGGCGAGAGGAGGAGCTGCGTCGACTGGCCATGATGGAATGGATCTCTGTCGGATGCGCGCCGATGAATGCTCGCGAAGGGAAGATGGTGTGATTCGGATCTAAATCCTCGTCTCTTTTATAGGCAGCTCATTTGCGCAGCTAGGGGGGTAAATGTAAAAACACCCTGGCTTTTCGCATTCGTTTGACACGTGGAAGACGGCCATTATTGGGCGTGGAAGCCAAGGAGCGCAATATTCATGAGAAGCCAAACACTATTCAACAAGTACACGGAATTTGGAGAAGAACCCACCTTGCAATGCCGAAGACAATCTGCGTCGGACTCATCGTCATTGAAGCCTGGTTCGGGGGCTACTGAGGTAGTCCCGGATTAGGGGGTGTCCGGATAGCCGAACTATAACCTTTGGCCGGACTCCTGGACTATGAAGATACAAGATTGAAGACTTCGTCCCGTGTCCGGATGGGACTTTCCTTCGCGTGGAAGGCAAGCTTGGCGATACGGATATGTAGATCTCCTCCCATTGTAACCGACTCTGTGTAACCCTAGCCCTCTCCGGTGTCTATATAAACCGGAGGGTTTTAGTCCGTAGGATGAACAACAATCATACCGTAGGCTAGCTTCTAGGGTTTAGCCTCTCTGATCTCGTGGTAGATCTACTCTTGTACTACCCATATCATCAATATTAATCAAGCAGGAGTAGGGTTTTACCTCCATCGAGAGGGCCCGAACCTGGGTAAAAACATTGTGTCCCTTGTCTCCTGTTACCATCCGCCTAGACGCACAGTTCGGGACCCCCTACCCGAGATCCGCCGGTTTTGACACCGACAGGAAGCCTCGTGGAGCCCAATGCACACCGTTAGTTTGAGTGAACCGTGTCTGTTGCATCATTCAACTTGTCTAATTTTCATAAATTTGGCGAAAAATGACGCGGGAGAGGGTCAGAACATGAACACACTTGCATGTGGACAAAATTTATGTATGAAGAGGGTGGTTTAATTTTCAAATACCAAATGCAACTTCGATGTGGCATCTATCTCGCAAAGCGCACGGTATTGCTTGCCCCACCCCCTCCTCGTGTCGGCACGAAGGGAATCCTGAGCTATAAATGCATGCCCCCTCCCCCCCCCCCCAACCGAGGTTCACCTAGCAAAGTGCGAAGTAGCTAGCAGCTCCCCCCCCTCCCTCGTGTCGGAACGAAGGGAATCCTAAGCTATGAATGCATGGCCCCTGAACCGAGGTTCACCTAGCAAAGTCTTGAGTAGCTAGCAGACCCTCCCTCGTGTCGATGCAGAAGGGAATCCTAAGCTATGAATGCATGCCCCCAACCGAGGTTCACCTAGCAAAGTGCTAAGTAGCAACCCCCCCCCACACACACACACTTTTAGTCGGCGGGCCAGAGAGGCATCTCAACAAGATGGATCATAAAATGGACCAAGAATAATCCACCTTGGTCATACAACCTCTCTCTTGTTGTTGGTCAAAGTGATGGCCTTCCATGCGACTCCAGAGATGGGCTAGCTCGCCAATAATCACACAAGTAGCTAGTCCCCAAAGACAACCACTGCATGCGTGTGGCCCAAACATATGTATGGAGAGGTGTGTTTTGAGTACACAATGGAACAACTTTGATGTGGCACCGTGATTTCGAACTAGAAATCCCCACACTGAGTGAGGGTTAGGTTGTCGATGCATATGTATGTTACACCACACTTCAAGCCAACGACAGGGATTCATGCATGCATGCGTGCATAGTATATGCGCTCAAACTTAATTAGGTCTGAATATCACCATGACCTATACTACGATAACACGAACCAAATGAAGAATCCTCCATGGTAACATATCTTGTTGTCGGTCAAGGTGATCATGGATGTCCACACGGGCCCACGAATATATATATATATGCTTGTCACCCATAACCACGCGAGGGAGTGTACCGTTCGAAGGCAACCATTACATGCATATGTATGGAGGTGATGCGTGCATGCATGTTTGAATACCATTTCACAACATTGATGTGGCGCAAGGCCGAAAAATCGTACACTCCCCACACTGAGCAAGATCGGTTCATGACGTGTCATTGTACTAGCCACTTGACTCGATGGGAGGATTCATGCATACACATGCATGTGTGTGTGCTCAAATCAGTATCATGCATGTCATCCCGAGCATGACCTATATATATATATATATATATATATATATATATATATATATATATATATATATATATATATATACCGTGTTACAAGCAAAAAAATCCCTCCTAAGTCAAATTAACCTCTCCCGTAGTCAGGGAAAAAGTAGTGATGGACCAAGCAGGCCCACAGATGGAAAGCATCGATATCGCTGATAACCGCTTAAGTGGGTGCGAGAGGACAACCACCATCGCTTTGCATGTGGGCCAAACATATATATGTTGAATACCCAAAATGCACAACTTTGATGTGAACCATGCACCCACACAGAGCGAGGTTCATGAAGCGTACTACATATGATGGTCCCCTCCCCCCTCTTCGACGCTTACTATATGCTCCTACCATAATACGTACAACCCAAAAAGAATCCTCATCGATGGTGAAATTAATTAACCTCTCCCTATGTAGGTCAAAGTGATGCATGCATGCATCGATGATGGCCTCATGGGCCCACAGATGGAAGCGTCGCACGTGAGTGTGCTAGCTAGGACAAGCACCGCCTGCACGCATGTGGCCCAAAGAGGTGTCATGTGATGTTTGAATAGCCAATTTCACAATTTTGATGTGGCACGTGCCTCGGAAACCAAAAAGTCTCGACACTGAGTGAGGTATACTTGTTCGCGGGCGCGTACGTATAGTACATATGCTAGTCCCCTCCCACCTCTTTGACGCGTACTATATACCACCATAACACAAACAAAAAATATTCTACCTTGCTAGTCAAATTAACCTCACTGTCGGCTGTTCGTCAAAGTGATGGACGACGGCCTCACGGGCCCACCAAAAGCGTCACACGTGAGTATCGAGTGCCGTGCAGGACAACCATCGACTGCATGTGGCAAAAACATGTATGTATGAAAGGGTTGTGTAATGTTTTAAATAACGAATTCACAACAATGGTGTGGCACCGGCTTGCCTAAGAAAACGTCCAACCCACACGATGGCTCACAACTCGTAGTGTACTGCGAGCCACCCGCCACCCCATAGACGCACACACCCACACACACACACCGCGAATCCACCGCAACTACGATGCATGTTAAATTAATTATCCCGCGGTGAACATATGTTACCAAAGGAGGGACGTTTTAATTTTGAAAAGAAAACAGAGATCATTAAGATGTTTTAGTACATTAATTGATTGATTTTCTATGGGTATAATGTGCAAAAATCAAATTTGAGCTACATGCACACGTGACAGTGCACCTAAATGGATTACAAAAACACATGTGTCTCACTGGGTGCATGTTTACTCCCCATGCAACAAATTTCAAACATTGAGAATCTTGATTTTTAAACTCTAGTACATCCAAAACATATTTGAAGTTCATTAAACTTATCGTGTTGTCATATGGCAACCAATACAAATTGGCATTGTACTCTTTTTGTCGAATTTGAGACCAATTTTGATGTAATCTTTATCTAATCACAAACGTGAGATTATTAATAATTGGGAACCAATATCCCAAACGGATTATTTATTTGAACCGTGAGAGTTAGACCAACAATGGATACGTGCCATGCTTCGGTTAAGCAATAAAGCGGCAGCATTAATCATCCAAATAGAAAAACAATATACGTCCCGCCGCGCGACCCGTGTGTCTTGCGAGCAGGCGTGAATTCATGGGACGCATGCGAGCAGTCCGCCGTGCAGGCACACCGGGAGGTGTGCGTGCAGGTGTGTGAATTGACGGAGGCATGCTCCCTGCGTAGTCTCATCGGGAGGCGTGCGAGTAGCTGTGTGAAACGACGGTAGGCATGCCAGCAGTTTGGTGCGCAATCTCACCGGGAGGTGAGCCATCGGTTTGACCGTCGCCCGCCTCTCTCAGCACACGATCTATATAGCTAACTCGACTGCGATCTTTGACATTATTGCACACCATTGGTTTCTTCCACCGTGTGCCCTATAGAGCGTAGAATTAATTATCGCACTCGAGTGTCCATCATCACCCTTCTATGTAACTTTGACCTCATCACCCACGGGTAAACTTATGACCGAAGTCATTCCACACACTTCGTTTTTACAAAGCTTTTTCTCGATAAATGCCCATGATTTGTCCCTCTTCTACCTGACGCGTGCCAAACTAGTCGGGCGGGAAGCTTGCACGGTAAACTGCGCATTAGCCCGGGAACAGGCTCACTGATGATACATTTGGCGCCTCTTGGAGCCCACGCATGGTCAAACGAAACGCGTGCGGTGCGGTGTTGTCAAGCGTGCACTGGAATCCTCCGCTATGAACGTCGTGACAAGACGTGATGATTACAGGCCGGCCGGCCCCCATTTATTACAGCGGCCATTTAACCCTTGTGTCTCTCCAACCTTTTGATCGCGCCCCACCATTGCAAGAAGCACACCCACCACGAGAAATTCTTAGAGGGTATCCTGCAGGGCTCCAATGGCGCTCCGAGTGGCTGCTGACAACGAGCAGCAGTTCACCATGCATGCCGTGGTGGACACCCACAGAAGGTTCATGGACCTCTCGGTGGTGTACACCAATGACCCAGTCTGGGTGGAGCACTCCATCCACATCATGGAGCTGTTGCTTGCCGAGGAGAAGTACATGGTGGTCGGGTTCGACCTCGAGTACACCCGCGCTCGTGCCAGGTCTCGTCCCAAGGTCACCGTCGCCCAGATGTGCGTGCGCCACCACATCCTCATCTACCACTACTGCCTAGTCACAAGGCCTTGCGAGCGTTTCACCAGGTTTGTCAACAGCCCCCACTACATGTTTGCTACGGTGGACATCACCAACGATGTAAAGGCGCTCGAGAATTCGGGCATCGCCTGCCAGAATCTTGTCGACATCCAGGGCCAATGCAAGATCTGGGGCGGCAAGGAGCATGAGAAGGACTCACTGGTTCACCTCGCCGAGGCCATCATCGACCCCTACTACGGAGACATGAAGGATTCGTGCAACAAGGACAAGCGTGCCTGGCACTCGGCCTGGATGGATAAACTCGACAAAGCTCACGTCGTGTATGCAGCCAAGGAGGCATACACGAGCTATGACATGTACAGGCGGATCGTTGACATGAGGAAGTGCCTCCTTCCCCAAAACAGCCAGGGATCCAGCCGGAAGCAGAGCAATGGCAAGCATCGTCGCAACAGTAAGTAGATGATTAGACCTCGTTTCTCCTAGTTTAGTATGCATGTAATTGCTTACTTTGGTGTGTGTAAATGTTATGTGTGTAGTCACTTGTGTAATTGTTTGCTTAATTTGGTTATGAAATGCTGTCTTTTTAAGTATGTATGTTGATGCTCTGTAGACAGAGCGTAGATGTTGTGCGGACAAAGAAAATCACATCGCACAAGGACTAAACAATGGAACCTGTCGGTGATGTTTTTGAAGGAAATATGCCCTAGAGGCAATAATAAAGTTATTATTTATTTCCTTATTTCATGATAAATGTTTATAATTCATGCTAGAATTGTATTAACCGGAAAGATAATACATGTGTGAATACATAGACAAACAGAGTGTCACTAGTATGCCTCTACTTGACTAGCTCGTTAATCAAAGATGGTTATGTTTCCTAGCCATAGACATGAGTTGTCATTTGATTAACGGGATCACATCATTAGGAGAATGATGTGATTGACTTGACCCATTCCGTTAGCTTAGCACTTGATCATTTAGTATGTTGCTATTGCTTTCTTCATGACTTATACATGTTCCTATGACTATGAGATTATGCAACTCCCGTTTACCGGAGGAACACTTTGTGTGCTACCAAACGCCACAACGAATCGGGTGATTATAAAGGTGCTCTACAGGTGTTTCTGAAGGTACTTGTTCGGTTGGCGTATTTCAAGATTAGGATTTGTCACTCCGATTGTCGGAGAGGTATCTCTGGGCCCTCTCAGTAATGCACATCACTTAAGCCTTGCAAGCATTGCAACTAATGAGTTAGTTGTGGGATGATGTATTACGGAACGAGTAAAGAGACTTGCCGGTAACGAGATTGAACTAGGTATTGAGATACCGACGATCGAATCTCGGGCAAGTAACATACCAATGACAAAGGGAACAACGTATGTTGTTATGCGGTCTGACCGATAAAGATCTTCATAGAATATGTGGGAGCCAATATGAGCATCTAGGTTCCGCTATTGGTTATTGACCGGAGACGTGTCTCGGTCATGTCTACATAGTTCTCGAACCCGTAGGGTCCGCACGCTTAACGTTTCGATGACAGTTATATTATGAGTTTATATGTTTTGATGTACCAAAGGTTTTTCATAGTCCCGAATGTGATCACGAACATGACGAGGAGTCTCGAAATGATCGAGAAATGAAGATTGATATATTGGAAGCCTATATTTGGAAATCGGAAGTGTTCCGGGTGAAATCGGGATTTTACCGGAGTACCGGAGGGGTTACTATTGGTGTCAAAACGGACGGATCTCGGGTAGGGGGTCCCGATCTGTGCGTCTAGGCTGATGGTAACAGGAAGCAAGGGACACAGATGTTTCCCCAACTTGATTAATATTGAAGATATGGGTAGTACAAGAGTAGATCTACCACGAGACCGTAGAGGCTAAACCCTAGAAGTTATCCTATGATAGTATGATTGTAATTGTGATCGGCCTTCTAAGGACCAACCTCTCCAGTTTATATAGACACCAGAGAGGGCTAGGATTTACATGGAGTCAGTTACAAGGAAGGAAATATAATATCTGGATCGTCAAGCATGCCTTCCACGCCAAGGAAAGTCCCATCCGGACACGGGTCGAAGTCTTGAGTCTTGTATCTTCACGCTTGAATAGTCCGGACGATGTATATAGTCCGACAATCCGGATACCCCCTAATCCAGGACTCCCTTAGTAGCCCCTGAACCAGGCTTTAATGACGATGAGTCCGGCGCGCAGTCTTGTCTTCGGCATTGCAGGGTGGGTTCCTCCTCCGAGTACTCCAAAGTAGTTATCGAACACTTAGATCGTGTCCAGACCCACGAGGGAATTCTTACACACCGTTGTAGGGAACATGGCATGAATCTGATCCACTGGCAATCTTTGTACGCTGTGCCTTCGCATCGCGGCCCAGTTCAACACGAATCGGTGCTTCTCGCCCTACCTCGACTCGCGCTACGAGGTGGTTTTATTGGCACGTTCTGTCAAAGCAGAGATCGTGTTCCTCTTATTACGGGATCTTCCATTAATGAGGGCGTGCGTAGCCCTACGACGGCCATTGGTATGACTCCATGTGCCGTAAGGTAAACCTCAAGCGGTCACCCTAAGGACTCTTGATATTCACCCCTTTTATAAAAGGGGTCGAGGCCTATGCCTCTTTTCCACCTCCCTCGCGCCTTTCCCCACCTCGAGTTCTAACACCCGAGATCTAAGCTCCAACACCCTAGGTCCTTCAATATGTCCGGATCCGACCCTCAAGGCCGGTGGGTGGCCTCCTCGATTCAAGCGGAGGACATTGCGAAGCTTAGGGAGGTCGGATATCGACCGCCAACATTCAGCACAAGCTTCTGCTCCGTGGCAGGTCATCCCTGCCGGAGCCCAATGAGTGCGCCGTGTTCATCCCTCACTTCCTCCGTGGCTTGGGCCTTACCTCGATCCTTTCGTGAGGGGCCTCATGTTCTATTATGGGTTGGATTTCCATGATCTAGCTCCGGACACTATCCTCCATATCTCGCTGCTCATTATAGTGTGCGAGGCCTTCCTCCATGTCACCCCACACTTCGCTTATGGCTCAAGACCTTCAATGTGAAGTCAAGATGATCAAGGGCTTACACGCTGGAGTGCGGAGGTGCCGTAATAAGCAGGAATGCTGATGCCCCATGGCCAGAGGGTTCTTTCCCAGAAGTATCCGATGTATGGCAACGGAGGTGGTTTTACGTCACGGCTCCCAGAGGCACAAAGTGGGTGGCCGCCCCCGAGTTCCTCTCGGGCCCTCCGTCTCAACTAGCGTCTTGGATCAACGTAGGACAGAATTGGGGGCCCGCTGGTGATGTTCCAGTACTGCAGAACCGCATCCGAGAGCTTTTTGAGAGGGACATTAATCTTGTCAGCATAATGCAAGTAATGTTAATCTTACGGATGTTGTCGTGCCAACACCGGCCTCTCCGGATGTGGGAGTTCAATCCAGAGGGTCCTTGGACTATCAAGCACTTCTTCGGCCTGAAGCCCGAAGGGATGTGCAAATTATTCTTCGGACCGAAAGTAAAGTGTCCGGACACCATCGAGGATGCGGGCCTAAGCTGCAATCGCCTAGATACCCAAGTAAGTAAAATTGATACCGGACACCTTATTTTGTATTTGTCATAATTGTTTATTCTGAAAATAATCCGTGGCCAGGAATGGCTCAGCAAGGCGGAGAGAATCAGGTGTCCGTTACCACATCGCGAAGGCTCGCCTGGTCCCACCATGGCCAAGATGCTTGACCGGGTACTCAGCAGAATGCCCTCAGGGAAAGACAATGGGAAGAACGAAGAAACCGAACTTCACATGCTACGATCCCAACTGGGGAATTGTTGCCTCCCTAAGGAGGATAGTCGGAAGGGAGGCTAAGGCCTCCTCCCCGCGCGGGAAGAAGAGGTCTGCCTCCGAAGACTCGGAGACGGAGATGCCCAAACCAGGGAAAAAGATAACACCAGGGGGCTCTGCCCCGACGGGCACCCTCACTGCATCGTGCCCATCAACGGGCCAGCCCTCCACCGAGCTGTAAGTTAACTTTTTAATTCGAAGGTACTGCGTTCCTCCTTGATCAATAATCGGGATTCGTCTTTCGCAGTCCGGCTAGCAGCCCTTCTCAACAGAGCTCGTCTTCGGGGGATCTTCCTCCGGAGATGATGGAGAGCGAGACCCCACCCACCTCTCCGGCTCATGAAGCGGGCGACACCGAGGTGTCGCCACGGAGGAGTCTCGATCCGCCGCCGAGGCCACGCGCCACCGCCCGAGCCCGGAGCGTTTGGCTCCCACGGGGCGGCGGGAAGGGTCCGCATAGTTCGATATCCGCCGGACGTGGCATCGACGGGTTTATCGGAGCGAAGCACGCTTGAAGGAGCACCGCCATTAATGAGCGCGGTGCTCAGGAAGATTTCATCCGCTACAAGCGGTTTGAATGAAGCATTTACAAGTCTGCTAAGAGGCTTTGAGGTATGTAGTGAAGAATATACTGTTTTTGGCTGTGAGGCACACATTAGGTGTCCTCCATAGATAGTAGCCCCTGAGACTCTGGTTGCCCGCCCTAGGCGGCAAACGGGGGATCATAAATCAATGACTACGCTGCAAATACGTGTAGGTACCTGTGGGTCCAGCCGCCGGTCAGTCCGTTGAAGTTGCCAAACTAACCAGGCAGATTGGATCGATTGATGCCGATATCACGCTGGTGAACGAGCGGCTGGACAAATCACAGGGTATGTGCTCTGCCTTCCTTTGTATAGGAAAATATGGAGGCGGCATGATATTAATGTAATATGTTCGTACTGCACATGGTGCTGCTGCCGTGGAGGCCCTGAGGGCGGAATTGTCCAGGCCAAGGAACAAGCTCGGGTTAGCAATGCGGCTGCCCTAAAGGCGGCTGAAGACTTGAGAGCCGAACAGGCTGCTCATCGCCGAAGCGAGGAAAAGATAGCCGAAATGGCTGTTGAGTTAAAAATGCCGCTATCGTATGAGCTCCTTAAAAGGAGCATAAGGATAGTTCGCCGAGCTGGACAAGGCACTTAATGCCACCAAGGAATACGGGCGCGGGCCAGGTGCGCTGGAGGAACTTCAACAGGCCGGTAAAATCGCGGCCGAGGCTCCTACATGCCGCGGACAAAGTTTTTCGATCCGGCACGCCCTCGGATGGACGCTGGAGTCCTCGCGGATGCGATGCGGATTTGGCAAAGAGTACACCGACGCTGCCAAGTTCTTCGAGGATCGGGTGATAAGGAAGTGGAGAAGCTTTTCGGTCGCAATTCAATGCTCCCACTCGCCCGCTGCCATTAAATGACAAGATGGCTGCCAGAGCGGAGCTTCACACAGCTGTCCGGTCTTGCAATGCGGTTCGTGATAGACCATCTTTTGCCGAAAGGGCCTAAGCCGGATCTGTTACTTTGTCTTGGTGCAGCAATTCCTTGGGGCCGTGCCTCGGATCGACGCCATGAGGAGGTCGGCGTGCATAGAGGGTGCACGAATGGCTCTTGCCCGCGTTAAAGCCTATTGGACGGATATGGAGGCCACCATTATAGCGACCCAAGATCCGGCGGGGGGCCAATATCCGGCCAGCACTACTTGATGCAGGTCACAGAAGGTGCCCGCCTAATAGAGGCGCAGTGCTCGAAGAATGTCTTATTCGAGTGATGAATCGAATCATTGTAAGGACAATGTTCACTACAAAAAAAAAGACACATCCGTGACATTTTGGGCCGAACAAAAAAAATTATGTCATACATATGACACTTCTATGACGATAATTGTGACAAAACCCGGTATCATCATAGATGTCGTGGGCTCCTACTTATGACAAAAATCATGACAGAAAATGGGCTTTTCGTCCCGGGCGGCCGGAGACGTAGCTGCATGACATTCTTTGGGCCGCCCATGACGGAAAAACCGTGGTAGAAGCGAGGGGAGGAAAATTTCGGGAGTTGCCGTTACGGTGGGAGGTCGGGCGGAGCGATGCGCTGCTTTCTCAGACGCGCGCGCGCATGTGTGCGTAGGCGTTGGCTCTAATCAAGCCGAGCGAGGCGTTGGGCTCGGCGAACCCGAAAGCGACAGACCGCAGCTACGCGTTATTGAACCCGAGCGATCGATCGATGGCTGTGAATCGAACCCGATGGAGCGATTCTTCGCTATCGCCGCTAATCAAGCCGATCAATGCTGCCTCTGGGATGAACAATGAGTGTTGCGGGGGGGGGGTGGATGAACAGTGAGCGATGGCGTTGCCTCTAGATGAACAGGAACCCGTGGTGTGGAGGGATGGATGAACAGTAGACGGTGGAGGGGTGGCCGTGGAGGGGTGGTTGAACAGGACCCCGTGGTGTGGAGGGCTGGATGAACAGTAGACGATGGAGGGGTGCCCGTGGAGGGGTGGTTGAACAGTAGCTGGTGGAGTAGCGCGCGGTGGAGGCTGGATGAACAGGAGCCCGTGGAGGCTGGAGGAGGTCGACGGTAGCCCGTGGAGGCTGGAGGAGGTCGACGGTGGAGATGAACAGTATCCCGTGGAGTCCTGCTTGCGGCACGCCACACCCTCCCGGCGAACAGACCCTGTTTCGACCGTAGGGAGGTCCGCTTCGTCCGCTTTTGCGGTACACCACACCCTCCCGATCAACAGGACCTGCTTTGACCGTAGGAGGTCCGTTTCATCCGCTTTGGCGGCACGCCACACCCTCCCGATCAATAGGACCCCTGTTTCGACCGTAGGAGGTCCGCTTCTCCGCTCCACAAGACGTCAGCCTCGCTTCATCGCATGTTCCGCCCAAGCCGGTTGGCTCCACGCTGCCTGTTGCCTCCCGGCGAACACGACGCATTCCGTTGCTCTCCCGGCGAACACGACGCATTCCGTTGCCTCCCCATGAACACGACGCATTCCGCTGCCTCCCCATGAACACGACGCATTCCGCTGCCTCCCCATGAACACGAGCCCTCGCTGTGCGTGATGCGCGATTAGGCGCTCGAGACCCGCCCGTATGTACACATATGTGGTCAGATTTTCTTTCTTGCACCCCGCCGCAGACGACGCAGTACATGCTATGTGCGCGCCTCTACTACGACACACGCGGCGCCTCTACATCGACCAAGATATATGTACGCACAAGTTCGCGACCAGAATGACAACGCTATGTACGCTTCGACCAGGTGGGTCCCGACCGCCGCAGTTCCTTGCGTATAAAATGTAGCTGGTGGGTCCCAGCAATGAGGGGCGAATCATTTTTTCCGGACGCACTTCCTTTGCGTGCGAAGATGTAGCTGGTGGGTCCCAGCAATGTGGGGCGAATCATTTTTTGTCCGGACGCACTTCCGTGCGGCGAAGATGTAGCTGGTGGGTCCCAGCGATCGTGGGGCTAATCGCTTTGTTTTTTTTGCCCGCACGCACTTCCTTGCGTGCGAAGGTGTAGCTGGTGGGTCCCAGCAATGTGGGGAAATGTTTTTTCTAAATATGGTGGCCCGTCCGTGGGTCCCCGCTGTCCGTGGAGGAATAATTATTTTATGCGTAATAAGGAGGCACTTCCTTGTGCGGTCAGGACCCGGTGTCGCCTCTCCACGTCTGATCCACCTCTGATGGAAGTCGTTCCTTGACCGCGTTGACCATGCTGCGCCGAGAGCACCAGGGCGGTGGACGACGGCGAGGCCTAGGAAGGGGATGACGCGGAGCCGGGGCAGACGCGACAGTGGATGCCCATGCGTAGAGGAGTACGAGGGTTCACTGTTTCGCTGCGGTGTGAGGTTGCCGTCGCCGCAGAATAACAGGGGGTGTGGGTGAGTAGAGGGATGGCCTGGCCAGAGGTGGGAGTAGTAGGGGGCGGTGAGGCCTCCGCCGCATCGCGGCCGGCCATGGGAGGCAGGAGCACGAGGCACGACGGCGCTGGTTTGGGCGGCCGGAGCAAGAAGACCAGAGGTTGAAGAAGCACTACGGCCGTTGGATGGACATCGACGGTCACTAGAGCTAGAATCGTGCATATTGACTAAGTTGACAAAGCCCTCCGTCCCGCCAACTTAGTAGGCCCACAAGTCAGCCTCGCCACTATACCGGGTCCCAAATGATGTGGGGAGTATTCATTTTTTTGTGCGTAATAAGGAGGCACTTCTCATGCATTTAAGATATAATCTAGTGGGTCCGAGCTGTCGAGCCGGCCGGGAGGAGGGAGCAGCAGTCCAGGCCGGGCGCTTGTTTGAGCGGGCCGCAGCAGGAAGAGCAAAGATTTAAGAAGCACGACGGCCGTTGGATGGCCATCCAACAGTCACTGCTTGTGCGTCAACCTTTTTATTAGGAAAGACTCAAATCTGTGGAAAACAGCATATAGCCCATCTACCATTATTTTTAATAATTTACAGCCCATTTGCTAATTCTTAAGGTTTTTTTTGGAGCCCATATTCTTTTGTTAGCATTACAGCCCATATTGTGGCCACGGTTAAAAACTTATACGAAATTTTGCATATTTCAAAAGGGTCCGAACTGTTTTAATCCCAAAATTTCAATCACATTCAAACTGATTTTAAAAATAAATGTATATCAATATAAAATCCAACAAATTCTCCACGCATAAAAATTAATGTAATTTAAAATCTCAAAATGAAAAAAGATATTTGAAACTAACTATCGGTTTGATGTGTTTTAAAATGTATAGCCCATTTCTCATTATCGATGGGCCATTTTCTCGCCACCAATGAAAGCTCTCCTCGTCTTGAAAGATTTGCAGCCAACAGGCTCGACAAAGTGACTTACTTGGCAAATCACAAAAAACTGGGTTGTGGCGTGGACCCAGCTGTCAGCCTCTACACGTCAAGATATTCTCCCGATGGAATGTCGTTGACCACATTGACCACGCCCGCCGAGAGCACCAAGGCGATGGACGACGACGAGGCCTAGGAAGGGGACGACGCGGAGCCGGGAAGACGCGGCGGTGGATGCCCACGGGAGAGGAGTACCAGGTTCCTTGGTTCGGCTGCGGTGTGAGGCTACCGCCGCCGCAGGCCTGGCTAGCGGTGGGAGTAGTAGGGGCGATGAGGCCTCAACGGCAAAGACAGCCGCCACCGGAGGCAGAGCAGGTGGTCTCCCGACGCTGGTTTGGGGGTGGTGCAAGAAGAGCAGCGATTGAAGAAGCAGCAGGACCGCTCGATTCAAATCCAACGGTTATCGCTGCTAGAATCGCTTTGTTGACTAAGTTGACAAGCCTGCGACTGGCGCCAACGTAGTAGGCCCTGTGTCAGCCTCCCAACCGTGTGCCCCGGATGTCGATGGGAGGAATCATTTTTTCGCGAATAAGGAGGCAGTTGATTTAAATGCGGCCAGGCCAGCGGAGGGAGTATGGTGGGTCGGGGAAACCTGCCCGCATCACAGCCGGGCCACAAGAGGAGGGAGCAGCAGTCCACCGGCGCTAGTTTAGGCGGCCGGAGCAGAAGATCGAGATTGAAGAAGCATTGCGGCTAGAATCGTGTGTTCACCGACAAAGCCTTGCGTAAACAAGTCAGCCTCAAATCTGTGGCGTGTACAGCCCATTTGCTATTATTTTTATAATTTTTACTCATTTTCTAATTCATATGGAATTTATTGCAACCCGTTTTCCATTTTTAGAATTGTCGGCCATTTTCTGGTCAGTACCAGGGTCAAAAAATTAACTAAATATGTGGGAAATTTTTGCTGGGGAACGAAATATTCTTAATCCAAAAATTAATAGCCATACTAAAAAAATTAAAAATAAGTTAGTACTATGTCATGTTAAATCCAATGAAATACGTATAAGATATCAGTGAAGAACAAAATTCAAAAAAACTAATATCCCATTTGCTCGTCTTGAAAGATTTGCAGCCCAGTAATTCAGAGAAAACAAATAGGCCTAGCTTGGGTATTCTTCAAAAAGAAATACTAGGCTACCTATTTTCCCAAAGAACTGGTGCATGAGCATTTAGCTTTATTTATTTATTTACTTATTTATGTTTAGGGGACCATGAGCATGTACCTGGGCCGGATTCATGTGAGAGCCGCCCTTCCAGATTAATTATGGGCTTCTATTGGGCCTTCATCAATGGGCTGCATGTTATCAACAAGTGGGAAATGTGTTCAGATGAAAAATAGTATGAGCTACGTGACGGTATGGGGCACTAAAGGATCGAACTGCAACGACTTCCAAAACATTGTGTTTGTCGCTCTAACAACACATTTATATTCAACCAATGTATTTAAATATACTACTGATTGTACATTGAAAACAGCAAAGCAGCAACCAGGGCTGGGGTGCAAAGCGAGAAGCAGGCCGTAATAGTGAAGACGCAGATCTCTCTTCCAAACCAAACATCAGCCATCATTACAAAAGGGCTACCAAAAAGAACAAGTGTATGCATCAAACTAAATAAAGATCCTACTACACCAAGTGTGCGCGATCTAACTAAGCGGCTCGCTTAGACGTTACTATTTATTAAGTTGTGGAGATTGGGTGACGGCTTGAACCAGATGGGTGCCTGACGGGGGAAACTCCAGCCAGCAGGTCGAAGTCTGATACTTGCGACCCTCTCTCCTACTTTGGGCTGCAGAGCGTGGCGGCACATATCAGGGTATGGTGCATGCAGAGACGCATGGTACTCTATGTACACACAGTTTTGCCTGATGAACGAAACCGTGTTGCCATCATGATCCTTGCCGTCGGTTATCTCCTGGTTAATCGGATAATTCAGTCCGACAAACAGAGAGCGTGTGCCAAGGCTACTTTCCAGCCTCCAGTCAAAAATTCCTGAAGGCCCAGAGAAGCTGGCCCTGCTCAAAGACCTTGTAGTGACTGTAATTGTATTCCGCGAAACAACACGTCCGGTACGTGCGAGCGATCATCAATCTTTCACCGTCGTTCGATCGAGCCAGAACCACCGCAATCGCCATGCCGCTTTTCTTTGAAAGGTTCGGGATTAGGAAGGGTAGGGACACCAAAGCGCCTACAACATCATATCAAGTTGAGTCAAATAAAAAGGGTTCTTGATTTAGTCAATCTTAAGAACAACATGTTATGAGCATGAATATTTTTTCAGTAAATGTTGACAGAATATAAGCAAGCCATCATGATATCATAGGAAAGTAACATACCGTTGTAACAGCCGCTTGTAGCGATGATCGGAGTAGGCCAGCAATACGTCCGCCATAGAAGGAGTCGACAACAGAATGAAGCCCTTGTGTTCAATGGCATCGAGAACCATGGAGGATGTATGATCCTCGCGATGGACGTGCAGATGTATCCACTTACCGTAGTGACCTGTCAGATAGGCGAGACCGTGGTTGAAGAACGCAATTAGCCTGAAATCTTTATAATTCCCAGATCTTGTGGGCACTTGGCAGATTACAACCTTGAGCAAATCAAACTTGGTGTCATGTTGGCTCTTGAAGATTTTGAGTATTCGGGGTCATGTGCCAAAGCAAAGGTAGTGTTAATCGAGGAAGGGGATCAATCACCGGTGTAGACCTCCACAAGCATCCAGCTGCCGCGACCGTCGACGCACCACCATCCAAGACGTGTTCATGCCGACCAAAGACATACCGTTAATGTAGCTGAGGCCGACGGGATCGGATCGCAATGAAGGGGTTGATGCTCGCCACCCCACGATCGTTATGTCGCGTGAACACCCGTTTCAAGATCAGCGGCATCAAGACGCAAGGAGCTGGCTTAAAAGCTCCGCCCCGAGGGCTTTGAGTAAACGGTACAGCCTCGACGAGCACGCCGTGAGCGGCATGGTATCGAGATTGTCCACACGCGAAACAATGAGCTTGATTACCTCTGTGGGGAGCGAATTCCAGCCACTCTTTTCGGCGGACGCTACTCGGTTCTGCCATTGTTAGTGCTTGGGTTTGGACGAGGGGAGGCGCCTTAGCGGGATGGAAGCTTGGACGAGATTATGTGCGGACAAAGATGGAGAAGCTTAATATGTGCTGCGGAAGTGGACGGTGATGATGACTACAAAGACGCCGCTTGACTTACGAGACACATACCAGCAGCGCGAGGGTCATATCGATGCCGCATAACTTGCTTGAGTGATCACAAGATCTGGTACTCCCTACAAGTACCTACTACGAAGATTATGCCCTAGCTTGCTAGAGTAGAGTAGTAGAGTAGGACTCTGCTCTACTACTAGCACCGGAGGAGTAGTATATTCTAATCTAAAATAGTTACAAACTTCGATGCCCGATCGTGGAACGACTATGAACCGTGCTCAAAGACCGTGTCTACGTGGTGTTTGGACTTATATGCAAAAAATAGCAAGATGCCCGTGCATTGCACGGCACACCATCATCACCAACTCGGTTTTTTCTCTACTCCTACTCCTATAAAAGACTCAGTTGGTGATGATGGAGGCGAGGAGGCGTGTTCAGCCGGGCGTGCAGCGGACGGCGCAGCACTATTCGATTTGTTATAAAATACTTGTAGAGATAGAGACATAGGGAGGAGCACAAGGTAAGGCCTTATCTATAAATGTGGAGAGAGGTGCGGGTATCTTTTGTAAAATTGTCATAGTTGGCTTTATATCCTTCAGATATAGATCGGACGGTCCATATTACAAGATGGCAGGCAAACCATCATCACCAACTCGGTTTTCTATAAGAGTAGATATATATATATGGCATGGTTAATATTACTTAATAGTATAGCCAACTATTGACTATAAGAAAGTGCCATGTCATCTGTAGCCAACATGTATAACAATCGACACTCAAAAACTAATTCTTAAAGATCATTTCTTGTAAAGCACAATAAGTGCTATTTCTTCACAAGTTTTGGATGCAGGTTGAACAGTTGAACGCTTTTGTTTGCAAAAGATACCTTTTTATCTACTTCACCCGGATGTTTGTGAGCTCTAGAGATGAGATAATATCCGAAGAAACCTATCGATACCCGTTACACATGAGATGACCCCCAATCAATGCATTTCACTCTTCGGTGCAAAGCATGGGCACCTTACTACTATAGATTAGTACGACCAAAAATTGAACTAACATTATATATAGTACGATAAATACTGATGCATGTCACCTAAAATTATATCATTCAAAACTATGTTCAAATATGAATCCAACGATATAGTTTTTGTTGACATGCACTAACATTTTGTCGCTTAAATCTTCACCAAATTCAATGGGGACTAATAAACCACGACCGATGTAGTACAAGTGTAGAGGGTGGCGCTGCACGGGAGTCTCACCTCTCACCCGCTCATGGCGCGCAAGAAGCCGCCATATCACAAAACCCAACCACTCCCAATAATAAATGGCCTGGTAAAATAAACGGACAAGCAACCATCACATCCCTCCGTCTTTTTTGCATTTCATCTCTCTGCATTTACGTTCTCCGATTCATCTCGCATGCTCGATCCGTAGCTACTACTCCTAGGGCCAGTTCCTTTGGCGGCTTCCCCAGCTTTTCCCACAAGACTAATTACAGTGGAGAGTAATAATAAGGCGCCTCACTCATTTATTTGGGCTTCTAAGCTACTACTCCGTCCTGGTTTATTCCTCACCATTGTAATTTGTGCTAAATTTTGACCAAAGATTTAACTGATAAAATGTTACTCAAAACACTTAGGCGCGGTGCATCTAGGTGTGCAAGTCATCTTACGAAAACCAAATAATCCGAAAACACTTAGGCGCGGTGCATTAACTTCTACCTCATTTCTTGTTTCTTGACATATCAACCAATAAGAGATAAAGAGTGTGCATGCTTTTAATGACTTGAGATATCAAACACGACATGCAGTGGTTAGTTCATTGCATGCAATACTATTAATTAGCAAATAAACATTAACGCTTTCGTTTTCTCCTCCTCCTTGGTCACGGTGCACAGAGAAATAACCACGAGAAGGAAGCTAAAAGTAAACAATCAAACGAGCATTTTGCATTTGTTTTGCATTGAATCGCTTCACAAGCTTGACTATTGATGTTTTTCCACTTTTACAAAAACCGCATCGTAATGTTCAAACGTGCATTTGCACGCACATAAGTAATAGTAGTACTCCCTCCGCCTAGGTGTACAAGTCTTCCTCCTTCTTGGTCACCGTGCACAACCAAAGATGACTTATTGACCTGGACGGAGGGAGTAGCACAATCCGCAAGCATATATCGAGAGAGACGTAGTCCGATAGTATATAGTAAAGTTTGTGCTATATGCACGCATTTGCAAAATGCGTAATAATACACAACGCTTCTAAACTTTCCCTTTACATACTTAATTAAGGACGCTAAAATTCCTGAACGCTCGATTTATCATTTGCGTACCCAAAACTAATGAGATCGCCTTACAAAACAAAAATTATACTCCTCCTAAAAGCCACGACGCCGCAGGAGCGCTATGCGGCGCGCCACGAAGTGCCCCGTGCACGACCGTTTTTCAGCGCCGACACAACGCCTCTTCCTCAGCCTCGCAACTCGCGAGGTGATGATTGGCGGCTTGTCCGGGGCGAGCGCGATCTCACCGGTGTGGTGATCCGCGCCAACAGTACTCCTCCTGGCTGGAAGCGTGCACCGTCCACGCATCGCCAAGCGTAGATGAGGCGCTTGGGCCCGACCGCACTCGGGGCATCGGCACGGGCGCCCTCCGCCACCCTCACGGCCCTCGCACGAGCCTTCCGCCAAAGAACCAATTGCTTGACTCTCTCGACGCGACATAGATCTCCCGAAAGCTTGTTGCGTGGTGCGCTTCCCTTCCTCGGCCTTCTTCTCCGCTCTATTTTGGCGCGCTCTGCTGAGGCAAAGCCTCCCACAAGGCGACATCCATTTCTTTCCAAAGCTCCTCAAGGCTGGGGGCTCGGCGCGGCGCGGGCGTTTTCCTCAGAAGGGAGCCGATGCGTCCTCCGACGCTGCTGCGTGCCGGGCGAGATTGAGAATGCCGACGCGCCCACCTCGACGCCGCCGCGGCGAGGAGCGGAATGCCGACGCGTCCTCCTCGACTAGTGGCGGCGAGGAACGGAACGGCGACGTGTCGCGTAGCGGCGAGGAGCGGAACACCGACGCGCCCTCCTCTACTAGTGGCGGCGAGGAATGGAAGGCGACGCAGGATCGTCCGCAAGGTGCAGCGAGGGGCTCCTAGGGCTTGGGAGGGGAGATGCCATGGTGGTCGATGTGAGAGGGAGGGGGAGGAGATAGCGATGAACGTGAACGTGAGGGGGAGGAGATAGCGATGTCGTGGGAGGCGCAGTATTTATAGCGAGCAATGGCACACCTACGTAAGATATGGACTGAAGTTGATCGACTTAATCGTAGTTTCATTGCGCCATCGACATGTGGGCCAAGACACCGCTGGGCCCGTATGTCGCTGACCCAATGCACCTGAAGTTAAGTAAAAGCTACGTGGTCATATTTGTTGGAGTAAATTACGGGGGAGCGAAGGGGTGGAAATATTGCTGGTCACAACGGATTGGACGAGCGTGGGGGGAGGAGAGTCATGCATGCAGATTTTTTCACACGGGGTGGAGTGGTGGGACCGCCAGAGGGAGAAGGAGAGTTTGGCAGGCATATTGTTTCCACACATGGAGAGGAAAAGATTTGGAGACGAACGGGCTTCCTGCAGGTATGGGGAACGGTGCATAATAAGTCATCTTGCATGCCGGGCTAGGTATAGTCTCAAGTCATTAAAAACATACACGCCCCACACATGTTCATATTTCAAGGTGCACTAAATTATTGCATGTGATGGTTAAGGCTGGCCATCATGGTGGTATCTTAGCTGGTACACGGGAATAGCAAACATGCTGATATGGCAAAGAATTAAAGAAGAGAGGGGGGTTAGACTACCTAGTGTTCATGCATGCATTGGTAAACACATTTTTTTGTGAAGAACGACACAATTAGTTGAGTACTTTTGCAGACTTCAAAAACTATTCCACCGCCTCTACTATCTTGCTAAGAGTAGGTGAAATTTTTTAGTCGAGCCCTTTAAACTAGAAGGGAGGTAGTGGTACTGTAATAGCTAGGTGTGTAAGTCATCTTACGAAAACCAAATAATCCCACAACACGTAGGCGCAGTGCATTAACTTCTACCTCGTTTCTTGTTTCTTGACATATCAACCAATAAGAGATGAGGGTATGCATGCTTTTAATGACCTGAGACTATCAAACATGACATGCAGTGGTTAGTTCATTTCATGCAATACTATTTAATTAGCAAATAAACATTACGTCTCTCATTTTCCTCTCCTCCTTGGTCACGGTGCACAGCCTAAGATGACTTACTCACCTAGACGGAGGGAGTATCAACATTCACAATGTCAAATCAATATTTTTACACTCATTATAAAACGTAGTTATTATACTCATTATAATCGTATTGTAGATATTGATATTTTTAGTATAAATTTGGTCGTGGATTTCATTGATGCTGTCAAAGCATGGAGGAAGTGGAGCTTAGGGCTTGCATTGCCGGTCTCTACATAGGTATTTTCTTCATAATCCTGTAATTTTAGAGACTGATTGCGCTTTTGTGGTAGCGTCTCTTGCATCGGGGACTATGACAGTCTGCTATGCGTGACTCAAGATGAAAGCGTTGAGCATCTCAAAGTTGATCAACAATCTTCAATTGTCAAAGATTAACCGTTCAGCCAATAAGGTGGCACACTTAATCGCTAAGTATAGCTTTGACAATAGATTAGATGGTATTCTTGTAAATAACGTTCCGCCCTGTGTGGTGAATATTGTATCGAATGAGTGTACTGGTGTGGCTGGTTAATTAATATAAGGTGGTGCTTAAAAAAGTATATATTTGGTCAAACACTTTGCAAACGGTTGACGGGAGTAAAAAGGACCAGAGGGAGTATCATGCATGCGGAGTAGGCAAAAAAAATTGCCCATTTTTAGCCGGTGTAACATCCCAAATTTTCAATTTGGAATGTTATACATAGGTCATCTATGCATATCATATTTTATTGCATCTTCGTTCCGCAATCCTCGAAATCCTAAGCAATTCAAGGACCCTCGGAGAGAGTTGGGGATTTTCTGAATTTTCGTATTTGATTTTATAAAATAATGAAAACAAGGATTTTTTATTTTAATTATTTTTCTCTCCGGAAAATATTTCTTATTAAAATAAATGAGAGGAGATAATATGACTTCTCCAAAACAATTAAAATATTGGAGGAAAAATTTTAAAATCATTATTTGGATTTTATTTGAATTTATTTGGAATTTTATTTGCCCTAGAAAAATTTGCATGTTTTAAAATTGCATTTTAGGGGCTAAGAAAATGTTCACCTCGCCCTAAATATTTCATTTAGACGGTGAAAATTTATTTTGGTATTTTTAGATTTTATTTATTTTTCTAGGATTTTCTAAGTTCATAGAAATTTATTTAAAAAAAAACTTCAGACCTGGACCGGGTCAGCAGCCCACCAGCCAAAGTGCCAAGCCGGCCCAAGCCGTCGCGGCCGCCTTCCTCCCGCCGCCACAGAGTTCGGTCGGACTCACCGCCGCCGCCTGCCCCTTCCCAAGCCGGACCGCCCCAACCTATAAAGCCGCAGCCTCTAGCCACCACCCACCACCACCGCCACCTCCCAGAGCCCGAGGCGAGCCCGAGCCCCGCCACCGCCCGAGCCGCCGCCGCCTCCCGTCGCCGTCTGCCGCCTCCCGCCACCACGAGCCGAACCACGCCGCGTGAGCCGCCGCAAGACCCGCCGCCGGAGGTAGCCGCCGGATCCGAAACTGCCGGTTTTTTTAATAAACCATTCGGTTTATTTTTTTTCGAAACCCTAGTTGCGTTTTTTTATATAGATCGGTTTTATTCTCCAGTTTATTTATTTAGCGAGCGTTCGCTCGTTCGTTCGTTCTAACGAACGCGTTCTTTGTTTAATTTCAGTTAACGAACATTCATTCGTTAAACTGTTCATCGCTTTTCTTTTTATCGGTTTTATTCCGCGATTTTCCTGATCGCGATTTCTGATCCGATTTTCGATCTAGTATAACTTTTCGCTCGTTTATCAGAATCAGGCGATTCAAGCGCCTAGACTTTCATCTCGAAACCCTCTTTCCGAATAACCAACTCAAACCTGCTTTTGCCTCTTAAAATTTGACCCTAGTTCAGATTAGTAAACGGATCTTATTTCTTTTGCCGTTTGAGTTTCGTTGCTCTGTTTGGTTCGATTCTTTTTGCGAACCGGAGTTCTTAAGTTGAACTCTCCGGTCAACCTCTTTGAGTTGAGTTTTGCTTGTGCATCTTTGTTTGTTGCTTATGTATGTTATTGTTTGCTTGCGATAGAATTCCCGGAGTGCGAAGCGTGTTACTACGAGTCTCTAGGATTCACGGATCGTCAGCAAGGCAAGTAACACTTTGATCATAATCTTTTCATACCCAGTTTTTATGCATTAGTTCCAATCCTAAAACATTGCATGATTAGGATGTCATTAACTTGTGGGTTGGGAAGTAGTAGTTGAGGTAGAACCTATTGCCCTATTATTATCAAACCCTTGGGAGTTACTTCTATGCTTGCTTATTTATTGCTATGCTATGCTCGTAGACGTGGATTGGGTTTGAGTGTATTCCATGACAGATGTGAGATTGTTAATTAATGGTTCAACTTAAGGTGGCAACTTAAATACACATCTGGGTGGATTGAGGCACCTGGGGAACCTAGTGTTGTCTGTTTTTTTGGAAATCCCGGGGTACCCGTGTGATCTTCCTATGGACCGCCACCAAGGCTCAAAGGGAACTGAGATTATTCATGCTAGAAACTTCCATGTGCAGCCACAAGCTATTATGGGCTCTAGCATAGTTGAGTAAGTTACGTGAAGCTCTTGAAGAGGTAGATCAGCAGGTAGTGGGTTTTGTAGGTTTGGTATGGTCTATCCGGAGTAGAGAGTTAATGTTTCTGAAAGACTATGTCTGGGTCATCCGTCTCTCAAACACCATGTAGTGCGAGAAATCAACGGAGGCGATCGAGTCTTGTGGGGAAAAGTGCGCAAACCTCTGCAGAGTGTACAATCTAATCATGGTTAGCCGTGTCCCCGGTTATGGACAATTTTGAGTATCTAGTATCTGAGTATTCACATGTATCTCATCACTCTAAATTAATATTGCTGGGATGTTAACTATTCTAATTGGGATTGAGTTGGGGTTGTACCTTCTCAATGATGTTTCAACAACCATGATAGTTAAAATAAAATCTATTCCTTTGTTGTAGGGAAAAATTGGCTTTTCGCAAAAACTATAACCATAGAGCTTTCCACAAGCCATATATGCATGTAGTGATAGCATTATTCTGTTCCTGTTATATCAGGTTATATTGCCAGATATTCCATGTGCTGGCCTGTTTCTCGGCTGCAACGTATTATGTTGCGACTTTTCAGACGAGGAGTAAGGATTCGTTAGGTCGCTGCCGTGCAGCTCAGCTATGCCGCTGGAGTTGATGGACTCACTTTATCTTCCAAGCCTTCCGTTGTTATCGCATTAGATGGCCTTAAGCCATATTATTGTAATAAGTTCTCTTTGAGACATTCGATGTAATAAGTGTGTGATTGCTACTCTGTTATAAATCCTTCGAGTAATCGTGTGTCAAGATTACCGATCCAGGATGGCATCAAACACGAGACTTGACCATCCGAGGTCGGGTCGCTACAAGATGGTATCGAGCACACACCGAGTGTAGGACACGACCACTAAGATAAACCATAGGACACTCTTCTCTACTCATTTCGACTCCTCTCCAGTTTTCCACTCTTTAGGATGACGGAGATGAAGAACAAGTTTGCACAACCGGATGAAGACACACCTTTTGGACGCCATTTGAAGGAAGTCACTAGGTACTTGAACATTGGAATACCAAGCTTCACCGGGACATACAACGCCACTCTACCAGAAGAGGAGCGCTGGATGATTCAAGTACAAGTACCAAGAAGGACGTTCTCGCCAACTTCTAAGCCCATAGAGTTTTCTTTCGAAGCACGCACCTAGAGTTTAGGCAAGAGTATGGCAGCTCACATTACCATGGGACGCATTGGAGAAGTCTACAACAGGGAGCTTAAAGACACCATCTACCAAATATGTGGGCGCCGAGACGAGCAATGGGAAGTAATCAGCACCAAGAAGGATAGATCCATTGCAGCTTTCATTCAGAGCTAAATCAGCACATTCGACGTCAGAGAACCAGACAAAAGTGTACATGATGGAGTTGAAGAAGGCGAAGACCAAGATCATCGAGCTGGAGGAAGAACTCAAGTTTACACGTGATGGATATGAGGAGGAAATCAAGATACTATTGGAGAAGAACGACGATCTAGTCAAGAAGATCGGAGTATTCATGGGAGGATCCGACCGAAGAAGAGGAAGAAGATCCCACTTGCCCGGATAACTACATCATCATCGATTTACACCGATTCCGATCCAAGTGATGATGACTACGAAGATGAAGCTGGAGCAGACATCATGGAGTCTGCCACCGATCAAAAATATTAGATGACCACCATATATTAGTAGTATTCCCCCATGTAACCAGTAGTAGCTGAGCACTTTTGCGATAGTCCTAGACCATTGTATGCCCTTGCTTGATTGATTGAGTGAAATGATTGTGTTTGCCTCATATGCATATGGGTAGTGTTTTCTCACTAGACCTTTTTCTATTCTAATCTCTTCCATCTAAACCCATCAGATGCCTCCGAGACGTGACCCCGGTTTTATTTTCCCATCGGAGCTCACCCAGTTGATCCAGCAGCAGAATGCCTTGATGCAATTGCTAGTTCAGAACCGGGGCAACAACAACAATAACAACCCGCCGCCAAAGGGACAATTTAGCCTGTTTTTCGAGGTTACAACCGCCGGTGTTTTCCAAGAGCACCGAGCCAATAGTTGCTGATGATTGGCTACGCCGTATTGGAAGGGAGTTAACCACCACAGATGCACGGATGTTGAGAAGGTGCGCTTTGCCGCACATCAATTGGATGGACCAGCAGCCTCATGGTGGGAGAATTACACAGCTACTTTTCCTATAGCCAATGTCACTTGGGACCAGTTTCAGCAAGCCTTTCAGACGCCCATGTTTCAACCGGAGCCATGCAGATGAAGAAGCGCGAAGTTTCGCAACTTATGTTAGGGAACCGTGATCGTGGCCCAAAGACGTGGATGAGTTTAGTAAGTTATCACGCTATGCCCCGATGACGTGGCTACGATGCCGCCAAGGTGAGAAGTTTATGGAAGGGTTGAACGATGAGATGAGCATGCAGTTGATGGTGGCAACTTTCAACAACTACCGTGAGTTGGTAGACAAGGCCCTCATGATTGAAGGAAAGCAGCAACAAATTGAGAGTCGAAGAGGAAGTATGGACAAGGGAAGTACAACTCAGAGCTCACCGAAGCCTCGCTTAACCCCGAACTCCGGAGGACTTGTTCATAACCATGGAGGCCATAACCATACTTGAGGAGGATCGCATAACCACAATGGTGCGAAGAATGGGAATGGGAACGGAGTTAATAACAATCAGAACCGCCCAAACCCATCTACACCCACCAAGAGGGACTTAAGCCAAGTCACTTGCTTTAAGTGCGGGAAGACAGGGCACTATGCCAATGAATGCCCTGAAGGAAGGAATGGAAACGGAAATGGGAGCGCTGGGAAGAAGCCAAATCCATTCAACAAAGGCCAAGTGAACCACGTTACCGTGGAGGAAGTTGAAGAGCAGCCGGACGCAGTAATAGGTAATTTTTTGGTTAAGTCATTTACCGCTATTGTTCTTTTCGATACTGGTGCATCGCATTCATACATATCAAGGGGATTTGTGGATAAGTTTAAGCTACCAACCCAAACCCTTAGAACCCCACTTTTAGTGAGCTCGCCTGGAGCAGAGTACATGGCTAGCAGATGGTGCACCCAGATACCCCTAATCATTGGGACCCATGTTTTTCCGTCTGACCTAATTATCTTGGAGTCACAAGGATTGGATGTGATATTAGGTATGGACTGGATGTCAAAGTATGGAGGAAGTATTGATTGTGCTAGCAAATCAATATATCTTACCACCCCGGAGGGAAAAAGGATTAAGTATGTAACCAGGCATGTGCCTAGGAGGAGCCAAGTGAATGCCCTCACGAGAGTTGTGCAGGAGGAGGTGCCTGTAGTAAAAGATTTTCCGGATGTTTTCCCAGAGGAGTTACCAGGCATGCCACCGGATCGAGACATCAAGTTCTTAATAGAGTTATTGCCAGGTACAGGGCCAATATCCAAGAGACCCTATCGGATGCCCGCAAATGATCTGGAGGAAATTAAGAAGCAGATCAAGGAGTTATTGGAGAAAGGTTATATTCGAAGGAGTTCAAAACCTTGGGGAGCACCATTACTTTTGGTCGAGAAGAAGGATAAATCCCTGAGGATGGTCGTTGATTACCGAGCCTTGAACGAAGTAACGATAAAGAACAAGTATCCATTACCAATGATCAATGATTTGTTTGATCATTTGCAAGGAGCTAAGGTGTTTTCGAAGATTGATCTACGATCGGGATACCATCAGTTGAAAATTCGAGAAAAGGATATACCCAAGACAGCGTTCACCACGCGATATGGATTATATGAGTATACGGTCATGTCGTCGGATGACTAACGCCCCAAATTTATTTCATGAGTATGATGAACAAGGTGTTCATGGAGTATTTGGACAAGTTTGTTGTGGTGTTTATTGATGACATTATGGTATACTCGAAGAACGAAGAGGAGCACAAGGAGCATTTGCGCTTGGTTCTCGAGAAGCTCTGTGGAACACCGGCTTGTACGCCAAATTCAGCAAGTGCGAGTTTTGGTTGAAGGAAGTTGGATTTCTTGGGCATGTTATATCGAGAGGGTATAGCAAGAGATCCAAGTAAGGTCGATCCGCCATCGAATGGTTGGCACCCACTTCAGCTTGGCGAGATCCGCAGCTTCCTTGGACTCGCAGGATATTATCGGAGATTCATTGAGAATTTTTCCAAACTTGCCAAGCCAATGACTGAATTGTCAAGAAGGATACTAAGTTTAAATGGACAGCAGATTGCGAGGCCAGTTTTCGTGAATTGAAGAAACGGTTGACTACAGCCCCAAAGGCTTGACATTGCGAGATATACATAAGGAGTTTCAAGTGTATTACACGCTTCACGCTTGGGACTGGATGTGTGCTTATGCAGGACGGAAAGGTTGTTTCAGTATGCCTCACGACAACTGAAGCCTCATGAGCTGAATTATGCCACGATGATTTGGAGCTAGCAATGTAGTGCACGCCTTGAAGACTTGGAGACACTATATCATTGGAAACCGCTAGATATGTACACGATCATAAGAGTTTGAAGTACATTTTCACTCAAAAGAGTTAAACCTTAGGCAGAGGAGATGGTTGGAACTTATAAAGGATTACGACATGAAGCTGCACTATCATCCAGAAAGGCCAATGTCGAAAGGTACACCTTGAGCGGTAAGAGTTACGCTAATATCCTTGAAAGTAGAGGACTGCCAAAGGAGTTAGCTGAGGATATTATGGAACTTCGGTTGGAGATTGTTCCAAGAGGTTTCAGTGCAACGATGGAGGTTCAGTCTACATTGTTGGATAAGATTCGGGAAGCTCAGAAGGAAGACAAAGAGATTGCTGAGATAAAGGAGAAGATGAGCGAAGGAAAAGCCAAAGGTTTTCGCGAGGATGAGCACGATACCTTATGGTTTGAGGACCGAGTTTATGTGCCCAATAACCCAGAGCTCAGGAAATTAATACTTCAGGAGGCTCATGACTCACCATACTCGATACACCCCGGAAACACCAAGATGTATTTTGATTTGAAGGAACGTTTCTAGTGGACTGGTATGAAGAAGGATATTGCCGAGTATGTAGCCGTATGCGATGTATGTCAAAGAGTGAAGGCAGAACATCAGAAGCCAGCAGGACTGTTACAGCCTATGCCGATACCCGAATGGAAGTGGGATAAACTTCGCATGGACTTTATCACCGGACTACCCCGAACAAAAGCAGGATATGACTCAATATGGGTAGTAGTGGATCGTTTGACCAAAGTAGCTCACTTCATCCCGGTGAAAACAACTTATACAAGTGCAAAGTTGGCCAAAATATATATGTCCAGGATCGTATGTTTGCATGGAGTTCCGAGGACCATCGACGATAGAGGAACACAGTTTACTTCAAAGTTTTGGCATCGCCTACACCGCACTTTGGGTACCAGTTGGAGTTCAAGATCGATTCCACCCGCAGATGGATGGATGCAGAGAGAGTCAATCAGATTCTGGAGGACATGTTGAGAGCCTTCGCGCTAGACTATGGATCTAGTTGGGATGATAATTTGCCTTACGCAGAGTTCTCATACAACAATAGCTACCAAGCCAGTTTGAAGATGGCATGCTTGAAGCTCAGATGGACGCAGATGTAGAACACCTCCGATGTGGGATGAGGTAGGAGACCGTCAGTTGTTTGGGCCAGATTTGATCAAAGAGTTTGAAGAGAAGGTTAAACTAATCCGAGACAGATTAAAGATTGCTCAGTCTAGACAGAAGAGTTATGCAGATTCAAAACACAAGGAAGTAACCTATGAAATTGGAGACAGAGCCTATCTGAAAGTATCACCCTATGAGGAGCGAAACGCTTTGGAGTTAAAGGAAAACTAGCCCCAAGGTTTGTAGGACCGCACTGTGTTTTGGAACGGATGGGAGAAGCGGCCTACAAGTCGGAGTTACGGAAGGATTGTCGAGTTCACGATGTGTTCCACGATCAGCTTGAAGAAGTGCCATCTTGAGATGGCTGATATACCGCTGAGAGACACAAGGCCCTTGGAGGCGATTCAGTTAGACAATAATTTGACCTATGAGGAGAAGCCAAGTGAAGATTCTTGACTTTGACAGCCGAGTCACTCGCAGCAAGGTTATCAAGTTTTGCAAAGTTCAGTGGAGCCGCCATACTGAGGAAGAAGCCACCTGGGAACGAGAAGATGATATTCGCAAGGACCACCCACACCTATTTTCTAGCCAACCCGAATCTCGAGGGCGAGATTCATCTTAAGGGGGGTAGGTTTGTAACATCCCAAATTTTCAATTTGGAATGTTATACATAGGTCATCTATGCATATCATATTTTATTGCATCTTCGTTCCGCAATCCTCGAAATCCTAAGCAACTCAAGGACCCTCGGAGAGAGTTGGGGATTTTCCGAATTTTCGTATTTGATTTTATCAAATAATGAAAACAAGGATTCTTTATTTTAATTATTTTTCTCTCCGAAAAATATTTCTTATTAAAATAAATGAGAGGAGATAATATGACTTCTCCAAAACAATTAAAATATTGGAGGAAAAATGTTAAAATCATTATTTGATTTTATTTGATTTTATTTGGAATTTTATTTGCCCTAGAAAAATTTGCATGTTTTAAAAATTGCATTTTAGGGCCAAGAAAATGTTCACCTCGCCCTAAATATTTCATTTATACGGTGAAAATTTATTTGGTATTTTTAGATTTTTATTTATTTTTCTAGGATTTTTCTAAGTTCACGGAATTTATTTAAAAAATCACACAGCTCAAGACTGACCGGGCATGAGCCTAGCTGTGCCAGCCGGCCCAAGCGCATGTGCCACCGCCTTCCTCCTCGCCGCCACAGAGTCCGGGTCGGACTCACCACCGCCGCGCCCCTTCCCAAGCCGCCCACAACCTATAAAGCCGCAGCCCCTAGCCACCACCCACCACCGCCACTGCCTCCCAGAGCCCGAGCCGAGCCCGAGCCTCCGCTGCCTGGCCGAGCCCCGCTGTCGCCTCCGTCGCTGCCGCCGCCTCCCGCCACCTCGAGCCGAATCCCGCCTCGCCTGGGTGAGCCCGCCCGCACTCCCGCCTCGCCGAGCCTCACGGAGGTAGGCGCCGGATCTGAGACCGCCGTTTTTTTAAAAACCGTTCGGTTTATTTTTTTTTGAAACCCTAGTTGTGTTTTTTTATATAGATCGGTTTTATTCTCCGGTTTATTTATTTAGGTATCGTTCGGTCGTTCGTTCGTTCTAACGAATGTGTTCTTTGTTTAGTTTCAGTTAACGAACATTCATTTGTTAAACTGTTCATCGCTTTTCTTTTTAGGGACATTTACATTTGTGCCCCTAACTCGAACCCACTACTCAAATTTACCCCTAACTTTTTGATGTGCTCAAATTTGCCCCTAAAAAGCATTTTAAGTCACAGAAATGCCCTTCCATCTGGTCAAAGTTGTTTGACCAAAACTTTGAAAATTCATAACAAATTCATATGAACTTATAAGAATGCAAAATAAGATATCAAAATGTTCATAAAAACAACACCTATATGCACATGTCATTTACGTTCATGACAAAAGCACTCTTTAAAGCTTTTTAGGGTTTATAACATTAAAAACATTAGGGTGAATGCAAACAAATGCACATGTAGGTGAGGAACATAAATGACATGCGCGTATAGGTGATGTTTGTATGAACATTTGGATATCTTATTTGCATTTTCTGACTTTGTATGAATTTGTTATGAATTTTCAAAGTTTTGGTCAAACAACTTTGACCAGATGGAAGGGCATTCCTGCGACTTAAAATGCTTTTTAGGGGAAAATTTGAGCACATCAAAAATTTAGGGGTAAATCTGAGAGAGGGCGCAAATTAGGGGCATAAATGTAAATGTCCCTTCTTTTTATCGGTTTTATTCCGCGATTTTCTTGGTCGTGATTTCTGATCTGATTTTTGATCTAGTATAACTTTTCATTGCTTATCGGAATCAAAGTATTCAAGCGCTGGAGTTTCATCTCGAAACCCTCTTCCGAATAACCAACTCAAACCAGCTTTTGCCTCTGTAAAATTTGACCCTAGTTCAGATTAGTAAACGGATCTTATTTCTTTTGCCGTTTGAGTTCGTTGCTCGGTTTGGTTCGATTCTTTTTGTGAACCGGAGTTCTTAAGTTGAACTCACCGGTCAACCTCTCTGAGTTGAGTTTTGCTTGTGCATCTTTGCTTGTTGCTTATGTATGTTATTGTTTTCTTGCGATAGAATTCCCGGAGTGCGGCGTGTTACTACGATGTCTCAGAGGATTCACGGATCGTCGAGAAGGCAAGTAACACTTTGATCATAATATTTTCATACCCAGTTTTTATGCATTAGTTCCAATCCTCAAACATTGCATGATTAGGATGTCATTAACTTGTGGGTTGGGAAGTAGTAGTTGAGGTAGAACCTATTGCCCTGTTATTATCAAACCCTTGGGAGTTACTTCTACGCTTGCTTATTTATTGCTATGCTATGCTCGTAGACGTGGATTGGGTTTGAGTGTATTCCATGACAGATGTGAGATTGTTAATTAATGGTTCAACTTAAGGTGGCAACTTAAATACACATCGGGTAGATTGAGGCACTGGGGAACCCAAAGGTTGTCTTTTTTTGAAATCCTGGGTACCAGCAGTGATCTTCCTATGGACCGCCACCCGTGCTCGTGAGGAACTAAGATTATTCATGCTAGAAAATTCCATGTGCAGCCACAAGCTATTATGGGCTCTAGCATAGTTGAGTAAGTTACGTGAAGCTCTTGAAGAGGTAGATCAGCAGGTAGTGGGTTTTGTAGGTTTGGTATGGTCTATCCGGAGTAGAGAGTTAATGTTTCTGAAAGACTATGTCTCGGTCATCCGTCTCTCAAACACCATGTAGTGCGAGAAATCAACAGAGACGATCGAGTCTTGTGGGGAAAAGTGCGCAAACCTCTGCAAAGTGTACAATCTAATCATGGTTAGCCGTGTCCCCGGTTATGGACAATTTTGAGTATCTAGTATCTGAGTATTCACATGTATCTCATCACTCTAAATTAATATTGCTGGGATGTTAACTATTTTAATTGGGATTGTGTTGGGGTTATACCTTCTCAATGATGTTTCAACCACCATGATAGTTAAAATAAAATCTATTCCTTTGTTGTAGGGAAAAATTGGCTTTTCGCAAAAACTATAACCATAGAGCTTTCCACAAGCCATATATGCATGTAGTGATAGCATTATTCTGTTCCTGTTATATTGTGTTATATTGCCAGCATATTCCATGTGCTGGCCCGTTCTCAGGCTGCAACGTATTATGTTGCAGACTTTTCACACGAGGAGTAAGGATTCGTTAGGTCGTTGCCATGCAGCTCAGCTATGCCGTTGGAGTTGATGGACTCACTTTATCTTCCAAGGCTTCCGCTATTATCGCATTAGATGGCCTTAAGCCACATTATTGTAATAAGTTCTCTTTTGAGACATTCGATGTAATAAGTGTGTGATTGCTACTCTGTTATAAATCCTTCGAGTACTGTGTGTGTCAGCATTATCGATCCAGGGATGGCACTGAAACACAAAGACTTGACCATCTGAGGTTGGGTCGCTATAGCCGGTTGAAGTCTTAAAGGGCGCGACCGTGCGAGGGAAGCGAAGGTCGTGGGAGGCGCGACGGTTGATGGAATTAAATGAAGTTACATCCACGCGCCGGCATGGCCTGCGAACAGGCAGAAGCTATACCGTCAGGCCTACGATATGGGTCTAGTAGACATGACATCTAGTGGGTCCCGCATAGTTCTCGAGAACTCTTTGGGGCTTGCAGCCGTTTATGCACCGGCAAGCCAGAACCCCACACCGCTCAGACGCCCTACTGTCCCGTCTTCTACCTCACAACAGTTCGCCCCGGTCGTCTCCGCCCTTTCACATTAGTTCGCTCCCAGTTTTTATGGGTACAACCGCTCAACTTCTCCTAACCCACCTCCAAAATCCATGGCCTCCCAAATCTCCATGGTCGCCGCTGAGTACCAGGTTAGAGCCGTCACCGGCGATCAGTTCATCGTCATCTACACACGTGGATCCACGACGGTGAAAGCATGGCTTGCTCGCTTCCTACGCATGTTCAACAATTCAACGGATGAGTGGGTCGCTGGGCTAGATGTTGAGTACACCACAGTCATGGGACGAGAGAAGGATCTAAAGGACGAAGAGAGGAAGAAGCCCGCCATGATCCAGGTTTGCGTACATAACATTTTCTTGGTCTACCACATATGCCATGCCGACGTTGAGTGCCAGGATTTTAAGAACTTCCTCAAGGACAAAAGAGTGAAATTCACATCAGAGGCTGTAAGAACGACAAAGAAGTCCTGCGTCTGATAGGTCTCGTTGTAGGCCAGCCCTTCGATCTCTAGAAGGCAAGCCCTGGTGTCCTCCTCTCAACCTTCAATGCTGACCCCGGCAGCAGCCATGATTGATCCTTCAGACGCTAAATGAAGAAACCTCATCACGAAGTTTCATCATGCATGGGAGTCAAGACATTAGATGAAGATCACATCCTGCAGATGCAGCAATGGATGCCTACCTTTGTTTAATTATCTACATGGATTGGATGAAGAAGCGAGCCCAAAGTGTCCGTTCAAGCAAAGAAGCATCGCGAAGAGGAAGAGGAAGAGGGACGAGGACGAAGTCGAGGACGTGGACTCGGACTCAAGTAGGTGGCAGTGCCGTCGCTCATGCTGGTTCTATCGCAGTGTCAAGCTAACTAGTTGCTTAGTTTATTTTCAAGGGTGTGTTGTCTTTGAGGCCCCAGCAGAACTATGTTTATGTTCTTTCTCGTTATTTGAACTGTTTAGTACGTAGAGTAGTACTAGTACTATGTCTTACTACTGTTCTTCTTGCAGTTGGTACTACCGCTCATACCTTCGTGTTCCCACTGTACTTAATACGTTCGTGCTAGTAGTATAATTTGGGTCAGTCTATTTGTGAAAGAAGTTCGACGGAGCGAAGGAAGAAGACGGCAGAAGAGGTGGAAGAAGCCCTTCTAGCCATCCATGTTGCATCAAACGGCTCACATGAGTCGACTGACCCAAATTGCTCCTTCAGATTGCAGGATCAACGTGGCATTCAAGGTCTCAAAGGTAGATTCCGCGTCCGCACCCGGTTTGCGGGCTCGACACGCGCGCGACCGGCTTCCGCCGCGACAGCCACCATGCGCGCCTCCTCCGCGCGGGCGGAGACGACAATGACACGCTAGTTCCTCCTCGCCGGCGTGCTGGAGCACGCGCTCGTCCTCCTCTTCGTACGCTGCATGCATAGACGCGGCTCCACCAGCTGCTCGCGTGCTTGGCAGCGTGGCGGCATGGCGAGGAGGGACTACAGACGACGTGAGCGGGCGAGCCTTCGGCTTCATGGCACAGGGATGGCGGCGACACGGCGGTGATGGGCGAGAAATTGTTGGCCGAACAGGCGGGCGCTGGCATGCGCAACGGCGGCGGCGGCATATTGATGAGTGCGTGTATGGGAGCTTACTTTAGTTTTATATGAGGTTGGTCAAACTTAAAATAAAACCGTACTAGTACACGTAAACATTAGACTTAGGCAGCGCTTTTTTAAGTTAGTACCACAGCCACGATACGGAATCTGTGCAAGCGCGTGAACCGCATGTCACTGCTGGTCGATCGAAGTGCGCCACCGTGTCGCGCCAAAGGACATCCACCGAACCTTTTGTGTGTGTGAAAACAATCCTCTAATATTACTCAACTTTTTTTCCTAGGAAAGTTCTTGACGCTGCAATATTTCCATATATTTGAATTTAGCTCCAGTTTGTGTTTATTTGGATTTGGACGTTTTAGGTGCGCCTAGTTTTTTAATACTTATTTTGTGTTTGTGGACTGAGAGAGAACGTGTGTATGTGTCCATATGTGTGTTGTGGCGGAAGGGCAATGTGGAGACGGTGTGCGTGTGATACAGACATAGAGAGGTGTGAATGTGCAAACGATCATGCATGAGTGAGACATAGACAGATGCCGATACGTTGTGTATACATGAGAGAACGGTCTTCTAGTTTACTTGTGTGTGTGTGTGAGAGAGAGAGAGAGAGGGAGAGAGATAGGAGCATCCGTAACACAACAACCATCTCTCTCAATTCGTCCGTCCCTCGCATGATCGCATGCAACATATGCGTCAACGCGCACATTTTGACACCCTCACTCGGCCCCTGCCCACCTCAAGGCCCGTGCAATCTCTTCTTGAATACCCATTTCTCTCCTTAGGTTTGTTTTCGCTCAATATCTGACACACACACACGCGCGCACACACGCACACACACACACACGCACACAGCACAACACACACACACTCCCCCGAGCACACAATTCATCCCCATCCAAGGTTATACGGCGACCACTCTCGCTTGTGCTTCTTTGCACCCCAACATGCACAACACCTCAATCTTCAAAGAGGGCATCGAGCAGACCGAAGACGGCGACCACACCGCGCTAGAGAATGCGGGGTCATTTGGAAGCAGGGTGATGTGACGACGGCCGACGACTCCTCCCCACCCTCTCTCTCTCTCTTGCACAAAATTACCAATCCTCTCTCCCCGCACAAAATTGTCAATCCTCAACCCATGAGATCCTTCCCTCTCGCCCATGTTTTTCCAGCTCTCTCATCAAACATGTTGTCTCTTCTCCTTCCACGATACAGTAATCATGATATTACATGTCTCCATCTTTCTCACAGACCTAACTTCTTCCTCTCTCTCTCTCTCTCTCTCTCTCTCTCTCTCATTGGGTTTGTCTCCTACTCTCTCGTCCACACACATACAATCTTTCCCGCCCTATCTGCTCCATCTTCAAAAGCTCTCTCTGCACGTTTCATTCACACAATGGGATATGTCAAAATGTTGCTTCTATAATGGCTGATGTAGAGTTTTGGTTGTTTTTGTTGCATCCTACAAAGTAATAACTATGAAATGCATTTAGATTCTCATTTGACTGGGATTATGTGAGTTTGAGCATGTTGTGAAGTACTATAGACATTGTATACATCTTGGGATTCGACAATGATTGTAACTATTGAATTGTATAGACCATTACATTCAAGTCAATAGCCTAATATATTTATTTCACAATTTCAACAAATGATTAGTTCACTACAAACTAAGAAAACAAATGTGTACTCCTCCGCTTTTATTTAAGTCCGCGTATTAGCATTGGTCAAAGTCAAGTTTTGTAAACTCTCAAAAGTTTATAACAAAAAATATTAACATATACAATAACAAATAAATACCATTAGATTCATTATTGAATGTACATCCACATCATACATATTTGTTATGGTAAATGTTTATATTTTATATAAACTTGGTCAAACTTTAGGAAGTTTGACTTGGTCAAACCTAATATGCAGAGTTTACTACTACTACTCGCTAGTTGCTTAGCCGAATCACTCAACACGCCACACGGGAGTCCAAAGTGTCACAAAATTTTGAGGTCGGCGGAAAATCTCCCTGCCCTCATTCGAGCAAAGGGAAGTTACCATCATAGCCTTCGAACAGGCCTACGACGATGCTTGGTAGGGGTTGTTTTCGTAACTTCAGTTCACCCTACCCAGCCAGCCCCACCCCGCACCCGAGTAGTACACCTGAATACTCCCCATTTCTATCCCCACCGCAAAATAGACTTCTCCACGGCACCGCAGCCTTCGTGCTCCTCCCTTTACATCGGCGCACTCGCCCACCGCAGAAAAGATTCGCCTCATCGACGACCTCAGACGCCGTGACTGGAGCCGGTCCACCGTCGTCGTCGAGACGGAGCCTCTTCCCGCATCGCCTTCCACGGTCTCGGATCTGCTTCGAAGCCGACGCTAAGCGCAGTAAGTACCACCGCCGTGGACAATGAACTGACTCGCTGTCGATTATGACTCACGGAGGCCGCCGCCACCATCATTCTCCTCCTCGATTGGTAATGTGTGTATTGAATCACTTAGTAGTACATGTGCAGTTCCAATTTTGTTCATACCTACCCTTCAATTTTCCTGGGTGCTATTGTTCCCGTAAAAGTAATTGGTTATAGCCTCCATTGTCCAACAGAATATCAGCTTGTAATTGTGCATCGCTCCTGTATCGCGCTGTGCTTGGGTAGGTTTTCCATCTGCAACCGGCAGTGTGGCAAATGATGGAAAGGTTTTTAGAACTAGCAAGATGCCCATGCATTGCACGCATCAAGATGCATTTGTATGAGTAGTCTATCTTGTGGGAGAAAAGGATGAATGAGGGAAGGCCTTATTTGCAAATCTGGAGAGGGGTATGGGTATCTTTTTGCAAAATTCCATTTGTTTCCTTCCTATCATCGATATAAATCGGACGGCCTATATTGCAAGAAAAAAAAGTATAGAGAAAAAAAGTAGACAGTAAAGGAAGTAGAGATAAATATTAAATATTAAATATAAAATAAATATAACCGTAGAGAAGAGAGTAGAGATAGCAGACACATCGGGAAAGGATCGCGCGCGCGCGGGAAAAAGCGGTCGGGCGTGCGCTAATTTTGGCGCGCGGCGTCCGGCACGCTTTATAAAATCCAACGCCCTCCCACCGCTATGTGCCTTACCACCGCTCTGTGCCTCGCCACCGCTCTCTCCCCGCTCTTTTTCGCCTCACCGCCGCCGCACCACCATGTCGCCGCGTCGCCGGGAAACTTGGGGATACCGCGGCGTCCGCGCGCGCCCCTCCGGCGGCTTCTCCGCCGAGATCCGGTTCCGCGGGATGTGCCTCGGCCTCGGCAATTTCGACACCGCCATCGAGGCCGCCACAGATGATGCGGGCGGCGTGGCGCCTCCGGTAGCCTCATAGAACATTGAACTTCCCCAACGTGCCGACGCGGGAGCGGGCGCAGGAGCTCGCGCCTCTGCCACAGCTTAGCACCGACGAGGATCGTCGCGACAACCGGAGGCGGGAGCACCATCTCGGCATCGCCGAGATGGACGAGGAAGCCATTGCGCTGTGGCGCCAACACTTCCCGCAGGACATCATCAACGAGCGCGAGTTCTACGCACAAAGGAGGGCGGAGAGGGATAAGAGGAGGGCGGAGCGAGCCGCCTATAGAGAGGACAATCATAAGCGAAAAGCGGACGCTCAATTCAACATGAGGCTAGGAGCATCGTCGCCCTGGGAATCCGACGATGATCGGTATCTTCACGCCTACAGTCAGACGTCGGAGGAGGACATCACCGAGGAGCAGTCGGACGACGAGGAGTAGTTGAATTATCTTTATTGTATCTATCTATGCTGAGAACTATACTCTACTCTCTAGTATCTACTTCTTGATCTCAGCACTGTAAATGCTTTTTTAAAGTGTCGCGTGTTGCGATTCTGTTGGAGATGCTCTAACATGGCAGACGAGTGCTTTAATGTTGCCCACAAGATGCGCGAGTATTACTAGTAGTATTTTTCTTGCCATGTTAAGATTTAGAAACCACGAGTGTGAACATGCAGAGGAGCAATGAAGACCAAACACGGGATATTCGGGACATCTTCAAGGAGCGTGGCAAGTTAAAGAGGAGCTGCACCGAACCTGTAAAACGAGCTTTGGTAAGTAACACACTTTCAATTACTTTCGTTTAGCCTCGTGTTCTTCGATGTGTATATGTTGTAGTTTCTGTTTCTCTTAAGCGTGGTGTTCTTCGATGTGTAATAAGAAGAGTCTTAATCGTCCTAATGCTTTCATTTTTAACTTGATGTTGGAAGTGGGTGTTCTCACCATGTAGTCTGTTTTTATATTTCTTTTCCTTTTGAATTCACTTCTCTGAGTTCTGTTTATCTAGTTTCTACTAAATGGAGCTAGGTTTCTCTAAGTATTGATCTAAAAAAGAAGTAACTTCATGTCAGAATGCAGTTCCTGCAAGGATGGAAGTATGGTCAACCTCGAGATCATGTTTCCAAAATGAGGCTGGATTACACACAAGGTGCCAGTTCCCTAATGATGTTGGATTAGAAACAAGGTGCAAATTCCTAGAAGATGCTGGATTACACACAAGCTAGGTGGAGTCGTCAGCTGTTCATGTCCTCGTGGCATTAGTAAAGGCTGAAAGAAAGCGTGCAGCAGCCCTTGAGAATGTAGCTGAGTTCCTGAAGAAGCAAAAAGAGCAATCAGATGCTCTCTTCACCCAAGCCAAAGAAGAGATGGAAGAAGCCAGAAATAAGCTAGAAGAGGCAGAGCAGGCTAGGCATCTCCTTCTATCTAAAACTGTTGTCAATACAAAATTTCCTTCATAATAGCTAGGTTCAAATGTTTATCCAACAAGATGCTGTAGATGTCGTGCATCTACCGATGTGGCACAAAATGTTTTTTGGGTCATGTAATAACAGCAATTACTTTCCAAACAATAATGTATTTAAGCATTGGACATGGTATAGTTCACGCAAGAAGCCCGACATTCCAAGTCCAACTTCCACATCAAACTCATGTTCACAGATATCTCGCACATTCATACATAATGTCCACAACCATGATTCACTTCAAAGCCAAAAAATGTGAGGAGAGTTATAAATAAAGAAAACCTCTACTAGTTCCTACTACCGGCGAGCACAACAAGTCAAGACCATGCGTAAATTAATTATATTTTAGTCATTTTTGTGTTCTAAAATGCCTGCCGCTCATGGAAGGACAAGTTGCCGCACACGCTGGATTCAATGAAGGCAAGCGGGCAGTCTTAAGTTGGTTGCACGCGGCGAGGAGGCGTGCTCACCGGGCTGCAGCGAAAAGCGGCCCTCTTTATGGCGCTACCGGTTCAATGCCTGCGCTATGAGAGGTCGCGTCCGTGTCGAGCAATCACTCCCTCCAGTCCTTTTTGTTTGGGTATAACAAAATCTCGTTTTCCATTCACATTTTACAAGTAAAATTCATGGACAAACTTTGACCCAAAGTACGATGGGGACTAGTAAACCGAATGGAGGTAGTAGTTTTTTAATCAAAGAAGGGTTTCCTTCCGACATCAAAACCAGCATCTAAATCTAAACCATAGTATTTGCCCTAGAACTACCAGGTTCAACATCTCGTAACATAAACCCATACAACCATACGCCAAGGAGGTACGTAGTACTATGAATTCCATTTTCGCCCATACCAATCGCTCTAAAAACTACTTACTACTTATAACGTGCCATTTAAAATTGGAACTCTTAACCCTCTAAAAACGATATTTTAAACGTGGCTACTCGGTTCTGGGCAATCGGCGAGCCACCGCGCCCAAGTCGTTCACCGTGGTCCCGACCATCAACTCCTACAAAGGTGCTCCACCACGCACCTGTACCCATGAATGCAGCAATCATGCACCTAGGGTTTTAGGGTTTATTTGTTAACGCCGCTTTACATAACACTCATGTGTGCGAGACAGCGAGAGGCCGATGCAAGCGTGCACCTCTTCTCTTCAGATATGTACTCCACCGCTTGTCCGGTGTCCAAAAATTATAATAACTACTAGCAATGTACCAATGCGTTGCCACACGATCAAAGTAGATTAATACATATTCACCGATTTGATAGAAAAAAGTCTAATTTTGAAATACGTATATCACTAAAAATATGTTATGTTTCACTCAAAATATATTCCTTTGGCGGTTTTGATGACATAAGGGAGGCATGTTGTTGGTTTCAAGATTCGAGAAGTGGTATATGTCTAATTTCTACTCTTACTAGCAAGATGCCCGTGCGTTGCAAGGAACATCAAAATCTCGTGGGAGAAAAGGATGAACGAGGGAAGGCCTTATCTGCAAATGTGGTGAAGAGTGTGGGTAAATTGCCATATTTTCCTTCCTATCCATCAGATATAAATCGGACGACCTACATTGCAGGATGGCAGGCCCACTATCATCACCAACTCTATTTTTTATCCCTACTCTTACAAAAAGCATTGTCGGTGATGATCGTGTGCCTGCCATCCTGCAATATAGGCCGTCCGATCTATATCTGACGGATAGGAAGGAAACTATGGCAATTTTGCAAAAAGAAACCCACAGCCCTCTCCACATTAGCAAATAAGGTCTTCCCTCATTCATCCTTTTCCCCCACAAGATAAACTACTCATACAAATGCATCTTGATGTTCCGTGCAATGCATGGCATCTTGCTAGTTGTTGCAAAAAGCCCATGTGTGTGTGAGAGAGAGGGAGAGTGGAGGAGGACGGAGTGCATGTGTGAAAAAGACACAAGTAGTGTGTGTGCGATAGGTATCAGCTTAAAATGAGGCGATAGTGTGTGTGTGCACGATCGAGAGGGCGGTCTCAAGAAGGGAAGAAAAGCTACATAGATACAAGGAGCGAGAGAGAGACATGTATGCGATGGTGGAAGCATGAGTGTAAGGGTGTATAAACCTATCTAGAGGCTAGCTAGTCGATAAATGCTTGTGAGAGAAATACGAGTCGAGGTGCGAAAGCGAGAGTTTTGTGTGTGTGAGAGAGAGACGGTAGTCAGGAAGGGGGGTGGAAGAAGGAGTTCTGTGTGTGTGTTTGTGAGAGAGAGAGAGAGAGAGAGGAGACGGTAGTCGGGGTTGTCTGATCGGTGTCAGTCTGGGATGGAGACGAAAAGGAGACCGCAACAAATGTTGTGTCTACAAGAGAGAGAGAGAGAGAGAGAGAGAGAGAGTAATTTTAGTGGTATGAGTCATATGTAGAGACATATAGGGTGTGTGAGAGAATCCCATAGAGAGAAAGACGAGTGGAGACTGTGTGTGTGGCGGTGAAAAAGAAAGCTTAGGTACCGAGTGATACCAGAGAACAGTAGAGACGTGAGAGATAATGAAAACCGTGTAATGTATAATGATAGGGACAGTGTGACACTTCTCAAGGAAGACGTCGAGAGACCATGTTTGCAAGGATAGGAGAAACATGAAGTGAGCGTGCGGGTGAGCTGGAGAAAAGAGAGTGATGGCTACCTGAAGGAGCATGCATGCGAGAGAGATGGGCGTGAAAGGAGTGAACAAAAAAGGGATTCAAATATTTGAATTCGAGATGATGATACAAGTAATCCATACTCGAACCAAAATTGATCTATCAAACATGCATACTCATATGAATTCACGCACATCTATGTTATTTAATATGAAGATATTATTGATCCATACATTTTAGTAGAACATAATTTGGTTAAAAAAATTCGAATTCAACCTTAAGATTTCGAGATCGTTGTATTTGTAAATCATATTATACATATAAAGGAGCAGAATTCTTTGTTGTGCTTTTGAAAGTATATATGTAAAAAAATGATGTATATAGAATGTAATTCCAATTGAAAATGGATCCCTTCAAAAAAATAGTAGAATACAAACGGATTCGATTGAGTTGGCACGTAAACGATGCACTCGTGCAAAATTTGAACGAAGCGGGGAAAGTCGCAGAATCACTCAAACAAAAATCTACGAGATGGAAATCACTATCGCCTATCCTCGCCGCGCAAAGCCTATCTGCTGGATTTCTATAGGTTTCGATAGGGGTAGGTTTGTAATTTCACTCAAATGTGACGTAACCGCCTCTCACCAGGATTCATACACGGTGGGCGCCAAAACACAGTGTGCCCTCGGTCGAAATTGACACCCTCCCCAATTCATATTCATACACGGTGGGCGCCAAAAACAAACTCTCGTCGCCAAATATTCGGTGTATGCGAGATTACCGTCCTATCCCTAACCGACTAATGTTGCTGTGATGTAGTAGAAATTTGAAATGGGGGCTAAGTTTGTAAATTTCCTCGCATTTGAGACAAGCGCGCCCTGACTACATGGTCCCCCCCCCTTCCTCTCTACCTCCCTTTTCCCCATTCGTACTCCGTGGGCGCTGAGGGAGTCCTGGACTAGGGGGTGTCCGGATAGCCGAACTATCATCACGGCCAGACTCCGAGAATATGAAGATACAAGATTGAAGACTTCGTCCCATGTCCGGATGGGACTTTCCTTGGCGTGGAAGGCAAGCTTGGCGACACGGATATGTAGATCTCCTACCATTATAACCGACTGTAACCCTAACCTATCCGGTGTCTATATAAACCGAGGGTATTAGTCCGTAGGACTAACAACAATCATACCATAGGCTAGCTTCTAGGTTTAGCCTCCTTGATCTCGTGGTAGATCTACTCTTGTACTACCCATATCATCAATATTAATCAAGCAGGAGTAGGGTATTACCTCCATCGAGAGGGCCGAACCTGGGTAAAAACATCGTGTCCCTTGTCTCCGTTACCATCCGCCTAGACGCACGATTCGGGACCCCTACCGAGATCCGCCGGTTTTGACACCGACATTGGTGCTTTCATTGAGAGTTCCTCGTGTCGCCACCGATAGGCCCGATGGCTCCTTCAATCATCAACAACGACATGGTCCAGGTGAGACTTTTCTCCCCGCATGATCTTCGTACTCGGCGGCTTTGCACTACGGGCCAATTCGCTTGGCCATCTGGAGCAGATCGAAAGCTACGCCCCTGGTCATTAGGTCAGATTTGGAAGTTTGAACTATACGGCCGATATCCGCGGAGACTTGATCTTCGATGGATTCGAGCCGCAGCCAAGCATGCCGCCTCGCCTCGATGGGCATGATCTAGCTCGCTGCCTAACAAAGGCCCTCGAAGCCGCACCAAAGATCCGCCCGACCCTTAATCCGGAGCCGGATTCTCGATCGAGGACGCAGTGGTTGGACACCACCGGGGCTACAATCTCACGGCGATGGAGCCGAACTCCATCCCGGTCCTTTGTGAAGACTCGACCTGTGGTGCCGGACTCCTCTCGACTCGAACCTCCGTGCCCCCGCTAATCGAATCCGATTGGGCGCCGGTCATGGAGTTCATCGCCATGACATCTTTCAAAGACTCGCCCTTTGGCGACATCCTGAATTCACTAAAGTCTCTCTTTATCCGGAGAGCCCTGGCCGGACTACGGACAGGAAGGTTGGGATGCGACGACGAAGAAATTCAACGCCCACCCACCACCCACTTCAGAGCCATCGCCGAAAGCTTACACGACGTGCTCGATTTCGACCAAGACATCGACGGTATGGACGACGTGTAGGAGACAACCATGAACCAGCGCCTATAGGATACTGGACAACCACTTCACCCCATGATGTATACATGGTGGATACACCTAAAGGAAATGAAGACGAGGAACAACGGACGCCACGAAGGATAAATCCTCTAAAAGCAATCAAAACGGCAACATAAACGCCAACCAAGTCCCGCCAACAGAGACCCAGCCATAGAGCAGAGGCGAACCGTGGACGCATTTAACATGCTATCGAGCAATCGTCCAAACAAGACAACTTGGATAAACAACCCGTCCTCAAAGAAAGACAACAGACGGACGATCTCACGCCGGACAAATTGTTGGAACAAAATAACCTCCAGAAAAAGGCTCGCCGCCATCAAGGCGAAGCCTGAAAAAGGTAGAAGCGGAAGCTCAAAACAGCGGAAGATGCACTCTAGAATCAGATGGAGCAGAGTATTCAACACCGCAGACAAATACAGCGACAACACCGAACAAAGAGCTACCCAAAGAGAAAGCTATCGCTCGATTTGATGAGGAGGCCATAGAGCCCCCACAATCAAAAACTAAGAAGGCCACCCGGCCGATGGACGACCCCACGGCAAAAGAGAGCGGCAATGGCGCCAAGACACAAGCCGATCGCGATCCGCATAAGGATTCACATCAAAAGGATGGCCCAGTTAGGTCCATCTACGGGCCAAGAAAGCAAGCTCTTCAAAGCAATGCAACACGCCAAATATCCCAACATCACGGCACACCCAAATATGGGCGCCAAGACACCCCTATGTTTCACCGATGTGGTGCCGGATCATGAATTTCAGCGGGATTCAAACCCGTAAACATAGAGGCATACGACGGAACAACAGACACGAGTCGGATTGAGGATTACATCCTCCACATACACATGGCTAGAGGAGACGATCTCCATGCCATAAAATACTTACCCTTAAACTCAAAGGGCCAGCTCGGCATTGGCTTAAAAGCCTCCCGAAAATACCATTGGAAGCTGGGAAGAGCTCGAGGATGCGTTTGGGCAAATTTTCAGGGGACCTATGTCCGCCTCCGGATGCGAGCGATCTAAGTCACATAACTCAACAGCCCGGAGAGTCAGCCCGAAATTCGGAACAGGTTCCTTACTAAAAGAACCAAAAAGTCGATCGTCCGGACGCCAAGCCTTAGCAGCCTTCAAACACAACGTCCGAGACGAATGGCTCGCCAGACACCTCGCCAAGAAAAGCCAAGAACAATGGCCGCATTAACAAGCCTCATGACCCGCTTTTATGGAGAGGATAGCTGGCTAGCAAGATGCAGCACCAACGACCCAAGTACATCCAAATCAGGGATGGAACGGAAACCACGGCGCAACAAGGACCAGCGCCGGATTAAAAGGAACGGTCCAAAGAGCGCGGCAGTCCATGCCGGATTCAAAAGCTCACGCGTAACAATAAAAACTGCCCTCAAGGACAATAGCGATGAGCTATCCAACTTAAACAAAATCTTGGACAAGATATGTCAAATCCACAAGACTCCGGAGGCCTGCAAACCATACCCACGAGATTGTTGGGTTTTCAAACACCGCAGACTCAACGCCGAACACAAGGGGCTCGACACACCAAGTGAAGATGATGACAAGCACCACAAGCAGAGCCCGGAAAACAAAAAGAATTTCCCACAAGAGGTTAAAACAGTAAACTCACTTCACGTGATCAAAGGGAAAACAGAGCGGCGCCCACTAAAATGCGCGCCGCAGACAATGGTTGTCAAAACCAATCACCTTCGACCATCGTGACTATTCCAAAAGTATCCGAACGCAGGATGGACTGCCTTGATATTGGATCCTATAATCGACGGATTCCAATTTAAACAAGTCCTCATGGATGGAGGCAGGACATAAACCTGATATATCGTGACACAATCCATGAATGGGGATAGACCCAACCAAAATTCGCCGTAGCAACACCTCCTTTAAAGGAGTAATGCCAGGCACATATGCCCATTGTACGGGCTCCATACTGCTAGAAGTTGTGTTCGGTTCATCCGACAACTTCCGTCGCGAAAAGTTGATCTTCCATGTCGCCCCGTTTAAAAGTAGCCATCAAGCACTATTGGGACGCGAAGCTTTCACCCGCTTTAACGCAATACCACATTATGCATCTCTAACACTTAAAAGCCTGGTCCACGCGGCGTCATCTCATTGAAGGGGAGTATTAAGTTTTACTTGAGCACGGAAGAACGTGGGACTGCCTTGACAGCCCCACACCTATCCGGCTCCGCTAGTCAAAGAACCTGAATAGGTCAGTCAAACCCCGGACACGGCTAGACGAGTCCGGCGCCTACTAGCGGCATACCCCATAAGGGGCTGCATGCATGTATCACAAGAGACAGTAAAGCTCAATTTTATTCACTTCTTCGAATCGTACTCTGTTTATTTAATACATCTTTCGCATGATCCTTTTTTCTTTTAAACTAAGTTCCTCTCTTTTACAAATGAACAACGTGCTACACCCGTCCAGGATACGGCACAACAGAGACACAGGCGCAGACGCGTGAGAGGGACCGCTGCAAGGATTCTTTTCAGATTAAGACCCGCGTAAACCTTTTTTACCGCCTCTTGTTGATATACATCCCCGGTTTCTCACTATAACCGAGGAGGAGGCTGGCGTTTTGCATTGGCCGCACCAGAATTTTTTGCGCACTGACACCAGGGCTTAGGGCATTATTCTGCCCGTTTTATAAAGACCGAATACCTTAGGGAGTATTCGGCGCCTCGAGTTAGGGCCTTATATGTATCAGCTCGAATCATGTCTTTGGTCAAATGTTGGGTTTGCCCGGCTGTGTTTTGCTGCCTTACGTTCCGCTTTATCGGCTAACGGCACTAGGAGAACTATGCGATTGTGCCCTGTTCGGGCGAGCACCTCAAGAGAGAAAGCCGGCGACTCTCATGATATAGCGAGAGACTGGTCAACCACTCGATGAACCATCGGAATGTTTAGAATTACTCCGCATTAACGAAGGACCGGTTTTCGATCAGGCACATACGCACCCCGAATTCGGGAGAGTGCGGTGCCCCCAAGGGCTATATAGTAGCCCCACCCTCGAACTCCTATGGCTAAGTGAAAGTGATAAAGCATTATAGTCCGGTTGCCTAGTTTGCTACGCTACCACCTCCTTAACAGGACCAAGACGTTGGATTAGTGTGCAAGAGCGCCTTCTTTGCAAACACCCCGCACTATGCGTGCGTAAAGGGCCAAGGACTGCCATCTTTCAAAGTTATATATACATATACATATCGGCCGCACAGGAGTAGTCTACTACTTGAACGCACAAGTATAAAAAGCTCTTATATTATATTGAAACATTGTTTTCACAAATCATACATGTCATTTAAACATAATATCCTTCGAAAGCATCGCGTCTCTATTAAACGAAAGCGCCTGCTGGACTTCCTCAAAGTAGTGCTCGCGGTACTCGGCTTTTGTCTCGAATCTTGGGATGCAACGTCGGTGGCCTTCATATCTGCCCAAGTATGTCTTGACACGGCCGAGCCATCCGTGTTCCTCAATACACATCGATCGCTTCATTGCGCCGACACGCGTACCGCATCAAGGAACCGCTGCACTAAACCAAAATAACTCTTGGCCGGGTCCGCCCGCCACAAATGAGTCATGACATGCTTCATGGCAAGTCCGGATAGTCGATTCAGCTCGCCCATTCGCCAACCGATCGATCAACGGAAGAAGACGCCCGGACTATGGAATTGCGACCAATATAGCTCTTCCTTCAGGCCCTTCCGCCTCGGAAGTGCTCAATCGCGTCGCATGGCCGCCGCCGCCAAGTCCAGATAAGCATCCTCCAAACTCCACAACTTGTCCAATTGAGCATACTTTGATCCAGATATTTCCTCCGCAGCAGTAAACGGTTTTCCAGCAAGAATTGCCCGGCCCGACTCAGCTCCTCCTTGGCAGCTCTCAAGGCTGAATGGGCATTCTTAGATTATGGCGGCCTTTTTCAGGTTCCTCTTGTTCGCTTTGACGTTTTTTTCAAGAACCTCGCAGCGATCGGCAGCATTCTTCAAATTTCTGGCCATATCGGCCATTTCCTCTTGCTTGGCAAAGGAGCAGCCCGCTCGCTTTTAGCTCTTCGCGCCCTTAAAGCGCCTCATTACTATTTCGGCTTGCTCTTTCGCTCGGCGAAGTTCCGCCCGCAGCTTCTCCACAAGCAGCGCACCATCTGCATTAAGCATACAAATAGTAAGACATGGGCGTCAAGCTCCCTTACCAGGTGTCCGCAGAGAAGTCGCATACCTTGCGACTCGTCAAACCGCTTATTGACCAGTAGCGATGTCGTGATCCGCCTCGTCAAGTTGCCGCTTTAGTTCGGCATATTCATCAGTCCGCTGGCCATCGGATGCCCCGCCACCTGTTTAGGAGCGGTGATGTGTTATAATCTGAGATTTGATCCTCGCACGCTGTCAATTTTGACAACATACCGAGTCTCGTGGGCTACTATCTATACAGTATGCATTCTATATGCATAACCGCCGAAGGTACATCATTTTTGCGACCTCGAACCCGTCGAGAAGCTTCGACGGCTTCATGCAATCCGCTCTCCGCGGATGCAATCCTTTCAATCACCGTACCCATTAGAGCACGGTGATCTTCTGAGATAGCAGCTCGCCCGAACAGATCCTTCAGCTCCTCCGACCGCACACCACTTGGCGTCGGACCTTCCGGCCTCGCCGGACTTGGGGGAACCCTCCGCGGTGACACCTCAGGGTCATCCGCCTCGCATGAGGGTGCGACAGGTGGAGGCGTTTCGCTCTCCATCATCTCCGGAAGAAGATCCCCCGAAGACGAGCTCTGCTGAGAAGGGATGAGGTCCGAACTACAAGGTACAATTTCGGTTATCTTCATAAATAAATGCAGGGATGTTCCCTATTTACAAGACCCCTTATTTTTACTTACGACTCACTGGAGGGCTGATCCCCTTGGGGAAATAGTGCGGCTGGGTAACTTCCCAGCGCCGGACTCTCTGACAAAGATTCCTTTCCCCTCTTTGAGGCCTTGACCTACGGATCTTCTGAAGCGGTCCTCTTCTCTCCTCGAAAGATGGGACTTTTTATCCCTCCTTCCTGGATAGCCTCCTTCGTAGAGGCAGTTGCTTCCTCGCTCCCCCTCCCCCTTCGCCTTCTTCAAAAGGCGCGGCCTTCAACATCCTGATCAACATGGGATCCGGCGTGGTCTCTGGGAGGGGAGCCGGACACCTTATTAACTTTGCCTTGGCTATCCACTCCTGTTCAAGAAACGGCTCCTTTAAAGGGCATATATGTATATGATAAATGAATGAACAACTTGTCCGGTTATAGGACTACTTACTTGAGTATCTGGGCGATTGCAGCTTAGTCCTGCGTCCTCAGTCAGGTCCGGACACTTCTCTTGTGATCCGAAGAACAGTTTATACATCTCCACGGGCGTCGTGCCCATAAAATTTTGGAGAGCTTGTGGTCCCTCCGGATTAAATTCCCACAGGCGGAGGGGGCGGCGTTGCAGGCGAAGGCGGATCAACATAACCTCGCGCCACCGCAACCAGATTGATCTCCCTCTCTTGGAGGTCTCGAATACGGCCCTGCAGCAAAGGAACGTCCTTGGACGGCCCCCAGTCGAGCCCCTTGTTGACCCATGACGCCAGCCGTTGTGGTGGACCTGAGCGAAAGGCGGGGAGCGCCGCCCATTTGGTGCCCTGGGGAGCGGTGATATAAAACCACTCCCGTTGCCACAAACCAAGCTCCTCTTGAAGAGAGCCCTCGGGCCATGGAGCATCAGCACATTTTCTTATGACCGCCCCTCCTCACTCTGCTTGTTGCCCCCCGATCATCTTTGGCTCCACCTTGAAGGTCTTGAGCCACAATCCAAAGTGGGGGGTAATATGGAGGAAGGCCTCACATACGACAATGAATGACGAGATATGGAGGATGGACTCTGGATTCAAGTCATGGAAATCCAGCCCATAATAAAACATGAGCCCCCGCACAAAGGGATCCGTCGGGAAGCCTAAACCCCAAAGGAAGTGAGACATGAACACCACGTTCTCGTCGGGCTCGGGAGTGGGAATGACCTGCCCTGGAGCAGGCAACCTGTGTGAGATCTCGCCGGTTAGATACCTGGGGTCTCGTAGCTTTAGCACGTCTTCTTCTGTGACGGAGGAGGACATCCATCGGCCGTGCTGGTCGGAGCCGGACATCATCGAAGGTCCGAAGCGCCTAAATCTGAAGCTTTGGGTGTTGGAACTCGAAGCGCGAGGCAAACTTGATGGAGGGTGTAAAAAGAAGAGGGCCTTGGTCTCATTATAAAGAGGTTGAATACCAAGAGCCCACCCCGTGGTCGATTAGGACTCGCCTTTGATGGAAGAGGCGTGCCGACAGGCACGGTTGGGTTACCCACGTCCGTATTGATGAGAATCCTGGAATAAGGGGGCACGATCTATGCTTTGACAAGACTTGCCAAGGAAACCGCCTCGCTAAACGCGCTAAGGTGGAACGGTAAAAAACGATTCATATAAAAGGCCTGGCGGGGGTGTGCTGTCACGTCGCGGAATACGTCAGCAAATCTGTGCAAAAATTATTCTCTCTACGTGTTATGTGGAACTTGTTTTGCAGAGCCGGACACTATCCTGGTGTTCAAAACCTTCTATGAAGTATTCGGAGGAGGAACCCGCCTTGCAATGCCGAAGATAATATGCGCGCCGGACTCGTCGTCATTGAATCCTGGTGTGACGCCCCCGATTTAATCGTACACTAATCATGCATGCAAATGTGTACGATAGAAACTACATAGTAGTCGGCATATCTTACAAAAGGGATCATGCATAGAGTTCGGTACACAGAGTTCAATACATAGACTAAGACATCATAGGCGGCACGCAGGCTCGCAACGAATGCATCTAACACTAACAAGCAAGCCTACATCAGTCCCATGCGGTACTGCGGAGGTAGCTGTAGCCTGAAAGCTGGTAGTGCGGCAGCGGATAGTCCTCCACGCCGCTGACTGGGGCCGCATGGATACTCGTGCGTAACCCGCCGACTAAGTGGCGTAAGAGGACCAAGTGCGGAGAGTAGCCTCCCACCTCTGGCCAACCGACACCCTGAGGCATCACGGTCCTGGCTGGGTAGATCACAGATCGCGGCAGCTCTCTGGATCGGACAAAGAGGTGCAGTAGCGTCAGAGCACGGTAAAGGTGCTGACGGGTGATGTACAACTCGTGGCGAAGAGCTCGGTTAGCTCGATCCAGCCCATCGCGATGCGTAACAAAGTTCGATGGTAGAAGGGCTCTAGTGACAATGGAGTAGGCAGCAGGTAGTAACCTCCTCACCAACATCGACGCGATAGCAATGTGCTCGAAGGGGAGGTGTCCAACTCTCGATACTTCCACGAAGACGCGTCGAGCAGCATAGGCAGCATCGTGGACTGCCATATCGATAGTCACCCCAACACCATGTGCGGTGTGCAACACAAGAGTGGAGTCATACTCCGAGAATAGAGGTGGACGATGGCTCGGCATCGCCTCTGGTTAAAGTCCCGGTACTCCTCATAGACGGTGTACTCAGGGTGCCGCCGATAACCCAGATAGGTCATCATCTCGCTAGCACAGCAGGTGATCCCGAGGCACCAATGGCCGTCGTGGTGGCGCACGACCTGCCTCGTGGGTTCCATCCCGAAAACAAAGACGTTTCAAAGGAGTCAAATGACAGTGTGGAAATTGATCAAAATACAATTCCAAGAAACAACTATGGCTTTATCCAACTTTGGGGTGAATGTGGTCACGGGATCCTAGTGTTAGTTAGTAAAATCGTTTAACCCGAATAGAAGAGAGTACAAAGTCCCAGAGTAAAGGTCGAGGAGTAAAAGATCCTAGTACCACCCGATGGCGACGTGGGCCCGTAAGGCACACAGCCAAGTTAGTAAAACTTTTGCAATGTCTAGACTGACTTCGCCAAGGAGTGTGGAAGGGGATTCCACAGCAATGGGCTCGATACCAACTTGTGACGCCTCGATTTAATCGTACACTAATCATGCACGCAAATGTGTGCGATCAAGATTAGGGACTCACGGAAAATATCACAACACAACTCTACAAATAAAATAAGTCATACAAGCATCATAATACAAGCCAGGGCCTCGAGGGCTCGAATACAAGTGCTCGATCATAGACGAAGTCGTGGAAGCAACAATATCTGAGTACGACATAAGTTAAACAAGGTGCCATAAGATGGCTAGCACAAACTGGGATACAGATCGAAGAGGCGCAGGCCTCCCGCAGGATCCTCCTAACTACTCTCGGTCGTCGCCGGGCTGCACGTAGTAGTAGGCACCTCCGAGTAGTAGTCGCCATCGATGGTGGCGTCGGCTCCTGGCTCCATCGTCTGTTGCAGCAATCGAGTAGAGGTAGGGGAAAGGGGGAACAAGGCAACCGTGAGTACTCATCCAAAGTACTGCAAGCAAGGAGCTACACTACATATGCATGGATATATGTGTAAAGGGCCATATCGGTGGACTGAGCTGCGAAAGCCGAATAAGAGGGGATAGCTAGTCTTATCGAAGACTACGCTTCGTCACCGTCCTACAATGTAGAAGAGGACAATCTGAAGTCCTCCAAGTAACATCACATAGCAATAATCCTACCCGCGATCCCTCCTCATATCCACGAGAGAGAGCGAACACCGGTTGTATCCGCACTTGGAAGGGTGTGTTTTATCAAGTATCCGGTTCTAGTTGTGATAAGCTCAAGGTACAACTCAAGTCGTCACATTATCAAGATCACGGCTATTCAATAGATTAACTTCCGCAGGGTGCACCATCTTACCCAACACGTTTGATCCCATTTGGCGGACACACTTTCCTGGGTCATGCCCGCCGCGGAAGATCAACACGCCGCAGCCCCACCTAGGCACAACAGAGGCCAGACGCCGGTCTAAACCTAAGCGCAGGGTCAGGGCCCATCGCCCTGAAACACACCTGACGCTATGCGGGCGGCCGGAAGCAGACCTAGCCTAGTGGTGTTCGATCCAATCCGGTAGCGCCGCTCGTCGCCGACGTCTCAAGTGCTTTGCCGATACCACGGCGCCGAGTGCCCATATCTTTCCCACGAGTTGGTTAGTGCGATAGGCTCAGAGCCAACTCAGATCAAATACCAAGATCTCGTTAAGCGTGTTAAGTATCCATGAGCGCCGAACAGGCCAGGCCCACCTCTCTCCTAGGCGGTCTCAACCTGCCCTGCCGCTCCGCCACAAAGATCCACTCTGGTGCTCCACCACCGAACCGACTTTAATCTCCACATGTATCATGTATAAATATATAGTATATACCGTGATCACCTCCCGAGTGATCACGGCCCGATAGTATAGCACGCAGACGGACAAGAATGTAGGGCCACAGATGAAAGTACTAGCATCCTATACTAAGCATATAGGATTGCGTGTAAGGTAACAACAAGAGTAACAAGGACAAAGCTATGTGAAGTATAGGAGTATCTGAAAAAGAACATGCTACACTACTCTAATGCAAGCAAGATAGAGAAGAGTAAGCGATATCGGTGATCAGGGGGGCTTGCTGGTTGCTCTCGACAAGGAGGGTCATCAACACCGTAGTCGAACTGGCAGCAGCAGCGTCGGTCTCGTAGTCTACCGGAGAGAAGAGGGGGAAGAAACAATGAATACCATGTAACAGATGCATATCGATGCATGACATGACAAGTAACGATGCTAGGCGTGCCCTAACGTGGTATGAGGTGGTTCCGGTTAAGAAACATCCGGAAAGTATTCGGTTTTCGCCGCGGGGAGGAGCCGAGGGGAAAGTTGCAGGTTCGATAGGTTAGGGGTGTGTGGCGGACGAACGGATCTGCGTATCCGGATTCGCCTCGCTGCTCGAGCAACTTTCATGTTGAAAATATTTTAATCCGAGTTACGGATTAAAAGATATGATTTTCTAAAGATTTTATTAATTTGGAATTTAATTAATTAATTAATTAATTGAAAAATGGATTTATAGCGTCGGCATGGCGTCATCTCGACGTCGGCAGTCAACAGCGTTGACTTGGTCAACCTGTCATGTGGGTCCGTTAGTCGTTGATTTGTTAACTAATTACCTAGTTAGTTTAATTAGCAGATTAACTAGGTTAATTAAACATGATTAATTACGTTAATTATCTTAGTTAATTAATTAATTAATTAGCATTTTATTTTCATTTATTAATTTTTTTATTAAGCGTTACGGGGACCCCATGTCATTGGCATGGCGGTCCGATCGGCATGGTCGACGGGTCAGCAGGCGGCCGGCCCCTAGGGCCCACGTGGGTCGATGACCGAGGTGGCCGGTCGCCACGCCGGCGGCGGCGTTAGGGAAACTCGGTGGCGTTCCTTTGGCGGAGGGACGCCGGACCTCGCCGAAGTCGCCGTCCGGCGACCAAAATGGCTGCATGGCGGGTGCGTTAACGTGGAGAAGATGTCGCGTCAACGGTGGCGAGGCACGGCCGGACTTGGCGGAAACGCGCAGCGGCGGCGAGGTTTGCGGCGGCGGATTTGGTCGACAGCGGAAAGATGCTACTGGCGCTATGCTGCAAAAGGAAAAGGGACGGGAGGATCTACACGGAGCGGCGAGTCACGGGGTGCGACCCGTGACCAAAAGGTCACCGGAAGGGCGCCCGGCAGCAAGCTCAAAGCGGAGCCGCTTTGGGGCACGATGGGAGGAGGAGCTCTGACGGTGGAAGTCCGAGGAGGAGGAGGCCTCGAGCGGCGGGCCGGGCGTCTTGCCATGGCGAGGCTCATGTGATCGCAGCCGAGGAAGAGAGAGGAAGGGCCGGGCGGAACGGCCAGCAGGGCGGGCAGCGGGGGAGAGGGCCTCGGCGAGCGGAGGAGGCGCGAGGAGAAGTCTGTGGCGCTGGCCGGAACCGCGACGGAAGAGACGAGGGGAGGGGATCGATCCCAGTGGGGATCGGGAGAGGCGGGGGGAAGAGCTCACGGGGGGGACGCGAGGGTCTCGTGAGCGGGTTCGGGGCGGTCGGGGACGTCCGCGGGGAGGAGGTCGGCGGGCCGTCCGCGATGTGGATCCGCGAGGTGGGAGTCGGGTCGGTTCGAGGAGGCATTTAGGGACGTCAGGCGGGCGAGGGGCGCCTGGCGTCTCAAGGCCGGTCGGGAGGAGGGAGAGGAGGACGATGGCGGTGGGGTGCGGCGAAGGCCGCAGCAGGATCGGGACCGATCCCGATCCGGATCGGTGGGGAGGAGAAGGGATCGGGGGTAGTGGGGTCGGCTAGGGTTTCGCCGACCGGGGGAGGGGTTATGGGAGTGAGGGGGTGGGCCGGATGGCCATGGGCTGGCAGCTGGGCGCTGGCCTGTGATTGGCCGTGGGGGGTTTCCTTTTCTCCTTTTGTTTTATTTTTTTTTCTTTTCTTATTTTCCTTTTCTGTTTTAATTTATTTAAAATATTCAGACACTTTACAAAATGTGCACCCCACCATAATTAACTTTGTAATATTTGACAACCCCGAACATTTTAGTTTTGATTTTTGAAAAATTTTATTGCCATCAAAATTTTGAATTGAATTTTAAACAGTTTGGAATTAACCGTGGTTAGCTACGATGACAAAGGTGGCGTGGCACCATCACGTGAGATTCTTGTAGCATGATTATCTCAGGCGTTACAAATCTCCTCCACTACAAGAAATCTCGTCCGAGATTTAGGAGGTAGAAGGAAAGAGTGCGGGTATTCATCACGAAGGCGGTCCTCGCGTTCCCGGGTGGCCGTCTTGAGTGATTTGACCCTTTGGACTTTGAGAACTTGATGCCTTCGGCGTGTGCGGCGTTCAGCTTAGTCGAGAATGCGGACGGATGCTCTTTATAGGAGAGGTCCTGTTGCAATTCGAGCACTTCATGGTCCTTTGCTCGGATTGGGTCCTTGAAGCAGCGTCGGAGTTGTGACACGTGGAACACATCATGAACACAGAAAGGTTCGACGGAAGCTCCGAGTTGATATGCCACTTTTCCGCGCTTTCCGAGAATAGTGAATGAGCCAATATAGCGAGCTAGCTTGCCCTTGATCCGGCGGTGAGCACCCTTCATTGGTGTAGCGAAGATAGGCCTTTTCGCCAAAGTTGATAGACCATGTCTTTATGATGACGGTCATAATTACTCTTTTACGCGTGGTGAGCAGTCTTGAGATTCTCGCGAATAATGCGGACTTGTTCTTCGCATGTTGGATAATATCCGGACGAAGAGTGGGCGTTCCCAGCTTCGACCAGTTCAGAGGGTTCGCACTTTCGTCCATATAACACTTCGAGGGGGCCATCTTGAGACTAGCTTGATAGCTATTATTATAAGAGAACTCAGCATACGGGAGAGATTCCTCCCATTTCTTGCGAAGGAAATAACATAAGCTCGAAGCATGTCTTGAGAACTTGGTTGACACGTTCAACTTGCCCTTGTGATTGCGGATGAAACGAAGATCTTGAAAGATAAATGAGTCCCCATAGCTTCTTGAAAACTTGCCCGAGAATCTTGAAGTGAATAAGCTGCCACGGTCCAAGCTGATAACGGTGGAATACCGTGAAGTGAAACAATTCGGACATATAGAGCGTTGCAAGCTGACTAGCGGTGATCGTTTCTTTGACCGCCGAAAATGTGCAACTTTAGAAAGCGGTCAATGGCGACAAGAATAGCATCATTACCTTTTGCGATTTGGGAAATCCGGTGACGAAGTCTAGTTCAACATGGTCCCATTTCCATTCAGGAATAGAGATAGGTTGCAGAGTTCCAGGCCTTTGATGTTACTGCTTTGATCTGACGACAAGCGTCACATTCAACAACATAAAGAGCAATGTCTCGCTTCATATTAGACCACGAGAATCTCGATTTAATGTCTTGGTACATCTTGGTGCTACGGGATGAATAGACAAAGGCGTATCATGAGCTTCTTTCATAACCTTTGGAGTTAGATTCAGGTTTGCCCTCTTACTCGGTACCACTAGGCGACCTTTGAAGAATAAGGTGCCGTCGTCATCCAAAGTGAAGAATGAGGGTTTTCCTTCTGCGAGATAAAGTTTAATCCTCTCGACTTCATCGTCAAATTTCTGTATCCATTTGATGGTGTCCACAAGATATGGTTTAGCAACCAGGGTATTGAGAGAACCCCTGGAAACAACATGGAGGTTCATCTTGCGAAGCTCCGGAGGGGGGGGAGCGAGTGCACCCGGAGGAACAATATGGAGGTTCAGCTTTCTGAATTCTTCAACAAGTGAGGGCTGAACTTTGTGAACCTGAAGGTGGTTGTAGTAAGACTTGCGGCTCAAGGCATCAGCCATTACATTAGCCTTGCCTGGTGTATAGGAAATACCCAAATCAAAGTCAGCAACAGTCTCCATCCATCTCTGCCGCGGAGGTTCAGGTCTGGCTGAGTAGCAGATACTTCAGACTTTGGTGGTCGGTGAAGATCTATAGCGATTACCGAGTAGGTAATGTCGCCACTGCTTCAAGCGCATGAATGACAGCAGCAAGCTCGAGCGTGTACTGGGTAGTTCTCTTCGTGAGGGCGCAATTGCGAGAGGCATAAGCAACCACTTTGCGCTCTTGCATTAGGACACCGCCTAATCCTTGACGGAAGCGCCGCAGTAAATGACGAAGTCCTTCTTAGTATCGGGAGGAGCTAGTCTGGGGCGAAGTCAACTTGTCTTTGAGTGCCTGAAACTTTCGACATTTATCTTTCCATTGGAATTTGACGCCCTTATGCAGCAAAGTTAGTCGGAGGTTCGGCAATCTTGGAGAAGTTCTCGGCGAATCGTGCAATAGTCTGGCGAGACCGAGAAACTTCTCGACTTGCTTAACGTTCTTGGAGGAGTCCAATCGAGAATAGCCTGAACTCTTTCAGGATTGACGGCAATACCATGCTTAGAGATGACATGCCCAAGATAGGTTACTTGGAAGCCAAATTCACACTTGGAGAACTTGGCATAGAGTTGATGCTCTCGTAGCTTTTCCAAAGGCAAGACGAAGATGTTCAAAGATGTTCTTCTTCATTCTTGGAAAATATCAGGATATCATCCGGATAAACCACGCATTTAACTTGTCGAGGTAATCCATGAATATATAGTTCATCAAAGAGAGAAGGTGGCTGGAGCATTGGTTAAGCCGAAGACATGGCGGTGTACTCGTATGAACCATAACGAGTCACAAATGCGGTCTTGGGGATATCCTCCTCACGAACACGGATCTGGTGGTAACCCAACCTCAAGTCGAGTTTAGAGAACACCGATGAACCAGCCAGTTGATCATCTGAGATCATTGATCGAGGAAGAGGATACTTATTCGAATGGTAGCTTGATTTATAGGACGGTAGTCTTGGACCAATCGGTTTGTCCCATCCTTCTTCTTGACAAAGAGAGAAGGTGCTCCCCAAGGTGAGCAACTTGGGCGAATGAAACCACTTTGAAGAGATTTGTCGATGTCCTCCTTGAGCTCAAGGAGTTCATGCGCGACATCTTGTAGGGTCGCTTGGCTATAGGAGTGGTGCCTGGTTTCAAGTCGATGACGAATTCGACAGCTCTAGCAGGGGAATCCTGGAAGTTCTTGAGGAAAACGTCACGGAAGTCGCGAGCGACAGGAATGTTTTCAATACCCTCGAGTGGTGCAGCGTTCAAGGCATTCAATGCATAGAGCCTTGCCTCGGCATTTTGCACCAGATGAGCTTGGTAAGTGACTATTTCATCTGAAGGGTGTAGCAGATGGACGGTCTTCGTGGCGCAAACTATGGAAGCGATATCGCCTTTAACCAATTCATTCCCGAATGAGGTCAATGCTACAAGACTTGAGACGATGGGAGAGACAAGGAATTCCAGTCCTTCGATTTCAACGGGGACGTCGTTGCAAATCATGGAGGTTCGACATTGGCCCGCGGGGGTGTGTACTAATAGTGAAGCATTCATGTCTTCACATTTAATGTCGTGCAAGCATGCAAAATCTTCTGACATGAATGAATGCGATGCACCTGTATCAAATAGAACGCATCTTTGGTACTTGAATTCGAGAAGTGTACCCATCACAGTAGCAGGTTGGTCTTGAGCTTCGTTCAGATCAACGTGGTTGGCCTGAACTCGACCATAAGGCTTGGCATTGTTGTTGCGGGGCTGGTTGCTTCCACGGCCAGTTTCGTTGGAAGGGCCAACTGATTCTGGTTCTGGTTGCATTCTCTAGCACGGTGCCTGGTTGTCCACACGAAGCACAAACCATTATTGGGGGTGGGAGCAGGAGCTTGGGGTGGTGGAGCTGGTAGCTTTGGCTGCTTAGTTGAAGTAGGCGACGAGGTGCAGCATAGCTCTGCTGGAGCAGTGCATTCGGTGGTACATGCTGTTGGGAATCCATATCTTGCGCGCCTGCGAGGGCGGGCCGAAGATGAGCCCGTGTCACAGTTGCGCTGTTAGAGCTCTGGTATTCCTGCGGACCAGTTTCGACATTGATAGCCTTGTTCACCAAGGTGGCGAAATCAGCAAAGTCGTGCACTAGAAGTGCGAGCTTGATGTCAGCTTGAAGGCCGTCACGGAACTTCTCTTGTCTGCGTGCATCAGTTGCAATATCCTCTTCAGCATAGCGAGACAAGTCCAAGAACTCTCGCTGATAAGCTTCAACAGTCTTGTTGCCTTGGGTGAGTTATGGAACTCACGCTTCTTCGGTCCATGACCCTTGAGGGATGAAGCGGCACGAAAGCGGCTTGGAAGTCTGGCCGGTGATGAGTGTTCCAACTAGCGTAGTACGCTGTGGCTGTCCCACCATTGAGCTGCGGGTCCCTTCGGAAGAAGGAAGCAAAAGTGACATAGCTGGCGGGGCTACATCAGCAGACTCCATCTCATAGGTGATGTCACGGAGCTACGATCAAGATCCATCCGGTAATTTGGGTTGAGCTGCGGTACACTGGGGTTGAGGCGTATGAAATCCTGCGAGTTGTTGTGTTTGGCTGCTGGTTCATATTGGGGCGAGAAGCTGAGCCATCATGTTCTCCATGAACTGGCGATTCATCTCAAGCTGTTGGATCATACCAGCCATGTACTCAGCGGTGGTGGGAAGTTGCCACCACGACCACGACCAGCTGGTCTAACCATCCTGCTAATATATAACAGGGTAGTTCAGCATTTGAGAAATTATGCAAAGGCGAGAATCATTCATGATGAAACATGCATAATGAAAGCAGACGATAGAAACTACATAGTAGTCGGCATATCTTACAAAAGGGATCATGCATAGAGTTCGATACACGAGTTCAATACATAGACTAAGACATCATAGGCGGCACGCATGAGCTCTTACGAATGCATCTAACACTAACAAGCAAGCCTACATCAGTCCCACGCGGCATCTGCGGAGGTATTTGTAGCTGAAAGCTGGTAGTGCGGCGGATAGTCCTCCACGTCGGTGACACAGGGGCATGGATACTCAGTGCAGAACCCGTCGACCAAGTGGCAGAAGAGGACCAAGTGCGGGAGAGTAGCCTCCCACCTCTGGCCAACCGACACCCTGAGGCATCACGGTCCTGGCTGGGTAGATCGCAGATCGCGGCAGCTCTCTGGATCGGACAAAGAGGTGCGATAGCGTCGAGAGCACGGTAAAGGTCTTTGACGGGTGATGTACAACTCGTGGCGAAGAGCTCGGTTAGCTCGATCCAGCCCATCGACATGCGAACAAAGTTCTGATGGTAGAAGGGCTCTCTAGTGACGATGGAGTAGGCAGCGGTGTAGTAACCCTCCTCACCAACATCGACGCGATAGCAATGTGCACGAAGGGGAGGTGTCCAACTCTCGATACTCTCCACGAAGGCGCGTCGAGCAGCATAAGCGGCATCGTGGACTGCCATATCGATAGTCACCCCAACACCATGTGCGGTGTGCAACACGAGAGTGGAGTCATACTCCGAGAATAGAGGTGGGCGATGGCTCGCATCGCTCCTCGGTTAAAGTCACGGTACTCCTCATAGGCGGTGTACTCGGTGCGGCGATAACCCGATAGGTCATCATCTCTGCTAGCACGCAGTGATCCCGAGGCACCAATGGCCGTCGTGTGGCGCACGACCTGCCTCGTGGGTTCCATCTGAAAACAAAGAGCGTTTCAAAGGAGTCAAATGGCGGTGTGGAAATTGATCAAAATACAATTCCAAGAAACAACTATGGCTTTATCCAACTTTGGGGTGAATGTGGTCACGGGATCCTAGTGTTAGTTAGTAAAATCGTTTAACCCGAATAGAAGAGAGTACAAAGTCCCAGAGTAAAGGTCGAGGAGTAAAAGATCCTAGTACCACCCGATGGCGACGTGGGCCCGTAAGGCACACAGCCAAGTTAGTAAAACTTTTTGCAATGTCTAGACTCGACTTCGGCCAAGGAGTGTGGAAGGGGATTCCTACAGCGATCGGCTCGATACCAACTTGTGGCGCCCCGATTTAATCGTACACTAATCATGCGCGCAAATGTATGCGATCAAGATCAAGGACTCACGGAAAATATCACAACACAACTCTACAAATAAAATAAGTCATACAAGCATCATAATACAAGCCGGGGCCTCGAGGGCTCGAATACAAGTGCTCGATCATAGGCGAGTCAGCGGAAGCAACAATATCTGAGTACGACATAAGTTAAACAAGGTGCCATAAGATGGCTAGCACAAACCGGGATACAGACGAAGAGGCGCGGGCCTCTGCTGAGGATCCTCCTAACTACTCCCAGTGTCGTCGTTGGCTGCTGCGTAGTAGTAGGCACCTCCGCAGTAGTAGTCGTCATCGACGGTGGCGTCGGCTCTCAGGCTCCATCGTGCAGTTGCAGCAATCGAGTAGAGGTAGGGGAAAGGGGAACAAGGCAACCGTGAGTACTCATCCAAAGTACTACGCAAGCAAGGAGCTACACTACATATGCATGGATATATGTGTAAAGGGCCATATCGGTGGACCTGAACTGAGAATGCCGTAATAAGAGGGGATAGCTAGTCTTATCGAAGACTACGCTACGGTCACTGTCTTGCTTTGGTAGAAGAGGACAATCTGAAGTCCTCCAAGTAACATCACATAGCAATAATCCTACCCGCGATCCCTCCTCATATCCACGAGAGAGCGACCACCGGTTGTATCCGCACTTGGAAGGTGTGTTTTATCAAGTATCCGGTTCTAGTTGTCATAAGCTCAAGGTACAACTCCAAGTCGTCCACATCGAAGATCACGGCTATTGAATAGATTAACTTCCCTGCGAGGGTGCACCATCTTACCCAACACGTTTGATCCCATTTGGCGGACACACTTTCTGGGTCATGCCCGCCGGAAGATCAACACGCCGCAGCCCCACCTAGGCACAACAGAGGCCAAGACGCGGTCTAAACCTAAGCGCCGAAGTGCAGGCCCATCGCCTCGAGCACACCTGCACGTTCGTGGGCGGCCGGAAGCAGACCTAGCCTAGTGGCGTTCAGTCCAATCCGGGCGCGCGCTCGTCGTGACGTCAAGTGCTTGGTGATACCACGACGCCGAGTGCCCATATCTTTCCCACGTAGTTGGTTAGTGCGTATAGGCTCGTAGCCAACTCAGATCAAATACCAAGATCTCGTTAAGCGTGTTAAGTATCCATGAGCGCCCGAGCAGGCCAGCCCACCTCTCCCTAGGCGGTCTCAACCTGCCTGCCGCTCCTCCACAAAGATCCACTCATGGTGCTCCACCGGCCGACCCGACTTTAATCTCCACATGTATCATGTATAAATATATAGTATATACCCGTGATCACCTCCCGAGTGATCACGGCCCGATAGTATAGCACGGCGAGGCGGACAAGAATGTAGGGCCACAGATGAAATACTAGCATCCTATACTAAGCATTTAGGATTGCGGTAAGGTAACAACTTGATAGTAACAAGGACAGGCTATGCAGCAAAGTATAGGAGTATCTCGAAGCGATAACATGCTACACTACTCTAATGCAAGCAGATAGAGAAGAGTAGGCGATATCCGTGATCAAGGGGGCTTGCCTGGTTGCTCACACAAGGAGGGGTCGTCAACACCGTAGTCGAACTGGGCAGCAGCAGCGTCGGTCTCGTAGTCTACCGGAGAGAAGAGGGGGAAGAAACAATGAATACCATGTAACAGATGCATATCGATGCATGACATGACAAGTAACGATGCTAGGCGTGCCCTAACGTGGTATGAGGTGGTTCCGGTTAAGGGGGGAAACATCCGGGAAAGTATTCCCGGTGTTCCGCGTTTTCGGGAAGGGGAGCCGGAGGGGGAAAGTTGCAGGTTCGATAGGTTAGGGGTGTGTGGCGGACGAACGGACTGCGTATCCGGATTCGTCTCGTCGTTCTGAGCAACTTTCATGTTGAAAATATTTTAATCCGAGTTACGGATTAAAAGATATGATTTTCTAAAGATTTTATTAATTTCTGGAATTTAATTAATTAATTAATTCGAAAAATGGATTTATGACATCAGCATGACGTCATGCTGACGTCAGCAGTCAACAACGTTGACTTGGTCAACCTGTCATGTGGGTCTCGTTCGTCAGTGACTGTTAACTAATTACCCTAGTTAGTTTAATTAACAGATTAACTAGGTTAATTAAACATGATTAATTACGTCAATTATCTTAGTTAATTAATTAATTAATTAGCATTTTTATTTCCATTTATTAATTTTTTATTAAACGTTCTGGGGGGGACCCCCATGTCATTGGCATGGCGGTCGGTCGGCATGGTCGATCGGGTCAACAGCCGGCGGGCCCCTAGGGCCCACGGGTCGATGACCGAGGGTGGCCCGGTCGCCACGTCGGCGGCCGGCGTTAGGGGAGCTCCGTGGCGTTCAGGGCGGAGGGGCGCCGGACCTCACCGAATTCGCCGGGCGGCCAAAATGGTCGCTGGGCGGTGCGTTCAAACGTGGAGAAGATGCCGCGTCCAGCGGTGGCGAGGCACGGCGGACTTGGCGGAAGCGGCGCCGGCGGCGAGGTTTGCGGCGAGCGGATTCGGTCGACGGCGGGAAGGATGCTTACGCGCTATGCAGCAAAAGGAAAAGGACGGGGAGGATCTACACGAGCGGCGAGTCCAGCAGGTGCGACCCGTGACCAAAAGGTCACCGGAAGGACGCGCGAAGAGCTCGGCGGAGCCGCCGGGCATGATGGGAGGAGGAGCTACGACGGTGGTCCGGCGAGGGAGGGGAGGCCTCGAGCGGCGGGCAGCGTCGGCAACCACGGCGAGGCTTCATGATGAGCCGAGGAAGAGAGAGGGAGGTCGGGGCTGAGCGGCGGGCTTGTGGGGGGAGAGGGCCTCGACCGAGCGGAGGAGGCGCGAGGGGAGAGGTACGTGGCGCGCCGGAACCAGCTGACGGAAGAGAGACGAGGGGAGGGGATCGATCCCGTGGGGATCGGGAGCTAAGGGGGGAAGAGCTCACGGGGGGCGCGAGGGTCTCGGTAGCGGGCTCGGGGCGGTCGGGACGTCCGGCGGGAGGAGGTCGAGGCGGCCGTCCGGCGATGTGGATCCGGGCGAGTGGGAGTCGGGTCGGTTCCGAGGCGACGAGGGACGTCGGGCGGCGGCGAGGGGGGGCGCCGGCGTCCTCTTGGACGGCCGGTCGGGAGGAGGGAGGAGGACGAGCGTCGGTGGCGGGGGGCCCGGCATCGGGTGCGACAGGATCGGGACCGATCCCGATCCGGATCGGTGGGGGAGGAGAAGGGATCGGGGGTAGTGGGGTCGGCTAGGGTTTCACGACCGGGAGGGGTTATGGGAGTGAGGGGTGGGCCGGATGGCATGGGCTGGCCGGTGGGCGCCAGCCCATTGGCCGAGGGGTTTCCTTTTCTCCTTTTGTTTTATTCTTTTTTTTCTTTTCTTATTTTTCCTTTTCTTTTTTAATTTATTTAAAATATTCAGACACTTTACAAAAATGTGTGCACCCCACCATAATTAACTTTGTAATATTTGACAACCCCCGAACATTTTAGTTTTGATTTTTTGAAAACTTTTATTGCCATCAAAATTTTGAATTGAATTTTGAAACAGTTTGGAATTAACCCGTGGTTAGCTACAGTGACAAAGGTGACGTGGCACCATCACGGGAGATTACTGTAGCATGATTATCCGGGCGTTACACCTGGTTCAGGGGCTACTGAGGGAGTCCTGGACTAGGGGGTGTCCGGATAGCCGAACTATCATCACGGCTGGACTCCGAGACTATGAAGATACAAGATTGAAGACTTTGTCCCGTGTCCGGATGGGACTTTCCTTGGCGTGGAAGGCAAGCTTGGTGATACAGATATGTAGATCTCCTACCATTGTAACCGACTCTGTGTAACCCTAACCTATCTGGTGTCTATATAAACCGGAGGGTTTTAGTCCGAGGACTAACAACAATCATACCATAGGCTAGCTTCTAGGGTTTAGCCTCCTTGATCTCGTGGTAGATCTACTCTTGTACTACCCATATCATCAATATTAATCAAGCATGAGTAGGGTATTACCTCCATCGAGAGGGCTGAACCTGGGTAAAAACATCGTGTCCCTTGTCTCCTGTTACCATCCACCTAGACGCACAGTTCGGGACCCCCTACCGAGATCCACCGGTTTGACACCGACAAAGCGCCAAAACACCCTCTCCACCCCACCCTCCTCCATCCGCAATCCGCCACCCCATCCACCGCCGTCCTCCTCCACCATGCGGCGATACCCCGACGCCGACATCCATTACAAGAGATCGACCTCTCTCATCCACGCCTTGGACCGGGATCCTTGCATCCCGTCCTCTCGCTTCATCCTCGCCGTCGTCCACCTTGCCGGTGCCGCTCCTACGACCGTCTCGTCCACCGCTCCCCGCCGCCACCGTCTACCCTCCTAGATCTGCTTCCACGCCGCCGAAAGCCATCACTACTATAGCACCGTCAAATTCTCACTAGATGCATACACGACGCCGCACCAGAGGCGGTACTCTTTTGTATCTGCTCAACTTATTTATCGCAGCAAGAAAATAGATCGCCACTGCTTTACTCTGATTTCTTGTCTTGGTTGCGAAGTTGCCTTTGTCCGGTTTGCACCTTCAGATCCGCCATGGCACGCTCAACACTATACTCCCAATGCTTATGGTTTTCCCCTTTTATATTCCACACTAGTTAAATCACAGTAGACTAAATTTCAAAATTGGGTCAGTCGATTTTTCAGAGCTCGCCGGAGTTCGCCGGTGCGATCCAAGGGGCTCGGGTGGTTGTGGGGCCTCGCCGAACAAATAAAACTCGACGCGGGTGGGGGTGGGGGTGGCGGAGGAACACAGCGGTTGGGGCGGTGGTCCGCCGGGACCCGCAAGCGGTGTTCTCAGTATGGGAAGAATCCGCAGACGAGGAAGAAGAAGGGTTAGGAGGCGAGGATCTTCATCCAACCGCCTGAAATGGTCGAGAGACAGCTGGGTGTTGCATTCTTAATGCGCCTGGTTCATCATGTGTGGGCACTGCAAGCAACCAACATTTTATTATCCAAAATCTGCTTGCTCTTCTTTACCATATTCGATAGAGTTGTGACACAAAACGTAGGACCGACTCCAGCAGACTGTACCCATACTTCACTGGCCACACCACAAGCCCCACCACACAGGACCTGCACTCCAGCAAAAGGTATACCGATTTCATTTGCCATAGCACCAGCTGTACCACAGAAAAATCCCACTCCAGCAAAAAAGTACAGCAAGTCCACCAGCCGAAGACCTATCCCAACTGCAGAGACGGCCAATTCCTGCAGATTGGAACCCCATTCCATTTATTCCCGGTTAAAAGACAATGCTTTCAATGTTGTTAGGGACTACGTGCATATATTCCCATCATGGGAAGATTATTGTGAAGACAAACACCATTTTCACATCTTCTGTCCAACTTACGTGTAAGTGCTATTATTCATGGTTATTATTTTCCTGTTTTCGCTGATTGAACACATCAATGATTTACATTACATTGTTGTAACTAGGCGAGGTCAATCTGGATAGTCATGACGAGGAAAGCTTGCTTGTGCTTTTCAAGGAAGCATTGCAGCAGATGTCGGTGTTAGCCGAGGAAATCACACTTTGGTGGCAAATCTATAAGCAATTTCGGTGAAGTCTCCCGTGCTAAATTTAGAAGACATTGAATGGAAAAACATTGTTATGCACTGGTCTCGTTCCCAGGATGAGGTACTGTCTATGAAATCACATGACAATTTGAACTTCTATTTTTCCGCATGTGCCTTACGAATCTTGTTTGCAGGAAATCTGCTCGAAGAAGAATTCCGGTTTGAAAAGAACCACAGGATATCGCAAATATGCTGCCCGCTGCTTTGCTCTTTTTAGTACCTGTTGTCCTGTATCACTGTACTTGCATACATACCTGGTTCATTATGTGACAGCAGTATGCATGATAGCTTGCTTATCAATTATTCGCTCCAAATTCTTCAAGATCCAATGCCAATGTTTTTTTTAGCTCGCATTGTTCTTGTAAGTACATGTTGTCCTTTATCGATGTACTTATAATGACAGTAGTTGTTCATGTACCATCACTATGCAGCTTATTTTCCTTTGCCCTCCATTTTCTACACATCAGATCTATATTTACTCTTACCATAAGGTTGGTACTGAAGGAGTTTAGCTGTGCATTGCTCTTGGCTGTACCTTTTGCCTGTATCACTGCACTTACATTTATAGTTACTTGGTTATGTAGCATCACTCTTCATCTTATCTTAAATATTCTCCATTTTTTCGTATATTATCACATCTATATTTACTCTTAACAAAATGTAGAATAAAGGCAATGCTTATGAAGAAGATTCTATGGTAAACTTCTTGAATTGCCCCCCCCCCCCCATCAGCATGGATAAGGCCTTTATAGAGCCTGTCTTCACCAATAATGTAAGTTTGTCCATCTCAAGCCTTCAAACTTTGTTGTATATATTTGGTTAGGCATGACTGCAACAGCTGTTTATTTTGGTGTTTGCATCAAATTGCATGTTTAAAGTTTATTATGTACTCTCCTGTTCCAAAATAGATGGCCCAATTTTGTATTGAAGTTAGTATAAAGTTGGGTCATCTATTTTAGAACGGAGGAGTAGTTCATAAACAAAAGTTTGTCCTTTCTCAATTTAAGTTTTCAGTTGTACAACCAAGTTCCTTATTCATACCATGTAAATTAAAGTATCTGAGCAAGTGATCTTCTTTTGCACTGCATGTATGCTTTCTTCATCTGTAATCCAGTGGTGTGGTGAACTTACCCACTACAGCACAATGTCATATTCTACAATGTCTTAACTATGAACAATGTCATATCATTCTACTACTCCCTCCGTCGAAAATACTTGTCATTGAAATGGATGTATCTAGATGTATTTTAGTTCTAGACACATCCATTTTGATGACAAGTAATTCGACGGAGGGAGTATTATTTAAATCTCTTTATTTGCCAATCTGAAATGGGATAAATTGACAGCACTAACCATTGATACTTATGAGTTCTTGATTTGTAATCCGGTGGTGTCATTGAAGCTGCCAACTCCTTCACAATGTCATTTCCTGCCATGTCTTGACCTGAACAATACCATATTGTGTTAATGCAATTTTAAACTGTGTCACTTTATTCGTCGATAAGAAATGTGATGAATTGTCAACCTTGATACTTTTATGTGCAAAACCTGTCATATGTCCGCTTGTTTATCTTTCAGAGTGAGGAAGATTTAAGTGTTGAACAAGTTATCTCATCATCTTGCTCAGTTGCTTGCGTTGCAGCTCCCAGAGGGCTAACCTTTCTTGAACTCTATTGAAGTCTGTCGGTTTTGTATATTATTTTTTGGCTTGTTTATTTGCCTTGGTGGCGATCTTTGATGCCCAGTGTATGTAATCTGCTCGCTTGTGCTTTATTATCATAGTGGCGAACTTTGATGCCCAATGGATGTAATATGCTGTAATTTCTTTATTGTATAGTCTAGATTTTTCTTATTCATGATGCTGCAGTTATTTTCTTGTCTTCATGATAAACCGCCAAACCGTAAAATTACGGTACATAATCGGGCCGTCATGCAATCACGATGTAGGTTGGGCCACAAAGCGTGCGAACAGCTAACGGGCGGCAGCAGTCGAAATGAACCCCGCCCATGATTGTGCGAATCAAATCACGGGCTTTAACAGGCCAAAATTGTCTTGGTCCTTGTTTGGACCAATCGGATATCGGTACTGAAGCGGGCGGATGCAAACCGGCCGTAGTTAGGCCCAACTATATGACGGGCATTTAACGGGCGAAATTAATATAGGGCGAAATGTTAAACGGGTCCTTAAGAGGCCAAAACTAATGTCGTGCCAAATTACTAAGTGGGCCTCTAGCAAGTGGGCCCAAAAGCATAGTGTCGGTTGACGGGCGAATCGATATGGGCCATAATTGAGCCCATAGCCTCTTAAAGGATGTACTGATCCGGGCGTAATTTGGCCGAGAATGTGGTAGGCTTTAACGGGCGGATCTCATATGGGCCACTATTAGGCCGAGCGTGGCAGAGCCATTAATGGACCGGATCAAATATGGGTCGGCATTTGGCCCAAAACATGGCAGCCGGTTAATGGGCGGCCTACTAGGGCCCTCAAATTCTTGTGGGCCTACTGTGGGCCGCCCGTTAATGTCGGCGAAATCTCGTGGGCCTTTAGCGGGCTGAGCCATTATGATCCATAAGAATCTTGTGGGCCTTTACCGGGCCGCCCATTATGGCAAACAAAAATCTTGTGGGCCTTTACAGGCCGCCCATTATGGCCCTTGAAATATTATGGGCCGTTAGTCGGGCCAGCCATTATGGCCCGCAAAATCTCGTGGGCCTTTAGTGGGCCGACCCATTATGGTCCATAAAATCTTGTGGGCCTTTAGTTGGGCCGCCCATTTAAACTTGATGGGCGGTCCACGTGTCAACATATCATAGGCGTGTCTCGCCCATTGGATGAGTGACACTTGTCGGTAGCGGACGACACGTGTCTCCTCCACCAATGATGATTTTACACGTGGAAAATCCCCATTGGTCGGGTTGTTAACGGGTTATCGGATCCAAAACCCGACCCGATAGCTTAACGGTGTTCCATTACGGTGGATGCCACGTGTCGGTCACCCTTGACGAAAGCACTTCCGTGACGCGCAATTTATCGTCATGAAAGTGGACACTTCTGTGATGATAATTTTGGTAATGTCTTGGAACACTTCTACGACAGCATAGGTATGACTATCTTGATTCTGTCATAAATTTGTCATGGATGTACATGCATGACAAAAAACGCGACCTACTGTGACAAACACGTATCATCAAGGAAGTGTATTTTTTTAGTGGTTATTTCGGTTATAAGGCTATATTTATACTTTTTGCCCGAAAGTATTACTGTGTCCCCTGTGCGGAATGTATAATCCGAAGATAGCGATCGTTATTTCAGCCCCCACCTTGAACAATGCGGGGTGTTCGCAAAAAATATGCTTAATCACACTTGATCCAACGTCTTGGTCCATTAAGGAGGTGATCGCACGTCGAACTAGGCAACCGGACTATATAGCTGTAACACTTTCGCTTAGCCATGGGAGTCTAATGTTGGGGCTAGTATGTAGCCCTGGTACCTTCGCGTGCATCCGAATACGGGGCGTGTGTACATGACCGGAAACGGTCCTTCGTTAATGTGGAGGAATCCTAAAGATTCGATGAGTCTTCAGTGGTTGAGCAGTCTCGTTGTATCATGACGGTCGGTTTCGGCTTTCTCTCGAGGTGCTCGTCCGGAATAACCAGGCACAATCGCAGTAGTTCTCCTTTAGCCACCTTAGCCGATAATAACGGAACATAAGGCGGCAAACCCAGAGCGGGCAAACCCAACATTTGACCAAAGATATGATTCAGAGCTGCTGCATATAAGGCCAAACTCGTGACGCCGAACACTCCCGAAGGTATTCGGACTTTATAATGAGGCGATGGGCTCAAGAATGCCCATTCATTATAAACCTGTGTTTCCGAATGCGTGCGTTAATCTGTCGTGGCGAAATGCCAAAGCGGCAAAGATCCTTTGTGGGTATAGAACCCATGGGATGGTTAAACAATAAGAGGCAATAGAAAAGGTTTACACAGGGGCTTAATCTAAAAAGAAACCTGTTGAGCGGGCCCTACTGCACGTCTATGCCTTTGTCTCCGTTGTGCCGTATCCTGGAAGGGTATCGCGCGAACGTTGTCTATAAAAGAGAGAACTCGTAGGAGAGTACAACGTAAGTATGTGATGGATAATAAAAGTGTAAGATGTTGGCCTGCTAATAGAGTTGAGCCAAGTGTGGGGCTTTATTAAATATTTATAGCCCCTGGTGTCCACTATGGGATTACATATACGGTGCCCTGATTCAATTTTATCTGGGCGACCGGACTCGTCTAACCGAGCATGTGGTTTTTGATGACCAGTCATGTTTTCTGATTTTAGAGGCCGCTTATAGTCTGGCCGCTAGGGCCGTCGCGAGTTCGTCTGCGTGTGAAGAGCGCTCTATGAATCCGCTAACGGTGATGACGCCATGTGGACCGGGCATCTTGAGTGTAAGGTGGCCATAGTGCGGCAATGCGTTGAAGCGGGCGAAGGCCGTTCTTCCGAGCAATGCATGATAGTTTCTTTGGAAGGGTGCGATGATGAAGGGTAGCTCTTCGCTTCTGGAGTTGTCTGGAGAGCCGAATGTTACCTCCAATACGACGGAGCCCCTGCTGTGGGCTTCAACGCCTGGTATCACCCCTTCAAAGGTGGTGTTGCTTTGGTTGATTCTGGATGGGTCTATCCCCATCCTGCAGACAGTGTCCTCATATATTAAATTGAGACTGCTGCCGATGTCCATAAGGACGTGGGTGAGATGGTATCCGTCGATTATCGGGTCAAGCACCAAGGCCTTTGATTCTCCACACCGAACACTAGTTCGGCCGTCCAAGTGATCGAAGGTGATCGGATAAGACATCCAGTGGTTAGTTGTGAGTACGATGGGCTCTATACCGAGCGCGTCTCTATGCGCGCGTTCGTGCCTCCTCATGGATGTGTGAGTCGCGTGGATCATGTTCACTGTTTTAACATCTGGCGGGAATTTTTTCTGTCCCTCAGTGTTCGGCTGACGAGTTTCATCCTCGTCTTCACTTGGTGTTTCCCTTCCCTTGTGTTCGGCAAATTTACCGGCTTGAAGACCCAGCACTCTCTGTGCGTGTGGTTCGCAGGTTTGTCAGGGGTGCCATGAATTTGGCATAGTCTGTCTAGGACTCTATTCAGACCGGACGGTCCCTCTTTACTGCCTTTAAATGGCTTCTTTTGCTAATCAGGTCGAGAACCCCTGAATCCGGCATTAACCGTTGTGTTATCCGGGCTCTCTTCCTTGTTTTGGCGTTTGTGTTTATTACGTCGTGGCTTCCCGTTGCCATCCCTTATTTCGGATGTGCTGGGGTTGCTGGTGCCTTTACGGGCTAGCCAGCTATTCTCACCCATGCAAAAGCGGGTCATGAGGCTGGTTAAGGCTTCCATTGTCCTCGACTTTTCTTGGCCGAGGTGTCTGGCGAGCCACTCGTCACGGATGCCGTGTTTGAATGCCGCTAAAGCTTCAGCATCCGCACAGTCGACAATTTGGTTCTTCTTAGTGAGGAATCTGTTCCAAAGCTTGCGGGCGGACTCTTCGGGTTGTTGGATTATGTGACTTAGACCGTCAGCATCCGGAGGCCGGACATAGGTCCCTTGAAAATTGGCCTGAAGCGTCCTCGAGTTCCTCCGAACTCCCAATTGAATTTTCGGGAGGCTTTTCAGCGATGTCGGGCTGGTCCCTTCAGTTTGAGGGGAAGGTATTTGATGGCATGGAGGTCATCCCCACGAGCCATATGTCTATGCAGGATAAAATCCTCAATCCAGACACCTGGGTCTGTCGTTCCGTCGTATGCCTCTATGTTCATAGGTTTAAAGCCTTGTGGAAATTCATGGTTCAGTACTTCTTCGGTAAAGCACAGGGGATGAGCAGCCCCTCTATATCTGGATGTGCTGTGGCATGCCATCGGCTGCTGTTGTGTCTAGTGTTTATTCCGGACTGGTACTTGATTGGCATGATCATTTTGGTGACCATAGTCCCTCACCGGGGTGTGTCCTTTGGATCCATAAATGGACCTAGCCGCGCCAGCTTTCTTATCCAGGTGCTCACGTAGATTGTGCGCAGCGTCGGTAGCCGCTTTGTTGCGGTTATGAAGTGGCACGGCTTCGTCATCGAATTGTGGCAGTAGCTTGCATTTTGGATAGCTCTTTGAATGGCAATCATCGCCGTATCTTTCTTCAGTGTCTAGCACTTTGTTCCATCTACGGTTTAGCGTTTCCTGTGCAGCTTTAAGCCGTTGCTTCTGCTTCTTTAGACTTCTTGCGGTGGCCATAAGCTTTTTGTGGAGGTTATCTCGTTCCACGTGTTTTTCCGGGATTGCATCATTATCCGGATTGTTTTCTTGTGTTGGTTCGGTTTGATGACCTCGTCCGTCGGGATCATTGTCCTCGGGCGTCTGCTCCGAACTGTGTTTAGGGTGACCTGGTTCGTCCTGCTCCATCGTTGGGTCTGTATGGTCGTTGTTGCCTTCGGAGTTGATTGTAGTATCGATCCCTCTGGCGCTCATGTCACTATTTTTACTGTTGCTGGACTTAGAACGGCGTCTACGCCGTTGCTTTGGCTTTTGTCCGGGGGTTTTATCGTCCGGATTGTCGCCTTTGTCCTCTTTGGGCGTATCCACCATGTATATGTCGTGTGACGAGGGAGAAGTCCAGCGCCCCATAGATTCTGAATCTTCTCCTTCATCATCGTCCATACAGTCGATGTCTTCGGGGTCGAAGTCAGGCACGTCGGTTAAATCATCGACCGTGGCTATGAAGTGGGTGGTGGGTGGGCAACGAATTTCTTCGTCACATGCTTCCCACTCGAGCCGGACATAGTTTGGCCCAGAATTTTCTGTCAAAGAGAGAGTTTTTAACAAGTTTAGCATGTCGCCAAAGGGCGAGTGCTGAAAGATATCCGCAGCGGTGAACTCCTTTACCGGAGCCCAACCTGGCTCAACTGGCTCGGGAGTGCGCGGACCAGAACCAACATCCGGATACGAATCCGGGGGTCCGGAGTCACGGGCCACCACAGAGGTAAGGCCCGTGTTCGGCTCCACCGCCGATGAGTGTGCGACCTGCGGGGCGGGGTCCAGCCCTCCATCCTTAGGCAACGCAGCATGTTCCGGATATAGGTCCGAGGTTACTGCGGGGGTGATGCCCCGAGCTTTGTCCGACAGCAGGTTTAAGCCGTGCTCGTCGTGACTGTCCGGTGCTCCTGGCATGGGCCCGAATCCGTCGAAGATACCGTCTCCGCGAACGTCCGCCGTGTAGTTCACGTTTCCGGTCCTGATCTGGTGGCCAGGGGCGTGGCTGTCGATCTTCTCCAGATGGCCAAGCGAATTGGCCCGCAGGGCGAAGCCGCCGAACACGAAGATCTGTCCGGGGAGAAAGGTCTCACTCGGGATCGTGTTGTTGATGATGGTTGAAGGAGCCATCGAACCCTGTAGTGACGACATAGAGGAACTCTCAATGGAAGCACCAATGTCGGTGTCAAAACCGGCGGATCTCGGGTAGGGGGTCCCGATCTGTGTGTCTAGGCTGATGGTAACAGGAAGCAAAGGACACAGATGTTTACCCAGGTTCGGACCCTCTCGATGGAGGTAAAACCCTACTTCCTGCTTGATTAATATTGAAGATATGGGTAGTACAAGAGTAGATCTACCACGAGATCGTAGAGGCTAAACCCTAGAAGTTAGCCTATGATGGTATGATTGTAATTGTGATCGGCCTTCTAAGGACCAACCTCTCCGGTTTATATAGACACCGAGAGGGCTAGGGTTTACATGGAGTCGGTTACAAGGAAGGAAATATAATATCCAGATCTTCAAGCTTGCCTACCACGCCAAGGAAAGTCCCATCCGGACACGGTTCGAAGTCTTGAGTCTTGTATCTTCACGCTTCAATAGTCCGGACGATGTATATAGTCCGCCATCCGGACACCCCTAATCCGGGACTCCTCGACACGGAACCCCGGGTTAATGGGCCTTAGTGGAGTAGAGGAGGCGGCGGGGCAAGGGCCACGCCCCTCCCCTAGTCCGAATAGGACAAGGAGAGGCCCCCCTTTCCTTCTTCTCCTCAACCTCTTTCCCCTCTTCTCCTAATCCAACAAGGAAAGGAGGAGTCCTACTCTGGTGGGAGTAGGACTCCTCTGGCGCGCCCCTCCTGGTCGGCCGCACCTCCCCTTGCTCCTTTATATACAGGGGCAGGGGGCACCCTAGAGACACAACAATTGATCGGATGATCTTTTAGCCGTATGCGGTGCCCCCCTCCACCATAACCTCGATAATACTATAGCGGTGCTTAGGCAAAGCCCTGCGTCGGTAGAACATCATCATCGTCACCACGCCGTCGTGCTGACGAAACTCTCCCTCAACACTCGGCTGGATCGGAGTTCGAGGGACGTCATCGGGCTGAACGTGTGCTGAACTCAGAAGTGCAGTGCGTTCGGTACTTGATCGGTTGGATCGTGAAGATGTACGACTACATCAACCGCGTTGTGCTAATGCTTCCGCTTTCGGTCTACGAGGGTACATGGACAACACTCTCCCCTCTCGTGGCTATGCATCACCATGATCTTGCGTGTGCGTAGGAATTTTTTTGAAATTACTACGTTCCCCAACAGTGGCATCCGAGCCAGGTTTTATGCGTAGATGTCATATGCACGAGTAGAACACAAGTGAGTTGTGGGCGATATAAGTCATACTGCTTACCAGCATGTCATACTTTGGTTCGGCGGTATTGTTGGATGAAGCGGCCCGGACCAACATTACGCGTACGCTTACGCGAGACTGGTTCTACTGACGTGATTTGCACATAGGTGGCTGGCGGGTGTCAGTTTCTCCAACTTTAGTTGAACCGAGTGTGGCTATGTCCGGTCCTTGCGAAGGTTAAAATAGCACCAACTTCACAAACTATCGTTGTGGTTTTGATGCGTAGGTAAGAACGGTTCTTGCTAAGCCCGTAGCAGCCACGTAAAATTTGCAACAAAAAAGTAGAGGACGTCTAACTTGTTTTTGCAGGGCATGTTGTGATGTGATATGGTCAAGACATGATACTAAATTTTATTCTATGAGATGATCATGTTTTGTAACCGAGTTATCGGCAACTGGCAGGAGCCATATGGTTGTCGCTTTATTGTATGCAATGCAATCGCCTTGTAATGCTTTACTTTATCACTAAGCGGTAGCGATAGTCGTAGAAGCATAAGATTGGCGAGACGACAACGATGCTACGATGGAGATCAAGGTGTCGCGCCGGTGACGATGGTGATCATGACGGTGCTTCGGAGATGGAGATCACAAGCACAAGATGTTGATGGCCATATCATATCAATTATATTGATTGCATGTGATGTTTATCTTTTATGCATCTTATCTTACTTTGATTGATGGTAGCATTATAAGATGATCTCTCACTAAATTTCAAGATAAAAGTGTTCTCCCTGAGTATGCACCGTTGCCAAAGTTCGTCGTGCCCAGACACCACGTGATGATCGGGTGTGATAAGCTCTACGTCCATCTACAACTGGTGCAAGCCAGTTTTGCACACGCATAATACTCAGGTTAAACTTGACGAGCCTAGCATATGCAGATATGGCCTCGGAACACTGAGACCGAAAGGTCGAGCGTGAATCATATAGTAGATATGATCAACATAGTGATGTTCACCATTGAAAGCTACTCCATTTCACGTGATGATCGGTTATGGTTTAGTTGATATGGATCACGTGATCACTTAGAGGATTAGAGGGATGTCTATCTAAGTGGGAGTTCTTAAGTAACATGATTAATTGACCTTTAATTTATCATGAACTTAGTCCTGGTAGTATTTGCATAACTATGTTGTAGATCAATAGCTCGCGATGTAGCTCCCCGTTTAATTTTTTTATGTTCCTAGAGAAAACTAAGTTGAAAGATGTTAGTAGCAATGATGCGGATTGGATCCGTGATCTGAGGATTATCCTCATTGCTGTGCAGAAGAATTATGTCCTTGATGCACCGCTAGGTGACGGACCTATTGCAGGAGCAGATGTAGACGTTATGAACGTTTTGACAAGCTCGGTATGATGACTACTTGATATTTAAGTGCACCATGCTTTACGGCTTAGAACCGGGACTTCAAAAATGTTTTGAATGCCACGGAGCATATAAGATGTTCCAAGTGTTGAAATTGGTATTTCATACTCATGCCCGTGTCGAGAGGTATGAGACCCCTGACAGTACTTTGCCTACAAGATGGAGGAGAATAGCTCAACCAGTGAGCATGTACTCAGATTGTCTGGGTACTACAATTGCTTGAATCAAGTGGGAGTTAATCTTCCAGATAAGATAATAATTGACAAAAATTCTCTAGTCACTATCACCAAGTTATTAGAACTTCGTGATGAACTATAATATGCAAGGGATGACGAAAGTAATTCCCGAGCTCTTCGCGATGCTGAAATCGACGAAGGTAGAAATCAAGAAAGAGCATCAAGTGTTGATGGTTAACAAGACCACTATTTTCAAGAAAAGGGCAAAGGGATAGAAGGGAAACTTCAAGAAGAACGGCAAGCAAGTTGCTGCTCAAGTGAAGAAGCCCAAGTCTGGACCTAAGCCTAAAACTGAGTGCTTCTACTGCAAAGGGACTGGTCACTGGAAGCGGAACTGCCCCAAGTATTTGGCGGATAAGAAGGATGGAAAAGTGAACAAAAGTATATTTGATATACATGTTATTGATGTGTACTTTACTAGTGTTTATAGCAACCCCTCGGTATTTGATACTGGTTCAGTTGTTAAGGTTAGTAACTCGAAACGGAAGTTGCAGAATGAACAGAGACTAGTTAAGGGTGAAGTGACGATGTGTGTTGGAAGTGGTTCCAAGATTGATATGATCATCATCGCACACTCCCTATACTTCGGGATTAGTGTTGAACCTAAATAAGTGTTATTTGGTGTTTGCGTTGAGCATGAATATGATTTGATCATGTTTATTGCAATACGGTTATTCATTTAAGTTAGAGAACAATTGGTGTTCTGTTTACATGAATAAAGCCTTCTATGGTCATACACCCAGTGAAAATGGTTTGTTGAATCTCGATCGTAGTGATACACATATTCATAATATTGAAGCCAAAAGATGCAAAGTTAATAATGATAGTGCAACTTATTTGTGGGCACTGCCGTTTAGGTCATATTGATGTAAAGTGCATGAAGAAACTCCATGCTGATGGGCTTTTGGAATCACTTGATTATGAATCACTTGATGCTTGCAAACCATGCCTCATGGGCAAGATGACGAAAGACTCCGTTCTCCGGAACAATGGAGCGAGCAACTAACTTATTGGAAATAATACATACTGATGTATGTGATCCGATGAGTGTTGAGGATCGCGGCGGGTATTGTTATTTTCTGAACTTCACAGATGATTTGAGCAGATATGGGTATATCTACTTGATGAAACATGAGTCTGAAACGTTCAAAAAGTTCAAAAGAATTTCAGAGTGAAGTGTAAAATCATCGTAACAAGGAAATAAAGTTTCTACGATCTAATCGCGGAGACAAATATTTGAGTTATGAGTTTGGTCTTCATCTGAAACAATGTGAAATAGTTTCGCAACTCACGCCACCTGGAACACTACAGCGTAATGGTGTGTTCGAACGTCGTAATCGTACTTTACTAGATATGGTGCGATCTATGATGTCTCTTACCGATTTACCACTATCGTTTTGGGGTTATGCATTAGAGACAACTGCATTCACGTTAAAAGGAAACCATATAAATCCGTTGAGACGACAGCGTATGAACTATGGTTTAGCAAGAAACCTAAGTTGTCGTTTCTTAAAGTTTGGGGTTGTGATGCTTATGTGAAAAAGTTTCATCCTGATAAGCTAAAACCCAAATCGGAGAAGTGCGTCTTCATAGGATACCCAAAAGTAACTGTTGGGTACACCTTCTATCACAGATCCGAAGGCAAGATATTCGTTGCTAAGAATGGATCCTTTCTAGAGAAGGAGTTTCTCTCGAAAAAAGTGAGTGGGAGGAAAAGTAGAACTTGATAAGGTAATTGTACCTTCTCCCGAATTGGAAAGTAGTTCATCATAGAAATCAGTTCCAGTGATGCCTACACCGATTAGTGAGGAAGTTAATGATGATGATCATGAAACTTCAGATAAAGTTACTACCGAACCTCGTAGGTCAACCAGAGTAAGATCCGAGAATGGTACGGTAATCCTATTCTGGAGTTCATGTTACTTAACCATGACGAACCTACGAACTATGAGGAAGCGATGATGAGCCTAGATTCCGCGAAATGTCTTGAGGCCATGAAGTCTGAGATGGGATCCATGTATGAGAACAAAGTGTGGACTTTGGTTGACTTGTTCGATGATCGGCAAGCCATAGAAAATAAATGGATCTTCAAGAGGAAGACGGACGCTGATAGTAGTGTTACTATCTACAAAGCTAGACTTGTCGGAAAAAGGTTTTTGACAAAGTTCAAGGTGTTGACTACAATGAGATTTTCTCACTCGTAGCGGTGCTTAAGTCTGTCCGAATCATGTTAGCAAATTGCCACATTTTATGAAATCTGGCAAATGGATGTCAAAACTACATTCCTTAATGGATTTCTTAAAGAAGAGTTGTATATGATGCAACCAGAATTTTTTGTCAATCCTAAAGGTGCTAACGAAATGTGCAAGCTCCAGCGATCCATCTATGGACTGGTGCAAGCATCTCGGAGTTGGAATATACGCTTTGATAAGTTGATCAAAGCATATAGTTTTATACAGACTTGCGGCGAAGCTTGTATTTACAAGAAAGTGAGTGGGAGCACTACAGCCTTTCTGATAAGTATATGTGAATGACATATTGTCAATCGGAAATGATGTAGAATTTTCTGGAAAGCATAAAGGAGGTTTTGAAAGGAGCTTTTCAAAGAAAGACCTCGGTGAAGCTGCTTACATATTGAGCATCAAGATCTATAGAGATATATCAAGACGCTTGATAAGTTTTTTCAATGAGTACATACCTTAACAAGATTTTGAAGTAGTTCAAAATGGAACAGTCAAAGAAAGAGTTCTTGCCTGTGTTGCAAAGGTGTGAAATTGAGTAAGACTCAAATCCCGACCACGGCAGAAGATAGAAAGAGAATGAAAGCCATTCCCTATTCCTCAGCCATAGGTTTTATAAAGTATGCCATGATGTGTGCCATATCTATTGTATACCCTACACTGAGTTTAGCAAGGAAGTACAATAGTGATCTAGGAGTAGATCACTGGACAGCGGTCAAAATTATCCTTAGTGGAATAAGGATATATTTCTTGATTATGGAGGTGACAAAAGGTTCGTCGTAAAGGGTTACGTCGATGCAAATTTTGACACTGATCCAGATGACTCTAAGTCTCAATCTGGATGCATATTGAAAGTGGGAGTAATTAGCTAGAGTAGCTCCGTGCAGAGCATTGTTCACATAGAAATTTGCAAAATACATACGGATCTGAATGTGGCAGACCCATTGACTAAATTTCTCTCACGAGAAAAACATGATCACACCTAAGTACTCTTTGGGTGTTAATCACATAGCGATGTGAACTAGATTATTGACTCTAGTAAACCCTTTGGGTGTTGGTCACATGACGATGTGAACTATGGGTGATTAATCACATGGTGATGTGAACTATTGATGTTAAATCACATGGCAATGTGATCTAGATTATTGACTCTAGTGCAAGTGGGAGACTGAAGGAAATATGCCCTAGAGGCAATAATAAAGTTATTATTTATTTACTTATTTCATGATAAATGTTTATTATTCATGCTATAATTGTATTAACCGGAAACATAATACATGTGTGAATACATAGACAAACAGAGTGTCACTAGTATGCCTCTACTTGACTAGCTCGTTAATCAATGATGGTTATGTTTCCTAGCCATATACATGAGTTGTCATTTGATTAACGGGATCACATCATTAGGAGAATGATGTGATTGACTTGACCCATTCCGTTAGCTTAGCACTTGATTGTTTAGTATGTTGCTATTGCTTTCTTCATGACTTATACATGTTCCTATGACTATGAGATTATGCAACTCCCATTTACCGAAGGAACACTTTGTGTGCTACCAAACGTCACAACGAATCGGGTGATTATAAAGGTGCTCTACAGGTGTTTCCAAGGTACTTGTTGGGTTGGCGATTTCGAGATTAGGATTTGTCACTCCGATTGTCTGGAGAGGTATCTCCGGCCCTCTCGGTAATGCACATCACTTAAGCCTTGCAAGCATTGCAAATAATGAGTTAGTTGTGGGATGATGTATTACGGAACGAGTAAAGAGACTTGCCGGTAACGAGATTGAACTAGGTATTGAGATACCGACGATCGAATCTCGGGCAAGTAACATACCGATGACAAAGGGAACAACGTATGTTGTTATGCGGTCTGACTGATAAAGATCTTCATAGAATATGTGGGAGCCAATATGAGCATCCAGGTTCCGCTATTGGTTATTGATCGGAGACGTGTCTCGGTCATGTCTACATAGTTCTCAAACCCGTAGGGTCCGCACGCTTAACGTTTCGATGACAGTTACATTATGAGTTTATATGTTTTGATGTACCGAAGGTTGTTCGGAGTCCCGGATGTGATCACGGACATGACGAGGAGTCTCGAAATGGTCGAGCCATGAAGATTGATATATTGAAGCCTATATTTGGATATCGGAAGTGTTCCGTGAAATCGGATTTTACCGAGTAATGGAGGGTTACCGGAACCCCACGGGGTTGATGGGCCATAGTGGGCCTTAGTGGAGAAGAGGAGAGCCGGCGGGGCAAGGGCGCGCCTCCCCTAGTCCGAATAGGACAAGGAGAGGGGGCAGCCCCCGATCAGGTGTCCGGACTAGGGGTACTCACCACGTCATCTCTCGACCGTTAGATTGGGCCGAGGACCCCATGGTCGATACTCATGGGCCAGTCCGGACAACCGCCGATACAAGTAAGATTCCACAAGACTTGGCGATCAAGACAAGGACTCTCCCCACCGGGCGATTCGGCTAGGACTCTTGTTATCCTAGGCCTCTGGTGCATTATATAAACCGAGGTCAGGCTAGTCGATAGGATATACAACAATCATACCATAGGCTAGCTTCTAGGGTTTAGCCTCTACGATCTCGTGGTAGATCAACTCTTGTAATACTCATATTCATCAAAGATCAATCAAGCAGGAAGTAGGGTATTACCTCCATAGAGAGGGCCCGAACCTGGGTAAACATCGTGTCCCTTGCCTCCTGTTACCATCCACCTTAGACGCATAGTTCGGGACCCCCTACCCGAGATCCGCCGGTTTTGACACCGACATTGGTGCTTTCATTGAGAGTTCCGATATGTGTTCGGCAAAAGGTCGATGGCTCGCCTGCAGATCAACTCTGACTTCGGCATCTTCGTCACCAGCTCGACCGGTCACCTTGGTTCGACCAAGGATTGCGCCCTACCTCCGATCGTCATGTTCAGATGAGGGCCTTCATCAACATCAACTCTGATCTCTATCAAGAACATGGAGGAATCATCCAGGGAGCCCGGGGGCTCAACGTCAACATTGCCCTCGGGCGACCATACTGTTTTTCTGGACAGCGGACTTGTGTCCGCCGCCACCGCCTCCTCAAGTGTCGTTTTAACGATTGCTTCGGTGGAATTGTGCAGAATTGAGTCTACAACAACCGTGGAAAATTTCATCGAGTTCCGATGGAGGAGACTCTGGCAATCCGCGATATACCGGAGCCCTGTCAAATTCGGACGAGAATCTGGACGAGTTTAGGGCGTGGTGTCCAGCTTCTAGCTCGGACTTCCGTTGGAAGATCCAACTGTTGTTCGGCTGCGGAATTCCTATATCTACCACCCCTCAAAATTTCAGCTCGATCCGACTGTCCAAACTCCAGGAACCTTCCGATTAGTGCATCACTTTTCGGATCTGTTTTCTGAGCGAAAACGAATCCGACCCGAGTTCGTCTTTTTTATGAACGGGATTTCGGACATCCTTTTTGAAGGAAGTTTTGTATGGGGTATTGTGTTTTGTTTCCGAACACATCCCATTAACTTTAAAATCCTTTGAACATGATCTTCAACATCATGCGGTGTCAAACCAATCCGCAATATTGCTCCACGGCCGCCAACCCGCACTGACATCGTCGTCGCTTTGTTGAGCCAAGCTCAACTTCTTCGATCATCATCTCGGCAAGTCGAACAAGAGTTCGGCATTGCGGCGATAAATCATCACCAACATCGCCGCCCCACGGATTACACGGAGCGGGCACACCGGCATCGCCGCACGGTCGCTTCATCAAGCTGGCATTGACCACGTCACGACCTGCATTGGCAGGGCCGCACTGTTGCTTCTTCAAGCCGGTGTCCATCACACCGACCTACTTAGACTCATCAGCTGACATCGAGGCTTCGACATCTCGGATGGACCGGGGGCTTCGCCATCTCTTCATCAACCTACTCCGGAGACTTCGGCATCACTAGCCGACCAGCTCCATCACGTTATCTGGACCGAGGGCTTTGCCTCGGCGAGCCAACCTTTGCCAGCATCGCCATGTCATCGCTTTATTGCCCATCAGGCAATGGGTGTGCGGATCGAGTACCAATTTTGGGAATCACCTTTCTTTGGATTGCTACAACAAATAAACCAGGTGCTATTAATCCTAGTATTTTTTGCTTGTTTGGGTTCATTTTTCCCAAGGAATTATTACTCTGGTTTGCCCATCATATGTACACAGGTCTATCAAATGGTGGTCGCATTAACGACAGTCGTATGGTGGTTCGACCACTTTCCGTACATAGTCCGGCGAACGCCGCATCCGAAACTCGGACCGACCTGTGAATTCAGGCTTTTTCACGCCTTTACCGCATCACACCGACGCCCTGCATCGACATTGAATTCGGCGCCAGGCCATATCTCTTCTATTACTCACTTTGCATAAATTATTTATTGTGCAACGATTTTTTTTAATTATTATTATTACTATTATCCCCGGTTTGCAATATTTTTTGTTCACGGGAAAATGATCCAGCCGGACTATATCCTTTGGCGTCACCTCGGCTGGACGGGGGGCTTCATCAACACTTCATTACCCCATGTCGGGGACTTCGGCATCACTCTTCCGGCCTGCATTGACCGTGCTATGTCACCACTTCAGAGTGCCGAGCTCATTACTCCGCCACCTCGGGACCGGCTTGGGGGATGGAACCTTGTCCCGCATCAAGCTCGGACCGCGTCATCAATACCGAACACATTAACCAGCTAAGTTGCCTTCATGCTCAAAGTTTTAAATTTTTAACTTGTGTTCGGCTCGACCAAGCATTATACTTTTTTTGGAAAAAAGTTGCTTGTAAAAAATTTCCTTGTCCAAACTTTGTTTGTGACGGACAAATTCAAATACCCAGTTCACTTGGGGGCTTCTTTCATGAAGCCTTTCCTCTTGCATATGATTATACTTGTACGGCTTCGTTCCTTGTTCGTGTATTACGCCACAATATGCACCATATTGACCTAAGTGATTTGCAAGCTGGGTTGCCTTGCTCCTGTGTTTACCCCTAAGCTTCCGATTGTTCGGCTCGGGAGTAAAGGGATCACCTCTGCGATTGTCACGATCGGGTCACCCGAGCCGGACCTCAGACTGGGTGAAGCTGAAAGCTAGTGCTCTTACTGTTTTCAATAATGGTCGGCACACAACGGAACTCATGAGTACAAAAAATCTATTGCACAAGTCTAATATTAACAATGAGCACCCAAGAAAGGTATCGGTGGGGGTACTATTTTCTTCGAAGATGCTTCTTACACTTTATCAGTAATATAGCATAAGTTCCCGAGCGCTTTGTCATTACAGCCTTATGACCTGATTGCCTGGTTATCGGAAACACCGTCGATATTCTCAACAGGTGGAGTACATAACACTTTTCGGTCTTTGACCGAAGAGGGAGAAGCCGATGGTCGGTTAAGACGCGTTTAAAGTTCGGGTGAACATAGATATGATATAAGTACTTCGGTCCATACAATCATTCTTTTACCCAAGTCACTCGGGGGCTCTTAAATTTATGTGAGCTGTTTTATAATAAGTGTTCTTCTTATTAGTCGTTGCAAAGTCTTTTTCTATCACTCCTTTCTCGATGCAAGTGTGTGGTTAATAGCCGGATAGCCTTGCTTCTCTCTAAATCCGCTCAAGTGCAGTTTGCTAAACTAGCCTCGGAGAAGCACTCCGCTTTCGGGATAAGGAGGTTGAAGCCCTAGGCTGACCCGCTTGAAGTCTTGAGATAGGATGTGTCATGTTAAAGCACAGCAGAAACACCTTTTTTTTAAACTCCAATTTTCGGATTGGCACCGAACACTTGATCTAGTTCGGACATTAAACTTTTGAATAAGTTTTTTGGCTTTTCGAGCCTATGGCACTTTTAAACTATTTGTGCGTTTCCAGCATTAGTATCGCAGTGCAGCGCCAGACACCTTTAGGGATTGGGAAAAAACATTTTCGGATATTGCCATATATGCATCGGTTTCGAATTGTGTCTTCGGTCAATAGTTGGGTTGCTCGGCTCCTGTTCTTGCCTCCTATGTTCCGCTTTGTTCGGCTAGGTGTGCAAAGGGAGAACCACTGCGATTGTGCTTCCAGCTCGCATGGTTAAGTACCTCAGTGGAGAAAGCCGAAAGCTGACTGTCACAATAGGCGTAAACTGGTCAACGATCCGATGACTATGTTGAATGACAGGCCGTTCATAACATTGGCCGAAGTGTTTACGGCTTGACCTCGGATGTCGCCGAACACTAACCGGGGGCTCATAGCTAGCTTCCCCAGTTTCAAGCTCCTATGACTAAGCGAAAGTTATAAAGCCCGCATATCTGATTGGCTCGTTTCCACTAACACAACCGCCTTCGGGCACCGAGACGTCGGCTAAGGGTTGTTTTGTTAGTGCGGAAACACCCTGTGTAGTATCTACCAAGGGGTAGAAGCCGGCGATGGGCCACTTCAAACTGATCAACGGTCACAATGGAGTCAATATAATGATGTAAAGTACTTGGATACATAGAATCATTACACATAATCTGTGATTTTACTCTGGATATCGATCCTTAATTCGGCCACCCGTGCCCACATTAAGGCTCGGGGCTACTGGGCTTCGTGCTCATTATTTACAAATATTAAAGGGGCACATCGATCCCCTGATCTGGTGTTGCTACACGACCAGTGTCTCGGGGACTACTGCATTGCTTATTCAATGCAGAGAATTCAAAGTGCTCAGTGTTCGGCTTGAACGAACTATGCGCATACATGTCTTCGGACAATAATAGGTACCATATGGACCTATCCGGCATCAAGCTAGTATATTGCGGCGACTTCTCACGACCCTCTCTCAGGGGCCTGTTCGCCGATCACTATTATCTCTAATATATTACACTGCATTTTTATTCCTATGTATGCTGCCGAGCTAGGAATTGATCCTCAGGCCAATTTCGCGCATCGACCTGAGTCTCAGGGGCTACTGGGAACAGCGGTTTTTATGCTTGCCTTCAGGTGCATCTCGGGTTTTAGACTGATACACACCTTGAGGGCTACTGGATATACATCGGCAGAGAATAAACTGCACCAGTTAAAATATTCATGAAAAACATCAGCCCGCGGTCGGAGTGGTGCACCACCTCGGAGGCAGTCCGGCATAAAGCTCGGGCGCCAGCGGCTAGCTCCATAAAGGGCATTTCCGGCATTAAGCTTGGCTAAACTCCTTCAACTTTTTTGAACCAAGATGATCTATGACATCTTGGATATAGTCCGGTGTTGGAGCTCGGATACAGTCCGGCGTTGGAGTTTGGACACAGTCCGGCGTTGGAGCTCGGATACATTTCGGCGTTGGAGCTTGGAAGCGGTCCGGCATTGGTGCTCGGCTGCAAAAGATACCTCGAATGCAGTCCGGTGTTAGAGCTCGGACGCAAGAGGACACTGCCTCCTGGGAAAAACTTCAAACCCGAGGTATGGCATAAAAATAACAAGGCATTGATAAAGGCCGGAAACTTAAAGAGGGCTCCTCGGATACCCGACGTGTAAACTCTTCGGATGCACTTCGGCGATCCTCAAGATCGAAGATGAGATTTGTTGAACCAGTTTTCAAGACCGACGACCGAAGATGAAGAACAGTTCGGAAGAACCGAGGAGCGTTCCTAACTTGAAGACCGGTTCAGGGGGCTACTGACGGTGTCCTGGACTAGGGGGTACTCACCACGTCATCTCCCGATCTGTTAGATTGGGCCGAGGACCCCATGGTCAGATACTCATGGGCTAGTCCGGACAGCTGCCGATACAAGGAAGATTCCACAAGACTTGGCGATCAAGACAAGGACTCCTCCCACCGCGATTCGGCTAGGACTCTTGTTATCCTAGGCCTCTGGTGCATTATATAAACCGAGGCTAGGCTAGTCGATAGGATATACAACAATCATACCATAGGCTAGCTTCTAGGGTTTAGCCTCTACGATCTCGTGGTAGATCAACTCTTGTAATACTCATATTCATCAAGATCAATCAAGCAGGAAGTAGGGTATTACCTCCATAGAGAGCGCCCGAACCTGGGTAAACATCGTATCCCTTGCCTCCTGTTACCATCCACCTTAGACGCACAGTTCGGGACCCCCTACCCGAGATCCGCCGGTTTTAACACCGACACCCCCCTTCCTCCTTCTCCTCCACCCCTTTCCCCCTCTTCTCCTAATACAACAAGGAAAAGGGTGGGAGTCCTACTCCCGGTGGGAGTAGGACTCCTCCTGGCGTGCCCCCTCCTGGCCGGTCGCTCCTTTATATACGGGGGCAGGGGGCACCCTAGAGACACAACAATTGATCTGATGATCTTTTAGCGTGCAAGGTGCCCCCTCCACCATAGTCCACCTCGACAATCTGTAGCGGTGCTTAGGTGAAGCCCTGCGTCGGTAGAACATCATCATCGTCACCATGCCGTCATGCTGACGAAACTCTCCCTCAACACTCGGCTGGATCAGAGTTCGAGGGACGTCATCGGGCTGAACGTGTGCTGAACTCGGAGGCGTCGTGCGTTCGGTACTTGATCGGTCGGATCGTGAAGATGTACGACCACATCAACCGCGTTGTGCTAACGTTTCCGCTTTCAGTCTACGAGGGTATGTGGACAACAATCTCCCCTCTCGTTGCTATGCATCACCGTGATCTTGCATGTCCGTAGGAATTTTTTTGAAATTACTACGTTCCCAACAGTTTTCATCAATCACTCACAATTTTATATCAGCAATCATTTGCTCACAACACACACGTCTTGTTAGCAGCAATCGTCTATGTTGCTATCAGTCTTCGCACACGTTTCTGATTACAGACCTGTTTGCCGCGTATCACACACATCTTGTTAAGTTGAACCATTTCTGTTCGCTTGTCTCAACGCAAACGGTTCATCCGAGTGAACCGCATGTCGTATATCACACACACCTTGATCTGGCTGACCGTTTCTTTTGTGTTGCCTAATCACAAACAGTTTATCCGAGTGAACTGTATGTTGTATATCACACACACCTTCATCTGGCTGCCCATTTCTTTTGTTCCTCCTCATCGCAAACAGTTAATTGAGCTAAACCGTATGCCCTGCATTGCACACGCAACTAAAATCTGAATCGTGTTTGATGCATCCTCCATCGCAAATGTTTTGCACCTTTTTGACGGGTTTTTTACACCACCGTTTGTGATCATTGCATCGCACACAGTTTCGTCGAAGGGTCTCTGATCATAGTGTCGCGTTAGCAGCATCCTGTAGTAGTGGTAGATTCGGATCTAGGCGCCATAACTTGGCAGCAAAGATCAACTATGTCAATGCAGTGAGAAATATTACCGCACTGGTGTGACCAACGGCGACGAGGTTTCACCGGAGTTGAATGGCAGAGCTCCTCGACGAGTTGCTTCAAGAACAAGATCGGATGAAGAAGAGCAAGGATTTGTGGCGCAGGAGGGAAGAAGTGAGGAAGAAGAACCTGGAAGGGGTATTTATACCCAGAGGGCAAAACCACCTCACCGAAATCTATGGCCTACAGACGCGGGATGTTCCACATTCAACGGACACGATAATGACCGTGGAGTTCATGGGCACGTGGCAACCATTTCCTGCAAAAATCTCAGAAACTGAGCAGGAGACCAAAAGGTTTGAGGAGGGCAAACGCCAAAACAAACAAATTAAGGTTTGAATTTGATTTCTTTCGCGGCCAAGGATGCCAAAAAGAAACTTTCTTCAGATCAAATTGCATGTTTATGAGGGACATCATAGATTGGATGAGAAAGAATAGAGGGACAAAAGGGACCGAAACAAATCACTCAGCCAAACGAGAGAAAACACAAAACACAGAGCTATGAGTGAGTTGTTCATCAGACAAAACACACACAACAAAACAAAAACAAATGAACAAAAACACAGAGAACAAAGCACCAAGAAAGTAGATCCCAGGACTAAGGGTAAATGAGTAGAATCCCTGAGATAATTCCTGCAAGAAGGATTAGGTCTTCTTCGCAACCCACACTTGTGTGGACAACGAGACTTTCATTTGTCTTTACTGAGCAGGAACATTCTTTTGGCGAGATCGGTAGTTTACCTGTGCATTTCGAGAGTAATCATATGAATATGCATTAAAGTTATTTCCAGAGGTATAAGTATAATGATTTGAAGAAGTATGCATGTACTCCTTCTGTCAAATGTTTGATTGATATCCTTTCGAGGAAGTTTTAATGCCAATGTATGAATAATAACCATTTCCTTGAAGAGATTCATTCTGCAAGTTCAAGTTAGTGGAGACAGACAGATTTTCAATAATGCACTCCTTCACCCAGATTTGCTTCTTGGGTGAACCAGACCTGCAGTTAGTTCCAACATATCGAGCAAATACCTTACCATTCTGTTGTTTGAAGAGTTTGTACTTTGAGTCATCAGACTCGTCAAAAACAACAGAAATGGGTGAGTCACATCCAGATAGAGTTGCAGGTTCGAGAGTTTTACTTTTGGCAAGAACCCAACTCGTTCGTGGATATTGCTCGGGAGTCCAGTAGCTTTCATAAACATTGGGTTTCCTTTCGAAACCCAATCCTTCCTTTCGAGGATTTTTGTGCAGAATGGACTTCTTGAGTACATCACAAAGAGTTTGATGCCCTTTCAGGCTCTTTAGCATTCCTATCTCAAGCAAGTTCTTTAATATGAAATTTTCATCAGAGGGAGCAACAAATACGTAGGGAGAGGGGTTAGAGACATCATTCATAATAGTTGCAATATTCTTGATGATAGCATTAGAAGATTCAGCATTAGAGACAGCATTGCATTGTTCTAGGCATTGTAAACAAGGAGGCATAAAATCATCAGGAAGCCGATTGGATTGCTCAACGAAGAGAGAAGCATTTTATTTCACTAGCACGTTATGAGACTCTTTCAGTGACTCGAGTTCTTGACTCCTGTTAAGGAGTTTATCTAATAAACTCTCGTAGTCAACTATAAGTGAATCATATCAATTGGAAAGATCATCAATAGTTGAGGAAAAAGCATCATGCTTTTTGATCAACTTTTGATTCTTCGCCATCTCTTCGACCGGTAATCCTTCGGTTTTTCTAAGATTGTTCTCAAGTCTTTCAAGTTCATCCTGTTAAGATTTAGCAATCTTAACCAGTTTAGCATAGGCAATGTATTCGGGAGAATATTCATTCATGGATTTTTGGTGTTTTGCTGATACCTGCTCCTTTGAGGTTTTTGCCATGAGACAGAATGCGATAGGTTCACCATCACTTGAAGCATCATCATCAGTGTCTGATTCGAATGATTTCTCAGATGATCCACAAGTGATGAAGGCATTGCTTCTTCCTATCCTTCTGTGAAGCTCTTCATCTTCCAATTCTGATTCGGTCGACTCCTCTTCACATTCCATGGTCATGTCAGCACATGCTCTATTCAGCTCTGATATTCTCTTCATATTTGATTTGATGGTTGCCCTTGCTTTTACGTCAGTGACTGGTCTCATCGAAGAGGATGAGGTAGATTCATTTTTCTTCGAGAGCTTAGTATGACGATCCATTCGAGTGAATCCACTGCAGTGAAGATATTTCCATCTGTTACTAGGTTTTCCTTCCCAGCTAGGACAGTCTGCTATGAGATGATCGAATTGTTTACACTTGAAGCACTTCATTTCTTTCAAAGGTAACCTCATTGATGATTCAGGCAAATCAATATAGTCATCATTCATGAGGCACAAGTTCTGTCTTCTGAGATCACTTAACCTTTCTGTGAGCATTTCCAGTTCCCTTGTGATATGTGTTGATTCTTGACATCTTCTTCTTGTTGTGAACTACCATAATGTGAGAGAATTTCTCCTTCACTTTCCGATGAAGATTCTTGATCTGCATTTTCTAGTTCCATCGTTTCTTCGTGAATTGACAACAGTGTCATGACATCTATATAGTGAAGTTCTTCATAGTCTGTTCTTTGCTTGATTTCAGCTATTATGGGATCGAAGGTTGAGTCAAGAGCGCTAAGAAGCTTGTTGACCACATCTCTATCGATGATATCAGTTACTCCTCGTTGATGAAGTCTTTCAACAATATTTGTCAATCAATATGTGAGTTCCATAGCACTTTCCTTGCGAAGGCATATGAAACCAGCAAACATAGCACGAAGCATTTGAGTGTGTGGGTCTATTCTGGCAATGAACTCTTCATGCGCATTTTTTATGGCATACCAGAATTGTTTTGCAGTATCAAGCATTCAGAACTGAATGAAAATGTCCTTTGAGATACATGCACATATGATATATTTTGCTTGTGCATTCAACCGCAGCATAGCTTGGTCATCAGAAGTTGGAGCATCAGGTTGTTGAATGGTGTATCCATCTTCCACAATCTGCCACAGTTCTAAGTTGATGGCTTGAAGTTTGATTCTCATTCTCTCTCTCTAGTAGAGATAGTCTTTCCATCGAAGATAGGAAATCTTCCAGAGTGTGAGGATCTACCTGCATATGACATACTCAAAACTCCAAGGCTGTTAGACCTTTAATAGACAGAGATAGGGAGTATCTGCTCTGATACCAATTGTAAGGACCGAGAGTATATCGACCAGAGGGGGGTGAATGGGAGATTCAAAAATTCTTGCGAATGTTCTAAATAGAACCCAAACACAGGAGCAGAAAAAGGTTCGGTAGAAACAAACTCAATGAAGCATACTATTGAGGAACAAAACTATCGAGGTAGGATGCAATAATGGTACGAGCATAGAATACAACAGGCTTAATGATAACAATGCTAATGCAATAAGAAAACAGATATAATATCATGACAAATAGCTTTGGAATGAACTGAGATGGATAACTTCGAGAGATAGCTAATGAGGTAAATGATCACAACACGGAATGATGATTAGTACTAAGACAACATAACAAAATGACAAGAGGGCAATAATGTTGGCAAAGAATGATAACTGGTAGGAAAGACAGATACGTTTGATACGAATGATATGCAACAACCAAGCACAGTCAGATAAACTATCATCATAGAGCACAAATGTAAACTGCTGAAAGTAATGCAGTGAAGTAAATTTGAACCAGTGGTGCTCGATGGCGACAGAGAGATTTGGTAGACCAGTTTGCCCTTCTGCCAAAGGACTACGTCTGGTTTGAGGGTTTATGACTTAACATGGACGATAAACTCTCTTCGCCCTATTCTCCTTCAATTCAGAGTTGATCATACTCTAGTTGATTTCACTTGTGGTAGATACTTTTTGGTGATCTCCAAACCTTCGGTCGACCTTCACGAACCACAATCACTCTTGGTTGCTGAAGATCTAGCTTGGTGAAGACAACAACTCTTCGACACTCGAGCCGACACCTATATGTCTAGAGAGTACGCGGCTCTCAAGAGTAATAGGTACAAGAACTCTAACTCAGAACTATTGTGATGCTCAACCACTGTCTAAGTTTGGGCTCTTGATTTTTCTCTCGGCGGATCTTAAATTCAAATCACTCGGAGAGGGGATGCTCAGTCAATCTTCTCTGAAATCTTAAGCAGAGCAGCCAACAAACAACATTGCAGCGGGGTGGCTATTTATAGTCGCAGCCTTCCCTGGTGGGAAATGACCAAATTGGACATGTCGAGCAGCCAATGGTCGAACGACACGAATCCAACGGTCGTATTTTGAGCACAACGGTAACATTACTTGTGGAGCAAGTAATGCTAACTCCTCGGTTTGAAAGATATCTCCTGTGGCATGAAGAACAAGGTCTACTGCTGCCATGTAATCGTTCGAAGCATAAAGAGATTTCTCTCGCATCTTTCATAGGATCCGGGCTAAGCATCACAACGGATCTAAGCTTCAAGAACCTATACCCCTCTTAATAGTACGTAGGTTCTATGACTCAAATAAATGAAAGAAGAACTATGAAATGAATACTTCATCTTTGGCTTCCATTCTCTGCAGTCATTTTCCTTCGGACAAAATCTCCGAACCAATTGCTTTACGTCAGCAATAATTTTCAAGGGGCTAACTTCTTCACATCAATCATCTCACCTACAAGACTTCAACAAATGTAGCTCTTTCTTCTCTGCAACACAGATATTCTTCGGTGTTCCTCGAACTTGACACCGGAGACAACATTCTCTTCGGTTCTGCATGGACTATTTCTCTTTGTATGCACTAGCAAATAAATCAGTCCATGCCTGTTTCTGTCAACAATCTCCAAAACACAGGAGGGCAAATATTGCAGCAACAAATACCCAAATATTCCCTGTAGACCAGAGGACACACCGAAAATACTTTTCCGCCGCCGCAAGTTTCTGTCTTCGTGACATCCCATCTGGGGACCTTTTTCGGTACTCTGCCGGAGGGGGATTGGATCACGGAGGGCTTCTACATCAACCTTGATGCCCTTCTGATGATGTGTGAGTAGTTTACCACAGACCTACAAGTCCATAGCTAGTATCTAGATGGCTTCTTCTCTCTCTTTGATCTTCAATACAATGTTCTCCTCGATGTTCTTGGAGATCTATTCGATGTAATCTTCTTTTGCGGTGTGTTTGTTGAGATTCGATGAATTGTGGGTTTATGATCAGATTATCTATGAATATTATTTGAGTCTTCTCTGAACTCTTTTATGCATGATTGATATAGCTTTGTATTTCTCCCCGATCTGTTGATTTGGTTTGGCCAACTAGATTGATTTTTCTTGCAACGGGAGAGGTGCTTTGTAATGGGTTCAATCTTGTCGTGCTCAATCCCAGTGACAGAAGGGGACATGACATGTATTTGTATTGTTCCCATTAAGGATAAAAAGATGGGATTTATTCATATTTATTGGATCTATCACTCTACATCGTGCCATCTTGCTTAAGGCGTTACCCCGTTCTTGTTAACTTAATACACTAGATGCATGCTGGATAGCGGTCGATGTGTGGAGTAATAGTATTAGATGCAAGCAGGAGTCGGTCTAATTGTCTCGGACGTGATGCCTATATACATGATCATTGCCTTGGATATCGTCATAACTATGCGCTTTTCTATCAATTGCTCAATAGTAATTTGTTTACCCACCGTATGATTTGTTTACCCAATCTTCAGAGTTGCGTTTAGTTCTTTCCAGAAGATCCCATCTGAATTCAATAGTTTTCTTCATAAAGGAGCCAGTCGAAGAAGAATCGAGCATCGTTTTATCATCATGAGAAAGCCGAGCATAAATATTTTGTAAGATAATTTCTTTTGGGAGCTCATGATTGGGAATGTGTACATCATGTACTTAAGCCTCCCCCAAGATTGAGGGATGCTTCCTCCTTCACGAGGCCAAAAATTATATATGTAATTCCGATCATGATGAACAAGATCCATAGGATAAAACTTCTCATGAAATTCCAATTTAATCGGTTCCAATCCCACGTTCCAATATCATCACATAGCCTATACCATATCTGCCTTTCCCTTCAAAGATAAAGGGAAAACCTTCTTCTTAACTTCATCTCCGGGTAAACTTGCAAGCTTAAATAATCCACAAACTTCATCCACATAGATTAGGTGCATATCAGGATGTAGCGTTCCATCTCCTGCATAAGGATTAGCTAGCAGTTTCTCTATCATGCCTGAAGGAATCTCATAATAAATATTTTCAGTAGGTGCAGTAGGTTGAGGAGCAACTCTTTGTGCTTCCGATCAAGGTGAAGATACCTCGAACAAACCCTTCAAAGGATTGTTTTCCACAGTAACAAGTGACAGTAAATTAGGGTTTCAGCTTCTGTCACTCTAGCAACCCATCGTTTAATTACTACTCCACAATGCCTTCCCTTAGGCCCAAATATGGTGAGGTGTCATGTAGTCAACGTTCACACGACACCACTAAGGGAAACAACGACATACATATCCTCAAAATTTCAAACGAATACCAAATTCACATGATTACTTATGACAAGACTTCTCCCATGTCCTCAAGAACAAAAGTAACTACTCACAAATCATAATCATGTTCAAGATCAGAGGGGTATTGAATTATCATCAAGGATCCGAACATATAATCTTCCACCAAATAAACCAACTAGCATCAACTACAAGATATAATCAACACTACTAGCAACCCACAGGTACCAATCTGAGGTTTTGAGATAAAGATTGAATACAAGAGATGAACTAAGGTTTGAGATGAGATGGTGGTGGTGAAGATATTGATGAAGATCGATCCTGCCATGATGAGAGGGTTGTTGGTGACGTCGACGGATTCCGGCAAAAGTGCTTCTGCCCAGGTTCCGCCTCGAGACAGCGGCGCTTTGTCCCGAAAGTCCTCTCCTGATTTTTTTTCTAGGGAAAATGGCTTCATAGTGCAGAAGATGGGCTTCAAAGGCCAGCCAGGGGCCCCACGAGCCACCAGGGCGCGCCCAGGTGCCTCGTGGGCACTTGGTGGGCCCCCTCTGGTATTTCTTTTCTCTAGTATTTTTATATATTCTAAAAATTCTCTGTGAAATTTCATTTCAATTGGAGTTGTGCGGAATAGGTATCTCTGATGTAGCTTTTTCAGATCCAGAATTCCAGTTGTCGGCAATCTCCCTCTTCATGTAAATCTTGCAAATTAAGAGAGAAAATGCATTAGAATTGCACTACAAAGTATTAAATTGATCAAAACATTATAAATAACAGTACAAAAACATTATGTGAAATGGACGTATCACACCTCCTATCACAGGTGGTCTTTCCAGATTGCTCTAGAGACGTTGCTCCTTGGATGTATCTTGACTTCTTGGCCGACTAGGACGAGAAGTACAGTTGGGGTCTGCTGGGCTCGGCTACTTATACCATCAGGTAACAAGTTATTGCAATACTCATTAAGCATGTTAGTATGTTTTCATGAATTTTGCGAAGCTAAGCATGACTGAATTGGTGGTTTGCAGCTTGACGACACTTGTAGGAAAACCAACAAGTAACCATGCATGGGCGGATATATTTGGGGCCTCTTGGTGTGGATGTGGGAGCGTTTGCCGGTTGGACGCCTTGAAAAGGATGATTCGCCAAGATCGTGGGTAGGCCTTGATGAAGAACATGACATTTTTTGACTCCCCACCATGGCATTCTCTTGGGACAGGGTTAAATTGTTTGGAAGCAAGTCAAATACTTGGTACAAGAGCTTCATCAACGAGATGGACAACCTCATGTATCGCCAGGTATAGTGATTCATATTTTTTTATCAGCTTTCATGGAATACATTGGACGAACTAACGAGGTTGTTCATAGGTTAACTGGAGGCCTTACGAGGCACAAAGGGGTTTTGCATTGAACCAGATGGGTACTAGGGACGCCCATCTTTGGTGGATCAGGTGCCCTCTGATATGCATTTGTCCTGTCGAGTGGCATCTACCCCATGGGGTGGTGTTGCAATTTGGTATGAGGCAACGCACCCCACCGGAGCAAGCAAGCATGGGTGGAATTGAGCTTCACACGTGAGTTACCTAACCGAAGCTATGTTAACCAACACTACACGATTACAATTTGTTTCTTATGCTTTGTTGGTCTCGTTCTATATATGCATTCAGAGCCGACAGACTCATCAGAATGTGGTTAAGTGGGGACAACACCATGCTAGGTATGTCAAGATGTGGATGCAGAGGCTAGGTTCCAGAGAGACGGATATGACATTGGCGGGCATGAGGGAGTACAAAGAAACACATCTGAACTAGTATGATAATGGGAGGCGATTTCGGGTGTGTTTGAGGCCAAGTGGAAGAACGCGAATCTCGCAGATTATGAGGCAAACGCTAGCTCGGAAGATGAGTACGACGCCATGGTGAGAAGTACACAAGGTTCTCATAGAGAGTATGCGCCCATGACTGACAGAGTGGTAAGTCTTGTGAACTTATTTGGAGAATGGTTTTGATCTTATGTTGATTGTGCACACTTTTGAGCTTTCGTTGAATTTGCAGACTTTTGAGCTCAATAGAGGTATCTCGAAGGCTCAGATGCACTCGTACATAACCCCGGGACTGTTGAGTCTGATGCTACCTTGAGGGAAACGATGAAAGTAAGCACTCGAAGTCCTTACCCTAATTCTGACTTCACAAATCTTTATCCTTGCACTCAGAATGTTTTTATCTTCATTGTTGTTGTTGTTGTTGTTGTTGTTGTTGTTGTTGTTGCACTGCCGGAGGCGGAGGCTAGTCACCATTCTTGGGTGTGCAAGCCCTGTCACCATTGATATGCAAGTTGTTAGCATAAGTAAAACTAGGGTAGTAAAATTTTGGCGGAGTGGACCTAAAAAAAAAATCGGGCCGTATGTTTTCATGTATTGTGGTTATTTAAAGCACAAAAAATGAGTATTGGCAACAAAATGCAAACCCTAATTTTGGGGTTCTTGTATGATGAACTTCTTTCTTACAAAATCGTGCCAACTTACATTTTATGTTTAAGCAAATACAGTGCTACCACGAAGCAAATCATTTGAGCTAGTACATGTTACTTAAGTAAAAGGACAGTGATGTTGATTTCAAAATTGTAGAACTTTTTAACTTATGACAAAACAGAGAAGTGCAACACAAACACTCATGAACTTTTAAGGGGAAACGGGTGGGAAAAAATAGGCAAGTTTCAAGCTCTGTTTAAGAAAAAAACCAATGCTACCATGAAGCAACTCATATGAATTTTTTAAGCAAAACAGTCTAGTGGAATGATACGTCCATTTTTAAGCAACTCTACTGTTATTAATAGTATTTTCAATCAATATAACACTTTGTGGAGAAATTCTAATGCATTTTCTCTCTTAATATGCAAGATTTACATGAAGAGGGAGATTGCCGGCAGCTAGAATTCTAGACCTGGAAAAGCTATGTCAGATATACCTATTCTGCACATCTCCAAATAAGATGAAATTTTATGGAGATTTATTTTGGAATAATAAAAAACAATGGAGCAAAGAAGTACAGAGGGGGTCACCCAGTGCCCACAAGGCACCTGTAGGCGCGCCTACCCCACCCCCCGCCACCCCCCTGTGCACGCCTGGTGGCTTGTGGGGCCCTGGCCAGCCTTCGATGCCCATCTTCTGGTATATAAGCCAATTTGCCCTAAAAAATAAGAAGAGGACTTTCGGGATGGAGCGTTGATGTCTACTACGCGACCTTCTTCTTGTAGACGTTGTTGGGCCTCCAAGTGCAGAGGTTTGTAGGACAGTAGCAAATTTCTCTCAAGTGGATGACCTAAGGTTTATCAATCCGTGGGAGACGCAGGATGAAGATGGTCTCTCTCAAACAACCCTGCAACCAAATAACAAAGAGTCTCTTATGTCCCCAACACACCCAATACAATGGTAAATTGTATAGGTGCACTAGTTCGGCGAAGAGATGGTGATACAAGTGCAATATGGATGGTAGATATAGGTTTTTGTAATCTGAAAAACAGCAAGGTAACTAATGATAAAGGTGAGCGTAAACGGTATTGCAATGCTAGGAAACAAGCCCTAGGGTTCATACTTTCACTAGTGCAAGTTCTCTCAACAATAACAACATAATTGGATCATATAACTATCCCTCAACATGCAACAAACAGTCACTCCAAAGTCACTAATAGTGGAGAACAAACAAAGAGATTATGGTAGGGTACGAAACCACCTCAAAGTTACCCTTTCTGTTCGATCTATTCAAGAGTCCGTAGTAAAATAACATGAAGCTATTCTTTCCGTTCGGTCTATACTAGAGTTCGTACTAGAATAACACCTTAAGACACAAACCAACCAAAACCCTAATGTCACCTAGATACTCCAATGTCACCTCAAGTATCTGTGGGTACGATTATATGATATGCATCACACAATCTCAGATTCATCTATTCAACCAACACAAAGAACTTCAAAGAGTGCCCCAAAGTTTCTACCGGAGAGTCAAGACGAAAACGTGTGCCAACCCCTATGCATAGATTCCCAATGTCACGGAACCCGCAAGTTGATCACCAAAACATACATCAAGTGAATCAATAGAATACCCCATTGTCACCACGGGTATCCCACGCAAGACATGCATCGAGTGTTCTCAAATCCTTAAAGACTCAATCCGATAAGATAACTTCAAAGGGAAAACTCAATCCACTACAACAGTGTAGAGGGGGAGAAACATCATAAGATCAAACTATAATAGCAAAGTTCGCGATACATTAAGATCGTACCACATCAAGAACACGAGAGAGAGAGAGAGAGAGAGAGAGAGAGATCAAACACATAGCTACTAGTACATACCCTCAGCCCCGAGGGTGAACTACTCCCTCCTCGTCATGGAGAGCGCCGGGATGATGAAGATGGCCACCGGTGAGGATCCACCTCCGCAGGTGCCGAACAGGTCCCGATTGGTTTTGGTGGCTACAGAGGCTTGCGCGGCGGAACTCCCAATCTAGGTTTCTTTCTCGGGGTTTCAGATTATAGGAATTTTGGCGTTGGTTTCACGTCGGGGGTCTCCGAGTCGCCCACGAGGCAGGGGCGCGCCAGAGGTAGGGCGCGCCTCCACCCTTGTGGACGGCTCGGGACTCTCCGCCCAACTCTTTACTCGGGGCTTCTTTTGGTCCATAAAAATCATCAAAAATTGGCACGTCAATTGACTCCGCTTGGTATTCCTTTTTCAGTAAAACTCAAAAACAAGGAAAAAAAGAAACTGCCTTGGGCTCTAGGTTAATAGGTTAGTCCCAAAAATCATATAAAACAGCATATAAATGCATATAAAACATCTAAGATGGATAATATAATAGCATGAATACTTCATAAATTATACATACGTTGGAGACGTATCAGCATCCCCAAGCTTAGTTCCTGCTCGTCCTCGAGTAGGTAAATGATAAAAGAAATAATTTATGAAGTGTGAATGCTAGCAGGTGCACAAGTTTGATCAATGATAATTTCAATCACCTTTTCTAGCATCATTATATGTCATAACAGTAGCTCATCTCATAAAAACTTTCATGATCAAGTAACAAGCTATTCACATGTTAAAGTATAGATCATAAACTTTCTTGAAACTAACAAACCATGCTCTTAGTCATCAAACAATTGCAATTCACCTTATTTCGGGAAGGGTCTACGTAAGAGCTTTGATTCAGCAAATTCCACATACTCAACTATCATTTAATCTTTCACAATTGCTAACACTCACGTGATATTTATGGGTTCAAAGTTTTAATCGCACACAGAGAAATATAGGGGCTTATAGTTTCGCCTCCCAACCTTTTACCACAAGGGTAATGTCAACAATAATACTTTATGAAAACCTAAATCCAAGTGGATATATACATCCGGATCGCTCCAACACAAAGTGCTTGCCAAAGGAAAAAGTGTAAAAAGGAAAGGTGAAAATCACCATGACTCTTGTATAAGGGTAGAAGGTAAAAGTAAAAGATAGGCCCTTCGCAGAGGGAAGCAGAGGTTGTCATGCGCTTTTATGGTTGGATGCACAAAATTTTAATGCAAAAGAACGTCACTTTATATTGCCACTTGTGATAAAGACCTTTATTATGTAGTCCGTCGCTTTTATTTCTTCCCTATCACAAGTTCGTATAAAGCTTATTTTCTTCGCACTAATAGATCATACATATTTAAGGAGCAATTTTTTATTGCATGCACCGATGACAACTTACTTGAAGGATCTTACTCAATCTATAGGTAGGTATGGTGGACTCTCATGGCAAAACTGGGTTAAGGAATGTTTGGAAGCACAAGTAGTATCTCTACTTGGTGCAAAGAATTTGGCTAGCATGAGAGGGAAAGGCAAGCTCAACATGTTGGATGATCCAAGACAATATAACGTTTCGGATATAGGAAAACATAACCCATTAAGTTGTCTTCCTTGTCCAACATAAACTTTTTAGCATGTCATATTTTAATGAGTGCTCACAATTACAAAAGATGTCCAAGATAGTATATTTATATGTGAAATCTCTCTTCCTTCAATATTCTTTCATGAATTGTTTAAGTGACCAATACAATGTTTGCTAACCTTCAATAAATTTACCACCTTTACTTCTTATATGTGAAGTCATTACTCCCCATGGGATAAGCATATGAAACATATATAATTTCAGATTTATGATATTCAATTCATTCAACGATTTACTCATAGGATATAAGTGAAGCACACGGGTAAATGACAAAACTACTCTAAAAAGATATAAGTGAAGATCAATGAGTAGTCGGATAATTATTTAGCTATGTGAGGACTCTCTCTCTTTTAAGAATTTCATATCTTGGTATTTTATTCAAACATCAAGCAAAACAAAATAAAATAAAATGACACTCCAAGCAAAACACATATCATGTGGTGAATAAAAATATAGCTCCAAGTAAAGTTACCGATGAATGAAGATGAAAGATGGGATGCCATCCGGGGCATCCCCAAGCTTAGGCTCTTGGTTTTCCTTGAATATTGCCTTGGGGTGCCTTGGGCATCCCCAAGCTTAGGCTCTTGCCACTCCTTATTCCATAGTCCATCGAATCTTTACCCAAAACTTAAAAACTTCACAACACAAAACTTAGCAGAAAACTCGTAAGCACCGTTAGTATAAGAAAATAAATCACCACTTAGGTACTGTTGTGTACTCATTCTAAATTCATATTGGTGTAATATCTACTGTATTCCAACTTCTCTATGGTTCATACCCTCCGATACTACTCATAGACATAGAAAACAGAATCTGTCAAAAACAGAACAGTCTGCAGTAATCTGGTAACTTTCCATACTTCTGTAACTCCAGAAATCCTACCAAATTAGGAAAACCTGAGCAATTAGTGTACCAATCCAGAGAAAAAATAATCAGATCAAAAGCATGTTTCTGTGAATTATCAAAACTAATTTATTGGGCGCAAAAGTTTCTGATTTTCAGCAGGATCAACACAACTATTACCGTAAGCTATCCTAAAGGTCTTATTTGGCACTTTATTGAAAAAAAAGCTATAAAACATGATTACTACAGTATCATAATCATGTGAACACACAAAAATAGTAGGGGTAAATATTGGGTTGTCTCCCAACAAGCGCTTTTCTTTAATGACTTTTAGCTAGGCATGATGATTTCAATGATGCTCGCATAAAAGATAAGAATTGAAACATAGCGGGAGCATCATGAAGAATATGACTAGCAAATTTAAGTCTAACCCACTTCCTATGCATAGGGATTTTATGAGCAAACAACTTATGGGAACAATAATCAACTAGCATAGGAAGGCAAAACAAGCATAACTTCAAGATTTTAAGCACATAGAGAGGAAACTTGATATTGTTGCAATTCCTACAAGCATATTTTCCTCCCTCACAATAATTTTCAGTAGCATCATGAATAAATTCAACAATATAACCATCACATAAAGCATTCTTTTCATGATCTACAAGCACAGAAATTTTATTACTCTCCACATAAGCAAAATTCTTCTCATTCGGAATAGTGGGAGTATCATAAGAAACTCGAATACTATAAATTGTTTCCACATTAAAAGAGTAATGTTCAGAAAAAGGGTAATCATAATCATGACAAGTTATATAAATATAATCATCACTACTTTTTATAGCATAAGTGTCATCACAATAATCATCAAAAATAGGAGCCATGCTATCATCATAATAAACTTGCTCATCAAAACTTGTGAGGCTAAAAATATCATCTTCATTAAACATAGCATCCCCAAGCTTAGGACAAACATTAATTGCAGCAAATATATTCTCAAACATGTCATTCTCATCAAACATAGCATCCCCAAGCTTTGGCCTTTTCATATCATAAGCATAATCACTCTCATCATTAATAGTATGGATAGCACCAATAGTATAGCAATTATCATCATCACAATAAGTAATAGGAGCAACATAATTTGGGAGGGATACCTTTTTACCTTTGCTTCTCCGTCTTTTCTTTTTCTTCTTCGCATCATGTGTGGGTTTAATCCTCTTTTTGGAGCTCCTTATTAATGAGATTGGTTGAATAGAAAGCTCCTCCTCGTTACCTGATTCATCATAAGAAAGAATAGGAGGATATTGGGAAATCTATTCCCTTTCATTAGTATTCTCTTCATCTTCTATTTGTTTTCTTGTCTTTATGTAATTGGCAATATAAGGATTTTCAATGCAATTCACCGCACAATACATATAAATTTCCTCTAGATCAAAATCAAGAACTTTATCAAGGACAAATTCTGGAAGATCCTTAGTTATACGTTTCATTTCTTCATAACCCACAAGCAAACTAAATTCATTATGATGCGCAAGGGAAATCAAGTCATCACAATTTTTGGACACGATTCGATCATGAAACAATTTGCATTGGAGATTTAAATGATCACGTTCATTGCAAAGTTCACAAGGATGGCAAAGAAATTTTAAATTTTCAGCACAAGCATCTAGCCTCTCTTGCAACCATTTGGTTTCTAAATACTTATGCCTCTTGCAAAATCTATCTTCCCTATTTGGTGTGTACTTGCAAACTCTATGCACTCCACAAAAATTGACATGCTTATAAGAGACATTTTCATCATGACTAGTGCAATCATCATTAGTACTATGGATATTCAAAGAGTTTGTACTAACAACATTGCAATCATGCTCATCATTCAAAGACTTAGTGCCAAACATTTTAATGCATTCTTCTTCTAGCATTTTGGCACAATTATCGGAATCCTTATTTTCATGAAAGATATTAAAAATATGAAGCATATGAGGCAACCTCAATTACATTTTTTTTAGTTTTCTTTTATAAACTAAACTAGTGATAAAACAAGAAACTAAAAGATTCGATTGCAAGTTCTAAAGATATACCTTCAAGCACTCACCTCCCCGGCAACGGCGCCAGAAATTGCTTGATGTCTACTAAGCAACCTTCTTCTTGTAGACGTTGTTGGGCCTCCAAGTGCAGAGGTTTGTAGGACAGTAGCAAATTTCCCTCAAGTGGATGACCTAAGGTTTATCAAGCCGTGGGAGGCGTAAGATGAAGATGGTCTATCTCAAACAACCCTGCAACCAAATAACAAAGAGTCTCTTGTGTCCCCAGCACACCCAATATAATGGTAAATTGTATAGGTGCACTAGTTTGGCGAAGAGATGGTGATACAAGTGCAATATGGATGGTAGATATAGGTTTTTGTAATCTGAAATTATAAAAACAGCAAGGTAACTAATGATAAAAGTGAGCGTAAACGGTATTGCAATGCTAGGAAACAAGGCCTAGGGTTCATACTTTCACTAGTGCAAGTTCTCTCAACAATAATAACATAATTGGATCATATAACTATCCCTCAACATGCAACAAACAGTCACTCCAAAGTCACTAATAGTGGAGAACAAGTAAAGAGATTATGGTAGGGTACGAAACCACCTCAAAGTTATCCTTTCTGATTGATCTATTCAAGAGTCCATAGTAAAATAACATGAAGCTATTCTTTCCGTTCAATCTATCCTAGAGTTCGTACTAGAATAACACCTTAAGACACAAATCAACCAAAACCCTAATGTCATCTAGATACTCCAATGTCACCTCAAGTATCCATGGGTATGATTATACGATATGCATCACACAATCTCAGATTCATCTATTCAACCAACACAAAGAACTTCAAAGAGTGCCCCAAAGTTTCTACTGGAGAGTCAAGACGAAAACGTGTGCCAACCCATATGCATAGATTCCCAAGGTCACGGAACCCGCAAGTTGATCACCAAAACATACATCAAGTGAATCAATAGAATACCCCATTGTCACCACGGGTATCCCACGCAAGACATACATCAAGTGTTCTCAAATCCTTAAAGACTCAATCCGATAAGATAACTTCAAAGGGAAAACTCAATCCATTACAAGAGAGTAGAGGGGGAGAAACATCATAAGATCCAACTATAATAGCAAAGCTCGCGATACATCAAGATCGTCCCACATCAAGAACACGAGAGAGAGAGAGAGAGAGAGATCAAACACATAGCTACTGGTACATACCCTCAACCCCGAGGGTGAACTACTCCCTCCTCGTCATGGAGAGCGCCAGGATGATGAAGATGGCCACGGTGAGGATCCCTCCGCAGGTGCTTTGAACAGGTCCCGATTGGTTTTGGTGGCTATAGAGGCTTGCGGCGGCCGAACTCCCGATCTAGGTTTCTTTCTGGGGGTTTCTGTATTTATAGGAGTTTTTGGCGTTGGTTTCACGTCAGGGGGGGTCTCCGAGTCGTCCATGAGGCAGGGGCGTGCTCTCCACCCTCGTGGACGGCTCGGGACTCTTGTGGCCTAACTCTTTTACTCCGGGGGCTTCTTTTGGTCCATAAAAATTGTCAAAAATTGGCACGTCAATTGGACTCCGTTTGGTATTCCTTTTCTGTAAAACTCAAAAACAAGGAAAAAATGAAACCGCTTTGGGCTCTAGGTTAATAGGTTAGTCCCAAAAATCATATAAAATAGCATATAAAACATCTAAGATGGATAATATAATAGCATGAATACTTCATAAATTATAGATACGTTGGAGACGTATCAAGCGTCGCCGTCTCGAGATGGAACTTGGGCAGGAGCACTTTTGCTCTCCGGCGAAGCGATTCCACCTGGGACACTTTCCTCCGGGAGAGGGAAATCGAAGCCATCGTCACCACCAACAACCCTCTCATCATGGGAGGATCAATCTTCATCAACATCTTCACTAGCACAATCTCATCTCAAACCCTAGTTCATCTCTTGTATTCAATCTTTGTATCAAAACCTCTGATTGGTACATGTGGGTTGCTTGTAGTGTTGATTACATCTTGTAGTTGATGCTAGTTGGTTTATTTGGTGGAAGATCATATGTTCAGATCTATTATGCTATTCAATACCCCTCTGATCATGGACATTGTAACGCCCCGGATTCGATGCGCCAGGTGTCCGCCAGTTATTCGCCGTCCTTGCCATGTCATGTGCTTGCGTGTTGCACTTTGCCATGTCATCATCTGCATTTCATACCATGTCGTCATGTGCATCGCATTTGCATACGTGTTCTTCTCATGCATCCGAGCATTTTCCCCGTTGTCCGTTTTGCAATCCGCGCCCTATGTTCCCGGCGCCTTTTGCCTCTTTTTTCACAGCGGGTATTAAACGTTCTCGGAATGGACGAGGTTTGCCAAGCGGCCTTGGTATAGCACCGTAGACCGCTGTCAAGTTTCGTGCCATTTGGAGGTCGTTTATACTCCAACGGTTAACCGGGTAACCGTGAAAGCCTCTTTTGTTTGCAGCCCAACACCCCTTCCAAAGTGGCCCAAAACCCAGCAAACTCCCCTTTTTTTCTCTTCAAGTTATTCGTCGTTTTTCCCCTTCCAAGTTATCTTTGTTTCCCGCACCCCACCCTTTTTCTTCCCGGAGTTTGAGTCTGTTTCGACCGTCAATTTCATTCGTACGGAGCCTCTTCAATCTTCCCTCAATTATCTCAACCGGTGAATTCTCGTCTCGTTCGTCATTCTTCATCTCTTTTTTCTTTTTCCGGTGGATTCAATTCAAGTTTTTCGGATTGATCACATTCTTTTCCTTGGATCAAGTGTTTTCCCTGCTCGTTCGCCTCTCGCCAGTTTATCCTTCCGGAGTGCTCAAGTCATATCAGGAGATTCGTCTGTGTTCTAATTAATTCGAGGTTGTCACCTCATTCAAATATCTCAATTATTCCGGTGCATCATCTATCTGTTCAACATCCTTTTCCAACGGTGTTTTTCTTTTAGTGGGCCCTAACACACAGGTCTTTTCCCAGGATCTTACCTGACTCTTCTAATTTCCCGGAGCTATTCCCAATTCTTTTCAAGTGTGACGTAAGAATGGATTCCATCAGTCACATGCCTTTTCCAAGATCAATTTCAAATCATTTTCATTGTTGGCTCAACCTCTCTGTTTTTCATTCTCCCGGAGTACCTCAATAATTTTTTTCTAGCTTCTTGTTACCCTCTCGAATTATTCCATTTGTCAGATATTCTTTTTCTCAACCATCCGGAGTTTGTCAGCAGTTGTTTTTTTTTCCGGAGGCCATCGTTCCAGAAGAATTCTTCGCCCTTATCATTCCAGCTACCGTTCTATATTTATCCCGGTGCTTCGTTCAAGTGTTCTTTAATCAGCTCATGATCTCTTTGTTCTTTTGCATCTAAATCCCCCTCTAGCTTATTGGTTCTTCTAATTCTTCCCGGTGATTCATTCCCTTTCATCAGTCATTTCCGAATTCTTACGGTGGTTCATTCAAGATTCTTTTCCCTTGATTATCATTTTAATTCATTCGTTCCTTCCAATCCTACCGGTGGTTCATGAAGACTTTCTCAAGTTTTGTGCGATGTTTCCCCTTAATCCTTCTTCAACGAGAATAAGTATTATGCAAAATCCATTGCTTGTCATCTATTTAATTTGATGAAGGATAAGCATACAATAAATCTATTCTTATTTCATCCAAGTGAGTAATCCCTTTCGTCGGAGTTTGTTCGTGATGAATAAATTCTAGTTCCAAGTCTTTTCATCTTTTCTTTTCCGGAGTTCAATTTCCTCAGCCATTTCGTCGGAACATCCATCTAAATCATCGCAAGGCTCATCTTATTCTCGCGTCTCGAAGTGCAATTAATTCTCCGTATTCTTTTGAAGTGGAGTTTTGCATCTCTTCGTTCTTCTCAGCTATTCAATCTTTTCCGCTTGTGGTCGGTTATCACCTTATGATCTTGAGATGTTACCATAAGACCGCAACAAGCTTATTCTTTTCGTTGTTGATTTTCTCGGCAACTCCGTTTACACCTTCCTTCTAAAGATGCTTTCAATTTCATTCGTGGCACAAGTTGTCATTTTCTTCTTCGTTCTTTTCATTCAACTCTTTCAATTCTCTCCGGAGGTTTTGTGTCATGTCTTCGTCAAGTATCATTCCATCCTCTCAAGCTCGTGTTCTATTCCGTCCTTGTTATTCTTTTTCTATCTTGTACTAACCGGAGTGCTTTCATAGTCTATCTGATTCCGTGAGCTTTCGATTCTCGTCATTCTCGTCGCTCATCTCTTCTTCTCGAGTGCTCTCGATTCTTTGATTCTTCTCTTGAGTTCCTGTTTCACCTCATCCTTTTTCCCTTCCGTCTCGGTCCTAAGATCTCGGGACGAGATCTCTTGTTAGTGGAGGAGTGTTGTAACGCCCCGGATTCGATGCGTCAGGTGTCCGCCAGTTATTCGCCGTCCTTGCCATGTCATGTGCTTGCGTGTTGCACTTTGCCATGTCATCATCTGCATTTCATACCATGTCGTCATGTGCATCGCATTTGCATACGTGTTCTTCTCATGCATCCGAGCATTTTCCCCGTTGTCCGTTTTGCAATCCGGCGCTCCTATGTTCCCCGGCGCCCCCTTTTGCCTCTTTTCGTTGTGCGGGTATTAAACGTTCTCGGAATGGACCGAGGTTTGCCAAGCGGCTTTGGTATAGCACCGGTAGACTGCCTGTCAAGTTTCGTGCCATTTGGAGGTCGTTTGGTACTCCAACGGTTAACCGGGTAACCCTGAAAGCCTCTTTTGTTTGCAGCCCAACACCCCTTCCAAAGTGGCCCAAAACCCAGCAAACTCCCCTCCATGCTCTCGATCGTTCGATCACAATCGTGTGGGCGAAAATCGCACCTCATTTGGACTCTCCTAGCTCCTTCTACCTATAAATATGCCCCTCCCCCGAAATTCGCGGATCAAATTCGCAGATGAAACCCTAATTTTCCCCTTCCTCCGCAGCCGGACGTGTCCGCCGGCGCCGGACACGTCCGGGTCGCCCATTGCTGCCACGTGTCGCGCGCCGCCTGCGCCGCCGCCATGGGCCCACGAGCCAAAGGGGCCGCGCCCGCCGCTCCGCCGCCGCCGCTTCGCCGCTTTGCTTCGCTGCTGAAGTCTCAAGGCCGCTTCGGCCGAAGGGCGCGCATGCGCCATTTCATTGTCGCCGCCATATCATGGCTGCTCGCCGCCGCCGCTTCGCTCTGGCCGGTAGCGCTCGCCGCCTCCGCCGCCATCGCCGGCGCCGCCCCAAATCCGCTTCGCTGGCGCCTCGTCTCCAGCGCTTTGCTGCACCGCCGCCGCCGCCCGGCCTCCGCCGGCCGTGTTTCGCCGCCGCCTCGCTCGCCGGCCGCGGCCTCCGCCGCGGGATTCTCGCCGTCCCTCGCCTCGTCGGCGTCCTCCGCGCCGCCGCCGCCCGCCGTCTCGCGGATCCGGCGAGATCCGCGCCGCTTCAAAATCCGTGCATGATCCGTTTGACTTTCCTCTCCCCCGAAATCCACTAAGTCCCAGATTTTGCATATTTTCATGCATTTTCATCGCATCATATCTCTGCATCCGTAGCTCCGTTTCGTGCGTGTAATATGTCAATTTGTTCGTCTCGACGAGTAGATCATCTCATATCATTGCGTCATTTTCATTTGAGCTCATCTTGGTGCCCGAAATGCTGTTGGAAGAGGGCTATGTGATGTTAGTTTCAGATTCTTATCAGAACATGCACTTTAGTCATTTTTGCCATGATTGATGTGTGCACCCCATGAACTTGAGTCCTACATGTGTTTTGTAATATGACATGCCATCTTTATAGGGGTATATGCCATGTATTTTTGTGATCTCTGTGGTGACTAGCACAAGCATGCAAACTAGGCTTCATGATGTTGCTGATTTCAGCCCCCGTTCTGCTGATATTTTTATGCCTTGTAAACTTGATGCTACAGAGAGATCCATGCTTATTTTGAGATACTTCAGTAAGGATGTTTTGAATATATGGTTATTCTCTATCCATCCATGCCCTTGTTAGCAATTATGGAGTGCCATAGCATGAGTCAATCGAGCTGTACTTTTGCTATAAAATGTTTCCTGGCAGGTTGTTTACATGTTATTTAATTTTGCCAAGGTTGTTGTAGTTGATCCGTGTATGCTATGATGTTGTTCTTGCCATGTATAGCTTCTATGCCATGTCTTCTTAGTGTTGGTTGCCTTGCCATGCCATGTATTGCTCTGTGGTGAGTGGTTCAAGCTCACCAACATGCCTACTTATTGTTGTTCCTGCCATGTTTGAATCTGTAATATAACTTGCCATGTTTACATGGGTGCCATCATATCTTCTGATCCTTTTTGGCTCATGGTCACTAAAGGACTTTTGTTCTATGAATTTAGTAGATTCGTGCCATGCCTTTGTTTGTCATGATAAGTTCCTGTAACATGTTGTTTCATAGCTCTAAACATTGCAACCTGATGTTATTTCCTGATAAGTCTGAAACTGTTATTATTTGCAATCTTGCCATGTGTGTTTGAGCATGTTCTAGTGATTTCTGGAGATAGCTCAGTGTTCATGTTTTGTCATGCTTTACCTGTACATCATGCCCATGCCTTTTGTTATTACGTTGAGGTCCTGTAGCTTGTTGTTTTGATGCTTGCAATATGCCTAGTTGCTGTTTTGGACAGTTTGTTGTCATGACTTGTATAGGGTGTATGTGTTGAACCGTTGCTCCGTTTTGAGTGTGCTCTATATGAAACTTGCTTAGTTTTACATGTAGTTCCATATTACCTTGTTGGATCCATGTTTTGATTGTGTCTGCTTGATGTTTGTATGCATTTTGCATCAATGCCATGTTTAACTTGTTTTGCTCATATCTTCTAGGCCGTAGCTCCAAATCTAATGAACTTTATATGTAACTTGACTAGAATTTCGTGTAGATCATCGTGGTGCATCTTAACTTGCTGTTTAACAACTTGAACATAAGGTTTATTCAGATCTGGACCAATTTCGAAATTTGCATATGAGGATTTACCGGAATTGTTCTATGTAGTTCCCGGCCTCATTTAAACTTGCTTTGAGGTGTTGTTCTTGTTTGCATCATATTTTTACATGAGTAGCTCCATGTAGCCTTGCCATGCATAATGCTTGTTTGTGCATCATGCCTTGTTCATGTGTGGTGTGTTTACTATGTTGTGTGCTTCTTCTTGTTAGTTCCTGTTTCGTTGCGATCGTGAGGATTCGTTCGTCTACGCTTGGTTCGGCTTCATCCGTTCATCTTCTTCATGGACTCGTTCTTCTTCCTTGTGGGATTTCAGGCAAGATGACCGCTACCCTGGATCTCACTACTATCATTGCTATGCTAGTTGCTTCGATTCTATCGCTTTGTCTGCGCTACCTATCACTGCTTATCAAGCCATCCCATATTGCCATGAACCTCTAACCTTTGACACCTTTCCTATGCAAACCGTTGTTTGGCTATGTTACCGCTTTGCTCAGCCCCTCTTATAGCGTTGTTAGTTGCAGGTGAAGATGAAGTTTGTTCCTTGTTGGAACATGGAGATGTTGTTCCTTGTTGGAACATGTTTACTTGTTGGGATATCACAATATATCTTATTTAATTAATGCATCTATATACTTGGTTATGTCTGACGTAAGTAGGAGTTCAGGATCACTTCTTGATCATTACTAGTTGACGACCGTTCCTTTGTTTCTCTTCTCGCTCTCATTTGCGTATGTTAGCCACCATACATGCTTAGCCGCTGCTGCAACCTCACCAATTTACCCCTTCCTTTCCCATTAAGCTTTGCTAGTCTTGATACCCATGGTAATGGGATTCTTTGAGTCCTCGTGGCTCCTGATTACTACACCAACATTGCAGGTGTACAGGTTTGCGTTGATCATGACGCGAGAGCGATGTTTGCTTGTATTGGAGTTCTTCTTCCGCTTCTTCTTCGATCGAGGATAGGTTCCAAGTCGGCACTGGGCTAAAGGTGGTGGATGTCGTTTGAGTTTGTTTATGTTTCATCCGTAGTCGGATGTTGATCTTGTATATGATGTTGTTGTATTCTTGTGGCATTTGTGCCTTATGTATGTATCCACATCTATTATGTAATGTTGATGTAATGATATCCACCTTGCAAAAGCGTTCCAATATGCGGGTCTATCCTTGGTGGGACCTTCGAGTTCCTTTTGGATAGGGTCGCATATTGGGCGTGACAGACATGAACATGATGTGTGAGTAGTTACTTTTGTTTTTGAGGACATGGGAGAAGTTTTATCATAAGTAATCATATGAATTTGGTATTAGTTCGATATTTTGATATGTATGTTGTTGATTCCCTTAGTGGTGTTATGTGAACGTCGGCTACATGACACTTCACCATCTTTGGGCCTAAGGGAGTAGTAATTAGATGGTGGGTTGCTAGAGTGACAAAAGCTTAAACCTAGTTTATGCACTATTCCGTAAAGGGCTGATTTGGATCCATATGTTTAATGCTATGGTTAGATTTGTCTTAATTCTTCTTTCGTAGTTGCCGATGCTTGTGAGAGGGGTTAATCATAAGTGGGCGGCTTGTTCAAGTAAGAAAAGCACCCAATCACCGGTCCACCCACATATTAAATTATTAAAGTAGCGAACGCGAATCAAACAAACATGATGAAAGTGACTAGATGAAATTCCCGTGTGTTCTCAAGAACGTTTTGCTTATTATAAGAGATCGTTCTGGCATGTCCTTTGCACTAAAAAGGATTGGGCTACCTTGCTGCACCTTAGTTACTATTGCTACTTGTCACTTGTTACAAATTATCTTACTATCAAACTACTCGTTACCGATCATTTCAGTGCTTGCAGAAAATACCTTGTTGAAAACCGCTTATCATTTTCTTCTGCTCCTCGTTGGTTCGACACTCTTACTTATCGAAAGGACTATGATAGATCCCATATACTTGTGGGTCATCATGGAAGTAGGCAAGTTACAAGTTCTGTTTGAGCAAAACCATTGTTGTCCTCTTATGGTGGTAGTGAACAACTCGAATGCTCTGTTTTAGGCAAAAAACGGTGCTTCCGGGAAAGCAACAGCTATGAGCTAGTATGTGTTGCATGATGGCAAAAAAGTTGTCCTGATTTTAAATTGTATAAACTTAATTACACGTGGGTTTTGATTTATGTTGTAGACATCACACATTTTGATTTTAGAAAAACTGTAGCAAAAATTCAAAACACAAAACTTGTACTCCTTCTATAAACCAATATAAGATCGTGTCGCATGTGGCAATGGGAGCACCCAGAGGTTATGTTAAGCACAAATAAATAGAAAATGTTGGCAAACATACAAAAACATAATTAGTATATGTTGGGTTTTTAGGGTGCTTGCCACTATGAATTGTACTACAATCAAGGGAGGTGGCAACTTATATGTTATGTTTAAGCAAATTCATTCTACTATGAAGCAACTCATATGAGATAGTATAGGCTACCTGGTGACAAAAAAAGAACTTGCTAAACTGATTTTCAAAAACCTGTAGTACTTGCAGATTTCAGCAGAAAAGATGCATACACTTCTGAGCAAAAAAAGGTACATGTGGAAGTAAGCAACTTGCATGTCCTGTTTAGGCAAAAATGGTTTCTTGCTTAGGCATGCTTAGGGAAAAAAGTGCTCCAACATGTACTTTGGAATTTTGTAGGTGGATCCTCCAAAAAATACATCGTAGGCGGCTGGCAATTTGGTAAGGGGTCAGAAAAACACAGGTGTTCCATGCTTCCCTCGACGAAGCAATTGGTCAGGGGAAAAATAATAATTTGAAATAAAGAAAAAGTCTCCAGGGCTGTAGACTGAAAAACATGGATTGCATCGTTAGAAACTCGACGAATGGACCAACCCCCACCGAAATATACATCTATTGCCGCTAGTACAAAATATGTAAAAGTAACGATCATAAGAGACAATGTCATCCCTAACTACTGCTATTTTTAAGGTTTTTTTTGGAACCAAAGAACATACTCGGCACATGGCGGCCACGATTTGGATCCAACGGCGCGCAAGGTGTGTGTTTGGGAGTGACGAAACGTGCAACTGCACTTTTTAGAATTTAGGATATAAAAATTTAAAAGAAATGTCCAACCCGATGGGTGTCCGATTAGGTCAGGTTACCCGATGGGTTTGGGCATGGGTTTGGTCCCAGACCCATCAATAGGGTCGTGGGTGAGCGATCAACCCGATAATTGATTCGAGCATGGGTGTAGGAGAGGTTGACCCGACCAAACCCGACCCGATTGCCAGGTTGACGAAGGACGACCAAATGCGACACTCCAAAACGCTCGCTTCGGTTGGCTGGGCAGTCGCCCTATTGGGCTTCAGCCCATCCAGAGTTTTATTGTTTCCATGCCTTTTTGACTTTTTGTTTCACATGAATGAGTTTTTTTCGCTAAAAAAACATGAATGACATTATTATTTTTCACATGTGATTACCATGTTTAGCTGGATTATGCCGAAAACAAAAATGTTCCCATGGATTGCTTTTCTACGGCCCTAACTTTTAAGAATAATACCGTACGTGCAATCACCAAGAAATGTGTACTAGTACTTGTATTCTTCGATTAGTAAACACTTTTACCACGCGTGTTATGCTCTCCGTCCGTGCCCGCAAAAAAGAAGTCCTATATACCGTACATCAATATACGCGTCACCACGGTCCCTCGAAAGATCCACGAAGCGCACAGCCAATCCCACGTACCCGCCAAACCCCTCCAACCACTCCGTCCAACCCACCCGTTACACTACGCATCCACCCCGAGCAGAAAACCAGAAAATCATCAATCAAGCTTAGAAAAAGAGACACGGAGGTGCAAAAATTAGAACCATCTTCTTGGCTTGACCAGTTCGGCCTCCCCATTGGTCGCGCCCGCCGGCTGGGCTCAACGCGGATGCCACGACCGCCAACTCTTCTCCCCCCACGAGTCAAACCGCCCCGTCTCCCCCTCTCCCTCTCCCTCCCTTTCCTTGTAACCTTCGCAAGAGGAACAGCGGCAGCAACAAGAGCGCCAGGCCAGGCCAGCAGAGTAGCCTCCCTCCCCTCCCCTCCCCTCCCCCATTGCCGCCCTCCTCCCCCTCTCCCCGCCCGCGGAACCTCGAGCGCGGGACACGTACGCACAAGAAAAGGCGCGTGCATTTCGGCTGTCGGCGGGGAGGCTTGTTCGCCGGCGGCGGCGTTTCTTGGCGGCCGGGCCGGTCGTTCGGCGGGATGAACAGCGGTGACGCCGCCGGGTCCAGCTCCGGCGGATCCGGGGACGCGGGCGCGCCCAGGAGGGCCTCCAGGAAGCCCAAGTGTGAGATCTCGCGCCTCTCTTTCTTCTCCTTTTGGCTGGGGTTTGGTGGTACAATCGCTTTTTCTCTCTGCAAGTTTAATAAGATTCAATCCTGTCAAGTTCAATATGGTTACTCACTTGGCTACGCGGCCTGGGCCTGGAAAGCTTGCTCATCATTCTTGCCCCATGTGTTAAGAATAGCAGAGTTGACTTCCTTTGGAGCCGGAGCTTGAGCTTCGACTCATCAACCAAGTCCTGCAATCCAGAACCACATGCTCGGTCAAATAAAGTTTAGGTGCAACCGCCAAACTTGCTACCAAATTTATTCATATCTTCTCTTTCGTGTGAGCAGATTCCAAGTTTACGCAGCAGGAGCTCCCGGCTTGCAAGCCAATTCTTACTCCAAAATGGGTAGGTTGACAAGTATTACATCTTTTCTGGCGTGAGTTAGCTTTAGCTTTGGAGGGATCATATGTAGGACCACCTCACAAATGGTTGCACTTACGTTTATGCAGGTTATTTCGGTGTTTCTTCTTGTTGGTGTCATTTTTGTCCCGATAGGTGTTGCTTCTTTGCTAGCTTCAAATAAGGTATGCTGAATATGGCCTATGCTGATTCAACCATATATATGTTCACCATCTTTTGTTAGCTAACGTTTGTTGGTTTCTTTGCCGTAGGTTGTTGAGATTGTTGATCGATACGATGATGCGTGCGTCCCGTCTAATGTTACTGACAAGCTTGCCTACATCCAGAACTCAACGATATCTAAAACCTGCCAAAGGACACTAAAGGTAATGAGCTTAGCTGCATGCTTCTATAGGTCTAATCGCTGGAATGGCACAGTAAAAACCACCAGGCATTATCTTGTAGCAGAGTGTGTGATGTGTTGGTTAATTCACAAATATTTATCTTGGTTTAAGAATCAAAGTAACCCTTGTCTGAAACATTTCTTCATTGTATGTTGGTCTCCAGGTCCCGAAGGATATGAAGCAGCCAATTTTTGTGTATTACCAGTTGAATAACTTCTACCAGAATCATAGGAGGTATGCACTGTGCTTCGCGAGGTTACCAATATGTCAAACACGTTGAAGTAAATACAACGGGTCTTTGGCTCAAATATGTGCCCAGTTTTTGCTCCAATAGCATTGAAAATGAATAAAATGAAGAAAAGAAAAAAGCATTGTCGATAATGTTAACTCACAAATGGATAGTGATTATGCAAAGGAAGGCTTGAACAGCATAAGCTTGAAGTGGGGGTAGGATTTTAGAAGGAAGAAGAGTGGACTAAAATCTGGAAAGGGGGAGTATAGATGAGAGAGTAATTCATTGTTCTTGTTTATCAGACTTTTGTTTTGCTGGAAATTGCTTGTCTGACTTGACCCTAAGAAACTTATCTAAACTACTACATGTAATATATGTACACTAAAATAAACCCAACTATCAAGGAAATTATTTAATCTTATGTCCACTTTCCAACTAATGTTGCGTAGGCATCCCACATAATTGCATGAATAAGTGCCTATAGCCGCTACTAATTACACCTACTGATTGTTGTCCGGATGGCTAAAATGTTGGATATTGACACATCGACATGCAATTTTAGCAGTTAAAGCTCTTTCTTTATTTGCTCAAACAGTTTTTTTGTACTTTGTTTTCCTTGGAGCCTTATACTTTCCCTGTTTACGTATCACATTTTTCACATTCAGATATGTTAAGAGCCGGAATGACCAACAGCTAAGAGATGCTAGTAAGGCAAACGAGACCACGCTTTGTGACCCTGAGAAGACCAGAGATGGAATGGCTATTGTTCCATGTGGTCTGATTGCATGGAGCACATTCAATGATACATATACCTTCCAACACAACACTAACAACTTATCTATCGACAAGACAGACATCTCTTGGAAGAGTGATAGGGACCACAAATTTGGAAGTGATGTCTTCCCAAAAAACTTTCAGAAAGGTCCTCTTATAGGTGGAAAAACACTCAACGAATCTATACCGGTATGCTTTTGGGTTTCAATTTCACTCTGTATCATAAGATTATTGTTGCATATGTGGTTGACAAGCAATAATTACTCAGGTATATTATGGCTGTCCAATTTAAAGATAAACTGACCTCAGCACGATCATTTTCCATTAGATAGACCAATACAAGTTCTTTGAGCAGCCAAAAAGATAACATTTTGTGCCCCTGAGAGTTACTTATTCTACCTGTCTGCTGTGCAGCTGAGTGAGCAAGAGGACCTTATTGTTTGGATGCGAACTGCTGCACTTCCTACATTCAGAAAACTGTATGGTAGGATATATGTTGACCTCAAAGAAAATGACACCATTACTGTTACGCTGGACAACAATTACAACACATATAGCTTTGATGGCAAAAAGAGTTTGGTGCTTTCTACTTCAACTTGGCTTGGTGGAAAGAATGATTTTCTTGGTCTTGCATATCTCACTGTTGGTGGGCTCTGCTTCTTCCTGGCATTTGCATTCACCTTACTCTACTTGATAAAACCAAGGTTAGTGGCTTATAAGCTCTCGTATACCGATCATATTAAGTTGTTACATCGCTGATCTTTTTTTCTGGTCTCCATGCAGAAAATTGGGAGATAACAACTACTTGTCATGGAACAGAAACTCTGCAGGCCACTGATACACTCTGAAAGTTGATTTCCGCATTCAACATCAAACAATTGGTCTTATGGTTAACTTGTATCTTTGTACGAAAATAGCAAATTTTGTGTACAAGCTGTTGTCAAAGTACGTGTATCAAGTAGACTTGTGTGTATGAGCAACACGAAAGGGTGTACATTATATTGAAATATAGATACATGGTTCTTTTGTTGAAAATTGCATTCTCGAGAGTGAAAATGAATCTGTGGACTGATCTTCATCCCTGTTCAGTGCTGTCAGTTTAAAACAGGTGCATTCTGTTATTCCACTTGACATATTTTTTGCAAAGTAAGTTTTCTTAGAGCATTCTTGCATGGTTTTTTTTTAAACTCCATAAAGAATAATGATCTGCAATATACGCTGATAAGATAATCTTTGAAGGGTTACAAGAAACATATGTTCTTGTTCGGAAAATTTCTACACCTAACCTTTATGACTAAAATAGGGCATCAAACTAGAGGCACAACTTCAGAAATCAGCTCTTCAGAAATGGTTAATGGTCAGTAGAATGTTTTGTCTGCTCCTTCACATTACTCGGAGTAAGTAATTGCTGAGATACTGGCCTTCAGGATATGAAGGGTCGATGGGATGATCGCAAGCTGCTCCTGCTTGACGTAAAACTGTAACCTTTCGACCGGCCATTGATGCAGCACCCTTCAAGTTGGAAGCAAGATGAATTATCAGCAACGTGGATAAACAAAAGGGAATTTGCAATGGAATATAGACAAGCTGTTTGAATAAACTTTCGTTTTTTACCACCTAGTACGCATGCCAATATGAAAAGAAACTAAAAGGGTCATGAATATTCATCGCAAACCTTCTATGAATTTTCAGTTTGACATGCTGGAAGACATTAAATTGGATCAATAATACAAACTCCAATTGGCACTGTAATAAAATTCTAGATTTGAGTAAATAGGATCCAAGAATCCATGTGGGCAACACAAAATACCTGAATGGTTTTAAGGAAGAGACCACTTTGGGTCATAGCTCCAGAACAAGAGCATGTCATGAGTAACCCCCCTGGCTTTACCACTTGCATTGCAAGAGCATTCAGGCTTCTGTACATACCGGATGCACTTTGTAGCACCTACAAATACAACAGAGAATCCCCCTTCACTTACATAGAACAATTGTTGGTTCAAGACTTCAAGTGTACAGACAGTCTGTGAGCGGGATAAAGGGTTTTGCTGATGTTCAGGGTAAGTATAAAGAGCAAGTTTAGTTAGATGCCTACTGAGGCATGTACAAATAATTCATGAACTTTTTGATGTATAACATGCTTCAGAACTTAACATAATCACATCAAAGATGAAATGATAATCAAGCCAAATTAGCAACTACAGCAGATGCTTCATGGGATGTATACCTTCTTCCGAGGTGCCAACTTTGGAGGATCCAGGATTACCAAGTCCCACAGCTCATTTCTTGAGATAGCACCTTTCATGAATGCAGTTGCATCTTCTTTTAAGAATGAAATTCTCTTAGCATCAAGCTTATTTAGAAGAATATTCTCATTGGCAAGATCTAGTGCAGATCCTGATGAATCAATGCCTGAAAATGGTACTAGTCAGATTGTCGTTTTTACAAGCCAAACCTGTAGAGTGTTATAAAGTGATACTAAAAAGGACACGCTGTTGTGGATTTTCCAAATGAATGATACAACTAAACTATAATTCAACTGTGATGAACTCTCAGAGCATCTGAACGGAGGACTAAAAGGTCCAGTAGCTTACAGTACTATACCAGTAACATTAGTTGCACCGCCCTTGGCTGCACTAAGAGCAAAACCACCGCTGTAACAGAAAAGGTCCAGAACCCTCTGGTCCTTCGAGAGTGTGGATATGAAGTGGCGACTTTCCCGTTGATCTGCATAAAAACCTGTCTTCTGCCCCTCCATAGAGACTAGATAGACGATGCCATTTTCCATAACCTGGATGTAAGAAAAGCACACATGTTGGAACTACGAGCAACACAAGTATGCAACATAGCAGGTAGAGAAGATTGACAAATACTGCAAGTGAAGCTATTGCAATGCTCTGTTCAGTCCCACACAACCGCACACACCATCAGTCTCTTTACACTAGCTGTAGTTGCTAACTTGCTATATTAATTGAGTATGACAAACCCGGTTCAAAAAGAATTTGGCAAAGGCAAAAATGTACTCGAATTGAAGCTAAACCTCCTCGCATTTTTTTTAATGCTGAACCGTATTACCGTGACTTGCTAAAAATAGATACATTGAACCATAATTTGTAAAATTTTAGAATCAAACTTCCTAACTTCCTTTAAAAACATTTAAGTCAGCAGGCTCACCTTCACAGTTCCAGAGTATGAAGAGGGTGCAGGTTCTTTTTGTTCTGACATATCTAATCCTTCTTCTTTTAGAATATCAGTTGATGACCTCCACTTTATATGTTTAACATCACTAACTTTGCTAACAAGGGACTGGATTTGTTGCCTATATTTCTCAACCCAAGCAGCAGATGAAGCAATCACAGCAACATCAGCAAATATATCCACTATCAGACCAGATAATCTGCATTTCAAAACATTGAATATTGATAGTTACACTACTATGCATGAATACAAGAATGATACAACAGGCAAGGTTCCGGAGAGATAGAAAAATACAAGTCATTCAATGCTCAAGATCAGTATTCTATGCTGCACATGTCGAAAATACGCAGGGCAATATAACTATCTATTGTTTATACAAAGATATCAAGATACAAAGTTGAACTATTTGGAGACGCATATATACTAGAAGTAAAAAATGGTTCTGAATGCTGAACTAACCATGCTCCTTTCAATGATGGATATCAAGGTGGTTTCTTTGCTAACTGAAGTATAGCAATGGAGAACAGTATATACCTGTCGCCTTCACTATTGATGAGACGGTAAGCATTTGTATTAGTTGAGGGGAAACCCAAACTACGCCTTAAATCCACCGCAGAACAAAGTCTTTCTTCGAGCAGTCTTTCCATATTTAATGCAGAGGCTGGATCTCTGAGCAAAACAAAAATAGGGGATATTCAGCACAAGCTCTCAAAATTTCAATAACCATAGAACCTCAACAATTGTGTCACCTTTTTGCCTCTTCTTCTAGTTGCATTAACCGAACACAAAACATAGACACAGAGTTATAGACACCCCATCCGATAGGTTTCTCTGACCCATCAGCTACCAAAACAACATCACCAGTTTTCGGAGGAGGCCGTCCAATTATTCTATCAACAGCACCACTGTACACCATTGGACTCCCGTCTCGGAATATCTGAGTCTTGCCCTTCTTTAGTACCACTTTCGCCAAACCTAAAAAAGGTGCTTGGATGTTACTCCCTCCGTTCCTAAATAATTGTCTTTCTAGAGATTTCAACAAATGACTACATACGGAGCAAAATGAGCGAATCTACACTCTAAAACATGTCTACATACATCCGTATGTTGTAGTCCATTTGAGATGGCTAGAAAGACAATTATTTGGGAACGGAGGGAGTAGTATATACTTCAGTTGGAGCGAAGGAAAGAAATAAGTCCCTACTGGCCATAACCTATGCTTAACCCAAACAAGCAGAATGGGAGATGCTTGATTAATTGTTTTCAGCGTTGTGGATGAAATCTAGCCAGCTTTTTGGACAAGGTCCATCATTCCACTTTGTGGTGATGCATGCCACTATTTCGTGAAACTAATTTAAACAAAGGATGAGCCGTTTTTAGGAGACTGTAACTACCATCGTTTCTAGCTGTTGTTACCATATAAATGTCCTTTGGGGGAAGTGGGACTTTTAACAGTTGACAACCTCTGGCTTGGGGGATTATGAGCAAGTAAAATTAGCAATATAGGTCCTCATACCAGGCCATGAAACAACGACCAAACATTTACAGTTACCACTCGCTACAACTGTATCAAGCAATGAGCGTCCAAGCTCAGGAAATGGACGCATTGGCAAACGGCCGACCCATAACCAGATCGAAACGCAACATGGGAAACAAATGCGCAGTTCACTTGGTCGTTTCAACAAACAGCTCGTCGCCATGGCGCTCCCATTCGCCGCCACGCGGAGGATAGAAGGGACGAGCACAAACCTCGCTGCACGGGACGAGCACAAACAAGCGCCGCGGCGGGGGAGAGGACGGCAGTAAAGCCGTTGGACAGAATGCCGGCAGAGACTAGGCGAGCGCGGGCGCGGGATGAGTAAAGGGCGTGGACCTTTGCGGTCGGCGGCGAGCTCTTCCAGGGCGGAGGAGGAGGCGACGGCGGAGGCGGAGGCGGGCCTCGCGAGGCGCGCCCTGACGAGGGCGGGCACAGACGCCGGAGCCGCGGCGCCGCAGGCGCGGAGCATCGCGTAGCTCGTGTTGGCGCTGCCTATGCCGACGTTCGCCACAAAGGTAACCGAGACTTGTGGATTGGTATTTCCTCTTCAAGTTGCGACGTGGGGCCTTCATCAAGGCCAGGCCACTGAAGAGTGGGACGCTCCCGTTCGAATCGTTGCTACTCTACTCAATCCCATAAATCACCTACCACTGCCTAGTTGGGCCTTTGTGTAATTTAGAGCATTTTTTAGGGTTAATTTAGAGCATTTCTTGCTTGATAAGGTCTGGGATGCTTAGTTTCAGTTCTGCTCCCTCCGTTCCTAAATATAAATCTTTTTAGAGTAATTTTGGAATATAACAGTAGCATTGGTTAAAAATTCAGAAAAACTGATTTTTTTTGGCATGAAACATTGACGTTTTTTCAAAATGAGCTCGGGCTACACGAATGTGGTTTCGTTGCGAAATTTCATCAATGTTTCCTGCAAAAAAAACATATTTTATATAATCTTTTTAACATTTTTTCGGATTTTACTATTCACCCGAGCTCATGTGAGCTCGGGTGCAGAACAGCTGCGTCCCAATAATGCAGACTTGTGATAGTTCACACAAAAGAAATGTAGATTTGTGACGTTTACTCAAAACCATGATGCTAGGTTGAGAACTTATCGACTCAGGTTTATCACTGAATTTGGCAGAAAATGTAACTTCTCTTTTCACACCACTACTGAGGTCACAAACTATGAACTGATACAAAAGAACATTGTTAATGGATAGGACGCAGCTGTTTGTGTGAACTATCACAAGTCTGCATTATTACTGTATGTTCTTACTTCAAAATACTGCAATTTTCTTTGGCGCGAGTTTTTTCACAAAACTGCATTCCTTCCAGGATGATGTCTTGAGAGGATGGGCTCCAGATGGCACACATACTGATCTGTTTGTGTGACGTATGTAAAGAAGGCCGGAACTCCTCCAAAAAGGAATAAATCTATGTAGATTCGGTACCAAAAAAATCGATGAAGACTGATCTGCTGCAAGGCAACTACTCCCCCTAAATATTTATCTTTTTAGAGATTTTAAATGTACTACCACATACGGATGTATATAAACATATTTTAGAGTGTAGATTCACTCATTTTGCTCTGTATGTAGTCACTTGTTGAAATATTTAGAAAGACAAATATTTAGGAACAGAGGGAGTATTTTATTTAACTTATGGCTGCACTACTACTGTGTAGTGTCACAAAAAGTCTAGAAAGGATTATGTTGGGCTTCTCTTAAGCTCTTGAGTCAGTCCTTTTGATACTCCATGTGGTGTGAAACATTTTCTTATGCATGTTATCATTGTTCCCTTAAGGCAATCATTTTACATGCCTGGTTCTACTGGGATCTTTGCTAAACTTGGCCTCGGTTATGACTAGATGTGGACTGGTTTTCTTCATTTATCTAGAGGCTAGTTGCATGTCTGTTTAAGCTTGGAACTCCAATTTTCTTATTTTACCCTCGTGCATCCAATTTATTAAAAACTTAAAAATAGTTTATTTATCGTCTAAGAGAAGGCATATATTGCTGATAATTAACTGAGCAGTGAATATTTTGAAAAACTGAGCAGTGAATATTTACTGGTCACTGCTTCAAAATATATGACTTGCTGAGTGCTTGGTTGCTTTGCTCTGTACACGATTGACATTGGACAAAATGATTTCACCTCAAATCTTGGATCACTTGGTGTGGAAAAGCGTCAAGCAAAGTCTACCTTCAGTTGTCAACCAGATATCCTAGACAATACAGGTATGTGGCAAGATGATTTGCTACTTCAAATTGAATTATTGAAATGATCAGAAGAGAGGAGGTTCGGTTAATTCCATGGTTCATGCCACTTATTCATGTCTGGCAGGACTTGCATAACATCCGAGCTTGCAACAGTTCATGGTGTCAAACACGGCAGTACGGCAGTGCCATCCGGCATTACCGAAAAAGGCTTTCGCCCCGCTTTATATATAAAGCATACCAACAGCAACCCGGTACAAACACACGCCACCACAACACACGCACATACCCAAGGCAAGATACATAAGCGCTGAGCGCAGCAACACCACCCCAAGCACTACAAGAGTAGCCGGGTCCTCGACCGCGAACACGCCACCGCGAAGAGATGAAGCTGCATATGACGATTTGTGGGCTCCAAGGCGGTGCCTTCAGGAAGGATACGACACCGGAGCGCCGCCACCGCCCAACCCGAGAGTCAGAGTTTCCCCCGGAGCAACACGACGGGCAATGATGGCCGCGACGACGCCTTCAGGAAAGGAGCGAGCTTCGCCGCCGTCGGTCCGTCCGAAGATAGAAAAGGTTTTCACCCCGGCGACCATGCCGCCCACACGACCATGGTCATTGGGCAGCACCAAGGCACGGGCTTTGCCCATGAGCACCGCGATGCCACCACCAGGGCCGCCGCCCCGGCATCCAAGACCTCGACGCCACCTCACCAGTTACCCAGCGCCACGCCACCAGTAGAGACGGGTGGAAAGGCCCCGCCTTTCGCACCCCTGAGCTGCCCCCAACTGGCCGCCATCCGCCCGTCCTGCTGCCGGGCGCGAGACAAGCGCGGTCCTGCCGCCGGGCGCGAGAGGGCGCGGTCCTGCTGCCAGGGGCGAGACGGGCGCGGTCCTGCAGCCGAGCGCGAGACGGGTGATGAACCACAGCTGAGAAAAGCCCAGTCCTTTTGACGGAAGTGGTGCGTGGGTGACGGAGAAAGGAATCGAAGGTCGCCGCACGCCGCCTACGGACGAACCAAGCTGCCGTGGATCCCTCCACGGCCGGAGCAGCAGCCACACCAGGCCATTGCCCATCCCGCGCCGCCTGCCGGACTCCAGGCGTTGAGTCCGCCGGGCACGCCGCCACCAGATCGGCAGCCAACCCCGACCCCCGGCCCACACCACCACCTCCCATCGATCGCTGAAGAAGAGGATGGGCAGGCCGAGGCCGCCACTGCTGCGCCGCCACCTCCGCCAGCCGGCTGCCACGGCGGAGGAAGCCACCCGCAGCCCGCACCGCCCGCAGCCCGCTCCTACCGGATCTGGCTCGAGCCGACGCCGTCACCACACCAGCCGAGCACCACCGAACCGCAGCCCGTCACGCCACCAGCCCACGCGCCATCACCTGCGCCGATGAGGGGCCGCGCCGCAGCGCCCAGCGAGCGCCACGACCAGATCCAGTCGGCTGCCCGCCGACCCTCCCGCATGAGGTGACGCAGATGCCCGCCGCTGCCGCGCCGGCCGGGCCGGCCGGCGCGCCCTCTGGCGGCGGCGGGAAGAGGAGGAGAGGAGAGGGGGTGAGGCGGCCGGCGGCTAGGGTTCCTCCCCTGCCGCCCGCGGGAGCGCCAGAGGAGGAGTCGGGGGGTTCCGAGGATGTGTCGCAGCACTGAACATTCAACCCTGCTCTGTCCACCCATCCGGCATTCCCCATGATGCATGAAAAGTTACAATGGTGGAGTGGTATACATCTTCATCTTGCAAAAGAATAGTGAGTATCATGCTTCACTTGTAGGCTTATAGGAGATGAGGTTTGAAACTAACAATATTTTTGTCACAGCTGTTGTCAGACGACTTAATAACAGCATTCACGCCAAACTGCAAATAAATTCCTGCTCATTCACAGGCTCTGTTGAATTTTGTCACAAGCTTAATGTAAATCCACCATTCTTAATAAAAAAATGGTACCGTCAGACAGAAATCACCCACACCAGCCACAATTTTAATTAGGTCCATTCAGAACATGCATTCAGAACGCCTGACAGGCCAACTATAGCCAGTAATTCAGAGGGTGAAGAGAAGCACAGAAAGAAGAGAATAATGGTTCAGAGAGATTTATCTCATACTGGTAACCATATTTCATTGACAGCATCGAAGCACAGCAACAAGCTAGTTACACAGGAACGACGCACACATAGAACACGACTGGAACAGAGAGCCTAAAACACCTAGCAATGACAACAAGCGAGACGCCTAGGCGCGCTCCCCGCGGATGCGGCGGGCGAGCTGGATGTCCTTGGGCATGATGGTGACGCGCTTGGCGTGGATGGCGCAGAGGTTGGTGTCCTCGAAGAGGCCGACGAGGTAGGCCTCGGCGGCCTCCTGCAAGGCGGAGACGGCGGAGCTCTGGAAGCGGAGGTCAGTCTTGAAGTCCTGCGCGATCTCGCGGACCAGGCGCTGGAAGGGCAGCTTGCGGATGAGCAGCTCCGTGCTCTTCGGTACTTGCGGATCTCGCGCAGCGCCACGGTGCCAGGCGGAAGCGGTGCGGCTTCTTCACGCCGCCCGATGGCGGGCCGACTTGCGCGCCGCCTTGGTCGCCCTGCTGCTTCTGAGGCCTTGCCGCCGGTGGACTTGCGCGCCGTCTGCTTCGTGCGGGCCATCGAGGGAGGAGGTGGGGGTGCGGGGATGGGAGATCGGAGAGGTTTGCTCGGGTGTTTCGAAGTGGAGCGGGGGAGATTGCTTTGCGATGTGGAAATGGAGGAGAGACGAGGGGGAATAAATAGGAGGCGGGTGGATTTGGTGCTCGGAGCGCGGATCCGGAATTCGGCCGCGGGCGGGGGAGGGGCTACGGGAGCCGTCGGATGGAGTAGGGGTGAAGGGTGCCGATTGAGTTTGCAGGCGTCACGCGGATCGCGATCCGTGGGTCGTGAATGGTGGCGAATGGAAGACTGCCATCTGGCAGATCCTACACGTCTCGGCTACGGGGGGCAACTCAACCACAGTAGGATTGTAGCAGGACGGCCGTCCCATGAAACATCACCGTAACTTTTCATGGTTCTTTCATTCAAACGAATTTTATAGGATTTTTTGGGACACAACCTATTTGATTTGTACGATCAGAACCCTTAGGAAATTTCCTAAGATTTGCTTTGCACTCCATTTTGTAGGGCTTTTTATTCATCCGCTTGAATCTCTTGGTACAGTTCATTTGTTTTTCATGTGGCACCAAACTCTTTTTTTAGCAAAATTCTCGTGATTTCCTTATTCTATAGGATTTTAAGCGGACATGTCAATACGATTGTGCATTTTCTCCTTAAGCCTCATTTGGTTTGCAGGAATTTTTTAGAAAAAAATCCTTTAGAGCCGTTTGGTTTTTTCACATTTCAACAGAAAATATTAGCCTAGACTCAATGAAAAAAATCTTATTCTATATTTTCCTATAGGAATTATGAAACATGTCATCTCACTTCGTATGATTTTTTCATTCCTATAATATTCTTATCCTATGAACGAAAGGAGGGCTTACTATGGCCTCATATGATCTGTAGGAATTCTATATGATAGGATTTTTAAAATAAAATTTCTCTGCAGCCCTTTGGTTTGTAGGAATGGATTCCTGTTTCTATATAGGATAGAAACAAATCCTTCACATTTCAAATGAAAATATATTAGATTAGAGTCAATGAAAATTTCATATCCTATGCATCACTATATGAATTGAGATACATGTCATCCCACTTTGTATGATTTTCCTATTCCTATGATATTCCTATCCTATGAACCAACAAGTCTTGTCTTGTTCCTTTAGATATTGTGCCTGGTCACTTTGAAGTTTTTCTGACAACTGAACTTTGGTCAGTTGCATGTTCTTCTTCTTGAGCTCGTCGATTTCTTTGACACAAAACTCATGGGGCAGGATGAAAGTTCCCTTTACTCCAAACAAAAAAAAACAAGCACATATGTTTTGCTATGCTTGTCATGCACTTGCTCAATTGAGCTTGTCTCTTTGGATTTCATGAATTCGGCACATACACTACACGTTATTTTCAATAACCGAACTACCCTTGTCATTCGAATCACTCTTATTTTCATCAAAGTTATCAAATTGACAATGGTTGCTCTTCTTGCCTCGGTATAGTCCTTATTGTAGCGTCATTTTTTATACTAGATGACCAGTTGCGCCAAATGGCGCAAAGACCCGTTTAAAACCATGTTCGTGTTGAAAATATTTGCATTTTTTCAATTCCGTATATTTGAGTACATTTGGTAAGAACTTATACCCCTATATATAAAGTAAATTAAATGCAAATATTTTATTAAGGTAATAATGCCACAAATTAGATCACCGGTAGGTCAAGATAGTTGAGTCTGCAATTAGTAACTCCAAGTAGCTGTAAACTTGCATTAAAAAAAGAGTAAACACAAGTGACACAATAAAATCTCATTAATACATGAACTCGTGAACATTGTGTACAGGAGAAGTTAATAGAAATAGTGGTCAATTACATCATATAATTTGGTTATACTCTTTTGTGTATATATCCTGAATGCTACCCCTTTGTGATCAACTCTTTGTCCTTCTAATCGAATGGCACAACTACTGCCCCTTGTGGAAAAAGAAAGGACTCTGTAATACCCATAAAAGTAAAAGGAAAACATAGTGTGATGCATCTCAACCTGCGTAAAACAATGTAAAAAACCACACATGCTATCCACATACTCTCATTGTCTAGCAAGCATAAGTAGCTGAGGGACCCTGTACAAAAGAATTGACAATTAGCAAGAAAGAAGCATGCCATCAACTGTCTAGACAACCATAAAACAATAAGTGTCAAAAGCCCCATCAGAATTAGCATTTGCCATCCAGTTTATGAGCTAAAGTTGAGCATTCACCAATCAATAAAACATCTTAAGCATCAGCTATAAAACAAACTCTATTTTCCTAATAAGACAACATAGATATGAAATGGGCAAACTCTATTTCGCCATCCAGTTTATGAGCTAAAGTGGAAAGCTATGGTCACAAATGCATAAATAAGCAATATAGAAAATTAGTTAAATAGATTCTATTTTCCCTTGAAATACCTGAAGGAGCCCGCTAATTCCACGTGTGCTTTGAGAAAGTACAATGTATTACTTGTTTTAGTCGTAGGCAAACACATTCTGCCTTATAACCTTTGATAATAAGATATACATAGTTTTGAAAAGGATGTGCATTTTTAGAAGCATGTGTATTTTGAAGTAATTTTCTGTGTGAGCAAGGATGCTGATGACCCACAAGTATAGGGGCTCAATTGTAGCTCTTTTCGATAAGTAAGAGTGTCGAACCCAACAAGGAGCAGAAGGAAATGACAAGTAATTTTCAGCAAGATAATGTTTGCAAAACTCGGTCAAGATTGCTTAAACAATCATCAAAATACTTCCCATAAACAGAGAAGTCATCCATGAAAACCTCAACAATCTTTTCACAAAAGTCAGAGAATATAGCAGTCATACATCTTTGAAAGGTAGTAGGTGCATTGCATAAACCAAAAGGCATGCGTCTATAAGCATAAGTTCCAAAGGGACAAGTGAAAGTGGTCTTTTCTTGATCAGGTTGAGAAATAGGTATTTGTGAAAAACCAGAATATCCATCAAGGAAGCAAAAGTGTGTGTGCTTAGATAATCTTTCTAACATTTGATCAATAAAAGGCAGAGGGTAATGATCTTTTCTAGTTGCTTTATTTACTTTTCTAAAATCAATTACCATTCTATAGCCTGTAACAATTCTTTGTGGAATAAGCTCATTCATATCATTAAGAACAACAGTAATAACTCCTTTCTTAGGCACACAATGAACATGACTTACCCATCTACTATCAGCTATAGGATAGATTATACCTGCTTCCAGAAGTTTTAATATTTTCGTTCTTACCACTTCTTTCATCTTAGGATTTAACCGACGTTGGTGATCGACAACAGGTTTAGCATCAGGTTCCATATTAATCTTGTGCTAACATAGAGTGGGACTAATGCCCTTTAAATCATCAAGAGTATACCCAGTAGCAGCTCGATGCTTCCTTAGAACTTTCAATAATCTATCTTCTTCATGTTCTGAAAGGTTAGCACTAATAATAATAGGATATATCTTACTTTCATCAAGATCACCTTTAGGTGGAGGAGGACCTCCTAGAGTTTCAATAGGCAAATTGTGTTTAAGCAGAGGACATTGTTCAAAGAAATTTTTATCTATTTCATTTCTCTCATGCATATGTAAATCATTTTCATGGTCTAGCAAATATTGTTCTAAAGGATCAGTAGGAGACACAACAATAGAAGCAAGACCAATTATTTCATCCTTACTAGGCAATTCCTTTTCATGAAGCTTTCTACTAAACTTGGAAAAATTAAACTCATGAGACTCATCACCAAAGCTAACACCGATAGTTTGTTTCTCACAATCTATTTTAGCATTAACGGTGTTCAAGAAAGGTCTACCAAAGATAATGGGACAAAAGTTATCTTGTGGGGAACCAAGAACAAGGAAATCAGTAGGGTATTTGATTTTCCCACACAAGACTTCAAGATCTCTAACAATCCCAATTGGTGATATAGTGTCTCTATTAGCAAGTTTAATAGTAACATCTATGTCTTCTATCTCTTCGGGTGCTATGTCATTCATAATTTCTTGATATAAGGAATAAGGAATAACACTCACACTAGCACCTATGTCACATAGACCATGATAACAGTGATCTCCTATTTTAATTGAGACAACAAGCATGCCAACAACAGGTCTATGATTATCCTTTTTATAAGGTTTGGCAATTCTAGCAGCTTCTTCACAGAAGTAAATAACATGCCCATCTACGTTTTCTTCCAGGAGATCCTTAATCATAACAACACTAGGTTCTACTTTAATTTGTTCATCAGGTTTAGGTGTTCTAATATAAATTTTGTTAACCATAGTTGAAACTTTAGCATGTTCCTTTATCCTAACAGGGAAAGGTGGTTTCTCAATATAAGCAGTAGGAACAACTGGATCAACATTATAAATTATGGTCTCCTCTTTAATTGGTACCGGTTCCTTAATTTCTTCTTTAATAGGTGGGTGATATTTGAACCACTTCTCCTTAGGGAGATCAACATGAGTAGCAAATGATTCATAAAAGGAGGCTACTATCTCAGAGTCAAGTCCATATTTAGTGCTAAATTTTTTTAAAGCATCAGTATTTATAAAAGACTTACAATCATATTTAAGCTTAATACCTGACTCTTTACCTTCGTTGAGTTCCCAATCTTCAGAGTTGCATTTAATTCTTTCCAAAAGATCCCACCAGAATTCAATAGTCTTCTTCATAAAAGAACTAGTGCAAGAAGTATCAAGCATGGATTGATCATCATGAGAAAGCCGAGCATAAAAGTTTTGGATAATAATTTCTCTTGAGAGCTCATGGTTGGGGCATGAATGTAACACTGACTTAAGCCTCCCCCAAGCTAGAGCGATACTTTCCCCTTCATGAGGTCAAAAATAATATATATAATTCCGATCACGATGAACTAGATGCATAGGATAATTTTTTTTGGTGAAACTCCAATTTCAACCGATTCCAATTCCAAGATCCAATATCATCGTGTAGCCTATACCATGCCAATGCTTTTCCCTTCAAAGATAAAGGGAAAACCTTTTTCATAACTTCATCTCCGCGTAAACCTGCAAGCTTAAACAATCCACAAATTTGTTCCACATATATCAAGTGCATATCGGGATGTTCGGTTCCATCTCCTGCATAAGGATTAGCTAGCAGTTGTTCTATCATACCCGAAGGAATTTCATATTCAAATTTCCTTATCAAATTCCACTTACCAAAGGCGTTTCACTCCCCGGCAACGGTGCCAGAAAATTGCCTTGATGACCCATAAGTATAGGGGATCAATTTTAGCTCTTTTCGATAAGTAAGAGTGTCGAACCCAACAAGGAGCAGAAGGAAATGACAAGTGGTTTTTAGCAAGGTAATGTCTGCAAGTGCTGAAATTGTAGGTAACATAGTAGTTTGATAGCAAGATAATTTGTAACGAGCAAGTAATGGTAGTAGTAATAGAAGTGCAGCAAGGTAGCCCAATCCTTATGGGGCAAAGGACATGCCAAAACGGTCTCTTATGATAAGCAAAGCGTTCTTGAGGGTACACGGGAATTTCATCTAGTCACTTTCACCATGTTGATTCGATTTGTGTTCACTACTTTGATAATTTGATATGTGGGTGTGTGACGCCCGGGTAATCTTGCTACAGTAATCCTGCGCTAATCATGCCACGTCATCCCGAAACCGTTCAATTTCTAATTACAATTAAGAATAAAAGTTTTCAAAAATTAAAACAAAATTGTTCGGTGGTTGCTAAATATTACAAAGGTAATTGTGGTGAAGTAACCACATTTTTAGAAAATGCCAAAGCAATTTAATTAATCCAAAACAGAAAAGGGAGTTAAGAAAAATAAAAGCGAAAGAGACCACCCCATTTGGACCACGGCCCAGATGGCCTCGTGTGTCGGGCGGCCCACCGATCACCCCGTCGGCCCTCCCCTCGCTCCCCACCCCAAACCCTAGTCCACCCTTTCCCCACTCGCCCGATCGGATCGGATCGATCCTCCCCTCACCGCTCGCTTCGCCCCCACCCTCCCGATCCAGTTCGGGATCGATCGGGGGGAACCACGCCGCCCCACTCCGCCTCGCCCTCGCCGCACGGCACCGTCGCCGGGGCCACCACGCCGGACCCGCCTCTCCCCTGCTCCCAGCCCCGGTCTGGTTCGGGCGAGACCCCGACCCCGCCGCTCGCCCCCCCTCCTTCCGCTCCCACACGCGGGCCTCCCGACGGCGCCCGAACCCCCGCCGTGGCGCTCGGGCCCCGACGCCTCGTCCTCGCCACCAATGGCGCCGAAGGCGCCACCAACATCGCCTCGCCTCCTCGCCCCTCCCTCGCCATGAAGTCGCCGCCCGAGGCCCCCGCCTCGTCGACGGCCTGCCTCGCCGGACTGCCCCCTCGGCGCCGGTCGTCCCGCCTTCCTCCCTCGCCCCATCGCCATCCCCCACGGCCCACAGTGAGCTCGCGCCACCCTTCCCTCCCTGTCCCGTCGTGCGAGGTCGCGCGCCTCTCCCCTTTCCCCTCATGCTGCCTCGCACAGACTCATGGCTTGCCTCGCGCCCGTGGTTGCGCCACGCCACCTCGCCCCCTCCCTCCGGTCCTCTCGGCTCCTCCGCCCGGCCGCCGAGCCTCAAGGCCTTTTCCCCCTGTTCGGCGCCACTCCGCCGCCCGTCCGACCCCGATCCCCCCTTTTACTCCCGAGCCCGTCACGGCCTCCCGTCCCCCCTCACTGCACTGGCCTTCGCCTGGGCGTGGCTGTGGCCTGCCACTTTGCCGCCCAGCCCGGTCCGCCTGTCGCTGCGCCCGACCCGGTCCGGTCGCGCCTGATTCAGGCAGCACCGCACACCCACCCATGGCGCCCGCGCCGCTAGCCACGTGCCCCTGACTAGGGGGCCCCACCCCCAAAATGTTTTAATTAACAGAAATGAAAAATTGAAATTAAATGTAATCAAAATAATTAACTAAATAATTAATTAATTAATTAATTAAACTAATTAATTCTGGATTAGTTAAACCTAATCATTAGTTAAATTAATTGGGCAATTAATTAAACTAATTAATTCTGCATTAATTAACACTAATTATTAATTAACTTAATTAACCTAATTAACTAGATTAATTAATCCTGATTAGGTTAATTAAGCAATTAGTGTATGACATGTGGGACCCACCTGGCAGGGTTGACTTGGTCAACCCTGTTGGCTGATGACGTCAGCATGACCTCATGCTGATGTCATAAATGTTTTTTCGAAATTAATTAATTAATTAATTAAAATTCCAGAAATTAATAAAACCTTTTATAATTCATAACTTTTAATCCGTAGCCCGGATTAAAATATTTTCAACATGAAAGTTGCTCAGAACGACGAGACGATTCCGGATACGCAGTCCGTTCGTCCACCGCACGTCTCTAACCTATCAAACCTGCAAACTTTCTCCTCCGGTTCATCTGTATGACAGACGTCCGGAACCGGGATAACTTCCCGGATGCTTTCCCCCCTAAACCAGTACCCTTCTTACCACGTTAGGGCACGCCTAGCATCGCTTCTTGGCATGTCATGCATCGTTTTGCATCTGTTATCGTGTATTCATTGTTTCTTCCCCTCTTCTCTTGGTAGACTACGAGGCCGCCGCTGCGGTGGCGATTCGACTCTGATCTTGACGATCACTCTCTCTTGCCGAGCAACCAGCAAGCCCCCTTTGATCATCCCGATATCGCCCATTCCATTCTCTTATTGCTTGCACTAGATTTTTGCTATCTGTTATTGTTGCTCCTATTACATTGCATAGCCTGTTTATTGTAACCTGCTTTTGTTACCTACCCTTATCCTAAAGCGCTTAGCATAGGTTGGTTAGATACCCATCGCTGACCCCCACCTTGTCCTTGTTGCCCCGCTTCATCATTGAAGACCCGATCAACGGGACCAAGACCAGGCCCGACACCGCACATCACTTCCCTTAGTTGCTCGACACTACTAGGTTACTATCGAGTACCGAGGGTGAAACCTCTGCAGACTTCGATATTAACCTGTAGTATAGTTATCCGGTTGTGGTCATCGAGGTGATTTCCTCTTTAACCACTTCCGACACGACTACGTCGTGCAACCCTCAAGTGTGGACCTCGAGGGTGAATCCTCTTATGTTCACCTTGACGACTACATTGAGTGGAATACACCGGGGGTGATTCCTCGTGTTTTCCCCTTGATGTTTGGACTCACGGTTACTTGGACTGTTACCACGGTTACTTAGAAAGACGGGTCGACCCTGAGGGGTACCCGCGCGTGCTTAATTGCGAGTGATGTGGAGACGGGTTGACCTGGAGGGTGCCCGCGAGATACTTACGAGGCGTGGCCGGGCATTCCTAGCCCTTGCCACAAGTCCTCGAGACGGGGCAACGGGGTCACATCTTTCGTGAGTTCTGCTTGTTACCGCGCGTTCCTAATCCACTACGATTTGGATATTTGATCCGAGGGGCCTCTGGCCTGATAGCACTAACCATCACGTGGGCTAAGTATGGGCGTTCTGCGTCGTATACATCAGCCGAAGCTTATTAGACGTCAGCGTCGGAGCGGCGCGCGCCGGATTGGGCTGGAGCGCTGTTAGGCTAGATCTGCTTCCGGCCGCCCTCATAGCGCAAGTGAGGAGTTCCGGGAGATGGCCCATGACCCCGGGGCATAGGTTTAGTCCGGCGTCTTGGCCTCTCTATTAAGCCTAGGTCGGGTTGCGGCGTATTGTTTGACCGAGGCCGGGCATGACCCTGGAAAGTGTGTCCGGCCGGAGTTAAGCGAGCGTGGTGGGTAAGTTGGTGCACCCCTGCAGGGAAGAAAACATCTATCGATAGCCTGTCCTACGGTAACGGACGCTTGGAGTTGTATCCCGATCGATACAACTAGAACTGGTTACTTGAGATGAGACATGGATATGAGCATTGGATTGTGATAATAACTGGATAGTATGGCTCTGGGATTTCTTTTCGCGGGAGCGAGAAAGGATCTCGGCCGAGGTTGATAACACTACTGCTACTTTGAGTTATGTTACTCTACTCCTCTTGTTTTCTCGCAAGATGGTGGTTTCGGAAGATGCTAGTCTTCGTTAGGACTAGGCCTTCTCTCTATTCGGCATTCTGCAGATTCAGTCCATGATATGGCCTTTACACATATATCCTTGCATATGTAGTGTAGCTCCTTGCTTGCAGTACTTTGGATGAGTACTCACGGTTGCCTTGTTCCCCTTTTCCTATCTCTACTCGATTGCTGCAATCGACGATGGAGACCAGGATCGAGACGCCACCGCCTCGGCGACTACTACTCGAGGCGCCTACTACTACGTGCAGCCCACGGCGACGACCGGGAGTGACCTAGGAGGATCCCAGGCGGAGGCCTGTCCTCTTCGATCTCAGATCCCGGTTTGTGCTAGCCATCTTATGGCACCTTGTTTAACTTATGTCGTACTCGAGATATCGTTGCTTCCGCTGACTCGTCTATGATCGAGCACTTGTATTCGAGCCCTCGAGGCCCCTGGCTTGTATTATGATGCTTGTATGACTTATTTTATTTGTAGAGTTGTGTTGTGATATCTTCCCGTGAGTCCTTGATCTTGATCGTACACATTGCGTGCATGATTAGTGTACGATTGAATCGAGGGCGTCACAAGTTGGTATCAGAGCCGACTGCCTGTAGGACTCCCTCTTCCACACTCCTTGGCCGAAGTCGAGTCTAGACTTTACAAAACTTTTACTAACATGGCTGTGCGGCCCACGGGCCCACGTCGCCATCGGGTGGTATTAGGATCTTTTACTCCTCGATCTTTACTCTGGGATTCTGAACTCTCTTCTATTCGGGTTAAACGATTTTGTTAAAAACAAAACTAAGTTTAGGTTCTCGCAAGTACCTTCTTCCGGAGAGCCCTTCACTTCAGATGATCGTCTGCTAATCAGAAGATTCCGGAGATACTCTCTGATGATCTCCCGAGACTTTGTGCCCATCACTTTTGCTATTCCTGGCCACCGATAAATCCGTATGGATAACTACTTACACTTGCCATTCATACGATCTTCCCCCATTGATCTTGTTATTACAAGATACCCCGAAGTTTTCTCTATTGTTCCGAGAATACTTCGTGCCTACTGCCAAGCAGTTCTTTGCCACATGAATACCCCCTTTAAATGAATCCTCGCACTCGTCGAGTATCCGCTCAACCCCCAGTTGTTCATGTGTTTCGCAAAAGTCTTCAAATTACTATTCGATCACCCGAAAATCCTCTGGAGCCTTTGGCTCTTGAAATCCTTGCTTGCTTGCATTACGGTTAATCCCATAAGTCTCGTAGTCATATTGACATTCCTTGTCATTATCATTTTGGGTCTGTTGACTCAATATGTTGGCGAATACCCGCAATCATCATTGATTCTTATAAGATACCTTTCTGGCTGAGCTGCCATTCTTTTAACCGGAATTGGTTCTTGACCAATCCAATTGCCGTTGATTGTACCCTAAGGCTATTCAACTTATCCACCCTAAATCAGAGCATTGCTTCTGATCCCTTGTTTTGGGAATCATAATTCATTTGCATTTGACAATTGAGTTAGTCAGTTGTTTCTGTAATTTGATCTCCTTGCATTCTTCTTCCTCTAGATGAGTACTGATGCTCACATCGGTTCCCTTGTGGACCACCAGATCCTTTGTTGGATTTTATCTGACAACGCCCTTCATATTCAATAACCTTGTGAACCATTCCCTCCGATATATAATGCCTTTGGTAAATTGTATCCTTCCCTTTTGCCAACCATGCTCCGCTTTCGAGCTAGTGGTATTTACTATTGAAGCTTGTGGTATATGTTTCCGTGTTACCCTGCCGGGTTGAACCTATGTCTTCCTTTATATGCGTGAACTCGGAAGTTTTCACGAGTCATACTCATCTGGTATTTCACCAGGTACAACTTTCAACACTATTGCCTTTATCAAAGCGAGAAGTGAATGGAAGGTTATACATTGAAGAAGTGGGAGTCGACCTTGAACTTGTGTTCATGCCCATGGACACGATGTAGATCCTATCATGGAAACTTCTTGTAATAATAACTATTTTCTTGGTAAATATCATCTGGTATCTGTGAATTGATCCTACGCAACCGTGGTTCCGACCATGTTTGTTCTCCCTTGATTCTATTTCTCAGACAAGTTAGAGTACTTGTCTTCTGTAGAACAATAACCCCCGTCCAACCTCTACTTTGATATGTCATCGAGTATTACCCCTGGTATCTCGAGATGATCATGGAACTGCATAACCTCTTATGAGTTCTTCATCAAGTGCTACCTTCCCACTGTTTCAAATTTTTCACGGGCTCTGAGTTATTAAACACTCAAGGACACCGATAAATGAACCGAGTCCGCACTACGGTTCAACAACTCTTCAGTAAGCTTCTATAAGTACGAGTTTGTGCCCGATCACGCCATTCCTAGCCTGATCGGCTATATCATTATCATGCTAAATTTTAACTGTGCTACCCGGTCCTTCTTCTCGGAGCACAATTTTCGACGATGAATTAACCTTACGTCGATCCTCATCGTCATATCATTTCGCCTTGAACAACAACTTGGTTTCGAGTTTGTGTCGTAACCGTGGTTCCAATAACCTTCCGCTACATCGTTCGTTTGACTTGATGTCATCATCGATTGATTACATCTGCATGAAATCTCTCGACAATTGTGTCGTGATCGTCAACATTCTGAGCTCATCCAGGATATCAATTGAATTCATGATGAGAAATACCATCCTTGCCCTCGATGAATTGTATTATCATCGACCACTTTATTGCCTTCCCACCAACACGAGCTTGTTCATGTTTGGTGTTATACCTTGAGTTCCTTACTAACCAGCAATTGTTCTTCCTTACCTTGGAGTATTACCATCCTTTATGCCAAGAATGTTCTGAGATTTGTTCCACCTCTTGAGAATTCTTGACATAGAAATACTCCTCACCATCACCATTCCTTCTTGGTCCCCGTGTTAATTCCACCAAGTGGACGGTGTTGTTTGGATTCTTTCCTTCTAGCAACCCTAATTTTTTTTGAAGTTAATGGTCGATTGTTCATTCTTAGGCTATCGATTATTGAATCACCATTCTGACATTGGTCGTGCAACCCAACCCATCGGGCGCACCTTTCAACCAATGTTTACTTGTGTATGTTTTCCTCGAGCATATTTCCTAGTATCATTTGTTCCGACAAATGTTATCTCCTTGTTCACTTAATTGTGGAAATCCATCTTTTGAGAATCTCGATGAATTACCGTTGAGTTCACCAGAAACCTCCTTGTCCTCTCCTTGGGTTAATGATGGACTTTTGTTAACGGAAAACACTCCATAGTTCATTTTCCCGAGAATCTTACAATGTCATCTCGTCAATTTGCGTTGCACCTTTTCTTCTCAGGTACCCTAAGTCTGAGGTACCCTGACACCAATCGGATCTGAATCTCGGTCGATATGATGGTTGGGACAACTTTCAAGAGTTATGATGTTGATCCTTTGATGACCCGGTAGCATGATGTCATGCCTAGCACTTCTATTGGAGGACCTATCATTATAGATTCCTTTTCAGCAGGGTTATCCATTCCTCCATGAGGGAATTGTAATACTGATTCTACAAGTTATTCCAGATGGATCCTTCGTGGTTCCAAAGTCTGATCTTCACCTGAAGACCATGTCTATGCTATCTCGAAGCATGTCTGTGATACACTGATTTTCTACAAGAACATTCGAAGCCCAATGCTAACTGTTTCTTGCTCAATTATCCAAACACCGTTGCATGGGTAATGTCATGAAATTTCTCTCCCCGTACCTAAAGGGTTTTCTACATTATCTCCTATCGTGGATATCATGCTCTGCTTATCCTTGGGAAGGATATACCCCTGAAATATGTGTCTAAACACATTTTTCCTTTCCATTGTTTTGTTTAGACCTCCTTGTGATATATATAATCTAAGCAGTGATAATCCCCTGCTTAGGTAAGCACCTCGTTGTACCACTCTGTAAGTAAGACCCTATTACTATTGTTGATGACATTCCGGTAACCACCGATGGACGAGAACCTTGCCTATTGGTCCGCCTCGTTCAACGAGCAGGAAGATGGTTCTCTTCGTCCCTCGCCCTTGGTACCTATGTTGTTGCCGACATGACCCTCAGACTCTCCTCTAACATGCCTTGCTTACATGATCGAGCAAGATGTCACCACCTCCCTACCTTCAACCCACATGGTGGGCCCATAACCCAGTGTCCTTTGGATTGAAACCGACCGTCCTGTACACCCCTTATTCCCAAAGTTATTCTCTCGACGTGGCCTCGTATGTAATTCACGGGCCACCGTCATAGTGATCTAGTCTCGGTATCGACGCGATACTTACTCTCGCTACTCTGAACCCCTTCTCACTCTGGTTCGGGCTTGAGCAACTACCTACCCGCTAGCCTATTATGGTACCTTCGTACCTTACTCTCGAGGTATTTCATAAGTTCAACTCGAGAGTTAATCTTATACTAATTCATGGGTTACCCCCAGTTTGTTTCCCTTAGAAGCATTGTGTCGAAGTGAGCGGCCCCTTTTCTTTCGTAAGTACGATGGAGTTCCCGAAGAAATGATGACCAGCTTATCATGATGCATCGGAATAAAGGATTGAAGACATCAACGAAGGGGATTAACTTCTTCGAGAAGATCCGTTAGATTATCGTAACCAGACCTCTCCCCCTTGCTCCCCTCTTAAATCTCGGGACGAGATTTCTTGTAGTGGAGGAGAATTGTGACGCCCGGGTAATCTTGCTACAGTAATCCTGCGCTAATCATGCCACGTCATCCCGAAACCGTTCAATTTCTAATTACAATTAAGAATAAAAGTTTTCAAAAATTAAAACAAAATTGTTCGGTGGTTGCTAAATATTACAAAGGTAATTGTGGTGAAGTAACCACATTTTTAGAAAATGCCAAAGCAATTTAATTAATCCAAAACAGAAAAGGGAGTTAAGAAAAATAAAAGCAGAAAGAGACCACCCCCCCCCCCCCGCTGGACCACGGCCCAGATGGCCTCGTGGCCAATCGGGCCGGCCCAGCCGATCACCCCGATCGGCCCACTCCCCCTCGCTCCCCCACCCCAAACCCTAGTCCACCCCTTTCCCCCACTCGCCCGATCGGATCGGATCGATCCTCCCCTCACCACTCGCCGCCTCCCCACTCCCGATCCAGTTCGGGATCGATCGGGGAACCGCCGCCCCACCTCGCCCCGCCAAGACGGCACCGTCGCCCGGGCCACCACGCCGGACCTGCCTCTCCCTGCTCCCGGCCCGGTGCAGTTCGGGCGAGGCCCGACCCGCCCGCGCGCCCCCCCTCCTTCCGCTCCCGCGGGCCTCCGACGGCGCCCGAACCCCCGCCCGTGGCGCTCGGGCCCCGACGCCTCGTCCTCGCCACCCAGCGGCGCCGAAGCGCCGCCACCGTCGCCGCCTCCTCGCCTCCCTCGCCCATGAAGTCGCCGCCGAGCCCCCGCCTCGCCGACGGGCTCTCGCCGGATGCCCCCCTCGGCGCCCGGTCGTCCCCGCCTTCCTCCCGCGCCCATCGCCATCCCCTACGGCCACAGTGAGCTCGCGCCACCCTTCCCTCCTGTCCCGTCGTGCGAGGTCGCCGCACCTCTCCCCTTTCCCCGCGGCCCCTGCGGTGATGATGACGCCAAGATGACCTCATGCTGATGTCATAAATGTTTTTTCGAAATTAATTAATTAATTAATTAAAATTCCAGAAATTAATAAAACCTTTTATAATTCATAACTTTTAATCCGTAGCCCGGATTAAAATATTTTCAACATGAAAGTTGCTCAGAACGACGAGACGATTCCGGATACGCAGTCCGTTCGTCCACCGCACGTCTCTAACCTATCAAACCTGCAAACTTTCTCCTCCGGTTCATCTGTATGACAGACGTCCGGAACCGGGATAACTTCCCGGATGCTTTCCCCCCTAAACCAGTACCCTTCTTACCACGTTAGGGCACGCCTAGCATCGCTTCTTGGCATGTCATGCATCGTTTTGCATCTGTTATCGTGTATTCATTGTTTCTTCCCCCTCTTCTCTTCGGTAGACTACGAGGCCGACGCTGCAGCTGGCCAGTTCGACTACAGTGCTGACGATCACTCTCTCTTGCCAGAGCAACCAGGCAAGCCCCCCCTTTTGATCATCCCGATATCGCCCATTCCATTCTCTTATTGCTTGCACTAGATTTTTGCTACTGTTATTGTTGCTCCTATTCTGTTGCATAGCCTGTTTATTGTAACCTGCTTTTGTTACCTACCTGCTTATCCTAAACTGCTTAGCATAGGTTGGTTAGATACCCATCAGTGACCCCCCCACCTTGTCCTTGTTGCCCCTGCTTCATCATTGAAGACCCGATCAACGGGACCGAAGACCAGGCCCCGACACCGCACATCACTTCCCCTTAGTTGCTCGACACTACTAGGTTACTATCGAGTACCGAGGGTGAAACCTCTGCAGCACTTCTGATATTAACCCTGTAGTATAGTTATCCGGTTGTGGTCATCGAGGGTGATTTCCTCTTTAACCACTTCCGATACGACTCTGTCGTGCAACCCCTCAAGTGTGGACCTCGAGGGTGAATCCTCTTATGTTCACCTTGACGACTACATTGAGTGGCATACACCGGGGGTGATTCCTCGTGTTTTCCCCTTGATGTTTGGACTCACGGTTACTTGGACTGTTACCACGGTTACTTAGAAAGACGGTCGACCACGAGGGTACCAGCGTGCTTAATTGCAGTGATGTGGAGACGGGTTGACACGGAGGGTGCCCGCGAGATACTTACGGCGTGGCGGGCATTCCTAGCCCTTGCCACAAGTCCTCGAGACGGGCAACGGGTCACATCTTCGTGAGTTACGCTTGTTACCGCGTTCCTAATCCACTACGATTTGGATATTTGATCCGAGGGCCTCGCCTGATAGCACTAACCATCACGTGGGCTAAGTATGGGCGTTCTGCGTCAGATACATCAGCCGAAGCTTATTAGACGTCGGCGTCGGGCGGGCTTGGCGGATTGGGCTGGAACGCTGTTAGGCTAGGTCTGCTTCCGGCCGCCCTCGCAGCGTCTTGAGGAGTTCCGGGAGATGGCCCATGACCCCGGGGCATAGGTTTAGTCCGGCGTGCTGGCCTCTCTATTAAGCCTAGGTCGGGTTGCGGCGTATTGTTTGACCGAGGCGGGCATGACCACGAAAGTGTGTCCGCCGGAGTTAAGCGAGCATGGTGGGTAAGTTGGTGCACCCGCAGGAAGAAAACATCTATCGATAGCCTGTCCTACGGTAACGGACGCTTGGAGTTGTATCCCGATCGATACAACTAGAACTGGTTACTTGAGATGAGACATGGATATGAGCATTGGATTGTGATAATAACTGGATAGTATGGCTCTGGGATTTCTTTCTCGCAGGGAGCCGAGAAAGGATCTCTGGCCGAGGTTGATAACACTACTGCTACTTTGAGTTATGTTACTCTACTCCCTCTTGTTTTCTGCAAGATGGTGGTTTCCGGAAGATGCTAGTCTTCGTTAGGACTAGGCCTTCTCTCTATTCTGGCATTCTGCAGTTCAGTCCACTGATATGGCCTTTACACATATATCCTTGCATATGTAGTGTAGCTCCTTGCTTGCGAGTACTTTGGATGAGTACTCACGGTTGCCTTGTTCCCCCTTTTTCCTATCTCTACTCGATTGCTGCAATCAGACGATGGAGACCAGGATCCAGCACGCCACCGCCTCGGCGACTACTACTCGAGGCGCCTACTACTACGCAGCAGCCCGACGATTTACCACGACCGGGAGTGACCTAGGAGGATCCTGCGGGAGGCCTGTCCTCTTCGATCTGTATCCCAGTTTGTGCTAGCCATCTTATGGCACCTTGTTTAACTTATGTCTGTACTCAGATATCGTTGCTTCCGCTGACTCGTCTATGATCGAGCACTTGTATTCGAGCCCTCGAGGCCCCTGGCTTGTATTATGATGCTTGTATGACTTATTTTATTTGTAGAGTTGTGTTGTGATATCTTCCCGTGAGTCCTTGATCTTGATCGTACACATTGCGTGCATGATTAGTGTACGATTGAATCGAGGGCGTCACAGGGTGGACCGGTGCTTAGGTGTTGTTCTTACTTGAACAAACCTCCTACTTATGATTAACCCTCTCGCAAGCATCCGCAACTACGAGAAAAGTATTAAAAATAAATTCTAACCATAGCATTAAACTTTTGGATCCAATCGGTCCCTTATGGAATAGCACATAAATTGGGGTTTCAGCTTCTGTCACTCTCGCAACCCATCATCTAATTACTACTCCACAACGCATTCCCTTAGGCCAAAATATGGTGAAGTGTCATGTAGTCGACGTTCACATGACACCACTAAAGGAATCGCAACATACATACTATCAAAATATCGAACACATATCAAGTTCACATGATTACTTGCAACATGATTTCTCCCGTGACCTCAAGAGCAAAAGTAACTACTCACAAATGATAATCATGCTCAAGATAAGAGGGGTATTAAATAGCATATTGGATCTGAACATACAATCTTCCACCAAATAAACCATATAGTAATCAACTACAAGATGTAATCAACACTACTAGTCACCCACAAGCACCAATCTATAGTTCCCGTAACAATATTGAACACAAGAGATGAACTAGGGTTTGAGATGAGATGGTGCTGTTGAAGATGTTGATGGAGATTGCCCTCCCCAAGATAGGATAGTTGTTGGTGATGATGATGACGATGATTTCCCCCTCCGGGAGGGAAGTTCCCCCGGCGGAATCGCTCTGCCGGAGGGCAAAAGTGCTCCTGCCCAAGTTCCGCCTCAAGACGGCGGCGCTCTGTCCCGAAAGTCCTCTCCTTACTTTTTCTAGGTCAGAATGACCTATATACCAGAAGATGGGCACCGGAGGTGGGCCTGGGTGAGGCCCCCTATGGTAGTTATTTGCTCCAATATTCTTCAAATATTCCAGAAAAATCTCCGTGAAGTTTTAGCTTGTTTGGAGTTGTGCAGAATAGGTGGCCTGACGTAGCTTTTCCAGGTCCAGATTTACAGCTGTCGGAATTCTCCCTCTTTGTGTGTACCTTGCAAATTATGAGAGAAAAGGCATTAGAATTACTCCAAAAAGCATTATTATGGATGAAAACATCATAAATAACAGTAGGAAAATGTCAGGACCCCGATTCCAAGTCACATCGATCTAGCCGGTAACACCTCATATCACTTTGCGGCCTCACGCACGGTATTCCCACAGGTGTCGCCTTACCATGGCCCGGGACCGTTTATGCCTTTTGGCTCACGATATGATAGTGTCGCTAGCATCCATATGACAGAGAACCGGGCCGACATGACTAGTCGTGAACCCAAAGTGGCACTAACTTATAGGGACATGCATACATGAATCAACATCGAGCATGTCGGTCGCCAGCTTGCGAACTGGGCTGTAGCACTGGCTACAGGACTCGGGAACCCGGCTGTAGCAGGCTAGGCAGGACTCGGATGTCACCGCGTGACATTTCCCAAGGGATGACATAGGAACGAAGTGAATCACATGCCGGCCAGTCAAGTGTTCCGGAGCAAGAGTCTTTGGCTAGCAGGACTCGGTGAACCGGTCAGAAGGACTACTATGGCTCATGGAAGCACAAGACTACATTTCCCCATAAGAGAGGCTACCAAGGATAAACAACTAGGTTGTCGGATCCCACACATACCAAGCATTTCAATCATACACACAATATGCTCGATATGTGTAAATACAACATGGCATCACAACATAACTCTACGACTCAAGTATTTATTCAATAGGCTCCGAGGAGCGAGATATTACAAACATGGGTCTCATGACCCGAAATTCAGAGCATACAAGTCAAAACACATGCGGAAGCTTAATATGTCTGAATACAGACATCTACAATGGAAAAGGCTTAGAAGCCTGACTATCTACCAGATCCTGCCGAGGGCACAAGATCGTAGCTGAGGTAACAAGCTAAACGTCAAAGTCCACACGGAACTACTAGCGAGACTGATGTCTCTCAGCAAAATATAAAATAGGCAAACGTGAGTACAAATGTACCCAGCAAGACTTACATCAGAACTAGCTACATATGCAACATTATCAACAAAGGGGATGGTGGGGTTTAACTGCAGCAAGCCAGCTTTGACTCGGTGGCTATCCTGAACTACGACTGCAAGTAACTCTTTTGAGGTGGCGCACACGAGTCCACATATTCACCATATCAATACACCACTATGGATCCGCTCCCGCCTCCCTACGAGAACGCCATCCATAGCACTCACGCTTATCTTGCGCATTTTAGAGTATCCACTTTCACTTGTCTATGAACTGTTATAGGCAACCCGAAGTCCTGCATCATGCGGACACGGCTATTCAATAGATGATGTTAACCTGCAGGGTGTACTTCTTCATACATGTTTCCACCACTTAGCGCCCGCGACACGACATGTGCTCGGCAGACTTCAGCTTAAAGCCGGCGTGGGTGTAGACCACGACCTACCTAAACACTCAAGTCTCTAGTCGGGTTTATCGCCTGTTCAGGTTCCATCCGCAAGGAGTCCGGCCGAGGTATCCACATACGGCCCCGAACGATGTGTACAGGGTTCCGCGACACCTAATGGGCGCCCGACATACCCGGCCACGTGCCTACCGCATCATAGCCCACCCCTCGGGTCAGCGCTGCCCACGACCTCCAGCATACTACAAACACCAGAAACTACTTGCAACTCCTGGACAGAGGACAAGGGTGATTAAGAAGTCGAGCGGGGTCATATTTCAGGGCCCAATGCATGGTAGTAGCTGTTTCATGGATCACAAACACAGAACTCAGTTCCTGAGGACGGCTTCAATGAGACAACCCACCATGTACTCCTACATGGCCTCTCACCGATACCTTTACCAAATCGTGTTCACACACTTAGCACACACAAGAGGACATGTTCACACACCTCCGATTCATCCCCGATGAATCGGACTGACTCAACTCTAAGCGAGAGGCATGACAAATAAGCATGAATGAGTAGGCACAACAGGGCTCAAACAACTCCTACTCATGCTAGTGGGTTTCATCTATTTACTGTGGCAATGACAGGTCATGCAGAGGATAAAGGGGTTCAACTACCGCAGCAAGTAACAGATGGATCGTTGTTGTCCTAATGCAGTAAAAGAGAGCAGGAGCGAGAGAGTAGGATTGTATCGGAATGAACAACGGGGTTATGCTTGCCTGGCACTTCTGAAGATAGTATAGTTCTTCATTGGTGTCATCGAACTCATCGCCGGAACCACGTCTATCGAGAGGGGACTAACACCAGCAACAGAGAAGGAAACACAATCAATGCAATGCACAATATGATGCATGATCATGACATGGCAATATGCTGTGATTTGAGCTAATGCAACAGAAAGTCATTTTGATTGAAGTGGAATTCAAAACTATATCAAATTCCAACTCCAAATCTATTATCAAATTTGTCCTAATCATGTTTCATCCTAAACAGTGAGGTTAACTTGTTTAAACATGCATGAAACCAGTGCAGATGGATAGATTGGATTTTTTTCTGATCATTTTTCATATATAATTTATTTCATTCTGAGCTATAGATTAATTTCTATGATTTTTTGAAGTTAGCACTATTTTATGGAATTTCCTAAATAAGAATAAATCCATAAAATGCTTTACTGTGTCAGCATGACATCACCCTGATGTCAGCAGGTCAACTGGGCGCCTCCAGGTCAAACCTAACCAGTGGGGTCCACTAGTCAATTACTGGGGCTGGTTAGTGACACTGTCAGGTGGGTCCGGTCAACGCCCACGTCAGCAAAGTCAACATGACATGTGGGGCCAGTCAACAGCCATGTCAGCGCGGTCAAAGCTGACGCGTGGGGCCTCTGTGGTTTGTTAAACATAACAGGAAATAAACTAAGATTAATTATGGGCGTGGGGCCCATCCGTCAGTGAGCTATGGGGTTAGTTAGTGGCGTCATTGGTGGCTAATGACAGGCCACGTCCACCTCGCCGGAGTTCGGCCGACGACGACAAAAACGGGGGCAGAGCGTTTCGGAAAAACGCTACGGGGCTTCGTTTTGTACGCGGTTTGTTGCTACGGCTTTCTGACGCTCTTGCGCATCTAGTGGTGGCAGCGGCAGCAGCTGGGACGGCCTGAGTCGACGACGGCAGCGAGCTAGGCGGCGGCCGGAGTTCGGGAAACAACGGTGTGGGCGATGCGGGGCACGGGAGGAGCCGTGGACGGTCGTGTTCGACTCGCGGGGGTTCGGTGAGTGCAACCGTGAGCTCGAACGCGAGCTTGTGCGGCCGTAGCTATGATGGCAACATGGCCGGCGGCGGGGAGCTTCGGCTCCGGTGAGAGCGAGGGCTACAAGGCGCAATCGAGGTGGGGAAGAGAGGGGTTCGAAGCGGTAGCTCACATAGAGTTGAACGGAGGCCTCGGCGGGCTCGGGGAGGGGCTGGTAGTGACGAGAGGTCGCCGGCGATCTCGGTGGCCGAACGAAGAGGGCGACGGTGGTGGCGGTGTTGCAGCGCGTCCGGGGCCTCGTGGCTCGCCGAGGAGGTAGAGGACGAAGTGGCGGAGCTTCTGGGCGCGTCGGTGAGGCGTGGGGTGGCCGGTGGCCGCGGGAACGGCGAGCGGCGCGACGAGCTCCGCTCGGGTGTGCTCGGGAGAGGGAGCAGAGGGCGAGGGAGAGAGCAGAGAGTGAGGGAGAGGAGCGAGGGGCCGCGGGGCGTCTCCGTGGCGTTGCTAGAAGGCCCGGGGAGGAAGCAGGAGGTGGCCAGGGGTGAGCGCGCCCGCGGGCGACACGCCTCTGCCTACTGGCAGAGGTTGAAGACGACCGCTTCAGGCCAGTGGGCTGGGCCGCCAGCTGGAGCTGGGCCAGGTGGGCGCCAGGTAAGTCTCTCTCTCTCTCTTTTCTGTTTTCTATTTTGCTATTTTGTTTCTGGATTTAGAGAAATACTAAATCACTTCATAAAATCCTAAAATAATTTATAGGCGTTGTTTGAATTATTTCCAACAGCCCCCAAGTACTTCCAGGATTATTTGGACACTTAAAAATATTTATAGGATTTAAATGTCCAAATTCAAATACTTATGAATTAACTCAAAAATCCATAAATGACCTAAAAATATGTCCATCATTATTGTCAGAGGTTTTCACCTTTAGCAGAAATCATGAACATTTTAAAGGCATTTTTGGGTTCTTTGAAAATGATTTTATTTTGAACCTAGTTGAATTCATTTGGTGCTAGGGTTCTGAACATCCCCATTTCATATTTAAGAGACATTTAAACATGATGCATGGAAGCTAATGCAAAGACAAGCAAGGCCCGAACTGGGGCTGTGACAACTCACCCCCACTAAACAAGAATCTCGTCCCGAGATTCAAGCGTAGGGTAAGATGAAGGGGGAACGCAACTAACGCAATCTTCACGATCCAGGTTGCATCTCACAAGAACGTTGATTCGATCACCATCTTTGACTCGACGTCTTGCTCTGAGAACTCCAGCTATCATGACAATGAGAGGAGAAGGAGACTCTAGAAGGATCGATCTTCTCGAGGATCGAACAACTCAGGATTAACTCACGGAATGAGACATAGCAACATCTCTCGAGATGAGACATGAAACATACATGCAGAGGGATGGAGTGTAACAGATGACGAAGGTTCACTACGTAGACACAATTCCACACTTAAGAAGGTGGTGAACGGTTGTTCACGTAGCGAGGAGTTGAGTTTCCATGATACCATAACGAGACATCTTAAGGAAAGTGACCCGCAGAAATATTCCCTTAAGTGGCAAAAAGAATTACTTTTGATATAGAGATCATTGAGACTCTTTATACCAGCCTAAGGCAATCACAATCGATCATTTGAAGGAGTTCGAAAGAATGACATACTCGGACTAGAATGGATGATGTGGACTACCTTGTTGAAGACAACGCAATGGATGATTTTGCTTATCATCGGAAATGGATGGGACCCATGGTAGGACCACTTTTAAAGATGATCCTAAACAGTAGTTACTAAGGTGCAAGCTGGAAACAAAATGCAAATGTTGGGAATGATTCTGGTAACTGGGAATAACTCAACGAGAGTGATTCCACCATTTGAATGGTTATAGCTTATCGAGGAAACCAAGAGCACAAGAATCCCTAAGGAACAACTTATAGAATAAGCCGCATGAAATCCTCGTGGAGAAGATGGACAAATTGCCCAATCAAGATACTATAGTGATAGATCCTCCGGCTAGGTGCATCGGCCAGAACATAAACCTTGTCGAGACCTACATCATAGATCTTGGAGAAGTTCCAACCATCATATCCGCCTGAGATTCAGATCTGGTTGGTAACAGGATGTTTCAGACAACATGTCCGGAAAAAGGGAAGTTTGCAACACAAACTGACGAGATGATGTCGCGAGATTCTCAGGAAATGAACTATGGTAGTAAGCTCCAAAACATGAGCTGGTTCTGCTACATACATGTGGGCAGGCTGTCCCAGACAAGCATGACCACGTAGTAGTCTTATAATAAAACACTACTGAGTCCTGTTTGGGAACCATCATCAAGGATATCAAATTCCTTACATAAGTCATATGATTAGCTCTTATGAAGAAACTTCTTTTCCCTGAACAAATCAGCCAGTGGCTTGGTGTGCTATGGAATACATATGGAATGGAGGTAATTAATCTACCAAACCACAGAATACTTCGCACATGCATGTCTGACTTGGGACGATTCCAGGGAAAGCAAAACTAATCTTTCTCGGACTCACGACGGCAACTTGCACCAAATGCACATGAATTCAAGGAAGTCACTTCTTCCGTCCAAGCATAAGCTTCATGAACGGAACATGAAGGCATTGCTTACAAAGTTTTCAACACTAGGTTGATGTTCAACATGAATCATGGGGGAGACAAAATGCTGCTGATGGGCTCAACAGCAACTCATCGGAATTTCCATATCACTGGACTTCCACCATCATGTGAACACGGTGATAGCATTGGTCAGACCAAAAGATGTAATGGTATATGCTCGAGGGATCACCCACGAGTAAGACAACATTGCAAACATCATTGGTTCTGATTTGACTTGACGATAGCCCATACCCAAGTCAAGTTTTGACAAGGCAATAGATTCAACAACTGATCACGGGGATCAGTCGATGAAGATATCATCTTTGTTCAGCACACACGCACACTCAAGGATATCCCTTAGTGATGAACTAAGTCGGACAAGCTTTTATCTTCCAACTCTCCAAGTTGTTGTTTAGCTCAACCAACTAGCTCAGGGGTATCCAACACAGATTCTTGGAGAAAGGGTGGTTCACAAGAAACCAACTTGATCACGAGCTCAACATAACAAATCGGGGACAACCTGTAATACCTCCGAGAAGATATTCGGAAAATCACGAACCACCGGTATGTTACTAAGCTCGAGAACAACCTTGCTTTTCAGGGTAAGATGATATGATCAAAAGAGTGAGGATTGACACAATCCTAACTCATTGATCGAAGAGTGCACCAGAAATAAGGACTAGGTAGCACGATCAATCTTAGGATGATGATTTAATAACCAACACGCTAAGAATGAGAATATTGTCCATTAACTACCAAGCAACGAGGTTGCTAGGAGTATCGATTTCACACATCACAATTCACTTGTCGGCATTCCGGTTACAACAACACGGGACCGAGGAATGAACAATGATAGCGAGAAGTATCACTATGTCAAGAATTCATGAGAAATGGTGCAATTCTCATGACAATCCTGACATAAAGGGGGTAATACTCCGAGGTAGAACATAATCAAAAGCTGGATAGGCATTTGATTTGCGGATTACAACTGCCTTGACCCAATCCTGGATATGGATGAGGTACTGGAGTTTGTTTCCCCTAGTCATTCCGGAATAGAATGGATTGACGACCACAAGAATAATAGGCATCGATGACCGAATGCACGCATACTCTTGATTATCAATTGATAGATGGAGGTCAGAAAACAACTAAAGAGGGACAACTCAAAGGAACACATGTTTTTTTGAGTTGTGGATGCATAGATTAATATGTCGAGCGAAGCTCAACATTTCTTCCGGATAACCCATGCGGAAAGGTAGAACTGGCAGATTCACAATTATGAACGGAGAACTCCTCAAGAGTACTCTGATTATGAACTTATCACAAGCAAATACAACTGCTAAGAATTCCTTTTCAGTAGTAGCATAGTTTCTTTGAGCATTGTCTAGAGTCTTACTAGCATAATGGATAACATTTAATTTCTTATCAACTCTTTGCCCTAGAACAGCTCCTACAGCATAATCACTAGCATCACACATAATTTCAAAGGGTAGATTCCAATCAGGTGGCTGAACAATAGGTGCAGAGATCAATGCTTTCTTAAGTATTTCAAATGCTTCTACACAATCATCATCAAAGACAAATGGTATATATTTTTGTAATAAATTAGTCAGAGGCCGAGAAATTTTGGAGAAGTCCTTAATGAACCTCCTATAAAATCTGACATGACCAATGAAACTTCTTATACCTTTGATGTCCTTGGGACATGGCATCTTTTCAATAGCATCAACTTTGGCTTTATCAACTTCAATACCTCTTTCAGAAACTTTATGCCCCAAGACTATACCTTCATTAACCATAAAGTGGCACTTTTCCCAATTCAAGACAAGATTAGTTTCTTCACATCTCTGCAAAACTCGATCAAGATTGCTCAAGCAATCATCAAAGGAGGATCCATAGACGGAAAATTCGTCCATGAAAACCTCACAAATCTTTTCACAAAAGTCAGAGAATATAGCCATCATGCATCTTTGAAAGGTAGCAGGTGCATTACATAAACCAAAAGGCGTACGTCTATAAGAAAAAGTACCAAAAGGGCAAGTAAAAGTAGTCTTTGATTGATCTTTAGCCGACACAGGTATTTGAGAGAAACCAGAATAACCATCTAGAAAGCAATAATGTGTATGTTTGCATAATCTTTCTAGCATTTGATCAATGAAAGTTAAGGGGTAATGATCTTTCTTAGTAGCTTTATTTAATTTGCGGAAATCAACTACCATCGTATAACCTATAATAATTCTTGGTGGAATCAATTCATCTTTATCATTAGGAACAACAGTAATACCTCCCTTCTTAGGAACACAATGGACAGGACTTACCCACTGACTATCAGCAACGGGATAAATTATACCTGCCTCTATAAGCTTTAGTATTTCTTTTCTTACCACTTCTTTAATCTTAGGATTAAGCCTTCGTTGATGATCACGAACCGGTTTGGCATCTTCTTCCAAATTTATTTTATGTTGACATAGAGTGGGACTAATGCCCTTAAGATCATCAAGAGTATATCCAATAGCAGCACGGTGCTTCTTCAGAGTTTTCAATAATCTCTCTTCTTCATGCTCTGAAAGGTTAGCACTAATAATAACAGGATATATCTTCTTTTCATCAAGATAAGCATATTTAAGATTATCAGGAACGGTTTAAGCTCAAACACAGGATCACCCTTGGGTGGAGGGGGATCCCCTAGGATTTCAACAGGCAAATTTTGTTTCAGAATAGGTTCCTGTTTAAAGAATACTTCATCTATTTTCCTTCTTTCATTCATAAACATATCATTTTCATGGTCTAGCAAATAATGTTCTAGAGGATCACTAGGAGGTACGGCAATAGAAGCAAGACCAATAATTTCATCCTTACTAGGCAATTCTTCTTCACGGTGTTGTTTACTAAATTTAGAGAAATTAAACTCATGAATCATATCATCCAAGCCAATAGTAACAACATTCTTTTCGCAGTCTATCTTAGCATTAACAGTATTCAAGAAGGGTCTACCAAATATAATGGGACAAAAGCTATCTTGTGGGGAACTTAGAACAAGAAAATCACCAGGATATTTAATTTTCCCACACAAGACTTCAACATCTCTAACAATTCCTACTGCTGATATAGTATCCCTATTGGCAAGTTTAATTGTGACATCAATATCTTCTAACTCAGCACGTGCAATTTCATGCTTAATTTCTTTATATAAGTCATAAGGTATAACACTAGCACTAGCACCCATATCACATAAGCCATGATAACAATGATCTCCTATTTTAACAGAAATAACAGGCATGCCTACCACATGTCTATGTTTATCTTTAGCACTAGGTTTGGCAATTCTAGCAGATTCACCACAGAATTGAATAACATGCCCATCAATATTATCAGACAAGAGATCTTTAACAATAGCAATATTAGGTTCTACTTTGACTTGCTCAGGAGGTGTATAAGTTCTAATATTGCTTTTATGAACCACAGTTGAAGCTTTAGCATGATCCTTTATTCTAACAGGGAAAGGTGGTTTCTCAACATAAGAGGTAGGAACAATAGGATCATTATAAGTGACAGTATTTTCTTCAACTTTAATAGGTGCAGCTACTTTTACTTCTATGGGAGGATGATATTTAAACCACTTCTCCTTGGGGAGATCAACATAAGTAGCAAAAGATTCACAGAAAGAAGCTACTATCTCAGAGTCAAGTCCATATTTAGTGCTAAACTTACGGAAAATATCGGTATCCATAAAAGATTTAACACAATCAAACTTAGGTGTCATACCTGACTCCTTACCTTCATCGAGGTCCCAATCTTCAGACTTGCGTTTAATTCTATCCAATAAATTCCATCTGAATTCAATAGTCTTCATCATAAAAGAGCCAACACAAGAAGTATCGAGCATGGTTTGATTCTTATGAGAAAGCCGAGCATAAAAACTTTGAATAATTATTTCTCTCGAGAGCTCATGATTGGGGCATGAATATAACATTGATTTAAGCCTCCCCCAAGCTTGAGCGATGCTTTCTCCTTCGCGAGGCCAAAAATTATATATGTAGTTGCGATCACGATGAACAAGATGCATGGGATAATATTTTTGATGAAATTCCAATTTTAGTCTTTTGTAGTTCCATGATCTCGTATCATCACATAGCCTATACCATGTCAATGCATCTCCCTTCAAAGATAAAGGGAAGACCTTCTTCTTAACAACATCATCGGGTATACCTGCAAGCTTAAATAATCCACAAACCTCATCCACATATATTAAGTGTTCATCAGGATGCTTGGTTCCATCTCCTGCAAAAGTATTAGCTAGTAGTTTTTCCATCATACCCGAAGGAACTTCAAAAGGAGTTTCATTTTCAATAGGTTCAGTAGGTTGAGGAGCAACTCTTTGCTCTACTGGACGGGGTGAAGATACCCCTAACAAGCCCCTCAGAGGATTACATTCCATAGTAACAAGTGACAGTAAATTTCAGCACACTATATAAATTTTTCCTTACCAAATTCCACCTACCAAAGGCGCTTCACTCCTGGCAACGGCGCCAGAAAAGAGTCTTGATGACCCACAAGTATAGGGGATCTATCGTAGTCCTTTCGATAAGTAAGAGTGTCGAACCCAACGAGGAGCAGAAGGTAATGATAAGCAGTTTTCAGCAAGGTATTCTCTGCAAGTACTGAAACAAGTGGTAACAGATAGTTTTGTGATAGGATAATTTGTAACGAGCAACAAGTAACAAAAGTAAATAAAGTGCAGCAAGGTGGCCCAATCCTTTTTGTAGCAAAGGACAAGCCTGGAAAAGCTCTTATAATAGGAAAAGCGCCCGAGGACACATGGGAATATCGCAAGCTAGTTTTCATCACATTCATATGATTCGTTCGGTACTTTGATAATCTGATATGTGGGTGGACGGTGCTTGGGTGTTGTTCTTACTTGAACAAACATCCCACTTATGATTAACCCCTATTGCAAGCATCCGCAAGTACAACAAAAGTATTAAGGTAAACCTAACCATAGAATGAAACATATGGATCCAAATCAGCCCTTACGAAGCAACGCATAAACTAGGGTTTAAGCTTCATCACTCTAGCAACCCATCATCTACTTATTACTTCCCAATGCCTTCCTCTAGGCCCAAATAATGGTGAAGTGTTATGTAGTCGACGCTCACATAACACCACTAGAGGCTAGAAAACATACATCTCATCAAAATATCGAACGAATACCAAATTCACATGACTACTAATAGCAAGACTTCTCCCATGTCCTCAGGAACAAACGTAACTACTCACAAAGCATATTCATGTTCATAATCAGAGGGGTATTAATATGCATATAGGATCTGAACATATGATCTTCCACCAAATAAACCAACTAGCATCAACTACAAGGAGTAATCAACACTACTAGCAACCTACTAGTACCAATCCCGGACTTGGAGACAAGAATTGGATACAAGAGATGAACTAGGGTTTTGGGAGGAGATGGTGCTGGTGAAGATGTTGATGGAGATTGCCCTCTCCCGATGAGAGGAGCGTTGGTGATGACGATGGTGATGATTTCCTCCCGAGGGAAGTGTCCCAGCAGAACAGCTCTGCGGAGCTCTAGATTGGTTCCGCCAAGGTTCCGCCTCGTGGCGGCGGAGTTTCGTCCCAAAGGTTGCTTCTGATTTTTTCTCGACGAAAGACCTCATATAGCGAAGATGGGCATCGGAGGGCCACCAGGGGCCCACGAGGTGAGGCGCGCCCTGGGAGGGCGCCCCCACCTCGTGGATGGGTGTGGGCCCCTGGCCTTCATCTTTGGCGAGGATTTTTATTATTTATTGTAAGATATTCCGTGGAGTTTCAGGACTTTTGGAGTTGTGCAGAATAGGTCTCTAATATTTGCTCCTTTTCCAGCCCAGAATTCTAGCTGCCTGCATTCTCTCTCCTTATGTAAACCTTGTAAAATAAGAGAAAATAGGCATAAGTATTGTGACATAACGTGTAATAACAACCCATAATGCAATAAATATCGATATAAAAGCATGATGCAAAATGGACGTATCAACTCCCCCAAGCTTAGACCTCGCTTGTCCTCAAGCGAAAGCCGATAACGATAAATATGTCCCCATGTTTAGAGGTAGAGGCGTCGATAAAAAAATAAAATACGGACATGAAGGCATCATGATTAATCTCACAACAGCAACATATATAGGTATTGTCATATGATTTCTTATGTTCAAGTAACAATCCATTCACAATGCAGAGTACAAATCATAAACTTTATGGAGAACCAACAAACTATAGTCTCAGTCAATGAAGCAATTGCAATTTATCATAACATCGGAAAGAGTCTATGTCAGAGCTTAATAGCAAGTCCACATACTCAACTATCATTTAGTCTTTCATACTTGCTAACACTCATGCGATACTTGTGGTTACGGAGTTTTAATCAGACACAGAGAAAGATAGGGGCTTATAGTTTCACCTCCCAACCTTTTACCTCAAGGGTAATGTCAACAATAATAACTCATGCCCCCTACATCTAATTAGATATATCAATCAGGATCTTTCCAACACACTGTGCTTGCCAAAGGATAAAATGTAAAAAGGAAAGGTGAAGATCACCATGACTCTTGCATAAGGTAGAGGATAATAATAAAAGATAGGCCCTTCGCAGAGGGAAGCAGAGGTTGCCATGCGCTTTTATGGTTGGATGCACAAAATCTTAATGCGAAAGAACGTCACTTTATATTGCCCCTTGTGATATGAACCTTTATTATGCAGTCCGTCGCTTTTATTTCTTCCACATCACAAGATCGTATAAAGCTTATTTCTCCCACACCAATCAATCATACATATTTAGAGAGCAATTTTTATTGCTTTGCACCAATGACAACTTACTTGAAGGATCTTACTCAATCCATAGGTAGATATGGTGGACTCTCATGGCAAAACTGCTTTAAGGGTTTTTGGAAGCACAAGTAGTATCTCTACTTGGTGCTGAGAATTTGGCTAGCATGAGGGGGAAAGGCAAGCTCAACATGTTGGAAGATCCATGACAATATACTTTATCTCAGATATAAGAAAACATAACCCATTACGTTGTCTTCCTTGTCCAACATCAACTCTTTAGCATGTCATATTCTAATGAGTGCTCACAATCATAAAAGATGTCAATAATAGTATATCTATATGTGAAACCTCTCTTTCCTTATTACTTCCTATTAATTGCAACGATGACCAAATCTATGTTTGCCAACTCCCAACAACTTTCAATCATCATACCCTTTCTATGTGAAGTCATTACTCTCAATAAGATCAATATGAACTCTTTGTTTCTTTTTATTCTTTTTCTTTATTCTTTTATTCACTCAAGATCATGGCAAAACAATCAAGCCCTTGACTCAACACTAATCTTTATTATATAGCTCACGGACTCGATTACATAGAGAGATCATAAAGCAAAAACTCAAAACTAGATCATGCCATAAACTTTATTCTACTAGATCAAGATACTACTAATAGGATCAAACTAAGAAAAACGGTAAAGATAGGAGATGTGGCTGTGATACGATACCGGGGCACCTCCCCCAAGCTTGGAAGTTGCCAAGGGGAGTGTCCATACCCATGTGATTATATCTCCTTCTTCGAGGTTGGTGAAACATTCTTGGCGATGATGCCCTTTAGGATACGATTCTCCTCCTCAAGCTTATTGACTTGCGGCTTGAGGTCCATTATTTCCTTGCGAAGCTTCCCTGTAACTGCTAAGGCTCCTTGCACCCAAGGATGTTGCATAGCTGCGGGAGAACAAGTGACACTCCTCTTCATATTTTCATAAGAAAGAAATCTAACATTGGAAGGGATAACCGAGTTTGGAATAGATGAGCTCTGCAGTTCCCCCATCGTGAACCCAGCTCGGAAGCGAGAAGTGACTTCTTGATCCTCCATGGCATCTACTCTCATCAAGTCAGCCTCCATCTCCTCCTCCGTTGCTGGCCCAAAGGGGTCAGCTTCGCTGTTTGCCCTTGGTTCCGGTGCCGGATTAGATACCTGGTTCTCCCCGACTGACTCTTGACAAGACATCTTGCTCTAATCTGCTACGGCAACAACTCGAAACAAAAACAGAGGATATCGTGTGATACGGGAGTCAAAACCTTCGGGAGAATATATAATGAATTTTTACCGACCAAAATACGTATCGTGCAAGAAAACGGAGTCCGGAAGGCACACGAGGTGCCCACGAGGTAGGGGGGCGCGCCCAGGGGGGTAGGGCGCCCCTCCACCCTCGTGGGGCCCTCGTGTCCTTCCCGGACTGCTACTTTTTTTCTATTTTTCTAAATATTCCAAAATGGAGAAATATTGCCTTATAAACTGTTTGGAGTCGGTTTACTTACCGTACCACATACCTATTCCTTTTCGGAGTCTGAAATGTTCCGGAAAGTGTCCCTTATGTATTCCTCCGGGGTTACAGTTTCAATAACATTGGTTTCAACATTTATAGGATTACCTGAGATATAGTGTTTAATTCTTTGACCGTTTACCACCTTAGGATTTGTGCCTTAGAAGTTGTTGATTTTTATGGCACCGGAACGATAGACCTCCTCGATAACGTAGGGTCCTTCCCATTTAGAGAGAAGCTTTCCTGCAAAAAATCTTAAACGAGAGTTGTATAGCAATACATAGTCACCTACATTAAACTCACGCTTTTGTATCCTTTTGTCATGCCATCTTTTGACTTTTTCTTTAAATAACTTGGCATTTTCATAGGCTTGGGTTCTCCATTCATCAAGTGAGGTAATATCAAATAACCTCTTCTCACCGACAAGTTTGAAATCATAGTTGAGCTCTTTAATAGCCCAGTATGCCTTATGTTCTAGTTCGATAGGTAAGTGACATGCTTTTCCATAAACCGTTTTATACAGAGACATACCTGTAGGATTTTTATATGCAGTTCTATAGGCCCATAATGCATCATAAAGTTTCTTGGACCAATTCTTTCTAGACCTATTGACAGTCTTTTGCAAAATTAATTTGAGCTCTCTATTACTCAATTCTACTTGACCACTAGATTGCGGGTGATATGGAGATGCAATTCTATGATTAACATCATATTTAGCAAGCATTTTACGGAAATCACCATGAATAAAATGTGAACCACCATCAGTCATTAAATATCTAGGGACTCCAAACCTCGGAAAAATAACTTATTTAAGCATTTTAATAGAAGTGTTATGATCAACACTACTAGTTGGAATAGCTTCTACCCACTTAGTAACGTAATCGACAGCAACTAAAATATGTGTATATCCATTACAGGCAGGAAAAGGTCCCATATAATCAAAGCGCCAAACATCAAATGGTTCAATAACAAGTGAATAATTCATAGGCATTTCTTGACGTCTACTAATATTACCAATTATTTGACATTCATCACAAGACAAGACAAACTTACGGGATCCTTGAAGAGAGTAGGCCAATAAAAACCAGATTGCAAAACCTTATGTGCAGTTCTATCTCCAGCATGGTGTCCTCCATAAGCTTCGGAGTGACACTTGCGTAGGATTTGTTCATGTTCATACTCAGGTACACAACGTCTAATAACACCATCTACTCCTTCTTTATAAAGATGTGGGTCATCCCAAAAGTAATGTCTCAAAACATAGAAAAACTTTTTCTTTTGCTGGTATTTGAAACTAGGGGGTATAAATTTAGCAACAATGTAATTAGCATTATCAGCATACCATGGAGTACTACGAGAAGTATTTATGACATTTAATTGCTCATCAGGAAAGCTATCATCAATAGGTAGTGGGTCATCAAGAACATTTTCTAACCTAGACAAGTTGTCTCCAACGGGGTTCTCAGCTCCCTTTCTATCAACAATATGCAAATAAAATTCTTGTAGCAAGAGAACCCATCTAATAAGTCTATGTTTAGCATCTTTCTTTTCCATCAGATATTTAATAGCAGCATGATCAGTGTGAATAGTTACTTTAGAATCAACAATATAAGGTCTGAACTTATCACAAGCAAATACAACTGCTAAGAATTCCTTTTCAGTAGTAGCATAGTTTCTTTGAGCATTGTCTAGAGTCTTACTAGCATAATGGATAACATTTAATTTCTTATCAACTCTTTGCCCTAGAACAGCTCCTACAGCATAATCACTAACATCACACATAATTTCAAAGGGTAGATTCCAATCAGGTGGCTGAACAATAGGTGCAGAGATCAATGCTTTCTTAAGTATCTACACAATCATCATCAAAGACAAATGGTATATCTTTTTGTAATAAATTAGTCAGAGGCCGAGAAATTTTGGAGAAGTCCTTAATGAACCTCCTATAAAATCCGACATGACCAATGAAACTTCTTATACCTTTGATGTCCTTGGGACATGGCATCTTTCAATAGCATCAACTTTGGCTTTATCAACTTCAATACCTCTTTCAGAAACTTTATGCCCCAAGACTATACCTTCATTAACCATAAAGTGGCACTTTTCCCAATTCAAGACAAGATTAGTTTCTTCACATCTCTGCAAAACTCGATCAAGATTGCTCAAGCAATCATCAAAGGAGGATCCATAGACGGAAAAGTCGTCCATGAAAACCTCACAAATCTTTTCACAAAAGTCAGAGAATATAGCCATCATGCATCTTTGAAAGGTAGCAGGTGCATTACATAAACCAAAAGGCATACGTCTATAAGCAAAAGTACCAAAAGGGCAAGTAAAAGTAGTCTTTGATTGATCTTTAGCCGACATAGGTATTTGAGAGAAACCAGAATAACCATCTAGAAAGAAATAATGTGTATGTTTGCATAATCTTTCTAGCATTAGATCAATAAAAGGTAAGGGGTAATGATCTTTCTTAGTAGCTTTATTTAATTTGCGGAAATCAATTACCATCCTATAACCTGTAATAATTCTTTGTGGAATCAATTCATCTTTATCATTAAGAACAACAGTAATACCTCCCTTCTTAGGAACACAATGGACAGGACTTACCCACTGACTATCAGCAACGGGATAAATTATACCTGCCTCCAGAAGCTTTAGTATTTCTTTTCTTACCACTTCTTTCATCTTAGGATTAAGCCTTCGTTGATGATCACGAACCGGTTTGGCATCTTCTTCCAAATTTATTTTACGTTGACATAGAGTGGGACTAATGCCCTTGAGATCATCAAGAGCATATCCAATAGCAGCACGGTGCTTCTTCAGAGTTTTCAATAATCTCTCTTCTTCATGCTCTGAAAGGTTAGCACTAATAATAACAGGATATATCTTCTTTTCATCAAGATAAGCATATTTAAGATTATCAAGCAACGGTTTAAGCTCAAACACGGGATCACCCTTGGGTGGAGGGGGATCCCCTAGGATTTCAACAGGAAAATTGTGTTTCAGAATAGGTTCCTGTTTAAAGAATACTTCATCTATTTTCCTTCTTTCATTCATAAACATATCATTTTCATGGTCTAGCAAATAATGTTCTAGAGGATCACTAGGAGGTACGGCAATAGAAGCAAGACCAATAATTTCATCCTTAATAGGCAATTCTTCTTCACGGTGTTCTTTACTAAATTTAGAGAAATTAAACTCATGAATCATATCATCCAAGCCAATAGTAAGAACATTCTTTTCGCAGTCTATCTTAGCATTAACGGTATTCAAGAAGGGTCTACCAAATATAATGGGACAAAAGCTATCTTGTGGGGAACTTAGAACAAGAAAATCACCAGGATATTTAATTTTCCCACACAAGACTTCAACATCTCTAACAATTCCTACTGCTGATATAGTATCCCTATTGGCAAGTTTAATTGTGACATCAATATCTTCTAACTCAGCAGGTGCAATTTCATGCTTAATTTCTTTATATAAGCCAAAAGGTATAACACTAGCACTAGCACCCATATCACATAAGCCATGATAACAATGATCTCCTATTTTAACAGAAATAACAGGCACGCCTACCACACGTCTATGTTTATCTTTAGCACTAGGTTTGGCAATTCTAGCAGATTCACCACAGAATTGAATAACATGCCCATCAATATTATCAGACAAGAGATCTTTAACAATAGCAATATTAGGTTCTACTTTGACTTGCTCAGGAGGTGTATAAGTTCTAATATTGCTTTTACTTAACCACTGATTGAAGCTTTAGCATGATCCTTTATTCTAACAGGGAAAGGTGGTTTCTCAACATAAGAGGTAGGAACAATAGGATCATTATAAGTGACAGTCTTTGCTTCAACTTTAATAGGTGCAGCTACTTTTACTTCTATGGGAGGATGATATTTAAACCACTTCTCCTTGGGGAGATCAACATAAGTAGCAAAAGATTCACAGAAAGAAGCTACTATCTTAGAGACAAGTCCATATTTAGTGCTAAACTTACGGAAAATATTGGTATCCATAAAAGATTTAACACAATCAAACTTAGGTGTCATACATGACTCCTTACCTTCATCGAGGTCCCAATCTTCAGAGTTGCGTTTAATTCTATCCAATAAATTCCATCTGAATTCAATAGTCTTCATCATAAAAGAGCCAGCACAAGAAGTATCGAGCATGGTTTGATTCTTATGAGAAAGCCGAGCATAAAAACTTTGAATAATTATTTATCTCGAGAGCTCATGATTGGGGCATGAATATAACATTGATTTAAGCCTCCCCCAAGCTTGAGCGATGCTTTCTCCTTCGCGAGGCCAAAAATTATATATGTAGTTGCGATCACGATGAACAAGATGCATGGGATAATATTTTTGATGAAATTCCAATTTCAGTCTTTTGCAGTTCCATGATCTCGTATCATCACATAGCCTATACCATGTCAATGCATCTCCCTTCAAAGATAAAGGGAAGACCTTCTTCTTAACAACATCATCGGGTATACCTGCAAGCTTAAATAATCCACAAACCTCATCCACATATATTAAGTGTTCATCAGGATGCTTGGTTCCATCTCCTGCAAAAGTATTAGCTAGCAGTTTTTCAGTCATACCCGAAGGAACTTCAAAATGAGTTTCATTTTCAATAGGTTCAGTAGGTTGAGGAGCAACTCTTTGCTCTACTGGACGGGGTGAATATACCCCTAACAAGCCCCTCAGAGGATTACATTCCATAGTAACAAGTGACAGTAAATTTCAGCACACTATATAAATTTTTCCTTACCAAATTCCACCTACCAAAGGCGCTTCACTCCCCGGCAACGGCGCCAGAAAAGAGTCTTGATGACCCACAAGTATAGGGGATCTATCGTAGTCCTTTCAATAAGTAAGAGTGTCGAACCCAACGAGGAGCAGAAGGAAATGATAAGCGGTTTTCAGCAAGGTATTCTCTGCAAGTACTGAAACAAGTGGTAACAGATAGTTTTGTGATAGGATAATTTGTAACGAGCAACAAGTAACAAAAGTAAATAAAGTGCAACAAGGTGGCCCAATCCTTTTGTAGCAAAGGACAAGCCTGGAAAAGCTCTTATAATAGGAAAAGCGCTCCCGAGGACACATGGGAATATCGTCAAGCTAGTTTTCATCACATTCATATGATTCGCGTTCGATACTTTGATAATCTGATATGTGGGTGGACCAGTGCTTGGGTGCTGTTCTTACTTGAACAAACATCCCACTTATGATTAACCTCTATTGCAAGCATCCGCAACTACAACAAAAGTATTAAGGTAAACCTAACCATAGCATGAAACATATGGATCCAAATTAGCCCCTTACGAAGCAACGCATAAACTAGGGTTTAAGCTTCTGTCACTCTAGCAACCCATCATCTACTTATTACTTCCCAATGCCTTCCTCTAGGCCCAAATAATGGTGAAGTGTTATGTAGTCGACGTTCACATAACACCACTAGAGGCTAGACAACATACATCTCATCAAAATATCGAAAGAATACCAAATTCACATGACTACTAATAGCAAGACTTCTCCCATGTCCTCAGGAACAAATGTAACTACTCACAAAGCATATTCATGTTCATAATCAGAGGGGTATTAATATGCATATAGGATCTGAACATATGGTCTTCCACCAAATAAACCAACTAGCATGAACTACAAGGAGTAATCAACACTACTAGCAACCTACTAGTACCAATCCCGGACTTGGAGACAAGAATTGGATACAAGAGATTAACTAGGGTTTTGGGAGGAGATGGTGCTGGTGAAGATGTTGATGGAGATTGCCATCTCCCGATGAGAGGAGCGTTGGTGATGACGATGGTGATGATTTCCCCCTCCCGGAGGGAAGTGTCCCCGGCAGAACAGCTCTGCCGGAGCTCTAGATTGGTTCCGCCAAGGTTCCGCCTCGTGGCGGCGGAGTTTCGTCCCGAAAGGTTGCTTCTGATTTTTTCTCGACGAAAGACCTCATATAGCAGAAGATGGGCATCGGAGGGCCACCAGGGGGCCCACGAGGTAGGGGGGCGCACACCCCACCCTCGTGGACAGGGTGTGGGCCCCCTGGCCTTCATCTTTGGTGAGGATTTTTATTATTTATTATAAGATATTCCGTGGAGTTTCAGGACTTTTGGAGTTGTGCAGAATAGGTCTCTAATATTTGCTCCTTTTCCAGCCCAGAATTCGAGTTGTCGGCATTCTCCCTCCTTATGTAAACCTTGTAAAATAGAGAGAATAGGCATAAGTATTGTGACATAACGTGTAATAACAGCCCATAATGCAATAAATATCGATATAAAAGCATGATGCAAAATGGACGTATCAGCCACCCTCCACATTCGCGGCTACAACAGGGATCCGAAGACATGGATCCTTGAGTGGATGACAGGCAATGTACATCACGAAGCCAAAGCTCTTGATATTACTGAGCTCACTGGCCTACCCACTCCAGGTGAACTCTTTGAACCTGGTTGTCAGCTTCACCGCAATGCTTTGGAGAGCATCTTCTAGAAGCTTGAGCCCAACATGAGCCAAATGCTGAGCATGATGAAGCCACTGCCACGCGACACTGAATATCCAAGGGAATTCTTTGTTGAAGACCTAGAGTATTTGCCCCGCACTATTTATCATATCATCAGGCGAACTCTATGGCCTATCAAGGGACATTCTCCTACAGCGAAGCTTGAAGGAGCGATGAAGACATTGGTTTTCTATATCTTTAATGGCATCAGCTTCAATGCTCAAGACTTTTTCATCAGGCAATTGGCTGCATCTGGATCTGATCTCTTTGGTCTGAAGTTCTATGCTCCATGGGTTATGCGCCTTATCAAGCTTCACTCTGCTGTCAACTATCAGTCGTCTGCACGCAACCATCTGATATTCTTGCCAGAGGTTGATATGTCTATCGAAGCCATCTACCCAGAGCCTGCCAAGGAGCCAATTTATCTTCACAATGCCGATCACCAAAGCTTCACTCAGCCCATTGAAGGAGTTCTGGCTGCCACTCATGTTTATCCTTTGGCTGGAAATACACGTGCACCTCATCATGCACATACTGAAGCCACTGAAAGCACAATTGCTCAAAGGCCTCGAAAGCATTCTCGTGTTCTCAATGACCGAGAGCTTCTCGTTGCCCTGCATCAAAAACAGGATAAGCATCACGACTGGCTGAAGCGTCAGATGCAAAGCCTCTTGGTGGATGTCAACCGCATTCGCAACCTTGCCACCAAGAATGCATTTGTCACTCACGAAACATGTGGGCGATCATGGAAGAGTCTGACATTGCTCAATGCTGAAGCTGATCTTCAAGACGATGGCTTCAATGAGAGATTCAAGTTTGATTCCTCTCCTCCTAGGAATGTTGTCTTGCGTCGGACTCCCTCACTCGAAGACTCTGAGTACTCCTCCTCCACGGCAACTGTTAATGCCAGAGTCATTGATGACGAAGATGATGCTACTTCACCTCCTCCAACTTCGACGCGTATCGACACTGCACCAAGTTCTTCTGCACCACCGAACCTCAACGATGACCCTGCTGCTTCACCACCTACTCCTCACGGGAACGAGTAGAGGCTCTATGTCTTCAAACCTTTTTGGTCCTTACTGACAAAAGGGGGATAAGGATATGAGTTGATAGTCTTCAAGCGAGTCCATATGGGTGGTTGCTATATTTTTTTGCCAAGTTCTTACAACTCTCGCTTTTGATACTTCTGGTTCTTTGAGTTGTAACACTTAAACTGGATGGCTGTCTGCTACTTTTTCTGCTATTCTGTGATGCGATGATAAATTCCGCATGTGCGATGATAAATCCCGCACAAAGTCATATTGCAGACATCCATTTTTCATTATGCATGTCATTATCTTCGTTATATCTTTTCATGCATGATGAATTGCCTTCATAAGTTGAAGAGGATCTCCACAAGTACAACCTGCCATGTGCATTTGCATTCCAAAAGCAAATTACTTATATGCACATCTTCAGGGGGAGCCTTTTGCTACTTATGAAGACACTACCTTAATCCTTTACAATTTCACACACTTTTATCCCCGTTGAAAACTTCAACCAGTTTGTCATCAATCACCAAAAAGGGGGAGATTGTAAGTGCATCTAGTGCCACCCCTAGTTGGTTTTGGAGTATTGACGACAAACCTGGTTGAGGGACTAATGTGTTTGTGAGAATTGCAGGATAACACAGGTAGTAGTCCCTCATTAATTTGGTTTACCTACCGGAGATGACCCCTAAAAATGTATGAAGACATTGAAGACAATGGTGGTATGTGAAGACAATCACATCGAAGCTTATGACTCGAGAATACATTCACGTGAAGACTATGGAGTGCGAAGACATAGTTGTTTCGTATTTTCCTTTTCTTCTTTGTTGAGTCATAGGAACCAACGTACTATTAAGTGGGGTCCAAGTGAACAAAGTTAGAGTGACTGAAGTGATGCTCAACCAAATCCTATGTCTTCGAGCGAAGACAATGAGAGCAAATCTTATCCAGAGTGGATGAGTCGACTTTACTTGTAGCCCAAGTCAAGCTGCGCGCGTGTTTGAAATCGACCGTTGGAACACGTGTCGGTTCCTTAGTGACCTGGTCATTTCGGACAAATCAGGTCGGGTTGCCTAGTGGCTATAAATAGCCCACCCCATACACCATAAATTGGTGGCTGCTCGAGTTAGTGCACGGCTTTTCTCGTTTGAGAGCAACCCACCTCCAAGCTTTTGAGAGAGAAATCCTTGCGAGGACAAAGCCCAAAACACCCAGAGCCAAAGAGTGTTAGGCATCATGAAGTCTTTACGTCGCGTGACACGAAGACTTGTTACACTTGAGGACTGTGAATCCTCCAGCCGGTTAGGCGTCGCGTTCTGAGCATCCAAGAGGGTGGATCGCCGGTGAACAAAGTCTGTGAAGGTTCGAAAGTCTACCTTGAAGACTTACCAGAGTGATTGGGTGATGACTGGGTGTCCTTAGATCAAGGGGAATAAGGTGAAGACGTGGTCTTCTGAGTTGAATCTCAGCCTCCCTAACCGGACGTACGGTTGTCACAGCAACTGGAACTGGTCCAACAAATCCTTGTCTTCACCAAGCAACTGGTTCCATCTCTCCCTTCTCTTTTCTTACCGTTTGTCCTCGTGAAGTCATTGCATGTTTGCATAATCTGTTTGACTTCACTGTGTGACTACTTGTTCTGATTGACTTCATGTTATCTTCCATCCTGATCCATACTGCCTAGCTGCTAATAGTCTTCGTGCTTTCACTTCATTGAATACTTGACTATGGCTTGCCTAGTGCAGTCTACCTTCCGCTGCATGTTAATAGGTTCATTTCTATTGTTTGTCTTCGAAACTTCCATGTTTTGAAGACTTTCATAAAAATCGCCTATTCACCCCCTCTAGTCGATAACTAGCACTTTCAATTGGTATCAGAGCAAGGTACTCCCTTGTTCTGTGTGATTCGGTTTAACCACCTGGAGTTTTAGCTATGTCGACTGCAGGGATAATCAAAGTCTCCGCTGCGTGCCCTATCTTTGATGGCACTGATTACCCCTACTGGAAGAATAAAATGTGCATGCATCTTGAAGCCATTGATGTCGACCTATGGTATGTCATCAAGAATGGTGTTCCCAAGACTGGTGAAGGTGTCACCCCTGCTGATGTCAAGAAGTTCGTTCAACTGGATTCTACTGCCAAGAACATCATCTGTGGTCATCTGACCAAAGGACAATATGGTCGTGTGAGTGCTCTGGAAACGTCGAAGCTAGTCTGGGACTGGCTCTCCAAGGTCAACGAAGGCGTCTCAACCCAAAGAGATCAAAGGATCAGTGTCCTTCGCAACCTCTTCAACCGCTTCAAGAGAAACAACAATGAAAATGTCCGGCTCATGTTTGATCGCCTCACTGACATCATAAATGAGCTCCATGCTCTCGGCGCCACTGAAATCACCAAGCATGAAATCGTCAAGACACTCCTGAGATCACTTGACAACTCATTTGACACCCTAGCCCTGATGATTCAAGAATGCCCTGACTTCAAGACACTCGATCTGTCTGACATACATGAGAGGCTCAACACACATGAGTTTCAGCTATCTGAGAAAAGAGATATCTATGGTCCCAACTATGGCCGAACTCGTGCTTTGAAGGCAAAGGCTGTTTCCTCATCTGAAGAAGAATCTGACTGCAGTTCTGGTGATCCTGAAGGCATTGGAAAGGAGCTTGCTATGCTCGTGAAGAAGTTCCAGAAATTTACAAAGAAGAAAGGCTTCAGAAAGTCTTCACGATCCAGCTCAAGAAATGATGAAGCTTCCACTCATGACCACAAGAAGAGAACATGTCACAAGTGCAAGAAACCTGGACACTACATCTCTGAGTGTCCACGGTGGGACAATGAGTACAAGAAAAAGAAGAAGAGCAAGGAATATGATTCTGATAACAACAACAAGAAGAAGAAATCCTCAAAGTCTTCTTCCAAGTCTTCGTCCAAGTCTTCATCACACAAGAAGAGCTCATCTGGCAAGGCTCGTGCTTTTGTTGGCAAGGAGATGGATTCAGAGGAGGAGTCTACTTCTGAGGAGGCGGACGTGGAGTCTGAGGAGGGGTCCGACTCTGGTGTTGCAAGTCTGGCTCTAGCCACAGCCTACGTTGCCAAGTCCATCTTCAACACTAAGGACAATGGCTCCATCACCAACACTGATGCCAATGACAAGGACGACTCCGCTCCCACCTACTGCTTCATGGCACATGGTGCCAAGGTAAACTCACGCGATGCTTACTTTCAAACATCAAGTGAAGATGACTCTGATTGTGAATCCAAACCCAGCTGCAAAACACTTGCTAAAATTGCAACCGAACAACAGAAAGCTATGGAACATATTCAAAAACTATTAGACAAAAGCGATGACTTGTTGGACGAGGAAATGACCCGATCTCAGTCCTTAATTGAAGACATAAAAAATCTTCATTTTAAGTATGAGGAACTTGAAAGTCGTCATGAACGCTCTCAACAACTCATGAAAAGCTTTCCTATGATTATCTTCAAAGGAAGCAAGAACTTGAGAAATTGAGAGCAGTTCATGAAGATCTTCAAAAAGAAAACGAGTCACTTTGCGCTCAACAGATCAGTCCCGCTCAGGATGGATTTGAACCACCATGTCTAAAATGCCTTGAGCGTGATAATGCTACTTCTGTTGCTGAATGTTCTACTGCTGCTACTGGTGCAATATCTTCAACTGTTGATGTGGTAACTAACCCCTCTGCTGAGGATGCCACTACTATTGCTGAGGAAAATGAATGTTGATGGTTCTTACTGGAAGCCTGAGTAGTACCCCAAAACCACATGGGTTGCTGCAAAGGGACCTTCAATGGATCCATCCACCTTATCTGGCTTCACTTGTGCTAACGCAATTGCCATTGATGAATCCTTTGATGCAAACTATAAACTGTTTAAGAATCACAAAGGTGAAGTGTTTTCCAGGTACATTGGTACTAACTGCAGGAATGGACCACCTATGAAGAAGATCTGGGTGCCCAAAAGGTGTCTTGAGAATCTTCCTGTGAATGTCATCATGACACCACAAGGGAAGAAGACAAACCCCAGACCAAAGGCTTCATATGGTCCAAAGGCTACATACAGACAGAGGACTCACCTGAGTCACCCTAACGCCAATGTTTTGCAAGGAAATCATACTCAGACTTTTGAATATGAGTGTGTTTCTTCAAACCGCTATGTTCATAAAACTAAGAACTTTTCTGCTTATTCATATGAGTATCATTCATCTCCAGCAAGGCTATTTGCTAGGGCTCCAAAGCCAAAGTTCTCAGATGCTGCACTTAGACTCATTGCTTCTAAGCCACCCCTGAAGATGTGGGTGGTTAAGAAGAATTAACTTTCTTTTGCAGGGAAAGGTCTCCAGCCGGAAATCAAAGGCGTCCGATGCTAATGCTGGGGACCTAAAACATCTTGTGGGGCGCAAGATAAAATGCCCAAATGGTCTCACTATGTATTTTGTTCCTAAATCTCTTGCCAATCATCCTATCAGTCCTAACCTTGATCTGAGCCACCCCTGAATAAGGTGAAGACGTGGTGTTCTGAGTTGAATCTCAGCCTCCCTAACCAGACGTATAGTTGTCACAGCAACTGGAACTGGTCCAACAAATCCTTGTCTTCACCAAGCAACTGGTTCCATCTCTCCCTTCTCTTTTCTTACCGTTTGTCTTCGTGAAGTCATTGCAAGTTTGCATAATCTGTTTGACTTCACTGTGTGACTACTTGTTCTGATTGAATTCATGTTATCTTCCATCCTAATCCATACTGCCTAGCTGCTAATAGTCTTTGTGCTTTCACTTCATTGAATACTTGACTATGGCTTGCCTAGTGTAGTCTACCTTCCGCTACATGTTAATAGGTTCATTTCTATTGTTTGTCTTCGAAACTTCCATGTTTTGAAGACTTCCATAAAAATTGTCTATTCACCCCCCTCTAGTCGATAACTAGCACTTTCAGTGATGCATAGCAATGAGCGGGAGAGTGTGTCCACATACCCTCGTAGACCGAAAGCGGAAGCGTTTTATCAACGCGGTTGATGTAGTCGTACGTCTTCACGATCCGACCGATCCTAGCACCGAACGTACGGCACCTCCGTGTTCAGCACACGTTCAGCTCGGTGACGTCCCTCGTACTCTTGATCCAGTTGAGGCCGAGGGAGAGTTCCGTCAGCACGACGGCGTGGCGATGGTGATGATGAAGTTACCGATGTAGTGCTTCGCCTAAGCACTACAACGATATGACCGAGATGGAAATCTATGGAGGGGGCACCGCACACGGCTAAAACAATCAACTTGTCTATCTATGGGTGCCCCTCTCCCCCGTATATAAAGGAGTGGAGGAGGGGAGGGGCCGACCCTCTCTATGGCGCGCCCTAGGGGAGTCCTACTCCCACCGGGAGTAGGATTCCCCCCTTCCCTCGTTGGAGTAGGAGAGGAAGGAAGGAAGGGAGAGGGAGGAAGGAAAGGGGGGCCGGGCCCCCACCCAATTAGGATTGGGCTTGGGGGAGGGCGCGCCCCCTCCTTGGCCGCCTCCTCCTCTCTCCCACTAAGGCCCAATAAGGCCCATATACTCCCTGGGGGTTCCGGTAACCTCCCGGTACTCCGGTAAATGCCCGAACTCACCCGGAACCATTCCGATGTCCAAACATAGCCATCCAATATATCGATCTTTATGTCTCGACCATTTAGAGACTCCTCGTCATATACGTGATCACATTCGGGACTCCGAACAACCTTCGGTACATCAAAACACATAAACTCATAATACCGATTGTCACCGAACGTTAAGCGTGCGGACCCTACGGGTTCGAGAACTATGTAGACATGACCGAGACTCATCTCCGGTCAATAACCAATAGCGGAACCTGGATGCTCATATTGGTTCCTACATATTCTACAAAGATCTTTGTCGGTCAAACCGCATAACAACATACGTTGTTCCCTTTGTCATCGGTATGTTACTTGCCCGAGATTCGATCATCGGTATCTCAATACCTAGTTCAATCTCGTTACCGGCAAGTCTCTTTACTCGTTCCGTAATGCATCATCCCGCAACTAAATCATTAGTCACATTGCTTGCAAGGCATATAGTGATTTGCATTACCGAGAGGGCCCAGAGATACCTCTCCGTAACATGGAGTGACAAATCCTAATCTCGATCTATGCCAACCCAACAAACACCATCGGAGACACCTGTAGAGCATCTTTATAATCACCCAGTTACGTTGTGGCATTTGATAGCACACTAAGTGTTCCTCCAGTATTCGGGAGTTGCATAATCTCATAGTCATAGGAACATGTATAAGTCATGAAGAAAGCAATAGCAATAAACTAAACGATCAAGTTCTAAGCTAACAGAATGGGTCAAGTCAATCACATCATTCTCTAATGATGTGATCCCGTTAATCAAATGACAACTCATGTCTATGGCTAGGAAACTTAACCATCTTTGATTAAACGAGCTAGTCAAGTAGAGGCATACTAGTGATACTCTGTTTGTCTATGTATTCACACATGTACTAAGTTTCCGGTTAATACATTTATAGCATGAACGATAAACATTTATCATGATATGAGGATATATAAATAACAACTTTATTATTGCCTCTAGGGCATATTTCCTTTAGTCTCCCACTTACACTAGAGTCAATAATCTAGATTACACAATAATGATTCTAACACCCATGGAGTCTTGGTGTTGATCATGTTTTGCTCATGAGAGAGGCTTAGTCAACAGGTCTGCAACATTCAGATCCATATGTATCTTGCAAATCTTTATGTCTCCTTCCTTGACTTGATCGCGGATGGAATTGAAGCGTCTCTTGATGTGCTTGGTTCTCTTGTGAAATCTGGATTCTTTGCCAAGGCAATTGTACCAGTATTGTCACAAAAGATTTTCATTGGACCCGATGCACTAGGTATGACACCTAGATCGGATATGAACTCCTTCATCCAGACTCCTTCATTTGCTGTTTCCGAAGCAGCTATGTACTCCGCTTCACACGTAGATCCCGCCACGAGGCTTTGCTTAGAACTGCACCAACTTACAGCTCCACCATTCAATATAAATACGTATCCGGTTTGTGACTTAGAGTCATTCGGATCAGTGTCAAAGCTTGCATCGACATAACCATTTACGATGAGCTCTTTGTCACCTCCATAAACAAGAAACATATCCTTAGTCCTTTTTAGGTATTTCAGGATATTCTTGACCGCTATCCAATGATCCACTCCTGGATTACTTTGGTACCTCCCTGCTAAACTAATAGCAAGGCACACATCAGGTCTGGTACACAACATTGCATACATGATAGAACCTATGGCTAAAGCATAGGGAATGACTTTCATTTTCTCTCTATCTTCTGCAGTGGTCGGGCATTGAGTCTGACTCAATCGCACACCTTGTAACACAGGCAAGAACCCTTTCTTTGCTTGATCCATTTTTAACTTCTTCAAAACTTTATCAAGGTATGTGCTTTGTGAAAGTCCAATTAAGCGTCTTGATCTATCTCTATAGATCTTGATTCCTAATATATCAGCAGCTTCACCGAGGTCATTCATTGAAAAACTCTTATTCAATTATCCTTTTATGCTATCCAAAAATTCTACATCATTTCCAATCAACAATATGTCATCCACATATAATATTAGAAATGCTACAGAGCTCCCACTCACTTTCTTGTAAATACATGCTTCTCCAAAAGTCTGTATAAAACCATATGCTTTGATCACACTATCAAAACGTTTATTCCAACTCCGAGATGCTTGCACCAGTCCATAAATGGATCGCTGGAGCTTGCACACTTTGTTAGCATCCTTTGGATCGATAAAACCTTCAGGTTGCATCATATACAACTCTTCTTCCATAAATCCATTCAGGAATGCAGTCTTTACATCCATTTGCCAAATTTCATAATCATAAAATGCAGCAATTGCTAACATGATTCAGATGGACTTAAGCATCGCTACGGGTGAGAAGGCCTCATCGTAGTCAACTCCTTGAACTTGTCAAAAACCTTTTGCAACAAGTCGTGCTTTGTAGATAGTAACATTACCGTTAGCGTCAGTCTTCTTCTTGAAGATCCATTTATTCTCGATGGCTTGCCGATCATTGGGAAAGTCAACCGAAGAACACACTTTGTTCTCATACATGGATCCCATCTCAGATTTCATGGCCTCAAGCCATTTCGTGGAATCTGGGCTCATCATCGCTTCCTCATAGTTCGTAGGTTCGTCATGGTTAAGTAACATGACCTCCAGAACAGGATTACCGTACCACTCTGGTGTGGATCTTACCCTGGTTGACCTACGAGGTTCGGTAGTAACTTGATCATAAGTTTCATGATGCAATAGCTTCCTCACTTACTGGTGTAGGAATCACTGGAACTGATTTCTGTGATGAACTACTTTCCAATAAGGGAGCAGGTACAGTTACCTCATCAAGTTCTACTTTCCTCCCACTCACTTCTTTCGAGAGAAACTCCTTCTCAAGAAAGGACCCATTCTTGGCAACGAATGTCTTGCCTTTGGATCTGTGATAGAAGGTGTACCAAACAGTCTCCTTTGGGTATCCTATGAAGACACATTTCTCTGATTTGGGTTCGAGCTTATCAGGTTGAAGCTTTTTCACATAAGCATCGCAGCCCCAAACTTTAAGAAACGACAACTTGGGTTTCTTGCCAAACCACAGTTCATAAGGTGTCATCTCAATGGATTTAGATGGTGCCCTATTTAACATGAATGCAGCTGTCTCTAAAGCATAACCCCAAAACAATAGCGGTAAATCAGTAAGAGACATCATAGATCACACCATATCTAGTAAAGTATGATTACGACGTTCAGACACACCATTACGCTGTGGTGTTCCGGGTGGCGTGAGTTGCGAAACTATTTCGCATTGTTTCAAATGAAGGCCAAACTCGTAACTCAAATATTCTCCTCCATGATCAGATCGTAGAAACTTTCTTTTCTTGTTATGATGTTTTTCCACTTCACTCTGAAATTCTTTGAACTTTTCAAATGTTTCAGACTTATGTTTCATCAAGTAGATGTACCCATATCGTCTCAAATCATCTGTGAAGGTCAGAAAATAACGATACCCGCCGTGAGCCTCAATTTTCATTGGACCACATACATTAGTATGTATGATCTCCAATAAATCTGTTGCTCGCTCCATTGTTCCGGAGAACGGAGTTTTAGTCATCTTGCCCATGAGGCATGGTTCGCAAGTACCAAGTGATTCATAATCAAGTGATTCCAAAAGTCCATCAAAATAGAGTTTCTTCATGCGCTTTACACCAATATGACCCAAACGGCAGTGTCACAAATAGGTCGCACTATCATTATCAATTCTGTGTCTTTTGGCTTCAATATTATGAATATGTGTGTCACTACTATCGAGATTCAACAAAAATAGACCACTCTTCAAGGGTGCATGACCATAAAAGATATTAATCATATAAATAGAACAACCATTATTCTCGGGTTTAAATGAATAACCGTCTCGCATCAAACAAGATCCAGATATAATGTCCATGCTTAACGTTGGCACCAAATAACAATTATTCAGGTCTAAAACTAATCCCGAAGGTAGATGTAGAGGTAGCGTGCCAACGACGTTCACATCGACTTTGGAACCATTTCCCACGTGCATCGTCACCTCATCCTTAGCCAATCTTCGCTTAATCCGTAGTCCCTGTTTCGAGTTGCAAATATTAGCAACAGAACCAGTATCAAATACCCAGGCACTACTGCGAGCATAAGTAAGGTACACATCAATAACATGTAAATCACATATACCTTTGTTCACCTTGCCATCCTTCTTATCCTCCAAATACTTGGGGCAGTTCCGCTTCCAGTGACTAGTCCCTTTGCAGTAGAAGCACTCAGTCTTAGGCTTAGGTCCAGACTTGGGCTTCTTCACTTGAGCAGCAACTTGCTTGTCGTTCTTCTTGAAGTTCCCCTTCTTCCCTTTACCCCTTTTCTGGAAACTGGTGGCCTTGTTGACCATCAACACTTGATGCTCCTTTTTGATTTCTACCTCCGCAGCCTTTAGCATCGCGAAGAGCTTGGGAATTGTCTTATCCATCCCTTGCATATTATAGTTCATCACGAAGCTCTTGTAGCTTGATGGCAGTGATTGAAGAACTCTGTCAATGACACTATCATCGGAAGATTAACTCCCGGCTGAGTCAAGTGGTTGTGGTACCGGACATTTCGAGTATATGTTCACTGACAGAACTATTCTCCTCCATTTTGCAGCTGTAGAACTTATTGGAGACTTCATATCTCTCAATCCGGGCATTTGCTTGAAATGTTAACTTCAACTCCTGGAACATCTCATATGCTCCATGACGTTCAAAATGTCGTTGAAGTCCCAGTTCTAAGCTGTAAAGCATGGCACACTGAAATATCGAGTAGTCATCAGCATTACTCTGCCAGACGTTCTTAACGTCATCAGCACCATCTGCAGTAGGCCTGGCACCTAGCGGTGCTTCTAGGACGTAATTCTTCTGTGCAGCAATGAGGATAATCCTCAAGTTACGGACCCAGTCCGTGTAGTTGGTACGATCATCTTTCAACTTAGCTTTCTCTAGGAACGCATTAAAATTCAAAGGAACAATAGCACGGGCCATTGATCTACAACAACATAGACATGTAAAATACTATCAGGTACTAAGTTCATGATAAATTAAAGTTCAATTAATCATATTACTTAAGAACTCCCACTTAGATAGACATCCCTCTAATCATCTAAGTGATCACGTGATCCAAATCAACTAAACCATGTCCGATCATCACGTGAGATGGAGTAGTTTTCAATGGTGAACATCACTATGTTGATCATATCTACTATATGATTCACGCTCGACCTTTCGGTCTCAGTGTTCCGAGGCCATATCTACATATGCTAGGCTCGTCAAGTTTAACCCGAGTATTCTGCGTGTGCAAAACTGGCTTGCACCCGTTGTATGTGAACATAGAGCTTATCACACGCGATCATCACGTGGTGTCTCGGCACGATGAACTTTTGCAATGGTGCATACTCAGGGAGAACACTTGTACCTTGAAATTTAGTGAGAGATAATCTTATAATGCTACCACCGAACTAAGCAAAATAAGATGCATAAAGGATAAACATCACATGCAATCAATATAAGTGATATGATATGGCCATCATCATCTTGTGCCTTTGATCTCCATCTCCAAAGCACCATCATGATCACCATCGTCACCGGCGCGACACCTTGATCTCCATGGTAGCATCGTTGTCGTCTCACCAACTATTGCTTCTACGACTATCGCTACCGCTTAGTGATAAAGTAAAGCAATTACATGGCGATTGCATTTCATACAATAAAGCGACAACCATATGACTCCTGCCAATTGCCGATAACTGTGTTACAAAACATGATCATCTCATACAATAAAATTTAAAATCCTGTCTTGACCATATCACATCATAACATGCCCTGCAAAAACAAGTTAGACGCCCTCTACTTTGTTGTTGCAAGTTTTACGTGGCTGCTATGGGCTGAGCAAGAACCGTTCTTACCTACACGTCAAAACCACAACGATTTTTCGTCAAGTGTGCTGTTTTAACCTTCAACAAGGACCGGGCACCCTCGATTCAACTAAAGTTGGAGAAACCGACACCCGCCAGCCACCCGTGTGCAAAGCACGTCAGTAGAACTAGTCTCGCGTAAGCGTACGCGTAATGTCGGTCCGGGCCACTTCATCCAACAATACTGCCGAATCAAAGTATGACATGCTGGTAAGCAGTATGACTACTATCGCCCACAACTCTTTGTGTTCTACTCGTGCATATAACATCTACGCATAGACCTGGCTCGGATGCCACTATTAGGGAACACAGTAATTTCAAAAAAAATCCTACGCACACGCAAGATCCATCTAGGTGATGCATAGCAACGAGCAGGAGAGTGTGTCCATGTACCCTCGTAGACCGAAAGCGGAAGAGTTTTATCAACGCGGTTGATGTAGTCGTACGTCTTCACTATCCGACCGATACTAGCACCGAACGTACGACACCTCCATGTTCAGCACACGTTCAGCTCGATGACGTCCCTCATACTCTTGATCCAGTTGAGGCCGAGGGAGAGTTCCGTCACCACGACGGCGTGGCGACGGTGATGATGAAGTTACCAAAGCAGGGCTTCACCTAAGCACTACAACGATATGACCGAGGTGGAAATCTGTGGAGGAGGGCACCGCACACGGCTAAAACAATCAACTTGTCTGTCTATGGGGTGCCACCCTCCCCTGTATATAAAGGAGTGGAGGAGGGGAAGGGCCAGCCCTCTCTATGGCGCGCCCTAGGGGAGTCCTACTCCCACCGGGAGTAGGATTCCCCCCTTCCCTAGTTGGAGTAGGAGAGGAAGGAAGGAGGAGAGAGGGAGGAAGGAAAGGGGGGCCGGCCCCCCACCCAATTCGGAAAGGGCTTGGGGGGGGGTGGCGCCCCCTGCTTGGCCGCCTCCTCCTCTCTCCCACTAAGGCCCATATACTCCCCGGGGGTTCTGGTAACCTCCCGGTACTCCCGTAAATGCCCGAACTCACCCGGAACCATTTCGATGTCCAAACATAGCCATCCAATATATCGATATTTATGTCTTGACCAGTTCGAGACTCCTTGTCATGTCCGTGATCACATCCGGGACTCCGAACAACCTTGGGTACATCAAAACACATAAACTCATAATACCGATCGTCACCGAACATTAAGCGTGCGGACCCTACGTGTTCGAGAACTATGTAAACATGATCGAGACTCATCTCCGGTCAATAACCAATAGCGGTACCTGGATGCTCATATTGGTTCCTACATATTCTACGAAGATCTTTATCGGTCAAACCGCATAACAACATACATTGTTCCCTTTGTCATCGGTATGTTACTTGCCTGAGATTCAATCGTCGGTATCTCAATACCTATTTCAATCTCGTTACCGGCAAGTCTCTTTACTCGTTCCGTAATGCATCATCCTGCAACTAACTCATTAGTCACATTGCTTGCAAGGCTTATAGTGATGTGCATTACCGAGAGGGCCCACATATACCTCTCCGTAACATGGAGTGACAAATCCTAATATCGATCTATGCCAACCCAACGAACACCATCGGAGACACCTGTAGAGCATCTCTATAATCACCCAGTTATGTTGTGATGTTTGATAGCACACTAAGTGTTCCTCCGGTATTCGGGAGTTGCATAATCTCATAGTCATAGGAACATGTATAAGTCATGAAGAATGCAATAGCAATAAACTAAACGATCAAGTGCTAAGCTAACGGAATGGGTCAAGTCAATCACATCATTCTCTAATGATGTGATCCCGTAAATAAAATGACAACTCATGTCTATGGCTAGGAAACTAAACCATATTTGATTCAACGATCTAGTCAAGTAGAGGCATACTAGTGACACTTTGTTTGTCTATGTATTCACACATGTACTAAGTTTCCGGTTAATACAATTCTAGCATGAATAATAAACTTTTATCATGATATGAGGAAATATAAATAACAACTTTATTATTGCCTCTAGGGCATATTTCCTTCAGGAATAGCTTCTACCCATTTAGTAACATAATCAACAGCAACCAAAATATGTGTATACCCATTAGAGGATGGAAAAGGTCCCATGTAATCAAATCCTCAAACATCAAATGGTTCAATGGCAAGTGAATAATTCATAGGCATTTCTTGACGCTTACCCATATTACATATTCTTTTCCATTCATCATAGATGAGACATAATTACGAGCATCCTTGAAGAGAGTAGGCCAATAAAATCCAGACTGCAATACCTTATGAGTAGTTCTATCTCCAGCATGATGCCCTCCATAAGGTTCGGAGTGACATTTCCGTAGGATTTGTCCCTGTTCATGCTCAGGTACACAACATCTAATAATAACATCTACTCCTTTATAAATATGTGGGTCATCCCAAAAGTAATGTCTTAAATCATAGAAGAATTTTTTCTTTTGTTGGTAAGTAATGCTAGGTGGTAAATATTTAGCAACAGTGTAATTAGCATAGTCAGCATACCAAGGAGTACTATTGGCAACGTTTATTGCAGCTAACTGCTCATCAGGAAAACTATCATCAATAGATAGTGGGTCATCAAGCACGTTTTCAAGCCTATACAAGTTATCAGCTACGGGGTTCTCAGCTCCTTTTCTATCAATAATATATAAATCAAATTCTTGCAACAAGATAATCCAACGAATAAGTCTAGGTTTAGCATCTTTCTTTTCCATAAGATATTTAATAGCAGCATGGTCTGTGTGAACTGTTACTTTGGAATCAATAATATAAGGTCTAAACTTATCATAAGCAAACACCACTGCTAAGAATTCCTTTTCGGTAGTAGCATAATTTTTTGAGCATTGTCTAGAGTTTTACTAGCATAATGAATAACATTCAATTTCTTATCAACTCTTTGTCCTAGAACAACACCCACAGCATAATCACTAGCATCGCACATAATTTAAAAGGCAAGTTCCAATCAGGTGGTTGAACAATAGGTGCAGATATTAAAGCTCTCTTGAGTGTTTCAAAGGCTTCAAGATAATCATCATAAAAAACAAAAGGAATATCCTTTTGCAAAAGATTAGTAAGAGGCCTAGAAATTTTAGAAAAGTCTTTGATAAATCTCCTATAGAAACAAGCATGACCTAGGAAACTACGGATACCTTTGATGTCCTTAGGACATGGCATTTTCTCAATTGCGTCAACCTTAGCTTGGTCCACTTCAATACCTCTTTCAGAAATTTTATAACCCAAGACAATGCCTTCATTAACATAAAGTGGCACTTTTCCCAATTCAAGACAAGATTTGTTTGTTCACACCTCTGCAGAACTCGTTCAAGATTGCTTAAACAATCATCAAAAGACTTCCCATAAACAGAAAAGTCATCCATGAAAACCTCCACAATCTTTTCACAAAAGTCAGAGAATATAGCCATCATACATCTTTGAAAGGTAGCAGGTGCATTATATAAACCAAAAGGCATATGTCTATAAGCATAGGTTCCAAAAGGACAAGTAAAAGTGGTCTTTTCTTGATCAGGTTGAGATACAGGTATTTGTGAAAAGCCAGAATATCCATCAAGGAAGCAAAAGTGTGTGTGCTTAGATAATCTTTCAAGCATTTCATCAATAAAAGGCAAAGGGTAATGATCTTTTCTAGTAGCTTTATTTAATTATCTGAAATCAATTACCATTCTATAGCCTCTAACAATTCTTTGTGGAATAAGTTCATTCTTATCATTAGGAATAACAGTTATACCTCCTTTCTTAGGGACACAATGAACATGACTTACCCATCTACTATCATCTATAGGATAGATTATACCTGCTTCCAGAAGTTTTAGTATTTCCGTTCTTACCACCTCTTTCATCTTCGGATTTAACCGACTTTGGTGATTAACAACGGGTTTAGCATCATGTTCCATATTAATTTTGTGCTGACATAGAGTGGGACTAATGCCCTTTAAATCATCAAGAGTATATCCAATAGCAGCTCGGTGCTTCCTTAGAAATTCAATAATCTTTCTTCTTCATGTTCTGAAAGGTTAGCACTAATAATAACAGGATATATCTTATTTTCATCAAGATAAGCATATTTCAAAGTGTCTAGCAATTGTTTTAATTCAAACACAGGATCACCTTTAGGTGGAGGAGGACCTCTGAGAGTTTCAATAGGCAAATTGTGTTTAAGTAGAGGACATTGTTCAAAGAAAATCTTATCTATTTCATTTATTTCATGCATATGAAAATCATTTTCATGATCTAGCAAGTATTGTTCTAAAGGATCAGTAGGTGGCACAACAATAGAAGCAAGACCAATTAATTCATCCTTACTAGGCAATTCTTTTTCATGATGATTTGTACTAAACTTTGAAAAATTAAATTCATGAGACTCATCACCAAAGCTAACACCAAAAGTTTGTTTCTTGCAATCTATCTTAGCATTAACTGTGTTAAAGAAAGGTCTACCAAAGATAATGGGACAGAAGTCATCTTGTGGGGAACCAAGAACAAGAAAATCAGTGGGGTATTTTATTTTCCCACACAAGACTTCAACATCTCTAATAATCCCACAAGGTGATATGCTGTCTATGTTAGCAAGTTTAATAGTAACATCCATGTCTTATATCTCTGCAGGTGCTATGTCTTTCTTAATTTATTGATATAAAGTGTAAGGAATAGCACTCACACTAGCGCCATGTCACATAAACCATGATAACAGTGATCTCCTATTTTAACTGAAATGACATGCATGCCAACAAGTGGTCTATGTTTATCCCTTTTATCAGGTTTAGTAATTCTAGCAGTTTCTGCACATAAGTAAATAACATGCCCATCTATATCTTCTTCCTAGAGATCTTTAACCATAGCAACATTAGGTTATACTCTAATTTGTTCATCTAGTTTAGGTATTCTAACATAGCTTTTGTTAACCACAGTTGAAACTTTAGCATGTTCCTTTCTCCTAACAGGAAAAGGTGGTTTCTCAATATAAGCAGTAGGAACAACTGGATCAACATTATAGAGTATAGTTTCTTCTTTAACTGGAACCAGTTCTTTAATTTCTTATTTAATAGGTGGGTGATATTTAAACCACTTCTCTTTAGGGAGTTCAACATGAGTAGCAAAAGATTCACAAAAGGAGGCTACTATCTCAGAGTCAAGTCCATATTTAGTGCTAAACTTTTGAAAAGCATCGGTATCCATAAAAGATTTAACACAATGATACTTAAGCTTTATACCTGACTCTTTACCTTCATCGAGTTCCCAATATTCAGAGTTGTGTTTAATTCTTTCCAAAAGATCCCACCGGAATTCAATAGTTTTCTTCATAAAAGAACCAGCACAAGAAGTATCCATCATGGTTTGATCATTACGAGAAAGCCGAGCATAAAAATTCTGAATAACAATTTCTCTTTAGAGCTCATGATTGGGGCATGAATACAACATTGACTTAAGCCTCCCCCAAGCTAGAGCGATACTTTCTCCTTCACGAGGCCTAAAATTATATATATAATTCCGATCACGATGAACTAGATTCATAGGATAAATTTTTTGGTGGAACTCCAATTTTAAGCGATTCCAATTCCATGATCCAATATCATCGTAGCCTATGCCATGCCAATGCTTTTCCCTTCAAAGATAGAGGGAAAACCTTTTTAATCACCTAATCTCTGGGTAAACCTGCAAGCTTGAACAATCCACAAATTTGTTCTACATATATCAAGTGCCTATCAGGATGTTCTGTTCTATCTCCTGCATAAGGATTAGCTAGCAGTTGTTCTATCATACCCGAAGGAATTTCATATTCAATATTTTCAGTAGGTGTAGTAGGTTGAGGGGCAATTAATTGTGGTTCCGGATGAGGTGAAGATACCCCGAACAAACCCCTCAACGGATTGTTTTCCATAGTAACAAGTGACAATAAATTTGAGCACACTATATAAATGTTTCCTTACCGAATTCCACTTACCAAAGGCGCTTCACTCCCCGGCAATGGCGCCAGAAAATAGCCTTGATGACCCACAAGTATAGGGGATCAATTGTAGCTCTTTTCGATAAGTAAGAGTGTCGAACCCAACGAGGAGTAGAAGGAAATGACAAGTGGTTTTCAGCAAGGTAATGTCTACAAGTGCTGAAACTATAAGTAACAGAGTAGTTTGATAGCAAGATAGTTTGTAACGAGCAAGTAACGGTAGTAGCAATAAGTATGCAGCAAGGTAGCCCAATCCTTTTGAGGCAAAGGACAGGCCAAAACGGTCTTTTAAAATAAGCAAAGCATTCTTGAGGGTACACGGGAGTTTCATCTAGTCACTTTCATCATGTTGGTTTGATTTGTGTTCGCTACTTTGATAATTTGATATGTGGGTGGACCGGTGCTTAGGTGTTGTTGTTACCTGAACAAACCCCCTACTTATGATTAACCCTCCCGCAAGAATCCGCAACTACGAGAAAAGTATTAAGAATAAATTCTAACCATAGCATTAAACTCTAGGATCCAATCGGTTCCTTATGAAATAGCGCACAAACTAGGGTTTAAGTTTCTGTCACTCTCGCAACCCACCATCTATTTACTACTCCACAATGCATTCCCTTAGGCCCAAATATGGTGAAGTGTCATGTAGTCGACGTTCACATGTGTGACGCCCCCGATTCAATCATACACTAATCATGCACGCAAACGTGTACAATCAAGATCAGGGACTCACGGGAAGATATCACAACACAACTCTAAAACATAAATAAGTCATACAAGCATCATAATACAAGCCAGGGGCCTCGAGGGCTCGAATACAAGTGCTCGATCATAGACGAGTCAGCGGAAGCAACAATATCTGAGTACAGACATAAGTTAAACAAGTTGCCATAAGATGGCTAGCACAAACGGGATCTGAGATCGAAGAGGCGCATGCCTCCTACAGGATCCTCCTAACTACTCCTGGTCGTCGTCAGCGGGCTGCACGTAGTAGTAGGCACCTCCAGTGTAGTAGTCTTCATCGACGGTGGCGTCTGGCTCCTGGGCTCCGACATCTGGTTGTGACAACCAGGTAGAAAGGAAAGGGGGAAAAGGGGGAGAAAGCAACCGTGAGTACTCATCCAAAGTACTCGCAAGCAACGAGCTACACTACATATGCATGGGTATATGTGTAAAGGGCCATATCAGTGGACTGAACTGCAGAATGCCAGAATAAGAGGGGGATAACTAATCCTGTCGAAGACTACGCTTCTGGCAGCCTCCGTCTTGCAGCATGTAGAAGAGAGTAGACTGAAGTCCTCCAAGTAGCATCGCATAGCATAATCCTACCCGGCGATCCTCTCCTCGTAGCCCTGTTAGAGAGCGACCACCGAGTTGTATCTGGCACTTGAAAGGGTGTGTTTTATTAAGTATCCGGTTCTAGTTGTCATAAGGTCAAGGTACAACTCCAAGTCGTCCTGTTACCGAAGATCACGACTATTCGAATAGATAAACTTCCCTGCAGGGGTGCGCCACATTACCCGACACGCTCGATCCCATTTGGCCGGACACACTTTTCTGGGTCATGCCCGGCCGCGGAAGATCAACACGTCGCAGCCCCACCTAGGCACAACAGAGAGGTCAGCACGCCGGACTAAACCTAAGCGCACAGGGGTCTGGGCCCATCGCCCTTAGCACACCTGCATGTTGCAAGGGCGGCCGGAAGAAGACCTAGCCTAGTAGGCGTTCCAGTCCAATCCGGCGCACGCCGCTCAGTCGCTGACGTCACGAAATGCTTCGGCTGATACCACGACGCCGGTTGCCCATATCTTGTCCCACGTGGCGGTTAGTGTGTATAAGGTCAACGACCCAACTCAGATCAAATACCAAGATCTTGTTAAGCGTGTTAAGTTTCCGCAAACGCCGAACAGGGCCAGGCCCACCTCTCTCCTAGGTGGTCTCAACCTGCCCTGTCGCTCCGCCACAAAGATCCACACAGAGGGCCGTTGGGACAAAGGTCCTTTCAGCCCCCAATCCGTGAATCACTCGCGGGTGCTCCTCGAGCCGACCCGACTTTAGTCACCACATGTATCATGTATAAAGTATATAGTATATACCCGTGATCACCTCCCGAGTGATCACGACCCGATAGTATAACACAGCCGACGGACAAGAATGTAGGGCCACAGATGGAATACTAGCATCCTATACTAAGCATGTAGGATTGCAGGTAAAGGTATCAACAGTAGTAGCAAGGACATGCTATGTATCAAGATAGGAATAACGGAAAGCAGTAACAAGCTACACTACTCTAATGCAAGCAGTATAGAAGAGAATAGGCGATATCTGGTGATCAAGGGGGGGGGGGGGCTTGCCTGGTTGCTCAGACAAGGAGGGGTCGTCGGTGACGTAGTCGACCACAGGGGCATCAGCATCGTCACGGGGTCTACCGGAGAGAAGAGGGGGGAGAAACAGTAAATACATAGCAAGCAAGTGCATAACATGACAACAAGCAGAGTTAGACGTGTTCTAACGCGGTATGAGGTGATACCGGTGAAGGGGGGAAACATCTGGGAAAGTATCCCCGGTGTTCCGTGTTTTCGGACAGATGAACCAGAGGGGGAAAGTTGCGTGTTTGCTATGCTAGGGATGTGTGGTGGACGAACGGGCTGCATACCCGGATTCGTCTCGTCGTTCTGAGCAACTTTCATGTACAAAGTTTTCCCATCCGACTTACGGTTTAATTTACATGATTTTCTAAAGTTTAATTGAATTTCTGAAATTTAATTTAATTCGAAATAAATGTGAATTGCTAGGTGCACCCAGCTCTGGGTATACATAAGTGTACCAGAGGGGCTGACATGTGGGTCCAAGGGGTCCTAGTTGACCCGTCAAACTTTGACTGGTCAACAGGGTGTGGGGGTCCCCCTTGTCATATACTATCTTACTAACCTAACAGATTAAATAGACTAATTAGGTTATCAGTTTAACTAACATAGGTTAATTAAGTTATAATTAACTATTTAATTAATTAATTAATTAATATTTTTATCATTATTATTATTTAATATCTTTTTATAAATGTTTCAGGGGCTGGGCCCCACTTGTCATAGGGCCAAAGGGGACTAGCGGATCGGGCATGCGGGCGACGGGCGCCCGCCCAGGCCAACAGGGGGAAACAGCAACGGCATCAGCCGGGCGCCGAAGCGGCCCGGCGAGTGGGCGGCGGCCTGGCGAGCTGGTGGGGTTGCTCGAGCACGCCAAGTGGACGGAGCGGCGCGAGGCCGGCTGGTGGGCTGCGAGGGACAGGCGTGACGGGCGCGCGTTACCTAACTAGGCGCGACGGGGGCCTGCACGAGCGCGTGAGAGGCCAGACTGGACGCGGCCGGAGCACGGCCAGGGCGGGCAACGGGCGGGGACGACGAGTAGGGGCAGCGAGGAGCGGCGATCGGGGACTAGGGGGCGAGAGGCGCAGCGTGCGTCTTGGCTTACGTTAAGACGAGAACAGGGAAGGAGGAGGAGGAGCTCACGGGGCCGGTAGGTGGAAAGGCAGCGGGGGTCGGGGTGGTCGACAGGGACGACGGCGACGTGGGGGAAGAAGTTCGGCGAGGAAGCTCCGGGCGACGAGGTGGCTGCGACGACGGTGCTACTACAGGCGCGGCGCGCACCGACGGTGTCCGGCATGGAGGGAGCTGAGGGCCAACGACGGAGACGGACATGCGGCACCGACGGGCGGGGCGGCGGGCGGCTCCGGGGGGTTTGGGCGACGGTGGCATGAGCGCCCCCGATCCGGATCTGGATCGGGGAGGGAGGCAGAGGGGGAGTGGGGTGAGCGACGTGGGAGTGGGGGGAATGGATGGACCTACGTTAGGGTTTGGGGGTTAGTGGATAAGGGGAGTGAGGGGTCGCCGGTTGGGCCGACCTGGTGGGTCATGGCCCCGTTGGGCCGGTGGCCTGCTGGGCCGGAGCCCCGGGGGTGAGTGCTTTCTCTTTTATTTATTTTTGTTTTACTTTATATTTTTGTTTTACTGTTTTTATTTTAGTTTCCTTTTGAATTTGGTTTTATAAACTACACCATTGGTTCCTAATTTAGTTTTAATAAGTATGCCACTGCCCCATAAGTTTTTGGCAATAAAACAAATAGTTTAATATTTTATCAAATTGAAAGGGTAGTTAGTTAAATGTTTTGCTGCTGTTTTAAATATTTTAGTGCACTTAAACCTTTTATAAAATTGTGGTTTCTCCACAATAATTACCTATGCATTATTTGGCAACACCCCAACATTTTAGTTTTAATATTTGAAAATATTTTATTTTTTGCTTGATTTTGAATTTGAATTCGAACAGGTTTCAAACAAACGCGAGATTAGCAACAATAATCGAGGTGACGTGGCATCATTAGCTGAGGGTTACTGTAGCTTAATTATCCGGGCGTCACAATTCTCCTCCACTACAAGAAATCTCGTCCCGAGATTTAAGCGGTGGAGTAAGGGGGAAGGTGTTGGTAGCGAAAAACCTAACGAGTCTTCTCGGTCTTGGCTGCCCTTTCGAAGAGGTTGATCCCTTTCGTTGATGTCTTCATTTCTCTGCTTCAAGTCATCATGATCAATTTGTCATCCTTCGGGATCTCCATCGTCCTACGAACGCGACCAAGGGGAAAAACTCCGGAAGAACGCATCTCCACAAAGCTGGGCATCTGACGGTGAACTCAATGGGAAATACACAAGGTACCCCACGAGTTGTATTTCAGTGGATTCGTTGAGTGCAATATACGATGGTACCAAAATTTCAAACGGGTAGGCTATCATTCCATGACTAGACAGAAGCTGGAATAGGGGTTTGAACCACGAGAATAGCACGGTGTCTGATTCCAGGATGAATAATGGTATAGCATTCAGCTCGCGAATCACATACGAAGCCAGGTGCAAATGATACATTAGAATCCGGGTTATAAAGAAGAGTCAGGTTTCGATCCAGTAGACCTATGGGTTTTGGGCCCACCATGTGGGTTAAAAGAAGGTAGGGCATTGACATCTTGCACGGTCATGATAGCAAGGCATTTTAGAGGGTAGCCTGTCGATTATGTCGGCAACAACGTCGGTACTAAGGGCGAGGGACGAACAGAACCATTTTCCTGCTCGTTGAACGAGGCGGACCAATAGGCAAAGTTCTCGTCCATCGGTGGCTACCAGAATGTCATCAACAATGGTAACAGGGTCTTGCTGACAGAATTGTACACCGAGGTGTTTACATAAGCAGGAGAACATTATTGCTTAGATCATATAGATCACAAGAAACGTTAAACCAACCAATGGAAAGGCAAATATGATTATCAGATTAAACATAACAATGGAAAGGAAAATGTGTTTAAACACATATTTCAAGGGTATATCCTTCCCAAGGACAAGCAGAGCATGATATCCATGACAGGATATAATGTAGAAAATTCTTTAGGTAGGGGAGATAAATTTCATGACATTACCCATACAACAGTGTTTGGATAATTGATAAAGAGAATTTAGCATTGTGCTTCAAGTGCTCTTATTGATGATCGGAGTAGCACAGTCATGCTTCGAGATAGCACTGACATGGTCATCAGGTGAAGATTAGACTTTGGAAACACAAAGGATCCATCAGGAATAACTTTGTAGAATAAGTGTTACAATTTCCTCATGGAGAAATGGATAATCTTGCTAAAAAGGAAACAATAACAATAGGGCCTCCGGCCAGGTGTGCTAGGCATGATATCATCTCACTGGGTCATATATAAAGACCAATGTTATAACTCTTGAAAATATGTTCCAACCATCATATCTGACCGAGATTCAGATCTGATTGGTGTTAGGATAACTCAGATCAAATGATATAAAGAGGTACGCTCGAGGAAAACATACTCAGTTAAACACTGGTTGAAAGGTCCACCAGAAATATGGGTTTAGGTAGCATGATCAAAGTTAGAATGGTGATTCGATAACCAATGGTCTAAGAATGAATTGTCGACCATTAACTTCAAAGCAATAAGGTTGCTAGAAGTTTTGAACTCGCACAACGTAATTCAATTAACAGTTTTCCGGTTAGAAACAACGCAGGGACCAAGGAATGAACGGATATGTCAAGAAGTATCACCTGTATCAAGAAATATTAAGAGGTGGTGAAATTCTCACGACATTCTTGACATAAAAGATGGTAATACTCCAAGGTAAAGAACAAATGCTGGATAGCAAGGATCTCAAGGTATACACACGAAACATGAACAAGTTTGTGTTGAATTGGAAGGCAATAAAGTGGTCGATGATAACACAAATCATCGAGGACAAGGATGGTATTTATCATCATGAATTCGATTAGTATCCTGGAAGAGGTCATAAGGTTGATGAAGATCACGACACATTTGTCGAGAGATTTCATGAATATGTAATCAATCAGCGACGACATCAAGTCGAAGGAATGATGAAGCTAAAGGTTATTGGAACCATGGGTACGACACAAACTCGAAATCAAGCTTGCTGTTCAAGGTGAAATGATATGATGAGGAAAATTGACATAAGCTTAGCTCATCGTCAAAAATTGTGCTCCGGGAAGAAGGACCAGGTAGCACAGTTAAAAATAGCACGATAACGATGTAGCCGATCAGGCTAGAAATAACGTGATGGGGTATTAAATTTCCCAACAACAAAGTACTGGGAGTACTGAATCTCAGTGTTGATTTGATTCACAACCCGGTGTTTTCGGTTGACGACAACCAAGAACCCGTGGAGTGACTATGACGGGGAAAGGTATTACTTCATCAGAAATTCATAAGAGGAAGTGCAATGGGTTGATATCCTTGAGATACGAGGGGTAATACTCGAAGGTAGAGTAGAATAGATGCTTGACAGGTGAAATGAGGTGCAAAAGACAAGTAATTTAAATTGTCCGAGAAACGGGATCAAAGAAGAACAATATGACCGGAACCACGATTGTAAAAGTTCAATTCCCAGATATAAGATGAACTTATACCAAGGGGATAATTAATTTAAGAGAAGCTTCCATGATAAGATCTACATCGTGTCCATGGGCATGAACATAAAGTTCAAGGTTGACTCCCACTTATTCAATGCATAACCTTTTATTCACTACTCTAAAAATGATTTGAGTGCAAGGACCTACCTGGTGAATTACCAAAGGAGTATGAACCTTGGAAAACTTTCAGGTTCACACAGATTAAGGAAGGCATAGGTTCAACCCATCAGGGTCTCTTAGGAACATATACCACAAACTTCAGGAGTAAATAACACAAGCTCGAAAGCAGAGCATGGGTGGTAAATCAGAGGATAGGACTTACCAATGGAGAAAGAACTTCCAAAGTGATTGAATATGAAGGACGCTATCAGATAAAATCCAACAAAGGATCCGGTGGTCCTCAAGGGATCTGATGTGAGCATCGGTACTCAACCAGAGGAAGTAACAATGCAAAGGCATTGGAATATAGATACAACTGACTAATTCAGAGCTCAAATGCAAAGGAATTGTGATTTTCAAATCAAGGGCTCAGAACAACGCTCTAATTAAGGATGGATAAGTTGAGTAGACTCAGGGATACAATCGGTGGTAATTTGATTGGTCGAGAACCAGCTCCTGTTCAAAATGACATCTGAGCCAGAAGGATGAATTCTAGGATCCGGTTGAGGATTGCGAGCAACAACAACATATTAAATCAACGGACTCAAAATAATAATGACAAAGGATGTCAATAAGATTACTAGACTTATGGGATTAACCATAATGTAAGTAAGCAAGAATTTCAAGAGCAAAAGGCTCCTTAAGATTTTCGGAAGATCAATGGTATTTTGAAGACTTCTGTGAAACACATGAACCACTGGGGAGAAACAAATCCTCAGTGTGTGTGTGTGTGTGAGGATTAACCTATAGGTGTATTCAGGTGACAAGGAACTGCAAGGCAGTAAGCTCAAAGGATTCTCGGAACAACGGATAGCAGTTCGGGGCATCTTGTAATAACAAGATCAATGGGATTGAATGTAGGCAAGTGTGTTCAGTTATCCATACAGATAATAGTGGTAGGGAATTTGCAAAAGCGATCGACACAAGCGTCTCGGGAAAACAACGAATATCATCTTCGGAACCTTCTGGTGCAGCAGGCGATCAATGTAATAAGGGGCTCTCCTGGAGGAAGTAGTTACGAGAAACTAGAGTCAGATTTAGTAAAATCATTTAACCCGAATAAAAGAGAGATCAGAGTCCCAGAGTATAGATCAAGGAATAAAAGATCCTAATACCACCCAATGGCGACGTGGGCCCGTAAGCCACACAACCATGTTAGTAAAAGTTTTGTAATGTCTAGACTCGACTTCGGCCAAGGAGTGTGGAAGGGAGATTCCTACAGGCAGTCGGCTCTGATACCAACTTGTGACGCCCCTGATTCAATCATACACTAATCATGCACACAAACGTGTACGATCAAGATCAGGGCCTCACGGGAAGATATCACAACAGAACTTTAAAACATAAATAAGTCATACAAGCATCATAATACAAGCCAGGGGCCTCGAGGGCTCGAATACAAGTGCTCGATCATAGACGAGTCAGCGGAAGCAACAATATCTGAGTACAGACATAAGTTAAACAAGTTGCCATAAGATGGCTAGCACAAAGCGGGATCAGATCGAAGAGGCGCAGGCCTCCGCAGGATCCTCCTAACTACTCTCGGTCGTCGTCGCTGGGCTGCACGTAGTAGTAGGCACCTCCAGTAGTAGTCGCCGCCAACGGTGGCGTCGCTCTGGCTCCAACATCTGGTTGCGACAACCAGGTAGAAAGGAAAGGGGGGAAAAGGGGGGGGGGAGAGTAGCAATCACACACTCATTACATCGAATATCTCAAAAAGAGAACTTATTACAATAATATGGCTTAAGGCCATCTAATGCGATAACATCGGAAGGCTTGGAAGATAAAGTGAGTCCATCAACTCCAACGACATAGCTGAGCTGCACAAAGAACGACCTAACGAACCTTACTCCTCGTCAAAAGTTTGCAACATAATACATTGCAGCCGAGAACGGGTTGACACATGGAATATCTTGGCAATATAACACAATAGAGCAAGAACAGGATAATGCTATCACTACATGCATATTTGGCTAGTGGAAAGCTCTATGGTTATAGTTTTGAAAAGCCAATTTTTCCCTACAACATAGGAATAGATTTTAATTTAACTATCATGGTGGTTGAAACATTGAGAAGGTATAACCCCAACTCAATCCCAATTAAAGTAGTTAACATCCCAACAATATTAATTAAGAGTGATGAGGTACATGTGATAACTCGGTACTAGATACTCAAAATTGTCCATAACCGGGACACGACTAACCATGATTAGATTGTACACTCTGCAGAGGTTTGCGCACTTTTCCCCACAAGACTCGATCGCCTCCGTTGATTTCTCGCACTACATGGTGTTTGAGAAACGAATGACCGAGACACAGTTTTTCAGAAACATTAACTCTCTACTCCGGGTAGACCATACCAAACCTACAAAACCCACTACCTGCTGATCTACCTCTTCAAGAGCTTCACGTAACCTACTCAACTATGCTAGAGCCCATAGTAGCTTGTGGCTGCACACGGAAGTTTCTAGCATGAATAATCTCAGTTCCCTTTGAGCCTGGGTGGCGGTCCATAGGAAGATCACACGGGTACCCCGGGATTTCCAAAAATAAAACAGACAACACTGGGTTCCCTAGCTGCCTCAATCCACCCCGATGTGTATTAAAGTTGCCACCTTAAGTAAACCATTAAGTAACAATCTCACATTTGTCATGAATACACTCAAACCCAAACCACGTCTACGAGCATAGCATAGCAATATAAGCAACACGTAGAAGTAACTCCCAAGGGTTTAATAGTAACAGGGCAATAGGTTCTACCTCAACTACTACTTCCCAACCCACAAATTAATGACATCCTAACCATGCAATGTTTGAGGATGAAACTAATGCATAAAAACTGGGTATGAAAAGAGTATGATCAATGCGTTACTTGCCTTGCTGACGATCCGCGAATCCTAGAGACTCGTAGTAACACGCTTCGCACTCCGGGAATTCTATCACAAGCAAATAATAACATACATAAGAAACAAACAAAGATGCACAAGCAAAAATCAAATAAACGAGGCTGACCAGAAAGTTCAACTTAAGAACTCCGGTTCGCAAAAAGAATCAAACCAAACGGAGCAACGAAACTCAAACGGCGAAAGAAACAAGATCCGCTTACTAATCCGAACTAGGGTCAAATTTTTCAGTATCAAAATCTTGTTTAAGTTGTTTAAACGGAAATAGGGTCTCGAGACGAAGATCTAGGCGCTTTAATCGCCTGATTTCGACTAACGAGCGAAAAGATAAACAGAAACTAAGATCGGATCAAAAATCGCGATCAGAAAAATCGCGGAATAAATCTGAGAAAAAGAAAAACTGACGAACAGACTAACGAATGAACGTTCGTTATCTGGATCTAAACGAAGAATGCGTTCGTTAAAACGAACGAATGAGCGAACGCTCGCTAAAAAATAAACCGGAGAAAAACTGATCTATTTAAAAAAACGAAAACCTAGGGTTACTAAAAAAACTGAACGGTTTTCTTTAGAAAACCGGGGCGGCTACCTCGGCTCGGCTCGGGCTCGTCAAGGCGGCGTGGGGTGGCGGGTTGGCGGCGGTGGCGACGGGAGGCAACGGCGGCGGCTCGGGCTCGGGCGGCGGTGGCGGGTTGGGTTCGAGGTGGCGGCTGCTTGGGGGGGGCAAGGCAAGGCGGCGGCGGAGTCCGGCTCGTGACTTGAGTCCGGGTCGGCGGCGGGGTGTGCTGGGAGGCGGCGGCGGTGGGCGGCTGGCTCGGTGGGCCCTAGGCCCAGTCGGGCGCTGGGAAACTTTTTTTTAATAGTTCTGCCGACAGAAAAAAATCCTATAAATAAAATAAAAAAAATCTAAAAATGCCAAAACAAATTTTCACCGTCTAAATGAAATATTTAGAACGAGATGAACATTTTCTTGGCCCTAAAATGCAATTTTTGAAAACGTGCAATTTTTCTCTAATGCTAATAAAATCCAACAAATGATTTTAACAATTTTCCTCCAATATTTCAATTGTTTTGAAGAAGTCATATTATCTCCTCTCATTTATCTTTATTAGAAATATTTTTCGGAGAGAAAAATAATTAAAATCCAAAAATCCTCATTTTCGCTATTTGATAAAAATCAAATATGAAAACCGGAAAATCCCCAACTCTCTCGAGGGTCCTTGAGTTGCTTAGGATTTCGGGGATTGCGGAACGAAGATGCAATAAAATATGATATGCATAGATGACCTATGTATAACATTCCAAATTGAAAATTTGGGATGTTACAAACCTACCCCCCTTAAGATGAATCTCGTCCTCGAGATTTGGGTTGGCTAGAAAATAGGTGCGGGTGGTCCTTGCGAATATCATCCTATCGTTCCCAGGTGGCTTCCTCCTCGGTTTGGTGGCTCCACTGAACTTTGCAAAACTTAATGACCTTGCTGCGGGTGACTCGGCTGGCAAAGTCAAGAATCTTTACTGGCTTCTCCTCATAAGTCAAATTACTGTCCAACTGAAATGCCTCCAGGGGTACTGTATCTCTTAAGGGTATATGGGCCATCTCAGCATGACATTTCTTCAGCTGTGAGACGTGGAACACATCGTGAACTCCTGACAATCCTTCTGGTAATTCCAGCTTGTAGGCAACTTCTCCCACCCGTTCCAAAACACGGTATGGTCCTACAAATCTCAGAGCTAATTTTCCTTTAACTCCAAAACGTTTCACTCCTCGCAAGGGTGATACTAACAGATATGCTCTGTCTCCAATTTCATAAGTTACCTCCTTGCGTTTCGTGTCTGCATAACTTTTCTGCCTGTACTGAGCTATCTTTATTCTATCCCGAATCAACTTGACCTTCTCCTCCGACTCTTTGATCAAATCTGGTCCAAACAACTGTCGGTCTCCTACCTCGTCCCACATCAAGGGTGTTCTGCATCTGCGCCCATACAAAACTTCGAATGGTGCCATCTTCAAACTGGCCTGGTGGCTATTGTTGTAGGAGAACTCTGCGTAAGGCAAATTGTCATCCCAACTAGATCCATAATCTAGCGCACAGGCTCTCAACATATCCTCCAGAATCTGGTTGACTCTCTCGGTTTATCCATCTGTGTGCGGGTGAAATGCTGTACTGAACTCCAATCTCGTTCCCAGGGTCTGGTGTAACTGATGCCAAAAATTTGAAGTAAACTGTGTTCCTCTATCTGATACGATGGTCCTCGGAAATCCATGCAAACATACGATCCTGGACATATATATCTTGGCCAACTTTGCACTTGTATAAGTTGTTTTCACTGGGATGAAGTGAGCCACTTTGGTCAAGCGATCCACTACTACCCATATTAAGTCATATCCTGCCTTGGTCCTGGGTAGTCCAGTGATAAAGTCCATGCCAAGTTTATCCCACTTCCATTCGGGTATCGGCATAGACTGTAACAGTCCTACTGGCTTCTGATGCTCTGCCTTCACTCTCTGACATACATCACATACGGCTACATACTCGTCAATATCCTTCTTCATACCAGTCCACCAAAAACGCTCTTTCAAATCCAAGTACATCTTGCTGTTTCCGGGGTGTATCGAGTATGGTGAGTCATGAGCCTCCTAAAGTATTAACTTCCTGATCTCTGGGTTATTAGGCACATAAACCCGGTCCTCAAACCATAAGGTATCGTGCTCATCCTCGCGAAAACCTTTGGCCTTTCCTTTGTTCATCTTCTCCTTTAACTCAGCAATCTCTTTGTCTTCCTTCTGAGCTTCTCGAATCTTGTCCAACAATGTCGACTGAACCTCCATTGTTGCACTGAAACCTCTTGGAACAATCTCCAACCGAAGTTCCATGATATCCTCAGCTAACTCCTTCGGCAATCCCTTACTTTCAAGGATATTAGCGTAACTCTTCCGGCTCAAAGCGTCTGCTACGACATTGGCATTTCCTGGATGATAGTGTAGCTTCATGTCATAATACTTTATAAGCTCCAACCATCTCCTCTGCCTAAGGTTCAACTCCTTCTGTGTGAAAATGTACTTCAAACTCATATGATCCGTGTACACATCACAACGGTTCCCAATAAGGTAATGTCTCCAGGTCTTCAATGCATGCACTACGGCTGCTAGCTCCAAATCATGCATGGCATAGTTCAACTCATGGGGCTTCAGTTGTCGTGAGGCATACGAAACAACCTTTCCATCCTGCATAAGCACACATCCAAGTCCCAAGTGAGGCGTCACAATACACTTGAAACTCCTTATATATATCCGCAATGTTAGCACCGGGCTGTAGTCAAACGTTTCTTCAACTCCCGAAAACTTGCCTCGCAATCTTCTGTCCATTTGAACTTAGTATCCTTCTTCAGCAATTCATTCATTGGCTTAGCAATCTTGGAAAAATTCTCAATGAATCTCCGATAATATCCTGCGAGTCCAAGGAAACTACGGATCTCGCCAATTGAAGTGGGTGCCAACCATTCGGTGGATCGATCGAACCTTTGGGGTCTCTCGCTATAACTTCTCCTGATATAACATGCCCAAGAAATCCAACTTCCTTCAACCAAAACTCGCACTTGCTGAATTTGGCGTATAACTGGTGTTCCTTGAGTTTCTCGAGAACTAAACGCAAATGCTCCTTGTGCTCCTCTTCGTTCTTCGGGTATACCATAATATCATCAATAAACACCACAACAAACTTGTCCAAATATTCCATGAACACCTTGTTCATCATACTCATGAAATAGGCAGGGGCGTTAGTCAGTCCAAACGACATGACCGTATACTCGTATAATCCATACCGCGTGGTGAACGCTGTCTTTGGTATATCCTTCTCTCGAATCTTCAACTGATGGTACCCCGATCGTAGATCGATCTTCGAAAACACCTTGGCTCCTTGCAGCTGATCAAACAAATCATTGATCATCGGCAGTGGGTACTTGTTCTTAATCGTTACTTCATTCAAGGCTCGGTAATCAACAACCATCCTTAGGGATTTATCCTTCTTCTCAACCAAAAGCACTGGGGCTCCCCAAGGTGATGAACTCCTTCGAATGTAACCTTTCTCCAACAACTCCTTGATCTGTTTCTTAATTTCCTCCAGATCATTTGCGGGCATCCGATAGGGTCTCTTGGATATTGGCCCTGTACCTGGCAATAGCTCTATCAAAAAATCGATGTCTCGATCCGGTGGCATGCATGGTAACTCCACTGGGAAAACATCCGTAATATCCTTTACTACTGGCACTTCCTCCTGAATAACTCCCGTGAGGGCATTCACTTGGCTCCTCCTAGGCACATGCCTAGATACATACTTAATCCTTTTTCCCTCCGGGGTGGTCAGATAAATTGATTTGCTAGCACAGTCAATGCTCCCTCCATACTTTGACATCCATTCCATACCTAATATCACATCCAATCCTTGCGACTCCAAGATAATTAGGTCGACGGAAAACATGTGTGCCAATGGTTAGGGGTATCTGGTTGCACCATCGGCTAGCCATGTACTCTGCTCCAAAGCGAGCTCACTAAAGAGGGGTCCTAAGGGTTTGGGTTGGAAGTTTAAACTTATCCACAAATCCCTTGATATGTATGAATGCGATGCACCAGTATCGAAAAGAACAAGAGCGGTAAATGACTTAACCAAAAACTTACCTATTATCGCGTCCGGCTGCTCTTCAACTTCCTCCATGTTAACGTGGTTCACTTGTCCTTTGTTGAATGGATTGGGCTTCTTCCCAACGCTCCCATTTCCGTTTCCATTCCTTCCTTCAGGGCAATCATTGGCATAGTGCCCTTTCTTCCCGCACTTAAAGCAAGTAACTTGACTTAGGTCCCTTTTGGCGGGTGTAGCTGGGTTGGAGCGGTTCTGATTGTTATTAACTCCGTTCCCATTCCCATTCGTAGCACCATTGTGGTTATGCGATCCTCCTCCAGTGTGGTTGTGACCTCCATGGTTATGAACAAGTCCTCCCGAGTTTGGGGTTAAGCGGGGCTTCTGTTGAGCTCCTGAATTATACTTCCCTTGTCCGTACTTCCTCTTACGGCTCTCAATTTGCTGCTGCTTCCCTTCAATCATAAGGGCCTTCTCTACCAACTCCTGGTAGTTGTTGAAAGTTGCCACCATCAACTGCATGCTCATCTCATCATTCAACCCTTCCATAATATTCTCCTGCTTCGCGGCATCTATGGCCACATCATCAGGGGCATAGCGTGATAACTTGCTAAAATCATCCAAGTACTGAGCTACAGTACGGTTCCCCTGGCGTAAGTTGCGAAACTCGCACTTCTTCATCTGCATGGCTCCAGTTGAGACATGGGCCGTGCGAAAAGCTTGCTGAAATTGGTCCCAAGTGACATTGGCTATGGGAAAAGTAGCCGTGTAATTCTCCCACCATGCGGCTGCTGGTCCATCCAATTGACGTGCGGCAAAGCGCACCTTCTCAGCATCTGTGCATCCTGCGGTGGTTAACTCCCTTCCAATACGGCTTAACCAATCATCAGCAACTATTGGCTCGGTGCTACTGGAAAACACCGGCGGTTGTAACCTCAGGAAACGGGCTAAGTTGTCCACTGGCGGCGGGTTATTGTTGTTGTTGTTGCCCTGGTTCTGAACTAGCAATTTGTAGGACCTTGAAGTATGTCTAGAGGAGGGGGGGATTAGACTACTTGACCAATAAAAACTTAACCTTTTCCCAATTTTATAGTTTGGCAGATTTTAGCTATTTTAGGACAAGTCAAGCAATCATCACACAATGCAAGCAAGCATGCAAAGAGTATATAGGCAGCGGAAAATAAAGCATGCAACTTGCAAGAATATAAGGGGAAGGGTTTGGAGGATTCAAACGCAATTGGAGACACGGATGTTTTTGTCGTGGTTCCGATAGGTGGTGCTATAGTACACCACGTTGATGGAGACTTCAACCCACGAAGGGTAATGGCTACGCGAGTCCACGGAGGGCTCCACCCACGAAGGGTCCACGAAGAAGCAACTTTGTCTATCCCACCATGGCCGTCGCCCACGAAGGACTTGCCTCACTAGCGGTAGATCTTCACGAAGTAGGCGATCTCCTTGCCCTTACAAACTACTTGGTTCAACTCCACAATCTTGTCGGAGGCTCCCAAGTGCCACCTAGCCAATCTAGGAGACACCACTCTCCAAGAAGTAACAAATGGTGTGTTGATGATGAACCCCTTTCTCTTGTGCTTCAAATGATAGTCTCCCCAACACTCAACTCTCTCTCATAGGATTTGGATCTGGTGGAAAGAGGGTTTGAGTGGAAAGCAACTTGGGGAAGGCTAGAGATCAAGATTCATATGGTAGGAATGGAATATCTTGGCCTCAACACATGAGTAGGTGGTTCTCTCTCAGAAATGACAAGTTGGAAGTGTAGGTTCGTTCTGATGGCTCTCTCTATGAATGAAGAGGAGGCGGAGGGGTATATATAGCCTCCACACAAAATCTAACCGTTACACACAATTTACCAAACTCGGTGGGACCGAATCGTTAAACTCGGTCGGACCGAATTAGTAAACCTAGTGACCGTTAGTGATTTTCGGTGGGACTGACATGCATCTCGGTGAGGCCGATATGGTTAGGGTTAGGGCATAACGTAATCTCGGTGAGACCGATAACACAAACTCGGTGAGACCGATTTGGTAATAAGCTTTCCAGAGAGTTGGTCAGGTAAACTCGGTGGGACCGATTTGCTCTTTTCGGTGAGACCGAAATGTTACAAAAAGGAAACAAAGAGTTTACATTGCAATCTCGGTGGGACTGATCGCTCACTTCGGTTAGACCGAAATGTTACGAAGGGAAACAGAGAGATTGCAACCCCATCTCGGTGAGACCGAGATCCCTATCGGTAAGACCGATTTGCTTAGGGTTTGTGGCAGTGGCTATGACTTTTGGAATCGGTGGTGCCGGATAGAAAGAATCGGTGTGACCGATTTTGGCTTTAGGTTTAGGTCATTTGTGGATGTGGGAAAGTAGTTGAGGGTTTTGGAGCGTATCACTAAGCACATGAAGCAAAAGGCTCATTACGCAACACCTCATCCCTTCTTGATAGTATTGGCTTTTCCTATAGACTCAATGTGATCTTGGATCACTAAAATGTAAAATGAAGAGTCTTGAGCTTTTGAGCTTGAGCCAATCCTTTGTCCTTAGTATTTTGAGGGATCCAGTTTCATCATCCATGCCATGCCATTCATTGAGCTTTCCTGAAATAATAGTCTTGGAATAGCATTAGCTCAATGAGCTATATGTTGTTATGAATTACCAAAACCACCTAGGGATAGTTGCACTTTCAATCTCCCCCTTTTTGGTAATTGATGACAACATATAGACCAAAGCTTCGACAAATGATAATAAAATATAAATAACATCGTCGCTTTGAGAAGTATGTGATAAGCAAAATCTCCCCCTAAATTTGTGCATAGTTTTAGAATTGCTTTGGACTGCAAATGCACAATGAATTAGACTCATGGGTTACTCTTCCATGTCACATACATCTTGGTGGAGCGCTCAAAATAATAAACAATGAATACATGCACTCATCACCAAGCATAGTGAGTGATCACATAAGATAGATAGGATAATATCATCAAACATGCATAAGTGTAGCTTATGATCAAACACATGATCATCAATGTCTCACAAGCATAGTATCTCAACCAAAAGCAAACAAAGTTTGAAAAACCACCAAATAAAGCAAGAGAGAACAAAAGCAACGCACTCTCTCTCTCTCTCTCTCGAAGCCTATGATCTATACATTTTTCTCCCCCTTTGGCAACAAGTTACCAAAAAGTTCATAGAAAATGCATAGTGCTAGATCGACTCTCAGGCTTGATCTTCAGGTGGTGGAGTCCGGATAACCCTGAGGACGAAAACTTTAGTTGAAGTAGATGGAGCTGGAGCTGATGTAGATGCTGGAGCTGGTGGCACTGAGGCTGTAGCTGGTGCAGATGAAGTTGCTCTTGTGTCAGAAACTGGCACAACAGATGACCTCTGGGCTCTAGGCACTCTGGAAAATGCATCAGTTGTTGTTTTGCCCTTCCTCTCCTGCATGTCCTCTTGTAGTTCCTCCACTGCAGACTGAATCTCAGTTATTTTCACATCTAAGTTATAGAACTTTTGTTCTATGATTCTCTCCAAGCTCTCCTGATTTTGAGTGAGGGTGGCCAATCCCTTCTCTATCCTTAGGGTTTATGCGATCAAGTAACCAAGCTGCTCCTGTTTGTTCTTCAAGAAATACTCAGATGCCTCCTCTTGAGTTGGCATCTTGGCAGCTTTCTCCCTCATTGCCTTCTCCTTCTTCTCCTGAGCTTGAACTGATTGTGGATCATGTTCATTCATGACAACCTCATTGTCCTCAAAATTTGGATAGAGTGGAAAGTGTTCCTTATCCAACTTATATTTTCCTGTGCCCATTTTTGAGTTTATCAATTCTTGAATCTGAGGTGCATATCCACAGCTCCTCTTCTGATCTGCTGCAGTCCTCTTGATTGTTTCAATGATCAGGATCATGACTTTGAACTTCTGTGGCACATCAAACACATGCAACATGTTGATGACATGCCCTCTGATCATGTTATGGTCACCATACTTGGGCAACAAAGTGTGCCTCAGAATCCAACAAAGTGTGGCAACCCTGACAGCAGAAAGTGAACTGATCCAAACTTGTGAGTTGCTAATGCCTTGTCTGGAATTTCCTTGTACATGTGAGCCATTGAATTGTGACCCATCTTCTTCTTTGCATAAATGTCTAGGTCATCCTCATTCTCCTCTGGGGCATTTATCAGACTTGCCCATTCTTCAACAAAGGGTGGTACCTTGTACCTTCAGACATCCAAACAATTCTTCCATCTGGGTAAAAATGTGCTGTGGAGTAGAACTGCATGATAGGCTCATCATTCCAATTTTTGAGCTTTTGCCCAACAAAATCTGCCACTCCACAAGAAATAAAGCTGTCTTGCACTCCAGGATAGTGCTCTTCATTCTCCTTCATGAAATTCCAGTCAACCCACCTCATGTCATAGACAATGGGCTTCCTGTCCAACAGAATGGTCTCATAAAAGTCCTGCTGTTCCTTTGTATGGAACCTGTAGTCAACAGCAGTTCTTCTCCTTGAAGCATATGGATCTTCCATCCTCCATATCCTCAGCCCTAAATCCTTCCTGATTCTCATGTCCTCAGCCACATGATGGGCATCATTGTGGTCTGGTATCTTGGGCTTGAGCTTTCTTAGAACTTGTCCTTCTTCATCTTCCTCATCGGCATCCTCGAGCACTGGGCCTTGTTCTTCTCAGCAGCTGGAATACTCCTGGTATTCCTCTTTGGTGCAGACTTGGCCTTGGGGGCAGCTTTGGGTGCTTCCTTGGGCTTAGATGTGGCAGCCCCTGATCTAATAGCATCACCCATAAGCTTTGTTGCCTTTGGAGCTGGTGCAGCAGGTTCATCCTCTTCTTCCATCATGGAAGGCTTCCCAATAACTCTGGCCATGGTCATCTTGACCCTTTCCTTTCTTTTCTTCCCTTTGCCTAGTTGCAGCCTTAGGAAGGTTGCTAGGAGTACTTCTGCTCCCTTCATCCGAAGTTGAGGGACTAGTGCCCTCACTCAAGTCCATCTGCTGTTCGACATGTTTCGGCTGTCACTTTGATCGGACATCTTGCAAAAGCTGATCGACGACCCGTGAAGAGTTGTAGATGAGATAGAAAAGATGAGCATCACAAAATGTAGAGGTTTTGCAAAAGAATGACTCAAAAGTTCAGTCTTATTTTTCCACGAAAGCATTTGGATCCACCGATTTTCAAACTCGGTGATACCGAAGCAGTTTTGGAACCTAATCGATGATCTCGGTTGGACCGAGTTTCATTCGGTGGTACCGAGACTGCTAGGGTTTCATGAATCTTCAAATCGGTTGCACCGATTAGTAATTCTCGGCGGACCGAGAGTCACTAGTGCAATGGCATAAGCCAAATCGGTGAGACCGAGTTTTTCAACTCGGTGGGTCCGAGATGGTTTCATGAAACCTAAACCTAAAAATTTGAATCACATCTAATCTATGAACTACTTTGGCTGGATAGATGAGTTTCAATCGTGGCAAGATTCAATATGAAAACAATGTGCCGTGAATCGACATGGATAGCACAAAGATCAAGTCCATACCCTAACTTGGCGGTGGACTTGCTACGGCGGCTGTGGCGGGACGAAATCCGTTGATTTGGCGAAGACCAATGATGGAGGCTCTTTGGCGGCGAGGAGATGATCCGGAGACCATGATGGCAGAGCGAGCTGTTGCGCGGGCGAAGGGTTTCGGAGAAATTACCAAAATTTTGCCCGTGGCTATATATAGCTCGACCCTATCGGTGTGACCGAGTGGAACAACTCGGTGGCACCGAGATGCATAACTGTGTTCGACATGACAAATCGGTGAGACCGAAAAGTTAAGATCGGTTGCACCAAGATTGAAAACTCAGATCAACTTGATGATCTCGGTAGGACCGAAATGGATGGATCGGTCAGACCGAGAATCACTAAGAGGTTTTGGAAGTTTAAGTCTATGATGAATCGGGGACTCAGAGTGCTCCTCACACAGAGTGGTTCAAATCTGACTTGATCAAATTTTGTGATGTAGCATGAATAGAGTTTGAGACGAGAAAAGCATAGATAGCTAAAGAAGGTTCTTAGGCATTCTTGTCCATCCACTTGGCACAAAGAAAAGAATCCAAACAAGCAAAACAACAAGTGGATGTCCTTGGATGAGTAAAATATGCACCAACATGCTCACACAATAAAATGGCAATTGAAATATGTGGCAAAGCATGCACAACCAATTTTAGCAACTATCAAACAATTGGCGATGACTAGGTCATCTATATATGAGTATATTGACTTAGGAGTCAAATGAGAACATTTGATCATAGGTCATACTCATCGTTTAAGCTCAAGTGGGGTTACCACTTTTACATAATGCATTAATGTGTTCACACCATTAGAGTTTCTTTGACTCAATTCTTAGAGTTAAGCTCCCCCTAGATGTGAGATCCCCCCTTAGAGGGATGAACTAACCTTGGGTTTTGTCGATGATGACTTCATGTAGGTGTTGAAGATGTAGATGCTCAATGTTGATGTAGATCATTTGGAGCAATCCTTTGGGGTGACTTGCACTTTCAATACCTACATGGGTTAGTCCCACAAGGAACAAACAAGAATATCCATAGACATAGAGTGATGCACACACAAGATGATGTCCATGAAAACATTAGGTTACCTTGTCCCTTGCCTTACCAACATGAGGGTTTGTGACTCCTTGAACTAGTGCAAGATGTGGAAGTTGATTGCACTTGTTCTTGCCAAAATGATATGAGTGAAGATTGTTGGCGGAGTCACCCTCAAGAACTCTCTAGTTCTTCTTCTTCGGGATCCACATCATCCTGATGGGAATCCTTGGAGTTGTAGTTGTACTTGATGAAGTAGAACTTGACGTAGTCTTGAAGACCCATTCGAACGAGGCTTTAGCTGCTTCTTCAAATGCATAAATCTCTTCTTGAAGCTTTCCCTTGCCTTTGTTCTTGTGGTCTTGTGGTGGAAGATCATCTTGAGCTTGTGTCCCCTTGAAGGAAGTAGGATCATACTTCTCTTGTTGAGGAACAAACTTTGTATTGGGGTATTGATCTTCTTCCCACTCAACTCCATTGGCGTTGAACTTCCGTTCAAAACCAACACCTTGATTCTTCCGGTGCCCTCCTTGCTTGCGTACAATTTCCTCGAATTGATTACTCCCGGCAAGGCTCTTGTAAACACCTTTCTCTATAATTCCCTTCAATAAACTATTTTCTTGCTCAAGTGTAACTTGTCTAAGAGAATCATTAGTGGAATCAAGAGAACTACTAGAAGCAACAACATTGGATTTGACATTATTATTGTTACTACTAGAGGAAGTTTCTTTCTTGTACTTGTTACTAGACTTGACTTGAGGCATGTAAGTAGATAAGAGCAAACACTTGGCAATGTAAGAAGAAATTTTCTTGCGGAGATCATCATTGATTGCCTTTAAGAACTCATGCTCTTGCTCAAGATTGAGCTTTTCAAAGCGTAACTTCTCATGAGCCCTTAAAAGTTCTCGATGATCTTCGAAGATAGTTTCATGAGCCAACTTAAGAGTGTTTAGTTCTTTAGTTAGAAGCTCAATTTTCTCCTTATCATTGTCATTCGTTTGATTAGCATGATTAATTGACGTTTCATCATAGTATTCATCACTAGAGTTGTCAACAAGTAAATCATCATCACCTAGCAAGTCATCTTCATCAACATCAAAATCAACATACTGGGTGTGTTACCTTAGGACCTTTGGCCATGAAGCATCTACCAATTCCTTCATTTGGTGATTCAAATATGTCGTAGGAGTTGGTTGACACAAGTGCTAGACCGGCAACACCTTCATCTTGAGTATATTCGGAGTCGGAGTGATAGCTTCTCTCGGAGTGATGGTCGGAGTCGGGCGGATACCCATTCACCAACATGAGCTTGATGTATTTGTTTTGTGTAGCTCTTTGATGACTTGTCCTTCCTTTCCGAATCCTTGCTTCTCCGTGAGGGTCTTCGTTCATAACGATCATCTCTACTCCTCCTCTCTCTTGGTGGTGATTCTTCTCTTTTGCTCCTTCTTCTTGGAGAATCTTCTCTTCTTTTGTAGGGTGCCGTACACTCATTGGAGTAGTGTCCGGGTCTCCCACAATTGTAGCAATTTCGCTCTCTACTAGAAGATCTCTTGTCATTGTAAGACCTTGACTTGGAGCTTCTTTCTTTGCTTCTACTTTTGTAGAATTTGTTGAAGTTCTTCACCATTAAGCTCAATTCTTCATTGAAGGTTGGTTTCTCACTTGAAGATGTGGGGGCTTCACTTGAGGCTTTGTAAGCACCACTTGACTTGTTGTGAAGTTCCTCCTTATCCTTGAGTGAAATCTCATGAGCAACAATCCTTCCAATGACTTCCGTTGGCTTGAGATCTTTGTAGTTTGGCATCATTTGGATCAATGTGCACACGGTATCATACTTTCCATCCAATGCTCTTAGGATTTTCTTGATGATGAATTTGTCGGTCATCTCTTCACTCCCTAAGCCGGCAATCTCATTTGTGATAAGAGCAAGCCTAGAGTACATTTCAGCGACACCTTCACCATCCTTCATTTTGAACATGTCAAGCTGACTTTGGAGCACATCCAACTTGGATTCCTTGACGGACTCGGTACCTTCATGCATATCAATCAAAGTATCCCAAATTTCCTTTACATTCTCAAGACGGCTGATTTTGTTGAATTCTTCGGGGCACAATCCGTTGAAGATGATGTCACATGCTTGCGCGTTGTATTGTAGCATCTTCAATTCTTTCGCATTAGCTTCATGGTTCGGTTCTCTCCCATCGAAGAATTCACCTTGCAAGCCAATACAAATAATTGCCCAAACGGCGGGGTTATGTCCAAGAATATGCATTTTCATCTTATGCTTCCAACTAGCAAAATTAGTACCATCAAAGTAAGGACCTCTACGGTGATAATTTCCCTCGCTAGACGCCATACTCCCCTAGGTTGTGAAACCAAGCCTATGACCACCAAAAGCTATGGAAATCAAAGCAAATGGAGACCAAAGCTCTGATACCACTTGTAGGACCTTGAAGTATGTCTAGAGGGGGGGGGGATTAGACTACTTGACCAATAAAAACTTAACCTTTTCCCAATTTTATAGTTTGGCAGATTTTAGCTATTTTAGGACAAGTCAAGCAATCATCACACAATTCAAGCAAGCATGCAAAGAGTATATAGGCAGCGGAAAATAAAGCATGCAACTTGCAAGAATATAAGGGGAAGGGTTTGGAGGATTCAAACGCAATTGGAGACACGGATGTTTTTGTCGTGGTTCTGATAGGTGGTGCTATCGTACATCCACGTTGATGGAGACTTCAACCCACGAAGGGTAACGGCTGCGTGAGTCCACGGAGGGCTCCACCCACGAAGGGTCCACGAAGAAGCAACCTTGTCTATCCCACCATGGCCGTCGACCACGAAGGACTTGCCTCACTAGCGGTAGATCTTCACTAAGTAGGCGATCTCCTTGCCCTTACAAACTCCTTGGTTCAACTCCACAATCTTGTCGGAGGCTCCCAAGTGACACCTAGCCAATCTAGGAGACACCACTCTCCAAGAAGTAACAAATGGTGTGTTGATGATGAACTCCTTGCTCTTGTGCTTCAAATGATAGTCTCCCCAACACTCAACTCTCTCTCATAGGATTTGGATCTGGTGGAAAGAGGGTTTGAGTGGAAAGCAACTTGGGGAAGGCTAGAGATCAAGATTCATATGGTAGGAATGGAATATCTTGGCCTCAACACATGAGTAGGTAGTTCTCTCTCAGAAATGATAAGTTGGAAGTGTAGGTTCGTTCTGATGGCTCTCTCTACGAATGAAGAGGAGGTGGAGGGGTATATATAGCCTCCACACAAAATCTAACCATTACACACAATTTACCAAACTCGGTGGGACCGAATCGTTAAACTCGGTCGGACCGAATTAGTAAACCTAGTGACCGTTAGTGATTTTTGGTGGGACTGACATGCATCTCGGTGAGGCCGATATGGTTAGGGTTAGGGCATAGCGTAATCTCGATGAGACCGATTACACAAACTCGGTGAGACCGATTTGGTAATAAGCTTTCCAGAGAGTTGGTCAGGTAAACTCGGTGGGACCGATTTGCTCTTTTCGGTGAGACCAAAATGTTACAAAAAGGAAACAGAGAGTTTACATTGAAATCTCGGTGGGACCGATCGCTCACTTCGGTTAGACCGAAACGTTACAAAGGGAAACAGAGAGATTGCAACCCCATCTCGGTGAGACCGAGATCCCTATCGGTAAGACCGATTTGCTTAGGGTTTGTGGCAGTGGCTATGACTTTTGGAATCGGTGGTGCCGGATAGAAAGAATCGGTGTGACCGATTTTGTCTTTAGGTTTAGGTCATTTGTGGATGTGGGAAAGTAGTTGAGGGTTTTGGAGCGTATCACTAAGCACATGAAGCAAAAGGCTCATTAAGCAACACCTCATCCCTTCTTGATAGTATTGGCTTTTCCTATAGACTCAATGTGATCTTGGATCACTAAAATGTAAAATGAAGAGTCTTGAGCTTTTGAGCTTGAGCCAATCATTTGTCCTTAGTATTTCGAGGGATCTACTTTCATCATCCATGCCATGCCATTCATCCTGAAATAATAGTCTTGGAATAGCATTAGCTCAATAAGCTATATGTTGTTATGAATTACCAAAACCACCTAGGGATAGTTGCACTTTCACAATTGCATCAAAGTATTCTGCTGCTGGATCAACTGGGTGAGCTCCGGTGGAAAGCAAAACCGGTGTCTGATAACCCACAAGTATAGGAGATCGCAACAGTTTTCGATAAGTAAGAGTGTCGAACCCAATGAGGAGCTAAAGGTAGAACAAATATTCCCTCAAGTTCCATCGACCACCGATACAACTCTACGCACGCTTGACGTTCGCTTTACCTAGAACATGTATGAAACTAGAAGTACTTTGTAGGTGTTTTTGGATAGGCTTGCAAGAAAGTAAAGAACACGTAAATAAAACTAGGGGCTGTTTAGATAAAGACAGTGTCACGCCTCGGAGGCATCTGATGGGTTTAGATGGAAGAGATTAGAATAGAAAAAAGGTCTAATGAGAAAACACTACCCATATGCACATGAGGCAAACACAAAAATTTCACTCAATCAATCAAGCAAGGGCATACAAACGGTCTAGGACTATCGCAAAAGTGCTCAACTAATACTAGATACATGGGGGAAATACTACTAATATATGGTGGCCATAAATTTTGATCGGTGGAAGACTCCATGATGTCTGCTCCAGCTTCGTCTTCATAGTCATCATCACTTGGATCGGAATCGGTGTCGTCGATGATGATGTAGTTGTCTGGGCAAGTGGGGTCGTCGTCTTCTTCTTCCGGTGCTGGTCCTTCCATGAATACTCCGATCTTCTTAACCAGGTCGTCGTTCTTCTCCAGTAGTGTATTGATTTCCTCCTCATATCCATCGCGTGTAAACTTGAGTTCTTCCTCCATCTCGATGATCCTGGTCTTCGCCTTCTTCAACTCCATCATGTCTGCGCACATCTGGTTCTCCTGACGTCGAATGTGCTGGTTTAGCTCCTGGATGAAAGCTGCAATGGATCTATCCTTCTTGGTGCTGATTACTTCCCATTGCTCGTCTCGGTGCCCACATATTTGATAGATGGTGTCCTTAAGCTCCTGTTGTAGACTTCTCCAATCGTCCCATGGTAATGTGGGCTGCCATGCTCTTTCCTAGACTCGGTGGGTGCTTCAAAGAAAATTCTATGGGTTTAGAAGTTGGCGAGAACGTCCTTCCTGGAACTTGTACTTGAATCATCCAGCGCTCCTCTTCTGGTAAGGCGGCATTGTACGTCCCGGTGAAGCTTGGTATTCCAATGTTCAAGTACCTAGTGACTTCCTTCAAGTGGCGTCCAAAAGGTGTGTCTTCATCCGGTTGTGCAAACTTGTTCTTCATCTCCGTCATCCTAAAGAGTGGAAAAAAGGAGAGGAGTCAGAAATGAGTAGAGAAGAGTGACCTATGGTTTATCTTAGTGGTCGTGGCCTACACTCAACGTGTGCTCTGAAACCATCTTGTAGCGACCTGACCTAAGATGGTCAAGTCTCTGTGTTCCAGTGTCATCCCTGGATCAGTAATGCTGACACACACAATACTCGAAGGATTTATAACAGATTAGCAATCACACACTCATTACATCGAATGTCTCAAAAGAGAACTTATTACAATAATATGGCTTAAGGCCATCTAATGCGATAACAGCGGAAGGCTTGGAAGATAAAGTGAGTCCATCAACTCCAACGGCATAGCTGAGCTGCACAGCAACGACCTAACGAACCTTACTCCTCGTATGAAAAGTCTGCAACATAATACGTTGCAGCCCGAGAACGGTTCAGCACATGGAATATGCTGGCAATATAACACAATAGAGAAAGAACAGGATAATGCTATCACTACATGCATATTTGGCTAGTGGAAAGCTCTATGGTTATAGTTTTGCGAAAAGCCAATTTTTCCCTACAACAAAGGAATAGATTTTAATTTAACTATCATGGTGGTTGAAACATTGAGAAGGTATAACCCCAACTCAATCCCAATTAAAGTAGTTAACATCCCAACAATATTAATTAAGAGTGATGAGATACATGTGATAACTCAGGTACTAGATACTCAAAATTGTCCATAACCGAGGACACGACTAACCATGATTAGATTGTACACTCTGCAGAGGTTTGCGCACTTTTCCCCACAAGACTCGATCGCCTCCGTTGATTTCTCGCACTACATGGTGTTTGAGAAACGAATGACCGAGACACAGTTTTTCAGAAACATTAACTCTCTACTCCGGGTAGACCATACCAAACCTACAAAACCCACTACCTGCTGATCTACCTCTTCAAGAGCTTCACGTAATCTACTCAACTATGCTAGAGCCCATAGTAGCTTGTGGCTGCACACGGAAGTTTCTAGCATGAATAATCTCAGTTCCCTTTGAGCCTGGGTGGCGATCCATAGGAAGATCACACGGGTACCCCGGGATTTCCAAAACTAAAATAGACAACACTGGGTTCCCTAGGTGCCTCAGTCCACCCAGATGTGTATTAAAGTTGCCACCCTTAAGTAAATCATTAATTAACAATCTCACATCTGTCATGAATACACTCAAACCCAAACCACTTCTACGAGCATAGCATAGCAATATAAGCAACACGTAGAAGTAACTCCCAAGGGTTTAATAGTAACAGGGCAATAGGTTCTACCTCAACTACTACTTCCCAACCCACAAGTTAATGACATCCTAACCATGCAATGTTTGAGGATGAAACTAATGCATAAAAACAGGGTATGAAAAGAGTATGATCAATGTGTTACTTGGCTTGCTGACGATCCGTGAATCCTAGAGACTCGTAGTAACATGCTTCGCACTCCGGGAATTCTATCGCAAGCAAACAATAACATAGATAAGAAACAAACAAAGATGCACAAGCAAAGCTCAAATAAATGAGGCTGACCAGAAAGTTCAACTTAAGAACTCCGGTTCGCAAAAAGAATCAAACCAAACGGAGCAACGAAACTCAAACGGCGAAAGAAACAAGATCCGCTTACTAATCTGAACTAGGGTCAAATTTTTCAGTATCAAAATCTTGTTTAAGTTGTTTAAACGGAAAGAGGGTCTCGAGACGAAGATCTAGGCGCTTGAATCGCCTGATTCCGACTAACGAGCGAGAAGATAAATAGAAACTAAGATCGGATCAGAAATCGCGATCAGAAAAATCGCGGAATAAATCCGAGAAAAAGAAAAACTGACGAACAGACTAACGAACGAACGTTCGTTATCTGGAGCTAAACAAAGAACGCGTTCGTTAAAACGAACGAACGAGCGAACACTCGCTAAATAAATAAACCGGAGAAAAACCGATCTATTTTAAAAAACGAAAACCTAGGGTTTCTAAAAAAACCGAACGGTTTTCTTTAGAAAACCGGGGCGGCTACCTCGGCTCGGCTCCGGCATGGCGGTGGGGCGGCGTGGGGTGGCGGGTGGTGGCGGCTCTGGCGGTGGCGGGTTGGGTTCGAGGTGGCGGTATTCAAGGGAAGAGGCGGCAACTGTTTGGGGGGGGCAAGGCGGCGACGGGTGGAGTCCGGCTCGGACTTGGAGTCCGGGTCGGCGGCGGCAGCCTGGGAGGCGGAGGCGGCGGCATGGGTCAGCATGGCTCGGGTGGGCCCTAGGCCCGATCGGTATGGGAAACTTTTTTTTAAATAGTTCATGACGGAAAAAAAATCCTATAAAATAAAATAAAAAATCTAAAAATGCCAAAACAAATTTTCACCGTCTAAATGAAATATTTAGAACGAGATGAACATTTTCTTGGCCCTAAAATGCAATTTTTGAAAACGTGCAATTTTTCTCTAATGCAAATAAAATCCAAATAAAATTAAATAAAATCCAGCAAATGATTTTAACATTTTTCCTCCAATATTTCAATTGTTTTGAAGAAGTCATATTATCTCCTCTCATTTATTTTCATTAGAAATATTTTTTGGAGAGAAAAATAATTAAAATCCAAAAATCCTTGTTTTCGTTATTTGATAAAAATCAAATATGAAAAACGGAAAATCCCCAACTCTCTCCGAGGGACCTTGAGTTGCTTAGGATTTCGAGGATTGCGGAACGAAGATGCAATAAAATATGATATGCATAGATGACCTATGTATAACATTCCAAATTGAAAATTTGGGATGTTACAGCTCCAGTATTTCTTAAATAATCCATAAAAAAATCTCTGTGAAGTTTCAGCTCATTTGGAGTCGTGCGGAATAGGTGGCGTGACGTAGCTTTTTCAGGTCTAGATTTCCAGCTGCCGAAATTCTCCCTATTGGTGTGTACCTTGCAAATTATGAGAGAAAAGGCATTAGAATTACTCCAAAAAGCATTATTATGGATAAAAATATTATAAATAACAGTAAGAAAAAATGATGCAAAATGGACGTATCACCCGCGCCCGCTATGGCCCTCTGGGCCACTGACAAGGGGGCCCCAGCCCAAGAATGTAAATTAAAAAAATAATTTAAAATGAATGATAATAAATAAATAAATAAAATTATAATTAATTAATTAATTAATTAAATAATCAATTATGTTTAATTAACCTATTTGCATGTTTAGTCTAATTAAACCTGATTAGTTAAAATGTGCCCATGTCAGCGGGACCCTGATGACCCACAAGTATAGGGGATCAATTGTAGCCTCTTTCAATAAGTTAGAGTGTCGAACCCAACAAGGAGCTAAAGGTAGAACAAATATTCCCTCAAGTTCTATCGACCACCGATACAACTCTACGCACGCTTGACGTTCGCTTTACCTAGAACAAGTATAAAACTAGAAGTACTTTGTAGGTGTTTTCGGATAGGCTTGCAAGAAAATAAAGAGCGCGTAAATAAAAGCTAGGGGCTGTTTAGATAAAGACACAATAAAGTAAATATAGCGAGTGTGGAAAAGTGGTGGTAGGAGTTGTGAAATTGTCCCTAAGCAATTAACTACTTTACTAGACCGATAGCAAGTATTATGTGGGAGAGGCCATTGCTAGCATGTCATCCCTGACTTGGAATTCTATGCACTGATGATTGGAACTATTAGCAAGCATCTGCAACTACTAACGTTCATTAAGGTAAAACCCAACCATAGCATTAAGATATATTGGTCCCCCTTCAATCCCGTATGCATCAATTTCTATGCTAGGTTGAAGCTTCTGTCACTCTTGCCCTCCAATACATAGTCCTATCAACATACAACTAACCCTATGGTGTGATCCACGCGCGCGCTCATATGATGGGCACCAAAGGACAGCAACATAACCACAAGCAAATTAAATCAATCATAGAAATTCATCAACCACCAATAGGACAACGAAAATCTACTCAGACATCATAGGATGGCAACACATCATTGGATAATAATATGAAGCATAAAGCACCATGTTCAAGTAGAGGGTACAACGGGTTGCGGGAGAGTGGACTGCTGTAGATAGAGGGGGAAAGGTGATGGAGATGTTGGTGAAGATGGCGGAGGTGTTGGTGAAGATCGCGGTGATGATGATGGCCCCCGGCGGTGTTCCGGCGCCACCGGAAGCGAGGGGGAGAGAGCCCCCCTCCTTCTTCTTCTTCCTTGACCTTCTCCCTAGATGGGAGAAGGGTTTCCCCTCTGGTCCATGGTCTCCATGGCGTGGGAGGGGCGAGAGCCCCTCCGAGATTGGATCTGTCTCTCTGTCTCTCTCTGTTTCTCTCTGTTTCTGCGTTCTCCCCTAGCTCTGTTTCACCGTTCGTGTATATATGGAGATCCGTAACTCCGATTGGCTTGAAACCTTCGCCGTGATTTTTTTCCGAATATTAGCTTTCTTGCGGCAAAAGAAGAGCGTCAACCGCCTTACGGTGGGCTCACGAGGGTAGGGGGCGCGCCCTAGGAGGGGCGCACCCCCCTACCTCGTGCCCACCTCGGGCACCGGTTTGCGTTGATTTTCCTTGCAGATTTTCCATATTTTCCAAAAATAAGCTCCGTCCGTTTTTATCCCGTTTGGACTCTGTTTGATATGGATATTCTGCGAAACCAAAAACATGCAATGATGAGGAACTGCTTTGGGCCTTTGGATCAATATGTTAGTCCCAAAAATAATATAACAGGTTGCCAAAAAGTATATGAAAGTTTAATAATATTGGCATGGAACAATCAAAATTATAGATACGACGGAGGCGTATCAGCATCTAAGCTTAATTCCTGCTCGTCCTCGAGTAGGTAAATGATAAAAAGGATAATTTTTGATGTGGAATGCTACCTAACATAATCTTGATCATATGTCTAATCATGGCATGAATATTAAGACACGAGTGATTCAAAGCAATAGTCTATCCTTTGACATAAAAACAATAATATTTCAAGCATACCAACCAAGCAATTATGTCTTATTGAAATAACATAGCCAAAGAAAGCTCATCCCTACAAAATCATATAGTCTGGCTATGCTCCATCTTCACCACACAAAATACTTACATCATGCACAACCCCGATGACAAGCCAAGCAATTGTTTCATACTTTTGACGTTCTCAAACCTTTTCAACTTTCAGGCAATACATGAGCGTGAGCCATGGACATAGCACTATAGGTGGAATAGAATATGATGATGGGGTTTATTTGGAGAAGACAAAAAGGAGAAAGTCTCACATCAACTAGGCGTATCAACGGGCTATGGAGATGCCCATCAATAGATATCAATGTGAGGAGTAGGGATCGCCATACAACGGATGCACTAAGAGCTATAAGTGTATGAAAGCTCAACAAAAGAAACTAATTGGGTGTGCATCCAACTTGCTTGCTCATGAAGACCTAGGGCATTTGAGGAAGCCCATCGTTGGAATATACAAGCCAAGTTCTATAATGAAAATTCCCACTAGTATATGAAAGTGATAACTCAAGAGACTCTCTATGTGGAGAACATGGTGCTATTTTGAAGCACAAGTGTGGTAAAAGGATAGTAACATTGCCCCTTCTCTCTTTTTCTCTCATTTTTTTCTTTTTTTTATATTTTTTTATTTTTGGTGGGCTTCTTTGGCCTCTTTTTTTATTTGGGCTTCTTTGGCCTCTTTTATTTTTTTTGTAAAGTCCGGAGTCTCATCCCGACTTGTGGGGGAATCATAGTCTCCATCATCCTTTCCTCACTGGGGCAATGATCTAATAATGATGATCATCACACTTTTATTTACTTACAACTCAATATTACAACTCGATATCTAAAACAAAGATATGACTCTATATGAATGCCTCCGGCGGTGTACCAGGATGTGCAATGATCTAGCGTAGCAATGACATCAAAAAAATGGACAAGCCATGAAAACATCATGCTAGCTATCTTACAATCATGCAAAACAATATGACGATAAATTCTCAAGTCATGTATATGATGATGATGGAAGTTGCATGGCAATATATCTCGGAATGGCTATGGAAATGCCATAATAGTTAGGTATGGTGGCTGTTTTGAGGAAGATATAATGGGGCTTATGTGTGACAGAGCGTATCATATCACGGTGTTTGGATGCACCGGCGAAGTTTGCACCAACTCTCGAGGTGAGAAAGGGCAATGCACGGTACCGAAGAGGCTAGCAATGATGGAAGGGTGAGAGTGCGTATAATCCATGGACTCAACATTAGTCATAAAGAACTCACATACTTATTGCAAAAATATATTAGTCATCAAAACAAAGTACTACGTGCATGCTCCTAGGGGGATATATTGGTAGGAAAAGACCATCGCTCGTCCCCGACCGCCACTCATAAGGAAGGCAATCAATAAACACCTCATGCTCCGACTTCGTTACATAACGGTTCACCATACGTGCATGCTATGGGACTTGCAAACCTCAACACAAGTATTTCTCAATTTCACAATTACTCAACTAGCATGACTCTAATATCACCATCTTTACATCGCAAAACTATTGCAAGGAATCAAACATATCATATTCAGCGATCTACAAGTTTATGTAGGATTTTATGACTAACCATGTGAATGACCAGTTCCAGTCATCCTAAATAGATATAAGTGAAGCAAGAGAGTTTAATTATTTCTACAAAAGATATGCCCAAGCTCTAACAAATATAAGTGAAGCAAAAGAGCATTCTACAAATGGCGGTTGTCTATGTAAAGAGAATCAGGCAATCCAAACTTCAAATGATATAAGTGAAGCACATGAAGCATTCTATAAAGCCATACTCAAAAGATATAAATGAAGTGCATAGAGGATTCTATAAATCAACCAAGGACCATCTCATACCAGCATGGTGCATAAAATAAAAATAAAAACCTAATTGCAAAAGACGCTCCAAGACTTGCACATATCGCATGAACGAAACGAATCCGAAAACATGCCGATATTTGTTGAAGAAAGAGGGGATGCCTTCCCAGCATCCCCAAGCTTAGACGCTTGAGTCTCCTTGAATATTTACTTGGGGTGCCTCGGGCATCCCCAAGCTTGAGATCTTGCCTCTCTTCCTTCTTCTCACATCGAGACCTTCTCGATCATCGAACACTTCATCCACACAAAACTTCAACAGAAAACTCGGTAAGATCCGTTAGTATAATAAAGCAAATCACTACTCTAAGTACTGTTGCAAACCAATTCATATTTTGTTTTTGCATTGTGTCTACTGTAATATAACTTTTTCATGGCTTAATCCACTGATATAAATTGATAGTTTCATCCAAACAAGCAAACTATGCATCAAAAAACAGAATCTGTCTAAAACAGAACATTATGTAGAAATCTGAACATTCACCATACTTATGATACTTGAAAAATTCTGCCAAAATTAGGAAAAATAAACAATTTGTACAGAAATACAGTGAAAAAAGAATCAGAACCATTTGACGTTCCAGTAAAAAATTAAAATTCGCGCACTAGAGTCAAAGTTTCTGTCCTGCACCGCACAAACCAACAAGCATTGTAAACATCCTAAAGGCAAACCTTGGCACATTATTTTTATAATACAATGGAATTGTACAAAGGGATAATTATTTTTTTTGAAAAGTTTCTGTAATCAAGATTCACAAAGTTGCCGTGAGCATGAAAAAAGTTCAAGGCTAGCTCCCACTTCAACAATGCTTGTCTTTCTCACTTTCGCTTTTCTTTTTAAAAAGTTTTGGGTTCCCCTCTTTATTTTTTTTGTTTTTAAACTATATGAAAGCACTCAACAGAAATAAATGACTCTCTAAAACTTCCGGGTTGTCTCCCTGGCAGCGCTTTCTTTAAAGCCATTAAGCTAGGCATATAGTGCTCAAGTAGTGAATCCACCCGGATCCCAAGGTATATCAAAGCCAATTTTAATTAGCAATGATTTGTAATTTAGTAGTGAGCACAGAGCAACATATATCATGTAATGACGAAGTCTAACTCTCTTCCTATGCATCGGCATGTCATAAAAGAACAATTCATGCACACCAAGTAAAGGCCAATGCATAGTATAAGAAGTTTCTTGCAATTCTATCGTGTGGGAAACATAGAGAGGTGGAGATATAGTTCCTCTCTCATAATAATTGCAAGTAGGAGCAGCAAGCACATGCATATTATATCTATCAAAATCATCATGTGCAACGGTAAAAGGCAACCCATCAATATAATCTTTAATAAGTGCAAACTTCTCCGATATAGTGTAGTTTGGAGAATTCAAAAAGATAATAGGACTATCATGCGTGGGTGCAATAGCAACAATTTCATTTTTAACATAAGGAATTATAGCAAGTTCATCTCCGTAAGCATAATTCATATTGGCATCTTGGCCACAAGTATAGAAAGCATCAACAAAAAGGGATATTTCAAAAAAATTCAAGGGATCATAGCAATCATCATAGCAATCATCCTTCGGTAAGCACGAAGGGGAATTAAACAATGTATGAGTTGGAGGGTTACTCTCATTAGAAGGTGGGCACGGGTAGCTAATCCGCTCTTCCTCCTTTTGTTCTTCGCTCTCCTCGTCATCTTTTTCATCCAATGAGCTCACAGTTTCATCAATTTCTTCTTCCATAGCTTCCTGCAAAATATTAGTCTCTTCTTGGACAGCGGAGAATTTCTTCATAAATGCATTAATATAGTAATTGTATTCATAATTTTCATAGCAATATCTAAGTATAGCAAGATTTTCAGGCCTATAAACATCATCATCTAAAGCTTCATACTTTTCAAACAAAGATTCAATTTCATAAGCAGCCTTAAAAGCAACAAGTTCTTCTATTTGTTCCACATCATAGTAATCATATATACCATTAGCATAAGAAGCTAAGGTTTCATTATCATTAAATTTGCATGAAAAGGGAAGGTGTGGAGCCTTCATCCTAGAGCAACAAGTAATATCATATCTCAAGCATAGATCCCGGGCATACCAATGCAACATAATAAATTGGTCCCATAATAGTTTCCCTTTTTGTGTCGAGCGATAATCCCTAAAGTATTCATGTTGATCCAACGTGTCTCCCATTATAAAGTTGAATGGGGTTTTCTCAGGATTATCAAAGTAGTACTTAATATCTTTCACATAATGAGAATCGAGGGTTTTAGGAGTTACCCCATCTCCATGAGTAGCAAGTACCTCTAATTTTTTTTGGTATTTTGTGTTCCATATCCATAACTAAAGATAGAGAACAACTAAGAACAGCAAATAAAAGTTACTTATTGATAAAGCAAACAAGCACACACGAGAATATTCACCCCACGCTATGATTCCCCGGCAACGGCGCCAGAAAAAGGTCTTGATGACCCACAAGTATAGGGGATCAATTGTAGCCTCTTTCGATAAGTAAGAGTGTCGAACCCAACGAGGAGCTAAAGGTAGAACAAATATTCCCTCAAGTTCTATCGACCACCGATACAACTCTACGCACGCTTGATGTTCGCTTTACCTAGAACAAGTATAAAACTAGAAGTACTTTGTAGGTGTTTTCGGATAGGCTTGCTAGAAAATAAAGAGCACATAAATAAAAGCTAGGGGCTGTTTAGATAAAGACACAATAAAGTAAATATAGCTAGTGTGGAAAAGTGGTGGTAGGAGTTGTGAAATTGTCCCTAAGCAATTGACTACTTTACTAGACTGATAGCAAGTATTATGTGGGAGAGGCCACTGCTAGCATGTCATCCCTGACTTGGAATTCTATGCACTGATGATTGGAACTATTAGCAAGCATCCGCAACTGCTAATGTTCATTAAGGTAAAACCCAACCATAGCATTAAGATATATTGGTCCCCCTTCAATCCCGTATGCATCAATTTCTATGCTAGGTTGAAGCTTCTATCACTCTTGCCCTCCAATACATAGTCCTATCAACATACAACTAACCCTATGGTGTGATCCACGCGCGCGCTCATATGATGGGCACCAAAGGACAGCAACATAACCACAAGCAAATTAAATCAATCATAGCAATTCATCAACCACCAATAGGACAACGAAAATCTACTCAGACATCATAGGATGGCAACACATCGTTGGATAAAAATATGAAGCATAAAGCACCATGTCAAGTAGAGGGTACAGCAGGTTGCGGTAGAGTGGACCTCTGTAGATAGAGGGGGGAAGGTGATGGAGATGTTGGTGAAGATGGCGGAGGTGTTGGTGAAGATCGCGGTGATGATGATGGCCCCCGGCGGTGTTCCGGCGCCACCGGAAGCGATGGGGAGAGAGCCCCCATCCTTCTTCGTCTTCCTTGACCTTCTCCCTAGATGGGAAATGGGTTTCCCCTCTGGTCCATGGTCTCCATGGCGTGGGAGGGGTGAGAGCCCCTCCGAGATTGGATCTGTCTCTCTGTCACTCTCTGTTTCTCTCTGTTTCTGCGATCTCCCCTAGCTCCGTTTCACCGTTTCGTGTATATATGGAGATCCGTAACTCCGATTGGCTTGAAACCTTCGCCGTGATTTTTTCCGAATATTAACTTTCTTGCGGCAAAAGAAGAGCGTCAACCGCCTTACGGTGGGCTCACGAGGGTAGGGGGCACGCCCCCCTACCTCGTGCCCACCTCGGACACCGGTTTGCGTTGATTTTCCTTCCAGATTCTCCATATTTTCCAAAAATAAGATCCGTCCGTTTTTATCCCGTTTGGACTCCGTTTGATATGGATATTCTCGAAACCAAAACATGCAATGATGTGAACGGCACCGCACCTTTGGATCAATATGTTAGTCCCAAAATAATATAAAAAGTTGCCAAAAAGTATATGAAAGTTGAATAATATTGGCATGGAACAATCAAAAATTATAGATACGACGGAGACGTATCAGACCCACACGTGAGTTGACCCAGTCAAACGCACTGTTGACTGCTGATGTCATGCTGATGCAGTAAATCTGTTTTGAAATAAATTAAATCTGTTAATTCCAAAAGTGAATTAAAAGTTTGAAAATTAATATAAAATAAACCGTATCTTGGATGAAAATACTTTGTACATGAAAGTTTCTTAGAAAAACGAGACGAATCCGAATACGCTCTCCGTTCGTCTGCCACATGTCCCTAACATAGCGAACATGCAACCACCCCCTCCATTTCATGTGTCCGAAAATGCAGAACACTTGGAATACTTTCCCGGATGTTCCCCCCTTCGCCAGTAGCACCTAGTACCGTGTTAGGGCATACCTAGCACCGTTATTGTCATGTCATGCATCGTCATGCATCTGTTTGCATTGTATTCATTGTTTCTTCCCCCTCTTCTCTCCGGTAGACTTCAAGACTGACGCTACTGCTGCCCCTATCGACTACGGTGTTGACGACAGCTCCTTCTCAGCAGAGCATCCAGGCAAGCAAAACCCCCTTGATCATCTCGATATCGCCTACTCCTTCTCTCTACTACTTGCATTAGAGTAGTGTAGCTGTTACTGCTTTCGGGTGATCCTTTTCTGCTGCGTAGCCTGTCCTTGTTACTACTGTTGTTACCTTTACCTGCAATCCTAAATGCTTAGTATAGGATGCTAGATTTCCATCAGTGGCCCTACATACTTGTCCGTCTGCCATGCTATACTATCGGGCCGTGATCACTCAGGAGGTGATCACGGGTATGTACTATTGATGGGGAACGTTGCATGGAAAACAAAAAAATTCTACGCACACGCAAGATCTATCCATGGAGATGTATAGCTACAAGAGGGGGAGAGTATCTACATACCCTTGTAGATCACTAAGCGGAAGCATTTATCAGCGCGGTTGATGTAGTCGTACACCTTCACGATCCGTCCCGATCAATTACCGAACGTACGGCACCTCCGCGTTCAGCACACGTTCAACTCAATGACGTCCTCGCCTTCTTGATCCAGCAAGAGGGGCGAAGTAGTAGATGAGTTCCGATAGCACGATGGCATGGTGATGGTGGTGGTGAAGAATAATCTTCGCAGGGCTTCACCAAGCACAACGAAAACTGTGACGGAGGATAAGCTAGAGAGGGCGGGGTTGTCGACACATGGCTTGGTAAATCTTGATGTGTTCTGGGTGCTAGCCCTGCCCCTCTATTCATATGTTGAGCCTTGGGGTCATTTCTTGGAGAAAGAGCCTCCTCAAAGTCGGTTTGGCACATAGGGAAAGAGCCCTTCTTGGACTCCAGGATCAGACGCCAGGGTCCTTGGCATCTGGCCCAGACGCCAGGGTCCCTGGCCTCCGCAAAACTTCCTTTTGCACCTTCCTAAAGCCCCGTGGGATTTACCCCTTGGCTCAAATAAAGTGTTCTCGCACCAGAACATTTCGGGAAACATCTGAAACCCCTTCCGATAAATTCCGGAACCCTTCCGAAGACTAAACACTATTATCCCATATATCAGTCTTTACCTCCAGACCATTCTGGAGCTCCTCATCATGTCCGTGATCTCATCTGAGACTCCGAACAACATTCGGTCACCAACATACATAACTCATATAATACTATATCATCAACGAATGTTAAGCGTGCGGACCCTACGGGTTTGAGAATGATGTAGACATGACCGAGTCGCTTCTCCAGTCAACAACCAACAGCGGGACCTGGATGGCCATATTGGTTCCTACATATTCTATGAAGATCTTTACCGGTCGAACCTTTATGACAACATGCGTAGTTCCCTTTGTCCGTCAGTATGTTACTTGCCCAAGATTCGATCGTCGGTATCTCCATACCTAGTGCAATCTCGTAACCTCTCTTTACTCGTTCCGTAATACATCCCTATCTCGATTCACGCCAACTCAACAGACACCTTCGGAGATACCTGTAGAGCATCTTTATGATCACCCAGTTACGTTGTGACGTTTGATAGCACACAAGGTATTCCTCTGGTATCCGGGAGTTGCATGATCTCATGGTCGAAGGAATATGTATTTGACATTAAGAAAGTAATAGCAATAAACTAAACGATCATATGCTAAGCTAACGGACGAGTCTTGTCCATCACATCATTCTCCTAATGATGTGACCCCGTTATCAAATGACAATTCATGTCTATGGTCAGGAAACCTTAACCATCTTTTGACCAACGAGCTAGTCTAGTAGAGGCTCACTAGGGACACGGTATTTGTTTATGTATCCATGCATGTATTTAAGTTTCCGATCAATACAATTCTAGCATGAATAATAAACCTTTATCATGATTAAGGAAATATAATAATAACCATTTTATTATTGCCTCTAGGGCATATTTCCATCAACTATGTACTATTACATACTTATGTTACTGTTCAGATGTGGGGGCTGAAGGGGCAGGTGGTTCCACCTAGGTAGTGGTGGGCCTGGGTTCCCGACGGCCCCGAGCGTTACTTTGTGGCGGAGCGACATGGTAGGTTGATACCACCTAGGAGAGAGGTGGACCTGGTCCCAGGTCGGCGTCCGCGGTTACATCAATTAACATGTTAGCAAGTTTGGATATTTGATCTGAGTTGGTATTGAACTATACGAACTAACCGCCATGTGGGACAAGATATGGGCAACCGGCGTCGTAGTATCAGCCAAAGTTCTTCAGACGTCATCGAGTGAGCGGCGCGCGCCCAGGTGGTCCGCGTAAAGCAACTTCCTTGAAGTGCAGGTTGCCAGGACTGACCCGGCCGTCCACGCAACGTGCAAGAGTGCAAAGGGCGATGGCCCAAGACCCCTACGTGCTTAGGATGTAGACCGACGTGCTGACCTCTTTGTTGGGCGTAGGTAGGGATGTGACATGTTGATCTTCGGAGGCCGGGCATGACCCAGGAAAGTGTGTGTGGCCAGAGTGATCGAGCGTGTCGGGTAATGTGGTGCACCCCTACAGGGAAGATTGATCTATTCGAATAGTGTGTCCATGATAACATGATGACTTGGAGTTTTATTGTGACCTCATGAGAACTAGAATCAGATACCAAATAAAACACACCTTTCAAGTGCCAGATACAACCCGGTGATCGCTTTCTCAGAGGGTGACGAGGACAGGATCGTCGGGGTAGGATTATGGTAAGTGATCCTTGTTACTATACTTGCTACTGATACGTCCATTTTGCATCATGTTTTCCTATTGTTATTTATGATGTTCTTATCCATAATAATGCTTTTTGGAGTAATTCTAATGCCTTTTCTCTCATAATTTGCAAGGTACACACAAAGAGGGAGGATTCCGGCAGCTGGAAATCTGGACCTAGAAAAGCTACGTCACGCCACCTATTATGCACAACTCCAAACAAGCTAAAACTTCACGGAGATTTTTATGGAATATTTGAAGAACATTGGAGCAGATAACTACCTGAGGGGGCCCACCAGGTGGGCACAACCCACCTGGGCGCGCCAGGGAGCCCAGGCGCGCCCTGGTGGGTTGTGCTCACCCAGGCCCACCTCCGGTGCCCATCTTCTGGTATATAGGTCATTTTGACCTAGAAAAAATAAGGAGAGAACTTTCGGGACGCAGCATCGCCGTCTCGAGGCGGAACTTGGGTAGGAGCACTTTTGATCTCCAGTGGAGCGATTCCGCCGGGAGAACTTCCCTCCCGGAGGGGGAAATCATCGTCATCATCATCACCAACAACTCTCCCATCTTGGGGAGGGCAATCTCCATCAACATCTTCACAACACCATCTCATCTCAAACCCTAGTTCATCTCTTGTGTTCAATCTTGTTACCAGAACTATAGATTGGTGCTTGTGGGTGACTAGTAGTGTTGATTACATCTTGTAGTTGATTACTATATGGTTTATCTGGTGCAAGATTATATGTTCATATCCAATGTGCTATTTAATACCCCTCTGATCTTGAGCATGATTATAATTTGTGAGTAGTTACTTTTGTTCTTGAGGTCACGGGAGAAATCGTGTTGCAAGTAATCATGTGAACTTTATATGTGTTCGATATTTTGATAGTATGTATGTTGTGATTCCCTTAGTGGTGTCATGTGAACGTCGACTACATGACACTTCACCATACTTGGGCCTAAGGGAATTCATTGTGGAGTAGTTATTAGATGATGGGTTGCGAGAGTGACAGAAGCTTAAACCCCAGTTTATGCGCTATTCCATAATGGACTGATTGGATCCAAAAGTTTAATGCTATGGTTAGAATTTATTCTTAATACTTTTATCGTAGTTGCGGATGCCTGCGAAAGGGTTAATCATAAGTAGGAGGTTTGTTCAAGTAAGAACACCACCTAAGCACCGGTCCACCCACATATCAAATTATTAAAGTAGCGAACACAAATCAAATCAACATGATGAAAGTGACTAGATGAAATTCCTGTGAACCCTCAAGAACGCTTTGCTTATCATAGGAGACCATTTTGGCCTGTCCTTTGCCTCAAAAGGATTGGGCTACCTTGCTGCAATTTTTTACTACTATCATTACTTGCTCGTTACAAATTATCTTGCTATCAAACTACTATGTTACTTACAATTTCAGCACTTGCAGACATTACCTTGCTAAAAACCATCAGTCATTTCCTTCTCCTCGTTCGGTTCGACACCCTTACTTATCGAAAAGAGCTACAATTTATCCCCTATACTTGTGGGTCATCAAGGCTATTTTCTGGCACTGTTGCCGGGGAGTGGAGCGCCTTTGGTAAGTGGAATTTGGTAAGGAAACATTTATATAGTGTGCTGAAATTTATTGTCACTTGTTACTATGGAAAACAACCCTTTGAGGGGTTTGTTCGGGGTATCTTCACCTCGACAGGAACCACAATTAGCTACCCCTCAACCTACTGCACCTACTGAAAATATTGAATTTGAAATTCCTTCGGGTATGATAGAACAAATGCTAGCTAATCCTTATGCAGGAGATGGAATCGAACATCCTGATATGCACAAAGGTTTTCCCTTTTTGTTTGAAGGGAAAATCATTGGCATGGTATAGGTTATGCGATGATATTGGGTCTTGGATTTGTTATCGATTGAAATTGGAGTTTCACCAAAGAAAATATCCTATGCATCTAGTTCATCGTGATCGGAATTATATATACAATTTTTGGCCTCGTGAAGGAGAAAGTATCGCTTTAACTCGGGGGAGGCTTAAGTCAATGTTATATTCATGCCCCAACCATGAGCTATCAAGAGAAACTATTATCCAGAACTTTTATGCTCGGCTTTCTCGTGATGATCAATCCATGCTTGATACTTCTTGTACTGGTTCTTTTATGAAGAAGACTATTGAATTCTGGTGGGATCTTTTGGAAAGAATTAAACAAACTCTGAAGATTGGGAACTCGACGAAGGTAAAGAGCTAGGTATTAAGCTTAAGTATGATTGTGTTAAATCTTTTCTGAATACCGATGCTTTTCAAAAGTTAAGCTGTAGCGACCCGACCCGAAAACGGTCAAGTCTCTGTGTAGCTGTACCATCCCAAGATCATGCTGGCACACACAGTACATTGATGAAATAATCAAAGTTCAATCACACCTGAATTTATTACACGATTCTCATATCGAGTCTTTATTACAATAGAATAAATTGGCGAAGGCCAACTCATGAGAAATAAACTAAATAAAGCTGCGGAGCGTGAGCGAATAGCGAGTCCATCCGACTCCATAGGGCAATCGCCAAGCGCGGATCGTAGCCTCACTCCTGATCGGAATACTCCTCTGCAACATAAGACGTTGCAGCCGTGTAGGTCAGCATTTTGAATATGTCGGCAAGTCATGAAGAGAGAATAACAATGAAAAATTACTAACACTATATGCAATTTGGCTGTGGGGCTCTAAGTTTCATTGTTTTGCGAAAAAGCCAGTATTTCCCTACAACAATGGACTTGTTTGCAATTACTACAAATTGTTGATAGTTATTGAGATGGTTCCGCCAACCAATGTCTCATTCCCAATTATTAAATAATCCCCTCAATTAATTTATTAAATTCGGTGTTGAGATGTCCGAAATACTCCAAGTTCCAGAGGCTCAAATTGTCCATAACCGGGGACACGGCTAACCGATTAGATCTTCACTCTGCAGAGGTTTGCGCACTTTACCCGCAAGAATCTTTCCCTCCTTTTTAGTCTTCGCACTTCATGGTGTTTGAAGGCGGACGAGCAACAGGGTCTTAGAAGAGTTCCTCCGCCACCGCCGGTACCCATCCAATCCTACCGTTCTTCTACATCTCGTAGCACCGTCCGCCGAGTCACACCTAGGGTTGACCAAGCGAGCCCATAATGGCTTGCGGCTGCACAGTAAGCTTCCGGTCAATGGGGTATACATCCTTCTCTTCGTGGCTGGGTGAAGCTTTCCGCAAGATGTCATGGCGCTTCTCCATGCATCCCGCCAACCGCTGGTTTTCTCAGGTGCCGTCAACCGTCCTCCACCCAGTAGTGAATTTTGAAGTCCATCTTGAGCTTGAAGTCATGGGGTTGTCATCATCTTGACTCTCACATCTCCCTTATGAATCACTCAACCAACCCCGTCTACGAGCATAGCAAAAATAAACTACTTCGTCCCGGGCCATGGTAACTTGTGTGTTGGTTTCATCCTACCACATGATACTACTCAAGAACATAACTTAAATTTCTCCTACTGCATGCATGGTGGGGAGGTATAATTTCTAATGCAATAAAATCATCGGTATTGTAACAGAAAACATGATCAATTGACTTGCCTTGCTGACGGTCTTCGAAGGCTAGGGACTCGTGATAGCAAGCTTCGCAATCCGGAAATTCTACCGAAGAAAACAACAATCATATAAGCATAAGAGCATACAATCAATTAACATAACAGCATGCTAACATAAAACACACAAAACAATCGAACCAAAAACCCAAAGAAAACTCGAAGAAATCCAAATCAATGTTTTCACCTCATCAAACAACAACTATGAAATAGTTTTACACAACCAAATTTTTCTTAACAGAACCTAAGCATGGGTTTTTGCTAACTAACAGAAGAGAAAACATCATGCAACTAGGAGCAAAAAGAATCACATCAAAAGCTATTATAGAACTCCTATTATGCCTAAAACAATCCTAGCAAGAAAAAAAATAAAATAAAAGTTTTATTTATGGTAAATAAAAGTTCATGTTCTAAAGTTATAGAAACTAACCTAAAATAAACTATCACATAGGAAAAATAAAATTATTTGCTAAATAAAACAATAGGAAAACAGTAGCTAGTTAAATAATTGAGAACCACATGATTTTGATTAAAACTATTTTTTATTAAATCTAAAATGCCCAAATAAATTCCTGCGGTTAGGCAAGGTCAAAATAAAGTAGTGACAAAAGAATCACTAAAATAAAATAATCCTAACTCATTTTATAGTAGAATTACTAATCTGTCTAAATCTAAAATAAAACAATTTCTAATAATTTTAACATGACTAAACATATTTTCTACAGAAACTACAACAAATTTGCAAACTAACAAAAAAAGAATCAATTAAAAATATTAAGTAGATTAAAAGATATGGATTTTACAAAACTGAAACTATTCTGTTAAAAACAGAAATGAAAAAATAAAACTAAAAGAAAAACTGGCGCTAGTGGGCCTATCTAACGCTCGGGCGTCAAATAACTAAAACGCGCCCGGGAAATTAAACCGAGTCGGGCCGGTCCAACTAACCCGCTAACTAACCAAATAAATCGTAACTAAAACCGGGTTTTTAAACTAAAACCTACCCCTTCGGGTGATCTAATCTAGCGCGTAGATCTTAGATCGGACGGTGGCGGGGATCTCCGGTGACTCACCGCGGTGGTCGACGGCGACAGCGGCTCGGGCGGCGACGTCGCGGTGGCTCCGGTGGTCGGGGACGACGGCGGAGGCCTCCCGTGAGTCTGGCGGAGCGAGGATCTCGGGGTGGGGTCGGTGGAGCTCGGGGTGGTTCGAGGCGGCCGGGCAGGGCAATGCGATGGGGGCGGCGTCGGGCTCCAGCCAGTGATTGCGGCGAGAGGAGACTTTCAGCGCGAGGGAGGCGGAACAGGTCGAGGGGGGTATATAGGGGGACCGGCTTGGAGGAGGCGGATCGGGAGGCGATCCGGGATCCCGGGATTCGGCGGCGGCGGTTTAGTTGGCGTGGGCAGGGGAAAGGAGAGGTGGGTCCAGGCGTCGGTGGGAGAGGGAGGCGTTGGTCGGTTGGCGAAGGAAGGGGCTTGGGCCATGGCGGCTCGGTCGGCCGGCTCGGGGTGGGCAGTTAGCTGGTGGCGCTGGGTTTTTCCTTTTTTTGAATTAGGAGAGGGAAATATATATATAATATATATATTTTATATAGGACATATATATATCAAAATGATCGGGGAATATTCCTACAATTTGAACATTTTTCCAGGGGCAAAACTCAAACTTAAAAAAATCATTTTCTAGAAATCCCAAATAAAAATCAGATTTGAATTCAAACTTTTTGGCAAAGTTTTCTTCTGACATATTTGGAGTGTCATGTTTACTCCTCTCATACTTTTTCTTAAATATTTGTCAGGCATTGATTTGAAATAAATTTCAACTGCCAATTCAAATTCAAATTCCATCAACTCAAAAATCTTCTGAAACTTCAAATGCCACTCAATTTCAAACAATATGCATAGATGCTTAGCTATAATTGTAAAACATTCCAAATAGGAAATTTGGGATGTTACAAACCTACCCACCTTAAGATGAATCTCGCCCTCGAGATTCGGGTTGGCTAGCAAATAGGTGCGGGTGGTCTCGGCGGAGGTCTTCTTCTCGCTCCCAGGTGGCTTCCTCCTCGGAATGATGACTCCACAGCACCTTGCAAAACTTGATGATCTTGCTGCGGGTGAATCTGTTCGCAGTCTCGAGAATTCGAACGGGTTTCTCCTCGTAAGTCAGATCACTGTCGAGATGTATGGCCTGTAGGGGCACTGTGTGTCTCAACGGAATATCGGCCATGTCGGCATGGCATTTCTTCAGCTGAGAAACATGGAAGACATCATGAACTCCGGACAATCCTTCCGGCAATTCCAAATTGTAAGCAACTTCTCCACGACGTTCGAGGATTTTGTAGGGGCCAATGAACCGGGGTGCTAACTTTCCTTTAACACCGAATCTCTTGATTCCTCGAAGTGGGGACACACGAAGATATGCCCGGTCTCCGCTTCAGTATGTTACTTCCTTGCGTTATTGTCGGCATAACTCTTACGCCTCGGTGAGCTACCTTGAGTCTATCTCGAATCAGCTTGACTTTCTCTTCGAATCTCGATAAGATCGGGACCGAAAAGTTTTGATCTCCAACACCATCCCACAGCAATGGTGTTCGCACCTCCTTCCGTATAGAGCTTGAAGGTGCCATCTTGATCGGTCGATAACTGTTATTGTACGAGAACTCCGCGTATGGCAAATTATCATCCCAGCTAGACCCATAGTCTAGCGCACAAGCTCTCAACATGTCCTCCAGGATCTGGTTGACTCTCTCGGTCTGTCCATCTGTCTGCGGATGAAAAGCTGTACTGAACTCCAGCCTCATACCCAAAGTTTCATGCAACTGATTCCAAAACTTTGAGGTAAATTGTGTTCCTCTATCTAACACGATACTCCTCGGAACTCCATGTAGACATACGATCCTGGTCATGTATATCTTGGCTAACTTAGCGCTGGTATAGGTAGTCTTCACGGGAATGAAATGAGCTACCTTGGTCAATCGATCAACCACTACCCAGATGGAATCATAACCTGAACGGGTCCTGGGTAATCCTGTGATAAAATCCATTCCAAGTTTTTCCCATTTCCACTCGGGAATCGGCAAAGGTTGAAGTAACCCTGCTGGCTTCTGGTGTTCCGCCTTTACTCGCTGACAAACATCGCATACTGCTACGTACTCGGCAATATCCTTCTTCATACCTGTCCACCAGAAACTTTCCTTCAAATCCAGATACATCTTGGTGTTACCGGGGTGAATCGAGTACGGTGAATCATGAGCCTCTTGAAGAATTAGCTTCCTGAGTTCGGGATCATTGGGTACATAAATACGATCCTCGAACCATATAGCTCTGTATTCATCCTTACGAAACCCTTTAGCTTTTCCTTCATTCATCCTTTTCTTTATCTCATCAATTTCCTTGTCCGACTTCTGGGCTTCACGAATTCTTTCGGCCAAAGTGGACTGAACTTCCAGAGTTGCAACATATCCTCTCGGAACTATCTCCAGTCGAAGATCTCTGAGGTCATCGACTAACTCCTGGGGTAATCCTCCCGCTATAAGAGTATTCACATAACTCTTACGGCTCAAAGCATCTGCTACAACATTAGCCTTTCCTGGGTGGTAATGCAATCTCATGTCATTTGATTAACTCTAGCCATCTCCTCTGCCTGAGGTTCAACTCTTTCTGCGTGAAAATATACTTCAAGCTCTTATGATCTGTGTAAACATCACAACGGTTTCCGATAAGAAAATGCCTCCAGGTCTTGAGTGCATGCACTACTGCTGCTAACTCCAAATCATGTGTGGCATAATTCATCTCGTGTGGTCGTAGCTGTCTGGAGGTATAAGCTACAACTTTTCCTTCCTGCATGAGTACTCCGCCGAGTCCCTGACGAGAAGCGTCACAATATACCTGGTAATCCTTGTGTATGTCCGGCAAAATCAATACTGGGGCTGTAACCAGACGTTTCTTCAATTCCTGGAAATTGGCTTCACAATCCTCGGTCCAAATGTACTTGGCGTCCTTCTTCAACAGCTCAGTCATGGGCTTGGCAATCTTCGAGAAATTCTCAATAAACCTCCGATAATACCCTGCGAGTCTGAGAAAACTGCGGATCTCCTTGACTGAGGTGGGTGACTGCCAATCGTGGTCGATACAACCTTGGTGGGGTCAACTGCTATTCCTTCTCCTGAAATAACATGTCCGAGGAATCCGACTTCCTTGAGCCAAAATTCACATTTGCTGAACTTGGCATACAACTGATGTTCTCGGAGTTTCTCCAGAACTAGACGCAAATGTTCCTTATGCTCTTCCTCGCTCTTGGAGAAAATCAGAATATCATCGATGAACACCACAACAAACTTGTCCAGATATTCCATAAATACCTTGTTCATCAAATTCATGAAGTATGCAGGGGCATTAGTCAATCCGAATGACATGACGGTATACTCATATAAACCATACCTGGTGGTAAATGCTGTTTTGGGTATATCCTTTTCACGGATCTTCAACTGATGATACCCTGATCGAAGATCGATCTTGGAGAATACCTTGGCTCCAACTAGCTGATCAAATAGATCATTAATCATCGGTAGAGGGTACTTGTTCTTGATGGTCACGTCGTTCAACGAACGATAATCCACAACCATTCTCAGGGTTCCATCCTTCTTCTCTACCAAAAGAACTGGGGCTCCCCAAGGTGACGAGCTTGGCCGAATATATCCCTTCTCCAATAGCTCATTAATTTGGTTCTTGATCTCTTTCAAATCGTTCGGGGGCATCCGATAGGGTCTCTTGGATATTGGGGCTGTGCCGGGCAATAACTCAATCAGAAATTCAATGTCTCTGTCCGGTGGCATTCCTGGTAATTTGTAACATCCCAAATTTCCTATTTGGAATGTTTTACAATTATAGCTAAGCATCTATGCATATGGTTTGAAATTGAGTGACATTTGAAGTTTCAGAAGATTTTGAGTTGTTGGAAGTTGAATTCAAAATTTGGCAGTTGAAATTTATTTCAAATCAATGCCTGACAAATACTTGAGAAAAAGTATGAGAGGAGTAAACATGACACTCCAAATATGTCAGATGAAAAACCCTGCCAAAAAGTTTGAATTCAAATATGAATTTTATTTGGAATTTTAGAAAAATAATTTTTTATAAAGTTTGAGTTTTGCCCCTAGAAAAATGTTCAAATTGTAGGGAATATTCCCTGATCATTTTGATATATATATGTCCTATATAATATATATATATATATATATATATATATATATATATATATATATATATATATATATATATATATATATATTTATTCTCTCTCTCTAAATTCAAAAAAATATAAAGAGACCCAGCGCTACCAGCCGAGCCATTGTGACCACCAGCATTTCACCAGCAACCTGCCTAGCAGCGCCGAGCTGCCCACGCCCAGCACAAGACCTTGAAACCTCTACCGACCGGTCACCTGACCCAATCCCCTCTCCCTCTCTCACCGACACCCGGTCCCACCCGTCGTCTTCCCTCGCCCAAGCCACGAACCGCCCACGGAATCCCCAAGATCCGGATCCTCCCGATCCTCGCCCGATCGTCCCCTCCTCCAAGCCGGGTGCCCCCTATATACCCCGCCTCGACCCCTTCCCCACTTTTCCCCCGCGCTGACCCCTCTCCTCGCCGCAATCCTCGCCGGACACCCGAAAAGGCCACGCCATTGCCGCCCCACCGTCGCCCGAACCTCCTCGAGCTCGCTGACTCCACCCCGAGCTCCCTCGCCCGTCCGCACTGGCCGGAGGTCTCCGCCGTCGTCCCCGACCACCGGAGCCGCCGCGCCAACGTCGCCCGAGCCGCCGTCGACCGTCGTCGTCGTCTTCCCCCGGTGTGAGTCGCCGGAGACACCCCCACCGTCCGATCTAGACGTAGGGTGTAGATTAGATCCCCGAAGGGGTACGGTCTATTTAGGTTTTAGTTTAATAGGCCGGTTTTATTTACGGTTTATTTGGTTTAGTTAGGTTTAGTTAGACCGGCCCGAAGCGGTTTATTACCGCGTGCACGTTTTAGTTATTCAACGCCCGATGCGTTAGATAGGCCCATTAGCCGGTTTTTCCTCTTTAGTTAATATTTTTCGTTTCTGTTTTTAACAGAATAGTTTCTGTTTTGTAAAATCCATATCTTTCAATCTACTTAATATTTTTAATTGATTCTTTGTTTGTTAGTTTGCAAATTTGTTGTAGTTTCTGTAGAAAATATGTTTAGTCATGTTTAAATTATTATAAATTGTTTTATTTTAGATTTAGACAGATTAGTAATTCTGCTATAAAATGAGTTAGGAATATTATTTTTAGTGATTCTTTTTTCACAACTTTGTTTTGACCTTGCCTAACCGTAAGAATTTATTTGGGTATTTTATATTTAATATAAAAATAGTTTTAATCAAAATCATGTGGTTCTTAATTATTTAACTAGCTACTGTTTTCCTATTGTTCCATATAGCAAATAATTTTATTTTTCTTATGTGATAGTTTATTTTAGGTTAGTTTCTGTAACTTTAGAACATGGACTTTTATTTAAAATAAATAAAACTTTTATTTTATTTTTTCTTGCTAGGATTGTTTTAGGCATAATAGGAGTTCTGTAATAGATTTTAATGTGATTCTTTTTGCTCCTAGTTGCATGATGAATTCTTTTCTGTTAGTTAACAAAAACCCATGCTTAGGTTCTGTTAAGAAAATTTTTGTTGTGCAAAACTATTTCTTGGTTGTTGTTTGATATGGTGAAAACAGTGATTTGGATTTCTTCGAGTTTTCTTTGGGTTTTGGTTCAATTGTTTTATGTGTTATGTTATTATGCTGTTATGTTAAGTGATCATATGTTGTATGCTTATTATGATTGCTGTTTGTCTCGGTAGAATTTCCGGAGTGCGAAGCTTGCTACCACGAGTCCCTAGCTTTCGAAGATCGTCAGCAAGGCTAGTCATTGATCATGTTTTCTTTACAATGCCTATGATTTTATTGCATTAGAATTATACCTCCCACCATGCATGCAGTAGGTGAATTTGAAGTTATGTTCTTGAGTAGTATCATGAGGTAGGATGAACCCAATTCCCTTGTTACCATGGCCCGGACGAAGTAGTTTATTTTGCTATGCTCAGAGACGGATTGGTTGAGTGAATCATAAGGTAGATGTGAGAGTCAAGATGATGACAACCCCATGACTTCAAGATGGACTTCGAAATTCACTACTGGGTGGAGGACGGTTGACGGGCACCCTGGAGAACCCAGTGGTTGGCCGGGATGCATGGAGAAGCGCCATGACATCTTGCGGAAAGCTTCACCCAGCCACGAAGAGACGGATGGATACCCCATTGACCGGAAGATTACCTGTGCAGCCGCAAGCCATTATGGGCTCTGGCTTGGTCAACCCTAGTTGTGACTCTGGCCGGACGGTACTACGAAATGTAGAAGAACGTTAGGATTGGATGGGTACCAGCAGTGGCCGAGGAACTCTTGGAAGACCTGTTTGCTCATCCCGCCTTCAAACACCATGAAGTGCGAAGACTTAAAAGGAGGGAACGATTCTTGCGGGTAAAGTGCGCAAACCTCTGCAGAGTGAAGATCTAATCGGTTAGCCGTGTCCCCGGTTACGGACAATTTGAGCCTTTGGAACCTGGAGTATTACGGAAATCTCAACACTGAAATTAATAAATTAATTGAGGGATTATTTAATAATTGGGAATGAGACATTGGTTGGCGGAACCATCTCAATAACTACCAACAATTTTGTAGTATTTGCAACCAAGTCCATTGCTGTAGGGAAAAACTGGCTTTTTCGCAAAATGATGAAACTTAGAGCCCCACAGCCAAATTGCATATAGTGTTAGTAATTTTATTATTGTTTTCTCTTCACGACTTGCCGGGATATTCAAAATGCTGACCTACACAGCTGCAACGTCTTATGTTGCAGAGGAGTATTCCGATCCGGAGTGAGGCTACGATCCGCGCTTGGTGATTGCCCTATGGAGTCGGATGGACTCGCTATTCTTCTACGCTTCCGCAGCTTTATTTAGTTTATTTCTCATGAGTTGGCCTTCGGCCGAATTTATTCTATTGTAATAAAGACTCGATATGAGAATCGTGTATTAAATTCAGGTGTGATTGAACTTTGATTATTTCATCAATGTACTGTGTATGCCAGCATGATCTTGGGATGGTACAGACACAGAGACTTGACCGATTTTGGGTCGGGTCGCTACAGAGATGGTATTCAGTGCACACGCTGACCGTAGGACGTAACCCCTAGGATCGGAAAGCCATAGGAAGAGACTATTTATTTTATGCCCTTATCATTCCGTAATTCTCCTCTGTTCATTTCTGACTCCTCTCTGATTTTCAACATTCTAGATGGCCGCCAAGTTCACCCCAGTTTTGCTACGGAGTTTTGCCACCAGATGAGACGATGCCTTTCGGCAAGAAGCTGGTCCAGATCGTGAAGAAGCTGAAGATTGCTCGCCCTCAATCACCGGAAGCCTACCAATGCACTCCGACGGATACCCGCCTGAGATTGAGGTGCACATTCCGTGGAGGACCTTGGAGGACATTGAGCCTATTGACTTTGAGTTTACCGATTTCAATTGGATCCTCGGAAGAGACATGGAGATTTATCGTGCACTTGGACATCTCCGAGAAGAGTACAGGGCCGAGCTCGACCCATCATTCCTCGCCATGATTTCTCGCAGAGCTAGGAATGGAGATATCATTCGTACCGTAGAGGACGACTCCATTCTCTCATATGTCCAAGACTTGGAGTGCCTCCTCAGGAAACGGGAGATCCAGACTCGCCGTAACTCGAAGGTACACAGGAGGCTGTTGTTCCGTGAACTGGAACTGGAGGAGAAAGCACACGCAGACTTGCTTGACCATGAATAAGAAATAGCGGGTTTGATGGAGAGAGTCGACAAGCTGAAGATGGATGTTGCCGCATTAGAGGAAAAGATGGACTTGGGAGAAGACCTTTTTCCGAGTGGAGATGACGGACCTCTCGTGAGCAATGACCAGGATTATGAAGGGAGCTCCACTGAAGAAAGCCGCAAGAGGAGGCGCCGCATCAGAGGACGCTACACCGGAGGACGCCGCACCAGAGGACGCAAGGATAATTGGTGAAGACATTTAGTCGACCGCCATGTTATTTTATTTTTTTCGTCGATCAGTTAGGCCGTTGTTTTCGATTAGTCGTGAGGATTTGTAATCCGAGATTGAACCATGTTTGAGTGGATTGAATAAATGATTGGTCTGATTATGATTTTGCATTCATATGGGTAGTGATATTTTCTCATTAGACCCTTGTTCTATTCTAATTTTCTCATCCACTCCAAAACACCAGATGCCTCCGAGACGTGACCCCGGTCTCAACTTTTCGCCGGAGCTCACCCAGCTGATTCAGCAGCAGAATGCCCTCATGCAGATGCTCATACAGAACCAGAACAACAACAACAACAACAATCCACCGCCACCACCCCCTGTTGACAACTTGACCCGCTTCCTAAGGCTGAATCCGCCAGTGTTCTCTAGTAGCACTGAGCCGATTGTGGCCGATGATTGGCTCCGCAAGGTCGGAAGGGAGTTAGCCACTGCTGGATGCACAGATGCAGATAAGGTGCACTTTGCCGCACATCATCTTGATGGACCTGCAGCCTCTTGGTGGGAGAACTACACCGCCACTTATCCCATCGCCACCATCACGTGGGATCAGTTCCAGCAGGCTTTCCGCACCGCTCATGTTTCAGCTGGAGCCATGAGTCTGAAGAAGCGTGAGTTCCGCAACTTACGCCAGGGGAACCGTACTATGGGGCAGTACGTGGATGAGTTCAGCAAGTTAGCTCGCTATGCCCCGGATGATGTGGCCACAGATGCCGCAAAGCAGGAAAAGTTTCTCGAGGGACTCAATGACGAGCTGGGAATGCAGCTAATGGTGGCTACCTTCAACAACTACCAGGAGCTGGTAGACAAGGCCACCATACTCGAAGGCAAGCAACAACAGATTGATAGCAAGCGGAAGTATGGCCAGGGAAGTACAACTCGAGCTCAGCGAAGCCCGTTATGCCCCATACTCGGGAGGGCATACCCATCACACCCATGGAGGACATAACCATGGAGGAAATGGGAACAACCGCAACCAGGACAACAAGGCAGGCAATGGAAACGGTAATGGTAACCAGCATCGCCCTGCCCCGGTTCAGAAGGATCTGAGTCACATCACCTGTTTCAAGTGCCAGAAAACAGGGCACTATGCCACCGACTGCCCGGAGGCCAAGCAGAGGAATGGAAACGGCAATGGAAGCTCAGCAAAGAAGCCCAACCCTTTTCCTCGTGCTCAGGTGAACAACATTGACGTGGAAGACGTCTATGATCAGCCAGACACTGTGGTTGGTAAGTGTTTATTAAATTCACATCCAGTATTGGTACTCTTTGATTCTGGTGCAACGCATTCATTCATATCAAGGGTAGTTGTGGAAAAGTACGGGTTGCCCACTAGAACCCTTAGAAGCCCTCTTCACGCCGGGCCCGCAGAGGAGAAATGATGGCAGGCTTAGGCTGTCATGCAACCCTCAACATCGGGAACCATAAATTTCCCGCAGACCTCATAGTATTGGAAACCCAGACCTTGGATGTAATCCTAGGCATGGATTGGTTGACGAAGTTTGAAGGAAACATAGACTGTGCCCGCAAGTCGATTCTACTCACCACCCCGGAGCAGAAGAGGATCAAGTATGTATCCAGACGTAGCCAGATGAAGAATCAGGTGAATTCCCTCACAGGAGTTGTTCAGGAGGAAGTGCCGGTAGTGCAAGATTTTCCCGATGTGTTTCGGAGGAATTACCAGAATGCCACGGACGAGACATTGAATTTCTGATTGAGTTATTGCCCGGCACAGCCCCAATATCCAAGAGACCCTATCGGATGCCCCCGAACGATTTAAAAGAGATCAAGAATCATATTAATGAGCTATTGGAGAAAGGATATATTCGGCCAACCTCGTCACCTTGGGGAGCCCCAGTTCTTTTGGTAGAGAAGAAGGATGGAACCCTGAGGATGGTTGTGGATTACAGTTCGTTGAACGACGTGACCATCAAGAACAAGTACCCTCTGCCGATGATTAACGATCTATTTGATCAGCTAGTTGGAGCCAAGGTATTCTCCAAGATTGATCTTCGATCAGGGTATCATCAGTTGAAGATCCGTAAAAGGATATACCCAAAACAGCATTCACCACCAGGTATGGTTTATATGAGTATACCGTCATGTCATTCGGATTGACTAATGCCCCTGCATACTTCATGAATTTGATGAACAAGGTATTTATGGAATATCTGGACAAGTTTGTCGTGGTGTTCATCGATGACATACTGATTTTCTCCAAGAGCGAGGAAGAGCATAAGGAACATTTGCGTCTAGTTCTGGAGAAACTCCGAGAACATCAGTTGTATGCCAAGTTCAGCAAATGTGAATTTTGGCTGAAGGAAGTCGGATTCCTCAGACATGTTATTTCAGGAGAAGGAATAGCGATTGACCCGCCAAGGTTGTATCACCACCGATTGGCGTCACCCACCTCGATCAAGGAGATCCGCAGTTTTCTCGGACTCGCAGGATATTATCGGAGGTTTATTGAGAATTTCTCGAAGATTGCCAAGCCCATGACTGGGCTGTTGAAGAAGGACGCCAAGTACATTTGGACCGAGGATTGTGAAGCCAGTTTCCAGGAATTGAAGAAAGGTTTGGTTACAGCCCCAGTGCTGATTTTGCCGGACATACACAAGGATTACCAGGTATATTGTGACGCTTCTCGTCAGGGACTCGGAGGAGTACTCATGCAGGAAGGAAAAGTTGTAGCTTATACCTCCAGACAGCTACGACCACACGAGATGAATTATGCCACACATGATTTGGAGTTAGCAGCAGTAGTGCATGCACTCAAGACCTGGAGACATTTCCTTATCGGAAATCGTTGTGATGTTTACACAGATCATAAGAGCTTGAAGTATATTTTCACGCAGAAAGAGTTGAACCTCAGGCAGAGGAGATGGCTGGAGCTAATCAAGGACTATGACATGAAATTGCATTACCACCCAGGAAAGGCTAATGTTGTAGCAGATGCTTTGAGCCGTAAGAGTTATGTGAATACTCTTATAGCAGGAGGATTACCCCAAGAGTTAGTCGATGACCTCAGAGATCTTCGACTGGAGATAGTTCCGAGAGGATATGTTGCGACTCTGGAAGTTCAGTCCACTTTGGCCGAAAGAATTCGTGAAGCCCAGAAGTCGGACAAGGAAATTAATGAGATAAAGAAAAGGATGAATGAAGGAAAAGCTAAAGGGTTTCGTAAGGATGAATACGGAGCTATATGGTTCGAGGATCGTATTTATGTACCCAATGATCCCGAACTCCGGAAGCTAATTCTTCAGGAGGCCCATGATTCACCGTACTCGATTCACCCCGGTAACACCAAGATGTATCTGGATTTGAAGGAAAGTTTCATTGGGCGGTATGAAGAAGGATATTGCTGAGTACGTAGTAAAGATGCGATGTTTGCCAATGAGTAAAGGCGGAACATCGAAGCCAGCAGGTTACTTCAACCTTTGCCGATTCCAGAGTGGAAATGGGAAAAACTTGGAATGGATTTTATCACAGGATTACCCAGACCCGCTCAGGTTATGATTCCATCTGGGTGGTGGTTGATCGTTTGACCAAGGTAGCTCATCTCATTCCGTGAAGACTACCTATACCAGTGCTAAGTTAGCCAAGATATACATGACCAGGATCGTATGTGCGCATGGAGTTCCGAGGAGTATCGTGTCGATAGAGGAACACAATTTACCTCAAAGTTTTGGAATCGGTTGCATGAAACTTTGGGTACGAGGCTGGAGTTCAGTACAGCTTTTCATCCGCAGACAGATGGACAGACCGAGAGAGTCAACCAGATCCTAGAGGACATGTTGAGAGCTTGTGCGCTAGACTATGGGTCTAGCTGGGATGATAATTTACCATACGCGGAGTTCTCATACAATAACAGTTATCAGACCAGTCTGAAAATGGCCCCTTTCGAAGCTCTATACGGAAGGAGGTGCAGAACACCATTGCTGTGGGATGGTGTTGGAGATCGAAAACTTTTCGGTTCCGATCTTATCAGAGATTCCGAAGAGAAAGTCAAGCTGATTCGAGATAGGCTCAAGGTAGCTCAGTCGAGGCAGAAGAGTTATGCCGACAGTAAACGCAAGGAAGTAACTTACGAAGCGGGAGACCGAGCATATCTTCGTGTGTCCCCACTTCGTGGAATCAAGAGGTTCGGTGTTAAAGGAAAGTTAGCACCCCGGTTCATTGGCCCCTACAAATTCCTCGAACGTCGTGGAGAAGTTGCTTACAAGTTGGAATTGCCGGAAGTATTGTCCGGAGTTCATGATGTCTTCCATGTTTCTCGGTGAAGAAATGCCATGCCGACATGGCCGATATTCCGTTGAGAGACACAAGGTGCCCTAGAGGCCATACAGCTCGACGGTGATCGACTTATAAGGAGAAACCCGTCCGAATTCTCGAGACTGCGAACAAAGTCACCCGCAGCAAGATCATCAAGTTTTGCAAGGTCTGTGGAGTCATCATTCGAGGAAGAAGCCACCGGGAGCGAGAAGAAGACCTCCGCCGAGACCACGCGCACCTATTTGCTAGCCAACCCGAATCTCGAGGGCGAGATTCATCTTAAGGTAGGTAGGTTTGTAACATCCCAAATTTCCTATTTGGAATGTTTTACAATTATAGCTAAGCATCTATGCATATGGTTTGAAATTGAGTGACATTTGAAGTTTCAGAAGATTTTGAGTTGTTGGAAGTTGAATTCAAAATTTGGCAGTTGAAATTTATTTCAAATCAATGCCTGACAAATACTTGAGAAAAATTATGAGAGGAGTAAACATGACACTCCAAATATGTCAGATGAAAAACCCTGCCAAAAAGTTTGAATTCAAATCTGAATTTTATTTGGAATTTTAGAAAAATAATTTTTTATAAATTTTGAGTTTTGCCCCTGGAAAAATGTTCAAATTGTAGGGAATATTCCCCTGATCATTTTGATATATATTTGTACTATAATATATATATATATATATATATATATATATATATATATATATATATATATATATTTTTCTCTCTCTCTCTAAATTCAAAAAAATTAGAAAGAGAAACAGCGCCAGCCAGCCGATCTGCCCAGCCAGGCCGAGGCGGCCCACCACCAGCCAAAGCAGCCACCGAGCCAACCCGGCCCCGGCCGCGCCGAGGCGGCCCACGCCCCAGCGCCTCACCCCGAAACCTCTACCGACCGGTCGCCTGACCCGATCCCCCTCTCCCCTCTCTCACCGACACCCCGGTCCCACCCCGTCGTCTTCCCCTCGCCCAAGCCACGAACCGCTGCCGCCGCCGGAATCCCGCAAGATCTGGGATCCTCCCCGATCCCCTCGCCCGATCGTCCCCTCCTCCAAGCCGGGTGCCCCCCTATATATAGCCCCGCCCTCGACCCCTTCCCCCACTTTTCCCCCTCGCCCGACCCCTCTCCTCGCCGCAATCCCTCGCCGGACACCCGAGTGCGCCGCCGCGCCATTGCCGCCCCACCGGTCGCCCCGAACCTCCTCGAGCTCGCGTGACTCCACCCCCGAGCTCCCCTCGCCCGTCCGCACCCGCCGGAGGTCTCCGCCGTCGTCCCCGACCACCTGAGCCGCCGTGCCAACGTCACCCGAGCCGCCGTCGACCATCGTCGTCGTCTTCCCCCGCGGTGAGTCGCCGGAGACAACCCCACCGTCCGATCTAGACGTAGGGTGTAGATTAGATCCCCGAAGGGGTACGGTCTATTTAGGTTTTAGTTTAATAGGCCGGTTTTATTTACGGTTTATTTGGTTTAGTTAGGTTTAGTTAGACCGGCCCGAAGCGGTTTATTACCGCGTGCACGTTTTAGTTATTCAACGCCCGATGCGTTAGATAGGCCCATTAGCCGGTTTTTCCTCTTTAGTTAATATTTTTCGTTTCTGTTTTTAACATAATAGTTTCAGTTTTGTAAAATCCATATCTTTCAATCTACTTAATATTTTTAATTGATTCTTTGTTTGTTAGTTTGCAAATTTGTTGTAGTTTCTGTAGAAAATATGTTTAGTCATGTTTAAATTATTATAAATTGTTTTATTTTAGATTTAGACAGATTAGTAATTCTGCTATAAAATGAGTTAGGAATATTATTTTTAGTGATTCTTTTTTCACAACTTTGTTTTGACCTTGCCTAACCGTAAGAATTTATTTGGGTATTTTATATTTAATATAAAAATAGTTTTAATCAAAATCATGTGGTTCTTAATTATTTAACTAGCTACTGTTTTCCTATTGTTCCATATAGCAAATAATTTTATTTTTCTTATGTGATAGTTTATTTTAGGTTAGTTTCTGTAACTTTAGAACATGGACTTTTATTTACAATAAATAAAACTTTTATTTTATTTTTTCTTGCTAGGATTGTTTTAGGCATAATAGGAGTTCTGTAATAGATTTTAATGTGATTCTTTTTGCTCCTAGTTGCATGATGAATTTTTTTCTGTTAGTTAACAAAAACCCATGCTTAGGTTCTGTTAAGAAAATTTTTGTTGTGCAAAACTATTTCTTGGTTGTTGTTTGATATGGTGAAAACAGTGATTTGGATTTCTTCGAGTTTTCTTTGGGTTTTGGTTCAATTGTTTTATGTGTTATGTTATTATGCTGTTATGTTAAGTGATCATATGTTGTATGCTTATTATGATTGCTGTTTGTCTCGGTAGAATTTCCGGAGTGCGAAGCTTGCTACCACGAGTCCCTAGCTTTCGAAGATCGTCAGCAAGGCTAGTCATTGATCATGTTTTCTTTACAATGCCTATGATTTTATTGCATTAGAATTATACCTCCCCACCATGCATGCAGTAGGTGAATTTGAAGTTATGTTCTTGAGTAGTATCATGAGGTAGGATGAACCCAATTCCCTTGTTACCATGGCCCGGGACGAAGTAGTTTATTTTGCTATGCTCGTAGACGGGATTGGTTGAGTGAATCATAAGGTAGATGTGAGAGTCAAGATGATGACAACCCCATGACTTCAAGATGGACTTCGAAATTCACTCTTTGGGTGGAGGGCGGTTGTGGGCACCTGGAGAACCCAGTGGTTGGCGGGATGCATGGAGAAGTGCCATGACATCTTGCGGAAAGCTTCACCCAGCCACGAAGAGACGGATGGATACCCCATTGGCGGAAGCTTACCTGCAGCCGCAAGCCATTATGGGCTCGCTTGGTCAACCCTAGTTGTGACTCGGCGGACGGTACTACGAGATGTAGAAGAACGGTAGGATTGGATGGGTACCGGCAAAGTGGCGGAGGAACTCTTGGAAGACCCTGTTTCGTTCGTCCGCCTTCAAACACCATGAAGTGCGAAGACTTAAAAGGAGGGAACGATTCTTGCGGGTAAAGTGCGCAAACCTCTGCAGAGTGAAGATCTAATCGGTTAGCCGTGTCCCCGGTTACGGACAATTTGAGCCTCTGGAACCTGGAGTATTACGGAAATCTCAACACTGAAATTAATAAATTAATTGAGGGAATTATTTAATAATTGGGAATGAGACATTGGTTGGCGGAACCATCTCAATAACTACCAACAATTTTGTAGTATTTGCAAACAAGTCCATTGCTGTAGGGAAAAACTGGCTTTTTCGCAAAATGATGAAACTTAGAGCCCCACAGCCAAATTGCATATAGTGTTAGTAATTTTATTATTGTTTTTTATTCATGACTTGCCGGCATATTCAAAATGCTGACCTACATGGCTGCAACGTCTTATGTTGCAGAGGAGTATTCCGATCCAGAGTGAGGCTACGGTCCGCGCTTGGCGATTGCCCTATGGAGTCGGATGGACTCGCTATTCTTCTACGCTTCCGCAGCTTTATTTAGTTTATTTCTCATGAGTTGGCCTTCGGCCGAATTTATTCTATTGTAACAAAGACTCGATATGAGAATCGTGTAATAAATTCAGTGTGATTGAACTTTGATTATTTCATCAATGTCTTGTGTGTGCAAAGATGATCTTGGGATGGTATGCATACGAGACTTGACCGATTTTGGGTCGGGTCGCTACATAATTCCTCCGAAACACATCGGAAAATCTTGCACTCTCGGCACTTCCTCTGAACAACTCCGTGAGGGAATGCACCGATTTTTCATCGGATACGCCTCGATACATACTTGATCCTCTTCGCTCCGGTGGTGAGCAGAATCGACTTCTGCGGGCACAGTCTATGTTTCCTTCAAACCTTGTCAACCAATCCATGCCTAGGATTACATCCAATGTCTGGGTTTCCAATACTATGAGGTCTGCGGGAAATTTATGGTTTCCGATGTTGCGGGTTGCATGACAGCCTAAGCCTGCCATCATTTCTCCTCCTGCGGAACTGACGTGAAGAGGGCTTCTAAGGGTTCTATTGGGCAACCCGTAGTTTTCCACAACTACCCTTGATATGAATGAATGCGTTGCACCAGAATCAAAGAGTACCAATACTGGATGTGAATTTAATAAAAACTTACCAACCACAGTGTCTGGCTGATCATAGACGTCCTCCACGTCAATGTGGTTCACCTGAGCACGAGGAAAAGGGTTGGGCTTCTTTGCTGAGCTTCCATTGCCGTTTCCATTCCTCTGCTTGGCCTCCGAGCAGTCGGTGGCATAGTGCCCTGTTTTTCGGCACTTGAAGCAGTGATGTGACTCAGATCCTTCGATGGGCGGGACGATGCTGGTTGCCATTGCTGTTTCCATTGCCTGACTTGTTGTCCTGGTTGCGGTTGTTCCCATTTCCTCCATGGTTATGTCCTCCATGATTATGTCCTCCATGGGTGTGATGGGTATGCCCTCCCAGTATGGGGCGAACGGGCTTCGCTGAGCTCCGAGTTGTACTTCCCCGCCATACTTCCGCTATGCTATCAATCTGCTGCTGCTTGCCTTCGAGTATGGTGGCCTTGTCTACCAGCTCCGGTAGTTGTTGAAGTTAGCCACCATTAGCTGCATACCCAGCTCGTCATTGAGTCCCTCGAGAAACTTTTCCTGCTTTGCGACATCTATGGCCACATCATCCGGGGCATAGCGAGCTAACTTGCTGAACTCATCCACGCATCGCCCCACAAGACGGTTCCCTCGGGCGTAAGTTGCGGAACTCACGCTTCTTCAAACTCATGGCTCCAGCTGATACATGAGCGGTGCGGAAAGCCTGCTGGAACTGATCCCACGTGATGGTGGCGATGGGATAAGTGGTGGTGTAGTTCTCCCACCAAGAGGCTGCAGGTCCATAAAGCTGATGTGCGGCAAACCGCACCTTCTCTGCATCTGTGCATCCAGCAGTGGCTAACTCCCTTCCGACCTTGTGGAGCCAATCTCGGCCACAATTGGCTCAGTGCTGCTAGAGAACACTGGTGGATTCAGCCTTAGGAAGCGGGTCAAGTTGTCAACAGGGGGTGGTGGCGGTGGATTGTTGTTGTTGTTGTTCTGGTTCTGGATGAGCATCTGCATGAGGGCATTCTGCTGCTGGATCAGCTGGGTGAGCTCCGGCGGAAAACTGAGACCGGGGTCACGTCTCGGAGGCATCTGGTGTTTTGGAGAGGATGAGAAAATTAGAATAGAACAAGGGTCTAATGAGAAAATATCACTACCCATATGAATGCACAATCATAATCACACCAATCATTTATTCAATCAACTCAAACATGGTTCAATCTCGGATTACAATTTCTCACGACTAATCAAAAATAACGGCCTAACTGATGACGGAAAAAGTAAAATAACATGGCAGTCTACTAAATGTCTTCATCAATTATCCTTGCGTCCTCTGGTGCGGCGTCCTCCGGTGTGGGGTCCTCTGATGCGGCGCCTCCTCTTGCGGCTTTCTTCAGTGGAGCTCCCTTCATAATCCTGGTCATTGCTCACGAGGGGTCCGTCATCTCCACTCGGAAAAAGGTCTTCTCCCAAGTCCATCTTTTCCTCTAATGCGGCAACATCCATCTTCAGCTTGTCGACTCTCTCCATGAAATCCGTGATTTCTTCTTCATGGTCAAGGAAGTCTGCATGTGCTTTCTCCTCCAGTTCCAGTTCACGGAACAACAGCCTCCTGTGTACCTTCGAGTTACGGCGAGTCTGGATCTCCCGTTTCCCGAGGAGACACTCCAAGTCTTGGACATATGAGAGAATGGAGTCGTCCTCTACGGTACGGATGATATCTCCATTCCTAGCTCAGCGAGAAATCATGGCGAGGTCTGATGGGTCGAGCTTGGCCCTGTACTCTTCTCGGAGATGTCCAAGTGCACGATAAATCGCCATGTCTCTTCCGAGGATCCAATTGAAATCGGTAAACTCAAAGTCAATGGGCTCTGAATGTCCTCCGAAGGTCCTCCTGGAATGTGCACCTCAACTCAGAAGCGGTATCCGTCGGAAGTGCATTGGTAGGCTTCCGGTGATTGAGGGCAAAGCAATCTTCAGCTTCTTCACGATCTGGACCAGCTTCTTGCCGAGAGGCATCGCCTCATCTGGTGGCAAAACTCCGTAGCAGAACTGGGGTGAACTCGCGCCATCTAGAATGTTGAAAATCGAGAGAAGTCGAAATGAACAGGGAGAATTACGGAATGATAAGGACATAAAATAAATAGTCTCTTCCTATGGCTTTCCGATCCTAGGGGTTACGCCCTACGGTCAGCGTGTGCTCGAATACCATCTCTCAGAGCGACCCGACCAAAGCGGTCAAGTCTACGTAGCTGTACCATCCCAAGATCATCTTGGCACACAGTACATTGATGAAATAATCAAAGTTCAATCACACCTGAATTTATTACACGATTCTCATATCGAGTCTTTATTACAATAGAATAAATTCGATTGAAGGCCAACTCATGAGAAATAAACTAAATAAAGCTGGAAGCGTGAGCGAATAGCGAGTCCATCCGACTCCATAGGGCAATCGCCAAGCGCGGATCGTAGCCTCACTCCTGATTGGAATACTCCTCTGCAACATAAGATGTTGCAGCCGTGTAGGTCAGCATTTTGAATATGCCGGCAAGTCATGAAGAGAGAATAACAATGAAAAATTACTAACACTATATGCAATTTGGCTGTGGGGCTCTAAGTTTCATTGTTTTGCGAAAAAGCCAGTTTTTCCCTACAACAATGGACTTGTTTGCAATTACTACAAATTGTTGATAGTTATTGAGATGGTTCCGCCAACCAATGTCTCATTCCCAATTATTAAATAATCCCTCAATTAATTTATTAAATTCGTGTTGAGATGTCCAAATACTCCAAGTTCCAGAGGCTCGAATTGTCCATAACCGGGGACACGGCTAACCGATTAGATCTTCACTCTGCAGAGGTTTATGACTTTACCCGCAAGAATCGTTCCTCCTTTTAGTCTTCGCACTTCATGGTGTTTGAAGACGGACGAACGTAAACAGGGTCTTCAGAAGAGTTCCTCCGCCACCGCCGTACCCATCCAATCCTACCGTTCTTCTACATCGTAGCACCGTCCGCCAGAGTCACACCTAGGGTTGACCAAGCCGAGCCCATAATGGCTTGCGGCTGCATGTAAGCTTCGTCAATGGGGTATACATCCGTCTCTTCGTGGCTGGGTGAAGCTTTCCGTAAGATGTCATGGCGCTTCTCCATGCATCCCGCCAACCGCTGGTTTTCCAGGTGCCGTCAACCGCCCTCCACCCAAGAGTGAATTTTGAAGTCCATCTTGAGCTTGAAGTCATGGGGTTGTCATCATCTTGACTCTCACATCTCCCTTATGAATCACTCAACCAACCCCGTCACGAGCATAGCAAAATAAACTACTTCGTCCCGGGCCATGGTAACAAGGGGGTTGGTTTCATCCTACCACATGATACTACTCAAGAACATAACTTAAAATTCTCCTACTGCATGCATGGTGGGGAGGTATAATTTCTAATGCAATAAAATCATAGGTATTGTAACAGAAAACATGATCAATTGACTTGCCTTGCTGACGATCTTCGAAGGCTAGGGACTCGTGATAGCAAGCTTCGCACTCCGGAAATTCTACCGAAGCAAACAACAATCATATAAGCATAAGATCATACAATCAATTAACATAACAGCATGCTAACATAAAACACACAAAACAATCGAACCAAAAACCCAAAGAAAACTCGAAGAAATCCAAATCAATGTTTTCACCTCATGAAACAACAACTATGAAATAGTTTTACACAACCAAATTTTTCTTAACAGAACCTAAGCATGGGTTTTTGCTAACTAACAGAAGAGAAAACATCATGCAACTAGGAGCAAAAAGAATCACATCAAAAGCTATTATAGAACTCCTATTATGCCTAAAACAATCCTAGCAAGAAAAAAAATAAAATAAAAGTTTTATTTATGGTAAATAAAAGTTCATGTTCTAAAGTTACGAAACTAACCTAAAATAAACTATCACATAGGAAAAATAAAATTATTTGCTAAATAAAACAATAGGAAAACAGTAGCTAGTTAAATAATTGAGAACCACATGATTTTGATTAAAACTATTTTTTATTAAATCTAAAATGCCCAAATAAATTCCTACGGTTAGGCAAGGTCAAAATAAAGTAGTGAAAAAAGAATCACTAAAATAAAATAATCCTAACTCATTTTACAGCAGAACTGTCTAAATCTAAAATAAAACAATTTCTAATAGTTTTAACATGACTAAACATATTTTCTACAGAAAATACAACAAATTTGCAAACTAACAAAAGAATAATCAATTAAAAATATTAAGTAGATTAAAAGATATGGATTTTACAAAACTGAAACTATTCTGTTAAAAACAGAAACAAAAAAATAAAACTAAAAGAAAAACTGGCGCTAGTGGGCCTATCTAACGCTCGGGCGTCAAATAACTAAAACGCGCCCGGGAAATTAAACCGAGTCGGGCCGGTCCAACTAACTCGCTAACTAACCAAATAAACCGTAACTAAAACCGGGTTTTCAAACTAAAACCTACCCCTTCGGGTGATCTAATCTAGCGCGTAGATGTTAGATCGGACGGTGGCGGGGATCTCCGGTGACTCACCGCGGTGGTCGACGGCGACGACGGCTCGGGCGGCGACGGCGCGGTGGCTCCGGTGGTCGGGGACGACGGCGGAGGCCTCCGGCGGGTGCGGCGGAGCGAGGGGAGCTCGGGGGTGGGGTCGGTGGAGCTCGGGGTGGTTCGGAGGCGGCCGGGGCAGGGCAATGGCGCGGCGGCGGCGTCGGGCTCCGGCGAGTGATTGCGGGCGAGAGGGAGGCTTTGGGCGGGAGGAGCGGAACGGGTCGAGGGGGTATATAGGGGGAACCGGCTTGGAGGAGGGGCGGATCGGGAGGCGATCCCGGATCCCGGATTCGCGGCGGCGGTTGTCTTTGGCGTGGAGTGGCGTGGGCAAGGGGAAAGGAGAGGTGGGTCCGGGCGCCAACGGGAGAGGAGGGGGGCGTTGGTCGGTTGGCGAAGGAAGGGGCTTGGTATGGCGGCTCGGTCGGCCGGCTCGCCGGGCTGGTGGGCAGTTGGCCGGTGGCGCTGGGTTTTTCCTTTTTTGAATTAGGGAGGGAAATATATATATATATAATATATATTTTTATATAGGACATATATATATCAAAATGATCAGGGAATATTCCTACAATTTGAACATTTTCCAGGCAAAACTCAAACTTAAAAAAAAATCATTTTCTAGAAATCCCAAATAAAAATCAGATTTGAATTCAAACTTTTTGGCAAAGTTTTCTTCTGACATATTTGGAGTGTCATGTTTACTCCTCTCATACTTTTTCTCAAGTATTTCTCAGGCATTGATTTGAAATAAATTTCAACTACCAATTCAAATTCAAATTCTATCAACTCAAAAATCTTCTGAAACTTCAAATGCCACTCAATTTCAAACAATATGCATAGATGCTTAGCTATAATTGTAAAACATTCCAAATAGGAAATTTGGGATGTTACATAAGCACCAAATATGGACTTGACTCTGAGATAGTAGCCTCCTTTTGTGAATCATTTGCTACTCATGTTGATCTCCCTAAGGAGAAGTGGTTCAAATATCACCCACCTTTTTAAGAACAAATTAAGAAACCGATACCAATTAAAGAGGAAACCATAATTTATAATGTTGATCCAGTTGTTCCTACTGCTTATATTGAGAAAACACCTTTCCCTGTTAGGATAAAGAAACATGCTAAAGTTTCAACTGTGGTTAATAAAAGTTATATTAGGACACCTAAACCCGATGAACAAATTAGAGTAGAACCTAGTGTTGCTATGATTAATGATCTCCTGGAAGAAAACGTAGATGGGCATGTTATTTACTTCTGTCAAGAAGCTGCTAGAATTGCCAAACCTGATAAAAAGGATAATCATAAACCTATTGTTGGCATGCCTGTTGTCTCAATTAAAATAGGAGATCATTGTTATCATGGTCTATGTGATATAGGTGCTAGTGTGAGTGCTATTCCTTATTCCTTATATCAAGAAATTATGAATGACATAGCACCCGCAGAGATAGAAGACAAAGATGTTACTATTAAACTTGCTAAAAGAGACACTATATCACCAATTGGGATTGTTAGAGATGTTGAAGTCTTGTGTGGGAAAATAAAATACCCTACTGATTTCCTTGTGCTTGGTTCCCCACAAGATGACTTTTGTCCCATTATCTTTGGTAGACCTTTCTTGAACACCGTTAATGCTGAAATAGATTGTGAGAAACAAATTGTCGGTGTTAGATTTGGTGATGAGTCTCATGAGTTTAATTTTTCCAAGTTTAGTAGAAAGCTTCATGAAAAAGAATTGCCTAGTAAGGATGAAATAATTGGTCTTGCTTCTATTGCTGTGCCTCCTACTGATCCTTCAGAACAATATTTGCTAGACCATGAAAATGATTTACATATGCATGAGAGAAATGAAATAGATATGATTTTGTTTGAACAACGTCCTCTGCTTAAACACAATTTTCCTATTGAAACTCTAGGAGGTCCTCCTCCACCTAAAGGTGATCCTCTGTTTGAATTAAAACAATTGCCAGACACTTTGAAATATCCTTATCTTGATGGAAAGAAGATATATCCTATTATTATTAGTGCTAACCTTTTAGGACATGAAGAAGAAAGATTATTGAAAGTTCTAAGGAAGCATCGAGCTGCTATTGGGTATACTCTTCATGATTTAAAGGGCATTAGTCCACTCTATGTCAGCACAAGATTAATATGGAACCTGATGCTAAACCCGTTGTTGATCACCAACGTCGGTTAAATCCGAAGATGAAAGAAGTGGTAAGAACGGAAATATTAGAACTTCTGGAAGCAGGTATAATCTATCCTATAGTAGATGGGTAAGTCCTGTTCATTGTGTTCCTAAGAAAGGAGGTATTACTGTTGTTCCTAATGATAAGAATGAACTTATTCCACAAAGAATTGTTACAGGCTATAGAATGGTAATTGATTTTAAAAAACTAAACAAAGCAACTAGAAGAGATCATTACCCTGTGCCTTTTATTGATCAAATGCTAGAAAGATTATATAAGCACACACACTTTTGCTTCCTTGATGGATATTCTGGTTTTTCACAAATACCAGTTTCTCAACCTGGTCAAGAAAAGACCACTTTTACTTGCCCCTTTGGAACTTATGCTTATAGATGTATGCCTTTCAGTTTATGCAATGCGCCTGCTACCTTTGGAACTTAGGTTTTCATTGATGTCTTCTCTTTTTATGGGAAGTCTTTTGATGATTGTTTAAGCAATCTTGATCGAGTTTTGCAGAGATGTGAACAAACAAATATTGTCTTGAATTGGGAGAAGTGCCACTTTATGGTTAATGAAGGTATTGTCTTGGGTCATAAAATTTCTGAAAGAGGTATTGAAGTGGAAAAAGCTAAGGTTGATGCAATTGATAAAATGCCATTTCCTAAAGATATCAAAGGTATTCGTAGTTTCCTAGGTCATGCTGGTTTCTATAGGAAATTTATCAAAGACTTTTCTAAAACTTCTAGGCCTCTTACAAATCTTTTGCAAAAGGATGTTCCTTTTTTTTATGATGATTGTTTAGAAGCCTTTGAAACACTCAAGAAAGCCTTAATTTCTGCACCTATTGTTCAACCACCTGATTGGAACTTGCGTTTTGAAATTATGTGTGATGCTAGTGATTATGCTGTTGGTGCTGTTCTAGGACAAAGAGTTGATAAGAAACTGGATGTTATTCATTATGCTAGTAAAACTCTAGACAGTTCTCAACGGAATTATGGTACTACTAAAAAAGAATTCTTAGCAGTGGTGTTTGCTTGTGATAAATTTAGATCTTATATTATTGACTCTAAAGTTATCATTCACACCGACCATGCTTCTATTAAATATCTTATGGAAAAGAAAGATGCTAAACCTAGACTTATTCGTTGGGTTCTCTTGTTACAAGAATTTGATTTGCATATTATTGATATAAAAGGAGCTGAGAACCCAGTAGCTGATAACTTGTCTAGGCTTGAAAATGTGCTTGATGACCCACTACCTATTGATGATAGTTTTCTTGATGAGCAGTTAGCTGCAATAAATGTTTCTAATAACACTCCTTGGTATGCTGACTATGCTAATTACAGTGTTGCTAAATATTTACCACCTAGCTTTACATATCAACAAAATAAGAAATTCTTCTATGATTTAAGACATTACTTTTGGGATGACCCACATCTTTATAAAGGAGTAGATGGTATTATTAGATGTTGTGTACCTGAGCATGAACAGGGACAAATCCTATGGAAATGTCACTCCGAAGCTTATGGAGGGCATCATGCTGGAGATAGAACTGCTCACAAGGTATTGCAATCTGGATTTTATTGACCTACTCTTTTCAAGGATGCCCGTGAGTTCGTCTTATCCTGTGATGAATGCCAAAGAATAGGTAATATGGGTAAGCGTCAAGAAATGCCTATGAATTATTCACTTGCTGCTGAACCATTCGATGTTTGGGGATTTGATTACATGGGACCTTTTCCTTCCTCTAATGGGAATACACATATTTTGGTTGCTGCTGATTATGTTACTAAATGGGTAGAAGCTATTCCAACCAGTAGTGTTGATCACACCACCTCAATTAAAATGCTTAAGGAAGTTATTTTCCCAAGGTTTGGAGTTCTTAGATATTTAATGACTGATGGTGGTTCACACTTTATTCATGATGCTTTCCGTAAAATGCTCGCCAAGTATGATGTTAACCATAGAATTGCATCACCCTATCATCCTCAGTCTAGTAGTCAAGTTGAACTTAGTAATAGAGAAATAAAACTAATTTTACAAAAGACTGTCAATAGGTCCCGGAAGAATTGGTCCAAGAAATTAGATGATACACTTTGTGCTTATAGGACAGCATACAAAAATCCTATGGGTATGTCTCCTTATAAAATGGTTTATAGAAAAGCTTGTCATTTGCCTCTTGAGTTAGAACATACAACTTATTGGGCAGTCAAAGAACTCAACTATGATTTCAAACTTGCCGGTGAAAAGAGGTTATTTGATATCAGCTCGCTATCAAAAACAATAATGCCGAAGGTTGTTAATGGGCAACGAATAAAACATTATATCTCAGGTACACCCATTAATGTTGAAAGTAATATTATCCAAACTTTGACACCGGAAGAGCACATAAAAGAGTCCTTCCCGAACACTCTAGAATCGTGAAAATAAGGAGGTACGTGATAGGTAAGTAAACGAACTCAAAAAATCCACAAAAGTATTTTTTGTCAGTTTTGGAATATTTAGAAAATTAGGAAAATAAGAAACTTCCATGAAAGCGACCCTGATGGGCACAAGACACCAGGGCGTGCCAGGCGCGCCCAGGTGGGTTGTGCCCACCTGGGGCACCTCCCGGATTTCGTTTTCTTACGTTTGCTTGTCTCCCAAGATAAAAAAATTATTTATATACCCCTCGAACCTATTGACCACCGTATCACGGAGAAATCTTCTGTTTTCTTTTCTTGCTATTTTCGGTCAGATCTATCAAGCCAGGCATCATGTCTTCCTCCTCCTCCAACAACATGGAAGAAGATGCTTGGCTAATGAAGATTGAGCTGAAGAGGGAGGAGCCCATGGAAGCCGTCAAGGGAGATAAAGGCAAGGAGGCTACCGTAGAGCCACCGATGTGGCTGAACAAGCATTGCCGGCCAAGGAGGAAGAAGAAGATATCCTTAAGCCTTACTATACTCATCTTACCCCTACTGAGATTGCAGCCTTTCGAATCATTGAAATGACCCATGTGCAGAATAAATACCTCACTCGTGAAAATATTCTCCATCAAGAGCACATCATCTTCCTCCCAAGCATCATACGTAGATTGGAGAATCTCTTGATCTTGAAGGACAGGATCTCTCCATCACCACCATCTTCTTCATCACCAAAGGAAAATTGAGTATCGGGTATGGGCATTCCCCTTGGCTTCCGCCAAGCTTGGGGGAGGTGCCCCAGTATCGTATCATCCCCACTATCCCTTTTTCCTTTACTTATGTCAATTTGATCTTTTGCTTTAGATGAATAAAAGCTTAGTTCGATCCTTTCTTCTTGAGAGCTTGCTTAGTGATCTATCTTTGTAATTGTGTGCAAGATATACTATAATAAAGTTTAGTTTGAGTTTCTGCTTTCTTTACTTTCATGTTGCAACAAAAAGAAAGGATATAAATAAAAAGAAAGGAAATAAAAGAAAATGATCATATGCTAATCTTATGGTAGGTGATAGCACCACATAAAGAAAAGTATAAGTAGGAAATTTTTGTTAGAGATTGGCAAACATAGCATTGGTCAATGATGCAACTCATGAAAGAATTAATAAGGGAAGAGATGATTCACATATAAATACACTATCCTAGAAATCTTTTGTGATTGTGAGTGTCACGCCCAATATGCGACCCTATCCAAAAGGAACTCGACGGTCCCACCAAGGATAGACCCGCATATTGAAACGCTTTTGCAAGGTGGATATCATTACATCGACATTACATAATAGATGGGGATACATACATAAGGCACAAATGCCACAAGAATACATCAACATCATATACAAGATCAACATCCAACTACGGATGAAACATCAACAGAAACTCAAACGACATCCACCTCGCTAGCCCAGGCTGCCGACCGAACCTATCCCCGATCGAAGAAGAAGCGAAGAAGAACTCCAACACAAGCAAACATCGCTCTCACGCCATGATCATCGCAAACCTGTACCTGCAACTGGTGGTGTAGTAATCTGTGAGCCACGAGGACTCAGCAATCCCATTACCATGGGTATCAAGACTAGGAAAGCTTAATGGGAAAGGAAGGGATAAAGTGGTGAGGTTGCAGCAGCGACTAAGCATATATGGTGGCTAACATACGCAAATGAGAGCGAGAAGAGAAACAAAGGAACAGTCGCCAACTAGTAATGATCAAGAAGTGATCCTGAACTCCTACTTACGTCAAACATAACCCAGAAAACGTGTTCTCCTTTCGATCAACCCCGAAAAGAGACACTCACGGTTACACACACGGTTGGTGTATTTTAATTGAGATCAACTTCGGGTTTTCTACAACCGGACATTAACAAATTCCCATCTGCCACATAACCGCGGGCACGGCTTTGAAAGTTTATACCTGCGGGGTGTCCCAACTTAGCCCATGATAAGCTCTCGCGATCAACGAAGGATATTCCTTCTCCCGGAAGACCCGATCAGTCTCGAATCCGGCTACAAGACATTTCGACAAGAATAAAACAAGACCAGCAAAGCCGCCGGATGTGCCAACAAATCTGATAGGAGCTGCACATATCTCGTCTCGAGGCACACCGGATGAGCAGTTCATACAATTAAAACCAGACCTCAAGTTGCCTTGAGGGGCGCTGCAGGGTTCTAGTTCGGCCAGCACTCAAGGAGCACTGGTCCGGGGCTAAATAAAGATGACCCTCGGGCTCCGGAAACCCAAGGGAAAAAGGGCATAGGTGAGGCAAATGGTAAAGCCAATGTTGGGCCTTCTTTGGAAAAGTCTTATTCAAAGCGAACTGTCAAGGGGTCCCATAAATCACCCGACCGCGTTAGGGACGCAAAATCCGGGAACATAACACCGATATGACGGAAACTAGGGCGGCAAGAGTGGAACAAAACACCAGGTATAAGGCCGAGCCTTCCACCCTTTACCAAGTATATAGATGCATTAATAATATAAGATATATTGTGATATCCCAACAAGTAAACATGTTCCAACAAGGAACAACATCTCCATGTTCCAACAAGGAACAAACTTCATCTTCACCTGCAACTAACAATGCTATAAGAGGGGCTGAGCAAAGCGGTAACATAGCCAAACAACGGTTTGCTAGGAAGGGTAACAACGAGTTAGAGGTTCATGGCAAATAGGGGGCTTGAGCACCAAGTGATAGGTAGCGCAGCATAGCGAAAGAGCGAAGCAACTAGCATAGCAATGATAGTAGTGAGATCCAGGGTAGCGGTCATCTTGCCTGAAATCCCGCAAGGAAGAAGAATGAGTCCATGAAGAAGACGAACGGATGAAGCCGAACCAAGCGTAGACGAACGAATCCTCACGATCGCAACGAAACAGGAACTAACAAGAAGAAGCACACAACATAGTAAACACACCACACATGAACACGACATGATGCACAACAAAGCATGATGCATGAAAAAGCTACATGAAGCTACTCATGGCAAGAGATGATGCAAACAAGAGCAACACATCAAAGCAAGTTTAAATGAGGCCGGGAACAACATATAACAATTCCGGTAAGTCCTCATATGCAAATTTCGAAATTGGTCCAGATCTGAATAAACCTTATGTTCAAGTTGTTAAACAGCAAGTTAAGATGCACCACGATGATCTACACTAAATTCTAGTCAAGTTACATATAAAGTTCATTAAATTCGGAGCTACGGCCTAGAAGATATGAGCAAAACAAGATAAGCATGGCATTGATGCAAAATGCATACAAACATCAAGCAAACACCTCAAAGCAAGGATGCAACATGATAATATGGAGCTACATGCAAAATCAAGCAAGTTTCATATAGATCACACTCAAAACGGAGCAACGGATCAACACATACACCCTATACAAGACATGGCAACAATCTGTCCAAAACAGCAAGTAGGCATATTGCGAGCATCAAAACAACATGCTACAGCACCTCAACAAGAAAACAAAAGGCATGGGCATGATCTACAGGTAAAGCATTACAAAACATGAACAATGAGCTATCTCCAGAAATCACTAGAACATGCTCAAAAACACATGGCAAGATTGCAAGTAATAACAGTTTCAGGCATTGGCAGAAATAACATCAGGTTGCAATGTTTAGAGCTACCAAACAACATATTACAGGAACTTATCATGGCAAACAAAGGCATGGCATGAATCTACTAATTGCATAGAACAAAAGTCCCTTACTGACCATAAGCCAAAAAGGATCAGAAAATATGATGGCACCCATGTAAACATGGCAAGTTATATTACAGATTCATACATGGCAGGAACAACAATAAGTAGGCATGTTGGTGAGCTTGAACCACTCACCACAGAGAAATACATGGCATGGCAAGGCAACCAACAGTAAGAAGACATGGCATAGTAGCTATACATGGCAAGAACAACAACATAGCATGCAAGGATCAACCACAACAACCTGGGCAAAATTGAATAACATGTAAACAACCTGCCAGGAAACATTTTATAGCAAAAGTAGAGCTCGATTGACTCAAGCTATGGCACTCCATAATTGCAAACAAGGGCATGGATGGATAGAGCAAGACATGTATAACAAAACATCCTTACTGAAGTATCTCAAAATATGCATGGATCTCTCGGTAGCATCAAGTTAACATGGCATAAAAATATCAGCAAAACAGGGCTGAAATCAGCAACATCAGGACACCTAGTTTGCATGCTTGTGCTAGTCACCACATTGATCACAAAAATACACGACATACACCCCTGGAAAGATGGCATGGCATATTACAAAACACATGTAGGACTCAAGTCCATAGGATGCACACATCAATAATGGCAAAAATGACAAAAGTGAATGTTCTGATAAGAATCAGAAACTAACATCACATAGCACTCTTGCAACAGCATTTCGGGCACCAAGATGAGCTCAAATGGAAATGATGCAATGAGATGAAATGATCTACTCTTCGAGGCGAACATTTTGACATATTACACGCACAAAACGGAGCTACGCATGCAGAGTTACGATGCAATGAAAATGCAACAAAATAATCACAGTTTCGGGACTTAGATGAATTTTAGAGGGGGGAGAAGTCAACCCTTGGCACGGATAACGAGGCGGCGGCGGATCTCGCCGGATCCGCGGCGCCGGTGGCCGGAGAGGGCCGGGCGACCGGGGAGGAGGCCCGCCGGCTCGGGCGGAGGTCGCCCGGGCGACGGCGAGGGCCGCCGGAGGAGCTCGGGCTCGGCGAGGGAGACCATGGGCGCCGGGCGGAGCCTCGGGCAGGCGGCGGCGATGCGGGCAAGGGCGGCGGCGGAAGGCGGCGAGGAGGAGGAGGTGGCGGCGCTGGGAGGCGCCGAGGGCGCGAGGCTCCCGGCGGCGACGGCGGGCTCGCTGCCGGGCGCCCGGCAGGAGGCGCAAGCCGGGCGGCGGCGGGCGGGCGACGGCTCTCGGCGGCGGCGGGTTCGGCCTGCTGGGGCCGGGACTGGCCGAAGCGGGCGGGCGCGGCTGGAGGAGAGAGAGGCGGTGAGGTGGCGCGCCGTGGTTGGAGGAGAGCGGCGGCGGGTGACGTGGCGCCCCGGATTGGTCCGGCGACGTGGAGGCGGCGGTGGGCGTGTCCGCCGCCGGGCGGACATGTCCGGGCGGGAGGAGTTTGCTAGGGTTTGACTGCGCGAAAAATCCGGGAGGCACACGATTTATAGGTAGAGGGAGCTTGGAGACTCCAAATGAGGTGCGGTTTTCGGCCACGCGATCGTGATCGAACGACCGAGAGCTTGGAGAGGAGTTAGGTGGGTTTTGGGCCACTTTGGAAGGGGTGTTGGGCTGCAACAAAAGAGGCTTTTGCGGTTACCGGTTAACTGTTGGAGTACCAAACGACCTCCAAATGATCCGAAACTTGACAGCGGTTCACGGTGCTATACCAAGGCCGCTTGACAAACCTCGGTCCATTCCGAGACCGTTTAACACCCGCACACGAAAAGAGGTAAAAGGGGGCGCCGGGAAGCATAGGAGTGCCGGATTGCAAAACGGACAACGGGGAAAAAGCTCGGATGCATGAGACGAACACGTATGCAAAATGAAATGCACATGATGACATGATATGAAATGCATATGATGACATGGCAAAGAGCAACACGCAAGCACATGACATGGCAACGACGGCGAATAACTGGCGGACACCTGGCGCATCGAATCCAGGGCGTTACAGTGAGCCCCCACCAAAATATTATATGCCAAAATTGTTGACGTTGGACAAGGAAGACAACGTAATGATTTATGTTTGTTCATATTCACACAGAAGTTATACTGTCATAGATCCTTCAACATGTGATGCTTGCCCCTATCTTTGCTAGCCAAAAATTCCGCACTATGTTGAGATACTACTTGTGCATCCAAAAACCCTTAAACCCAACTCTTATTTTCAAGAGTCCACCATACCTACCTAGGGATTGAGCAAGATCCCTCAAGTAAGTTGTCATTGGTGCAAAAAGGCAATAAAAATTGCTTCTAAATGTGTGAGATCATTTAGTGTAAGAGAAAATTGAGCGTTGCACGAACTTGTGATGGTGAAGAATAAAAGCGATAGACTGCTTAATAAAGGTCGCAATCACAAGGGGTAATACAACGTGACATTCTTTTGCACTAAGAGGTTGAGCATACAAACAATTAAGCGCATGGCAAGCTCTGCTTCCTTCTATGAAGGGGCTATCTTTTACTTTTATGCAAAGAGTCAAAGTTTCTTCTCTCTATTCCTTTTTATTTTCTCCTTTGGCAAGCATCATGCGGTGAGGAAAGATCTAGGCACATATGTCCAGTTGAATATGGGTGGCATGAGTTATTATTGTTGACATCACCCTTGAGGTGAATACGTTGGGAGGTGAAACTATAAGCCCCTATCTTTCTATGTGTCCGGTTGAAACGTTTTTCTCATGTGTATGCGGTGAGTGTTAGCAATCATAGAAGACTATATGATGGTTGAGTATGTGGACTTGCCTAAAGGCTCTGATACGTGACCCTTCGTGAAAAGATGATGAATCGTAGTTGCAAAGTTGACTGAGAACATAGTTTGTTGGTTTCTAATAGAGTTTATGCTTTATACTTCAATTGTGTGATAAACTGTTACTTATTCATGAGAAGTTTATGATAAAAAGCTCTATGATAAAAGTCTTATGTTTAAATTTGTTGCTGTTATAATAATCTACATGATGCTTCTATGTCCGTATTTTGTTTTTATCGACACCTCTCTCTCTCTAAGAATGTGGACATGTTTTTTGATTTTGGTTTTCGCTTGAGGACAAGCGAGGTCTAAGCTTAGGGGAGTTGATACGTGCATTTTACATCATGTTTTCCTACTGTTATTTATGATGTTTTTATCCATAATAATGCTTTTTAGAGTAATTCTAATGCCTTTTCTCTCATAATTTGCAAGGTACACACAAATAGGGAGAATTCCAGCAGCTGGAAATCTGAACCTGGAAAAGCTACATCAGGCCACCTATTCTGCACAACTCCAAACAAGCTGAAACTTCACGGAGATTTTTTATGGAATATTGGAAGAATATTGGAGCAGATAACTACCAGAGGGGTCTCACCAGGTGGGCACAACCCACCTGGGCGCGCAGGGAGCCCAGGTGCACCCTGGTGGGTTTTGCACACCCAGGCCCACCTCCGGTTCCCATCTTCTGGTATATAGGTCATTTTGACCTAGAAAAAATAAGGAGAGGACTTTCGGGATGGAGCGCCACCATCTCGAGGCGGAAATTGGGCAGGAGCACTTTTTCCCTCCGGCGGAGCGATTCCGCTGGGGGAACTTCCCTCCCGGAGGGGGAAATCATCATCATCATCATCACCAAAAACTCTCCCATCTTTGGGAGGGCAATCTCCATCTACATCTTCAACAACACCATCTCATCTCAAACCCTAGTTCATCTCTTGTGTTCAATCTTGTTACCGGAACTATAGATTGGTGCTTGTGGGTGACTAGTAGTGTTGATTACATCTTGTAGTTGATTACTATATGGTTTATTTGGTGGAAGATTATATGTTCAAATACAATATGCTATTTAATACCCCTCTGATCCTGAGCATGATTATCATTTGTGAGTAGTTACTTTTGTTCTTGAGGTCACGAGAGAAATCATGTTGCAAGTAATCATGTGAACTTGATATGTGTTTGATATTTTGATAGTATGTATGTTGTGATTCCCTTAGTGGTGTCATGTGAATGTCGACTACATGACACTTCACCATACTTGGGCCTATGGGAATGCATTGTGGAGTAGTTATTAGATGATGGGTTGCGAGAGTGACAGAAGCTTAAACCCCAGTTTATGTGCTATTCCGTAAGGGACCGATTGGATCCAAAAGTTTAATGCTATGGTTAGAATTTATTCTTAATACTTTTCTCGAAGTTGCGGATGCTTGCGAGAGGGTTAATCATAAGTAGGAGGTTTGTTCAAGTAAGAAAAACACCTAAGCACCGGTCCACCCACATATCAAATTATTAAAGTAGCGAACACAAATCGAATCAACATGATGAAAGTGACTAGATGAAATTCTCGTGTACCCTCAAGAACGCTTTGCTTATCATAAGAGACCGTTTTGGCCCGTCCTTTTCCTCAAAAGGATTGGGCTACCTTGCTGCACTTTTGTTACTACTACCATTACTTGCTCGTTACAAATTATCTTGCTATCAAACTACTCTGTTACTTACAATTTCAGCACAGGCACGCATTACCTTGCTGAAAACCACTTGTCATTTCCTTCTGCTCCTCGTTGGGTTCGAAAATCTTACTTATCGAAAAGAGCTACAATTGATCCGCTATACTTGTGGGTCATCAGCTACTCTCTTCTAGATGCTTCAGGATGGAGGCTGCCAGAAGCGTAGTCTTCGATAGGACTAGCTTCTCCCCCTCTTATTTCTGGCATTCTGCAGTCTAGTCCACAGATGCTACTCCTTTCATTGATACCGATGCATATGTAGTATAGATCTGATGTCAGTCTTGCGAGTACTTTGGATGAGTACTCGCAGTTACTTTGCTTGCCCCTTTTTCCCTATACCCGGTTGCTGCGATCATATGTTGGAGCCCAGGAGCCAGACGCCATCGTCGACGATGACCCCTATTACACCGAGGGTGCCTACTACTACATTCAGGCCACCGACGACCAGGAGTAGTTTAGGAGGATACCAGGAAGCAGGCTTGCGCCTCTTCGATCTGTATCCATGTTTGTGCTAGCCATCTTATGGCACCTTGTTTAACTTATGGCTGTATTCAGATATTGTTGATTCCGCTGATTCGTTTATGTTCGAGCATTTGTTTTCGAGCCCACGAGGCCCCTGGCTGGTAATATGAAGCTTGTATGACTTAATTTGTGTTTAGAGTTGTGTTGTGATATCTTCCCGTGAGTCCCTGATCTTGATCCTACACGTTTGCTTATATGATTAGTGTATGATTGAATCAGGGGCGTCACAGTGGATGGGTTTGGACTGGCAGCGCGGAGATTGGGAGGTGGATGGGCTAGGATTGCGGGACACCGACTGGGTTAAATAGGTGGATTTGGTCTCCGGCGATGAGCCAGAGCGGCGCCACGTGGCATTCACATCGCGGCGATGGAGGAGGCGTCCGTTGGACTGCTGGGTTTCCGGGCAAGTCCGTGTGGGTCCCCTTCGTCAGTCCTACATGGCGGGCGCGCCCTGGTGCCCCCATATCCGCCCCATATTTGTGCTGGATATGAGGGGTGCCTGTCAGCCCGGGCATTTGAGGCCCGTTTGAGGGGGGCCGTCTTGGTTGAAAAATCGTGACCGGGCGGCCCGCCTGGGCGTATGAGGTGGGTTTGGGGCGCCTCGATGTAGAAGCTCTTATAGCCCATTAGGACAAGTGTAATGTTGTTCGACATAAACATTGAACATATAAATGCTCCTAGCCTACCCGCCAACCTAAGGCTTCCGCGCGCGCGATGCTGATTGGGTCCTGTGATCTTTTTACTGTGCTCTTTTTTGACTGTTGGCAGTTGGTCAGCCGTCTGTTATTTTTCATGTTCATGACTGCTTCATGAGTGGATGACAAGTGGGCATCGTTGCGTGTGGGGTCAAGAGAGTGTGGGGTCGAGAGAATGGCATGCCTTTTGCCCAATTCTGCATAAGAAAAGGATCGAACCCTAGAGGGGAAAAAAGAAGCAACGCAGCCGGCTCCTCTCTCCCCGCTCGTCTCCTCCTCTCCCCCACGCCGCCCCTCCTCTCCCCGCTCGTCTCCTCCTCTCCTCTTCCCTCGACGCCGGCTCCTCGCTCCCCTGTCTGCTTCCCTCTCTGACTCCGGCCAGAGCCTCACCTGCCCTTCCCCCGAGCCGACGCCCACTAGCTACTCTCCAGATGCATCCTCCCCGAGATCCGATAGGGGGCAGATGCATGAGGAGGAGGAGGCCGTGGTCATGGTGGCACGACAGAGGTCGTGGCTCGCCCCCCGCCGCCTCTCTTGCGCCCCCCTTATCCCTGCCCCCTCCCCGGCGTCCTTGCCTCCGCCTTCCCTCTCCGCGTCACCCCGCAACCCATGCAACTCCTACAGGACGATGCATCCCCATCCTGCATCAGCCGCTGTTGTGCACCGTGGTTCTTGACCGTCCGCAGGTCTAGGAGTGGAGGAGGACGGCGGTGGGGGGAAGGAAGAGCGCGGCCCAGACTCGGCGGGAGGAGGGGAGCAGCAGCAGATCCGGCTTAGGTTAGGCAAGGCTGGTTGTGCTCAGGCTTCAAGGTACGCACCACCAAAGGATTTTCTCATCGTGATTGTGGTACTATCAGACTTACTTGCCATACAGCACGCATGAAGACATGTCCAGATAATTTTGTCGTTTGTCTTGTGCAGGCATGCACTACGTGGACATGGAGCGAGCGCGGGACAAGGTGACATTGACCGGCACGACGAGCCAGAAGAAGGTGTTGCGCGCGGCGCGGCGCACGAGGAAGCTCGCCCACGCCCCTTGTCGGTGTCAAAACCGGCGGATCTCGGGTAGGGGGTCCCGAACTGTGCGTCTAGGCGGATGGTAACAGGAGACAAGGGACACGATGTTTTTACCCAGGTTCGGGCCCTCTCGATGGAGGTAATACCCTACCCCGCTTGATTAATATTGATGATATGGGTAGTACAAGAGTAGATCTACCACGAGATCAAGGAGGCTAAACCCTAGAAGCTAGCCTATTGTATGATTGTTGTTCGCCCCACGGACTAAAACCCTCGGTTTATATAGACACCGGATAGGGTTAGGGTTACAGAGTCGGTTACAATGGTAGGAGATCTACATATCCAGACGCCAAGCTTGCCTTCCACGCCAAGGAAAGTCCCATCCAGACACGAGACGAAGTCTTCAATCTTGTATCTTCATAGTCTTGGAGTCCGGCCGCGATGATAGTTCGGCTATACGGACACCCCCTAGTCCAGGACTCCCTCACCCCTCCTCCACTCGCTCTCGTCTCTGTCAGGCTGGTAACCAGTGCCAGCACCGCTGCACACGTCGCCCACGCCCCTCCTCCGCTCGCTCTCGTCTCTGTCAGGCTGGTGAGCTCGTGCTTCCTCCTTGATCTTTCCTTGATTTAGTGCTACTACTGTACTGTGTGCTTGTGTTGTTTGTTTGAGGGGTACAGCTACTACTTGTGCTGCTGATAGATGTGTGATGTTGGTTGTATATGTGTTCAATGTTGTTGGGTGCTGCTGGTTCTACTACTACCTGTGCTGGTTGATTTCATATTCGTTTATTTGTGAAACTGAATACTCCTGTGAGAGGCAAGGATTGACAAGAAGGGTCTGAGCCAATGAGAATTTTTATTTTCAGTTTTCATATTTAAGAAGTAATGGAGGATATGTCATATGTTTAGTTGTTAACTTTTACCTATGGTGTATGTAGCTGATGTTCACTCCATTGGAGCTGAGTCTCTTTTTCGGCGACCTTGCCATCACCAGCCTATCTGTAGGTATGATAGCTCCTCCTCCCCCTCTCTTCAAGGAGAGGTGCAGATCTGGAGATTAGCAATGAGATATAGTTGCTTAATTTGTATCTTTTTTTGCGTACAATTTTGCATGGGATGGACATATGTATTGAATGGTACCCTCCTAAAATCTACACAGATGTCAGGTACCAAGAACAGCTCGATGTCCCAACTCCTTTTTTCTTTGATTTCTTTTTGTAGAGATCCGCTTGCTCTTCGTACTTCAAATTTACTAGAGTTTAATGTACTATCTAGCACATGTGTATATGATGAAAGGAAATTATTGATTACTAAATATACATAGTTGCATATATATGTATATCTAATTAGATTGTTGACTTAACGTGTGCAGATCTAAGAAAGAAGAAATAGGGCCAAGAAAATTAGGTGCTCCTCTATCTCTCTCTCATTCACATTTTCGTTTCCTAATATGTGGTTTTCCTAAACATGATGTGTGCAGATCGGAGAAACAAGAGATGAAGAACAAGTTTACCTGAAGAGTTGAAGAAGACCAAGGTGAATTTTAACCGTCTTGAAACCCAATGAAGTTTGCACTTACATTTTGATAATATGATTTGTGTTGATGTAAGCCCGAGTCCCTCTGAAGCGCTCGACCACCGGCCGGTTGAAGTGGAGGTTAGCATCACTTAGCTATGGCCATCCTAGGCGCCGCGAGAATTAGCAGAAAAATCTTGCTGAGATCCAGGTCACGGGCCATCCCCATTCAGGTAAGCTTGCTATATTATTGTTAGATTGCTTGATGGAACTAGGACAGTATTTTGGTAAGCCTGCCTCCACAAATCGCGAGCGTCATCTCGTTGTCCATGAGCCTGCTCCCACAGAGGCTCTAGAGTCTAAAGAGATTCCAGCTGCCGACTCCACGACAGCTGAAGACATGGGTCACGAAGACCATGTTGAAGATGATGTCCTTCCTCAGCTTGAGCCCAAACCGGTATCATCACCTACTCCTACGAGCAGTTAACTCATAAGCATTGGCGGTCCCACGACGCCAATTGCTCAAGATGAATTTTGGGAAGAGAAACACCCAAACACCCCCCGCATGAAGTGATTCCCCGCACTCCACCAGCTTCAATGACGACGAGTCCGACGCGCATATTGTCTTCGGCATTGCAAAACAAGTTCATAGAAGGTTTTGAACACAAGGATAGTGTCCGGCTCTGCAAAACAAGTTCCACATACCACCGTAGAGAGAATAATTTTTGCACAGATCTGCTGACGTATTCCGTGGCGTGACATCACACCACGGCCAGGCCTTTATTCGAATCGTTTTTTACTGTTCCACCTCAGCGCGTTTAGCAAGGCGGTTTCCTTGGCACGTCTTATCAAAGCATAGATCGTGCCCCCTTATTCCGGGATTCTCATCAATACGGACGTGGGTAACCCATCCGCGCCATTGATTATGGCGCTTGGGAGATAAGCGAGTTTTACCAGGCTGGTGGGGGACGCATAGCTTCGTCCGTCCATATAAGGGGATAAGGATCCACCTTTCCACCTACGCCTTCTTCCTCCTTTGCTTATCCATTTCCGCGCACTCGAGCTCTAGCGCCCAAGTCCGCACATCCCACCTCAACCTGCTCCAACTATGTCCGGAGCAGGAGGCAGGTGGATGGCCTCCTCTGTCACGGAGGGGCACATCACAAAGCTGCGGGAGGCCGGATACTTGTCCGGCGACATCGCGTGTCGGCTCCCCAACAAGGGGCAGCTCGTCCCCACTCCCAGGCCCCATGAGTGGGTGGTGTTCCTCACCCACTTCCTCCGCGGACTAGGTTTTCCACTTCACCCATTTGTCCGGGGGCTCATGTTCTACTACGGCCTGGATTTCCATGATCTGGCCCCAAACTTCATCCTCAATATCTCGACGCTCATCGTCGTGTGCGAGGCCTTCCTCTGCATCCAGCCCCACTTCGGCTTATGGCTGAAGATCTTCAATGTCAGGCCGAAGGTAGTGGGCGGCTGTCAAGCGGAGTGCGGAGGCGCCATGGTTGGCAAGATGCCCAATGTTCTATGGCTCGAGGGCTCCTTCGTGGAGACAGTAAAGCGGTGGCAATCGGGGTGGTTCTAAATCACCGAGCCGCGCGACCCCAAATGGGCGGCGGCCCCCGAATTCAGATCTGGCTTCCCCACACGGCTCTCGTCATGGAAAGAGACGGGCCTGACGTGGGGGAATTCAGACGAGCTATCTGGACTCCAAACATGCGTCTGAAACCTGGTGGACAAGAATCTCATGCTTGTCAACGTAATCCAGGTGATGCTCATCCGCCGGATTCTCCCATGCCAACAACGGGCCTTCAAATTGTGGGAGTTCGATCCGCACCAAGACCCAACTCTGAAAAGGCTCTTCGACACTACGTACGAAGATGCCTGGAAGGTGCTGTTCAAGGGCGCCGAGGCTCCCACATCCGCTACCGAGGATCGCGGATTCAGCTCGCAGCGTCAAGCCAGCGAGGTAAGTTATTTTACCCTTTGCGGGACTCTTTTTTCATAGATTGACTCTATGTGGGATCTAAAACTCCCTAACCTTTAGCAGGACTGGCTGGCGACGTCTGGACAGGTTAACTGTCCGGCCCCTTTGCCAGAAGACGCAGCAGACGCCCGATTGACGGGGCTGCTGGCTCGGTACCTCATGTGGTGCCGGAGAAGAAGGCCAAGAAGGAGGCAACGGGAACTCGAAGGAGCTCCCGACGCCTGGTGCTGTCAGATTCTGTGGCAGAATCTTCTCCTGAGAACGAGGAGGAGGAAAAAGAAGCCTCTCCCCCAACGGGGGAAGAGAGGAAAAGGAAGGCCGCCCCAATTGGGGAGGCCGGAGGGTCCAAGAAGGGAAGGACCCTTCTTCCGGACTTCTCCGCCAACGCCGACAGTGACGAGGAGGAGTGGCCAACAAGGGCCAAGCCCCTGGCGAGATCGTAAGTGTCCGGATACCCATTTTTTTATTGCATAGCGTTTTCTAATGCCGAACAACCATGCAGCCCGCCCAAGGGCGAGCTCGCCGCTTCGTCGAGCGGGTCCCTGAGTTCGTCGGAGATGGAGAGTACTTCACTTCCGACCGCCTCCTCTCCTCACGCTGTGGACGATGCCGAGGTGGGGCCCCGAGGGGGGCCTGGTCAAGAGGAGGTGGCGCAGGAGGCGCCGCAAGGCAACCTCCCGGACTCCAGGCGCGTGGGGGGCGAGACCCCCAGGGGCTCTAAGTCCGACCCTCGTCCGGACTCCATACCGAACCTTCAGCGGTTCAAGTCCGTAAGCGGCCCCTTCAGAGGAAGGGTAAGACGCCGTGTCCTCCGCCCAATCGGAGGCACCAGATAACATCGGAGGCGCTTAACAGCGCCTCCATCGAGGAGGAGCACCGACTTGTTATGAGTGTGGTGGTCCAGAAGTTCAGTCCGCCAAGAGCGGGATGACGAAGCCTGCACCGGCCTTCTAACAGGCTTTGAGGTAAGTTTAGAATATGTAAAATATTACCGCATAGACAGTAGTTCTCGATGCTTAGTTCGGTGTTGGAAAGAAAAGCCGGACTAAGGATCTAAAAAGATATACGCAGGAGTCTAACATAAGTATGTCAATATGGGAATGCAGGCTGCGCTGCTCCGCCAAGACCGACCGCAGAGGTCAATGCATTGAAGCGAGCCTCGAGCGGTCCGAGAACGAGCTCGGCCTTGCCAAGAAGCAGCTCGAGGACAAGGAAGGTAAGTAATACCTTATGGAAGAAATACCTTATAGAAAGGTTTCGATTGCAAAAAATAACAGGAGTAACATGGGTACTGTAGGGGCCACGAGCGAGGTGGCGTCCCTGAAGGAGGCGGTGTCCGCGGCCAAAAACAAAGCGGCTGCGGAGCGCACCGAGCGAGAGAAGGGGGAGGCGCAGCTGGCGGAGGTGCGGCAAGAGCTCCAGGCTCTCGTGGAAAAACACGAGGGTTTGGAGCGTGACTCGAAGACCCGAGAGTGCGAGCTTGCTTCGGCTCTTGAGAGTGCCAAAGCTGCTAAGGCCGAGGCCCAAAAAGCCCTCCAGGAGATTGAGGCAATAAAGAAGATCGTGGCGGGTAAGGCATTCTTTATGTAGAGCAAGAATGTAAAAGTGAATTACCTATTACTTACCCGGATTCGGAGCTCTCCAGGAGCATTTGTAGATCTGCCCCGTAGTGTATCTGATGCTGCCGCATTCTACCGCACCAAGGAGGGGAGCTCGATGGAGAAGGTGTTCGGTCTCAAGATGTCGAGGCCGACCGTCTGGTGTTTTAAAGCGACCAGTCAAGCAGCTGGTCGAGCTCCATAAGGTCGCCGAACAGGCCATGAAGGGCCTCATAGTTCGGCTGTGGCCATTGGAAGCCATGCTTGGGAGCTACTTTGGGCTAGTGCGGCGGCTGGTGGACGCCTGTCCACGGATTGAAGTCATCAAGCGCTCCGTCTGCATTGAAGGTGCCCGTCGGGTCCTTGCCCGTGCTAAAGTGCACTGGGGCAAGCTGGATGCGGAGAAGCTTGTGACGGACGAGCCACCGAAGGGCAAGGAGCATCGCACGCCCGAAATGTATTATGAGGGCCTCCTGAAGGGTGCCCGCCGTATAGCGGATGAGTGTTCCAGAGATGTAATTTTTGAATAGACTCGCATTATTTATCCTGTACGCTGAAAACGTGTTCATATGCGCTAAGCAACGCTTGTTAATTTAAAATATTACCTTCTGTGTGGCCGTTTATCAAATCTGAGAGATGGCAAGTCGTTGGCTTCAGCCCCCATGCCACAGAAAGTGGGGTGTTGGGATAAATATGGCGCTCTTGTTCCCATTCTTGGGTCCATCAAGGAGGCGCCAATGCAACGAACAAGGCAACCGGACTTATAGTGCTTGAACACTCTCACTTAGCCATAGAATTCTATAATTTTAAATTTGGTGAAGCCCCTAGTATTCGGAAGACCGAGTTCGGGCGCTATCCACGCCTTTGGCCGGACAATTCGGTTCCTCGCTCTAAGCGGCATAAGTCTTCTGGACCGAAAAAACCTCTCGAACAGCGATCGCTCTCGCCCCATCATGACGGCCAGTTTTAGCTTTTCCACCGAGGTGCTCAACCCAGCTCAACCGGGCACAATCGCAGTGGTTCTCCGGTGCAGCGTTAGCCGATAGAACGGAACGTAAGGCAGCAAAACACAGGAGCCGGGCAAACCCAACTATTGACCCAAGACATGATTCGGAGCCGATGCATATAATGCTATATGTTCGGGGTGCCGCACTTGTGAAAATGTTCGGACTTATCACACCATAATTTTGGGGTACTTAAGCCCCTGGTGTATTGGCTGTACCAAAGTGTACGGGTGCTTCATGTCATGAAATGAATATATATATATAGATATAGAAAGGAGTGCAATAATAGGCAAAAGCTATGCATTGTTTATTCAAAAAAGGTACTGCAATGAAAGCAGAATGATACAAATAGTGCGATAAGCAAGGGATGGGACTATTTAACATGTCCCCCTCCAGGGGTAAGCTGCGGGATGGTATGTAAAACAGGTATAATGCTCGTAATAGAGACCACCTGGACACTCGACGTAGCTTTCTGCTTCCCTGGCTGTTGCATCGTGAGTTCGGCGATTCTAATGCCGGACAGGACTTCTGGAAAACGGAGTCCTAAAAGTAAGAAAAAAGAAAAAGAATGACACAATCGGGAGCCCCTGGTGCGGTTTAGCCGCATTCTGGGCGTGTCGTGGTCGTGCCCCTCCCCTTATGCCCATGGTATCTCCAGAGCGTAGTTATGTACGCGTAGTCTTGGCTTCACAATTTCGCGAGGGCTGGGGTTGGGGCGGATTGCTACGCGATGCTTGAATCGTGCCAGCGGTCTTGTTGTAGGTTACTCTGGCGCTGCAGCGGTGTCCGGACGCTTAGTGGCCGGACTCGAGAATTGTTGTGAGAGGCTGCTTTGCACCTCCGCCGCGAGGGTCGCCGTGTGCTCCTCCGCTCGAGAGAGCATTCGGTATTTCCATTGACCGTGATTACTCCTCGAGGGCCTGGCATCTTGAGCTTGAGGTATCGAGTGCGGCACCGCATTGAACTTTGCAATGCGGTTCGTCCGAAAGCAAAGTGCATGATAGCCGCTGCGGAATGGGACTATGTCGAAGATTAACTCTTCGCTTTGGAAGTTATCCGGGATCCGAAGACCACTTCGAGTGTGGCGAGCCTGCATAATTGGCCTCTACACCGGTATGACGCCTTTAAAGGTCGTCTTTGTAGGTTTAATCCTTGAGGGGTCTATGCCCGTTTTGCACACTGTATCCTGATAAAGCAGGTTCAGGCTGCTACCGCCGTCCATCAGGACTCTGGTGAGGTGAAATCCGTCGATAATTGGGTCAAGAACCAATGCGGCGAAACCGCCATGACGAATGCTAGTGGGGTGGTCCCTTCGATCGAAGGTGATCGGGCAGGAAGACCATGGGTTGAACTTTGGGGCGACTGGCTCCATTGCATATACGTCCCTTAGTGCATGCTTCCGCTCCCTTTTGGGTATGTGGGTTGCGTATATCATGTTCACCGTCCGCACTTGTGTGGGAAAGCCCTTCTGTCCTCTATTGTTCGGCGGCCCGGGCTCTTCCTCGTCGTCGCTATGCAGCCCCTTGTCATTTAGTTCGGCACTTAACTTGCCTGCTTGCTTGAACACCCAACAATCCCTGTTAGTGTGATTAGCTAGTTTTTCGGCTGTGCCATGTATCTGGCACAAGCGATCGAGTATTTGGTCCAAGTTGGACGGGCCCTGGGTATTTCTTTTGAATGGCTTCTTCCGCTGACCGGGTTTAGTGCCTCCGAATCCGGCATTGGTCGTCAGATCTTCATCATTATCGCCAGCACGCGGCGCTTGTTCTTGTTGCGACGCGACCTGCCATTGCTGTCCTTGGTATCCGAACTACCAAGGTTTTTGGTCAAGTTGTTGCTTCGAGCTAGCCAGCTGTCCTCTCCCGCGCAAAAGCGGGTCATGAGTGTGGTGAGGGCTGCCATCGATTTCGGCTTTTCCTGTCCTAGGTGCCGGGCTAGCCACTCGTCGCGGATGTTATGTTTGAAGGCTGCAAGGGCCTCTGCATCCGGACGGTCGGCGATTTGATTTTTCTTGGTTAGGAATCGTGTCCGAATTGTTCAGCCGATTCTTCCGCTGCCTGGATTATGTGGCTGAGGTCATCGGCGCGTCGGTGGTCGCATATATGTGCCCTGGAAGTTATCAAGGAATGCGGCTTCCAGGTCCTCCCAACAACCAATTGATTCTGCTGGCAAGCTGTTGAGCCAATGCCGAGCTGGTCCTTTAAGCTTAAGTGGGAGGTATTTGATGGCATGTAGATCATCATCGCGGGCCATGCGGATATGGAGGAGATAGTCCTCGATCCAGACCGCAGGATCTGTGGTACCATCGTATGATTCGATGTTTACTGGTTTGAAGCCCTCAGGGATTTGATGATCCATTACTTCATCTGTGAAGCATAGTGGGTATGCGGCGCCTCTGTATTGGGATATATCACGACGTAGCTCATATGAGCTTTGTCTATTGTGTTCGGCCCGGCCGGAGTTGTTGTATCCGGCGTGGCGATTATCATCACATGTCGTGGGGCGCCCACGCGATCCGTAGATCGATCTTGTATGTCTTGCCTTCTCCTCCAATATGTCTCGCAGGTCTGGCGCTTTTCCCCATGCCTTGGTACTTTTTGAGCGGTGTCGGGGTGCGGCTTGAATGGAGGGTCTAAAGGCCTCTCTGTCGCGGCCACGGGGTGGCCGGTCGGCCGCTTCATGCGCTGGTGATGTAGGTTTGGGTGCTGCTTCTTCTAATTGGGGTAGCAGCTTGCGTTTGGGGTATTTTTTGGAGGGCCGTTCGAGTTCATACTCTTCGGCTGCAAGGACTTCAGTCCATCTGTCAGCTAGCAGGTCTTGGTTAGCTCTAAGCTGTTGCTGCTTTTTCTTGAGGCTGCTTGCCGTGGCCATAAAGCCGCGCTTGAAACGCCCTGTTCGCGGGATCCTCGAGCACGACAAATTCGTCATCGTCGAGGCTTGCCTCATCTTGAGGGAGGCGATAATTATCGCCCTCGACCTCTCTTTTCGCCAGACCGTCATGCGGACTTGCTTCTCCCTCCTCCTGCGCTGAGTCCTGCTGGAGGGGGTTGTCTTCGGCACTATCCGGGGTGTTATTATCTCCCGCGCCGGAATCACCGTTTTTGCTGTGGAGGGATTTAGAGCGGCGCCGCTGACGTCGGCGCTTCGGTTGCTTCTTGGAGGGGTCATCCTCCGTTGTTCCATCGCCGTTCCCATCTTTTGGGATGTCCACCATGTATATGTTGTATGACGAGGTGGCCTTCCAGTGCCCTGTAGGCGCTGGGTCTTGGTCTTCTCCGGCATCGTCGTCCATACCGTCGATGTCTTCGGAGTCGAAGTCGAGCATGTCGGTTAAATCCTCGACAGTGGCTACAAAGTGGGTGGTGGGTGGGCGTTGAATTTCTTCGTCGTCCGCATCCCAACCTTCCTGGCCATAGTCCGGCCAGGGCTCTCCTGATAAAGATAGAGAGACTTTAGTGAATTCAAGATGTCGCCAAAGGGCGAGTGCTGAAAGATGTCCGCGGCAGTGAACTCCATGACCGGCGCCCAATCGGATTTGATTGGCAGGGGCGCGGAGGGTTCGGAGTCCGGCAAGGAGTCCGGCACCTAGGACCACGAGCTTCGCAAAGGACATGGAGGGTGTTCGGCTTGATTGCCATAGAGATTTTAGCCCCCGAGGCGGTGTCCAACCAACCGTCCTCGATCGGCGAATCCGGCTCCGGATTAAGGGTCGGAGCGGATCTTTGTGCGGCCTCGTGGCACTTTGTTCGCGACGAGCTAAATCATACCCATCGAGACAGTGCGGCACGCTCAGCTGTGGCTCAAATCCGTCGAAGTTTAGTCTTCGCGGACATCGTCCGTATAGTTCAAACTTCCAAATCTGACCTGATGGTCTGGGGCGTAGCTATCGATCTGCTCCAGATGGCCAAGTTAATTGGCGCGATGCAAAGCCGCCGAATACGAAGATCTGTCCGGGAGAAAAATGCATACTGGATCGCGTTGTTGATGATTGAAGGAGCCATCGGGCCTATAGGTGACAAACACGTAGGAACTCTCAATGAAAGCACCAATGTCGGTGTCAAAACCGCGGATCTCGGTAGGGGGTCCCGAACTGTGCGCCTAGGCGGATGGTAACAGGAGACAAGGGACACGATGTTTTTACCCAGGTTCGGGCCCTCTCGATGGAGGTAATACCCTACCCCGCTTGATTAATATTGATGATATGGGTAGTACAAGAGTAGATCTACCACGAGATCAAGGAGGCTAAACCCCAGAAGCTAGCCTATGGTATGATTGTTGTTCGTCCTACGGACTAAAACCCTCCGGTTTATATAGACACCGGATATGGTTAGGGTTACACAGAGTCGGTTACAATGGTAGGAGATCTACATATCCGTATCGCCAAGCTTGCCTTCCACGTCAAGGAAAGTCCCATCCGGACACGGGACGAAGTCTTCAATCTTGTATCTTCATAGTCTTGGAGTCCGGCCGCGATGATAGTTCGGCTATCCGGACACCCCCTAGTCCAGGACTCCCTCACCCCTCCTCCACTCGCTCTCGTCTCCGTCAGGCTGGTAACCAGTGCCAGCACCGCTGCACACGTCGCCCACGCCCCTCCTCCGCTCGCTCTCGTCTCTGTCAGGCTGGTGAGCTCGTGCTTCCTCCTTGATCTTTCCTTGATTTAGTGCTACTACTGTACTGTGTGTTTGTGTTGTTTGTTTGAGGGGTATGGCTACTACTTGTGCTGCTGATAGATGTGTGATGGTGGTTGTATATGTGTTCAATGTTGTTGGGTGCTGCTGGTTCTACTACTACCTGTGCTGGTTGATTTCATATTCGTTTATTTGTGAAACTGAATACTCCTGTGAGAGGCAAGGATTGACAAGAAGGGTCTGAGCCAATGAGAAGTTTTGTTTTTAGTTTTCATATTTAAGAAGTAATGGAGGATATGTCATATGTTTAGTTGTTAACTTTTACCTATGGTGTATATAGCTGATGTTCACTCCATTGGAGCTGAGTCTCTTTGTCGGCGACCTTGCCATCACCAGCCTATCTGTAGGTATGATAGCTCCTCCTCCCCTCTCTTCAAGGAGAGGTGCAGATCTGGAGATTAGCCAATGAGATATAGTTGCTTAATTTGTATCTTTTTTGCGTACAATTTTGCATGGGATGGACATATGTATTGAATGGTACCCTCCCGAAATCTGCACAGATGTCAGGTACCAAGAACAGCTCGATGTCCCAACTCCTTTTTTCTTTGATTTATTTTTGTAGAGATCCGCTTGCTCTTCATAGTTCAAATTTACCAGAGTTTAATGTACTATCTAGCACACGTGTATATGATGAAAGGAAATTATTGATTACTAAATGTACATAGTTGCATATATATGTATATCTAATTGTATTGTTGACTTAACGTGTGCAGATCTAAGAAAGAAGAAATAGGGCCAAGAAAATTAGGTGCTCCTCTATCTCTCTCTCATTCACATTTTCGTTTCCTAATATGTGGTTTTCCTAAACATGATGTGTGCAGATCGGAGAAACAAGAGATGAAGAACAATTTTACCTGAAGAGTTGAAGAAGACCAAGGTGAATTTTAACAGTCTTGAAACCCAATGAAGTTTGCACTTGCATTTTGATAATATGATTTGTGTTGATGTAAGCACGAGTCCCTCTGAAGCGCTCGACCACCGGCTGGTTGAAGTGGAGGTTAGCATCACTTAGCTATGGCCATCCTAGGCGCCGCGAGAATTAGCAAAAAATCTTGCTGAGATCCAGGTCACGGGCCATCCCCATTCAGGTTTGCTTGCTATATTATTGTTAGATTGCTTGATGGAACTAGGACAGTATTTTGGTAAGCCTGCCTCCACAAATCGCGAGCGTCATCTCGTTTTCCATGAGCCTGCTCCCACAGAGGTTCCACAGTCTAAAGAGATTCCAGCTGCCGACTCCACGACAGCTGAAGACATGGGTCACGAAGACCATGTTGAAGATGATGTCCTTCCTCAGCTTGAGCCCAAACCGGTATCATCACCTACTCCTACGAGCAGTTAACTCATAAGCATTGGCGGTCCCACGACGCCAATTGCTCAAGATGAATTTTGGGAAGAGAAACACCCAAACACCCCCCTTGCATGAAGTGATTCCCCGCACTCCACCAGCTCATGTCACCACTCCGGTGCTCGAGACCCCAGAAGCAACAACCTATGACATGGAACAGACCAATACTTCACCAAAGGCGTCGCCCTCTTTTCGAAGGCTTTGCAGAGGCCATAGGACCCAGGTCTCCATGTCGAGCATTCCTGAAGAGGATGTGCAACACACCAGCTCAGTAGCGCGTCAAGTGTTCCTTGAAGCCATCCCTTTCGAGTCTGCTCATGAATCTGAAGCCAAAGCGGCTGGAGACATTCCGGCTGCATCAGCCGATGAAGAAAAAGAAGAAGATCAAGAAGTTATTCCCCTTGCCAGTGATCCAGTTATGCAAGAAGAAAATGTGATTGTGCCAGACCCCCCCTGTTCTTGAAGCCATGGATGTTGCAGCAAATGAGGCTGCCACCACCATCACTACTGAAGCCAATGACGAAGTCATGGTTGAAGACATTGTGGAGCCCGAAGTCAATACTGCCCCTGAAGATAATGCGCAGCCAACCACTCCTGACGTAGCCATTCCTCCACCAGTGCCTCACACTATGGAACGCGCTTACAACCGTGGTGGTGAGCTTGTCACTGTGAGATGGCCTATTCTGGTACCACTCACTGCTCCCGGTCCACAATATGATTATCATGTGGAGCAAAGGCCTCAAACACAGAAGCCAAAGCCCAGACTGCCCAGGCTTCCCAGTGCTGGAACTACCCAGGGCTCCTTCAATGTGTTAAGTTTCAGAGAGCACACTACCTTCTTTGACAGCGATAAGAACCCCTACAAGAAGCCAAAGATCACACTAGATAGGTTCTGGAGTCATCAGCAACGAAGCTATTATTCTTGCATTCTGTACAATCAAGACAGGATTTTTCCACATAAGCTTCTTGATTGCGATGCCATTGCTGGACTGCCATGCCTTGAAGAGGCTCTTGACTGCTTCAGAGATGTTGGGCTGCTCCCGTTTGTGACTGACAAGGAGCATTGGAATGAAGAGCTTCTACTGCAGTTCTATGCCACACTTCACATCAGAGGCTACAACAGGGATCCAAAGACTTGGATCCTTGAGTGGATGACAGGCGATGTCCATCATGAATCCAAAGCTCAGGATATCATCGAGCTTACTTCCCTGCCCACTCCCGGTGAGTTATTTGAACCAGGTTGTCAACTGTGTCAGAATGAACTTCAGAGCATCTTTCAGAAGCCAGAGCCAAATATGAGCCAGATGCTGAGTATGATTAAGTCTTTGCCCCATGACGCGGAATATCCAAAGGAATTCTTTGTCAAGGACCTCGAGTACCTGCCCGCATGGTATATCATATTCTAAGGCGTACTCTGTGGCCTACCAAAGGAAACTCTCCTGATGCCAAACTCGAAGGCGCCATGAAGACATTGGTCTTCTATATCATTAGTGGCATCAGATTCAACACTCAAGATTTCTTTATCCGTCAGCTTGCAGCTTCTGGAATTGATCTGTTCGGCCTCAAATTCTATGCACCATGGGTCATGAGTTTGATGAAGCTTCACTCAACTGTCAACTATCAACCTTCAATGCGCAATCATGTTGTATTCTTGCCTGATGTTGATATGTCCTATGAATCCATCTACCCTGAGCCTGCCAAGAAGCCACTCCACTTGCACAATGCTGAACATCAAAGCTTCACTCAGCCCATTGAAGGTATTCATGTGCCAAATCCTTCTGCCTCTGATTATCCCCTTGCTGGTCATTTGCGTCTGCCGCATCGTGCCAACACCGATGCCATAGCCAGTACTATTACTCAAAGGCCTCAGAAGCACCCTCATGTTCTCAAAGACTGAGAGCTTCTTGTATCACTTCATCAGAAGCAGGATATGCATGACGACTGGCTGAAGCGCCAAATGCAGAGTCTTCTGGTTGATGTCAAACGCATACGCAATCTGGCCACCAAGAATTCATTCGTTGCACATGAAGCCTGTCGGTGGTCATGGAAGAGCCTCACGCTACTCTGCTCTGAAGACGATCTTCGTGAAGATGGCTTCACCGAACAGTTCAAGTTTGAATCCAGGCCTCCACAATCTGCTAGATGGCGTCCAACTCCTTCCATTAAAGATTGCAAGTATTCGTCTTCGGCTGCAACTGTTGTTGCGAGAGTCATAGATGAAGAGGACGACACCATTTCTCCAGCGAACTACTTATATGCACATCTTCAGGGGGAGCCTTTTACAACCTATGAAGACAATGCCCATGATCCTTAACTTTCACATACTTTTATCCATGTTGAAAACTTCAACCAGTTTGTCATCAATCACCAAAAAGGGGGAGATTTTAAGTGCATCTAGCGCTACCCCTAGTTGGTTTTGGAGTATTGATGACAAACTTGGTTGAGGGACTAATGTGTTTGTGAGAATTGCAGGATAACACATGTAGTAGTCCCTCATTGATTTGGTTTACCTACCAGAGATGACCCCTAAAAATGTATGAAGACATTGAAGACAATGGTGGTTCATGAAGACATTCACGATGAAGATAATGACCTGTGAAGACATTCACTTGAAGACTATGGAGTGCGAAGACATAGTTGTTTCGTAGTTTCCTCTTCTTCTTTATTGAGTCATAAGAACCACCGTACTGTTAAGTGGGGTCCAAGTGAACAAAGTCAGATGACTGATGTGATGCTCAACCAAAATCCTATGTCTTTGAGCGAACACAATGAGAGCAAATCTTACCCAGAGTTGGATGAGTCACCTTTGCTTGTAGCCCAAGCCAAGCTGCCGTGTGAGTTTGAAATCCGACCGTTGGACACGTGTCGGTTCCTTAGTGACCCAGGGTCATTTCGGACATAGCATGTCGGGTTGCCTCCAGGTTATAAATAACCCACCCCTTACACCATAATTTGGTGGCTGCTCAGGGTTAGTGCACGACTTTTATCGTTTGAGAGCAACCCACCTCCGAACCCTTTGCAAGAGAGATCCTTGCGAGGACAAAGCTCAAAAAACCTAGAGCCAAAGAGTGTTAGGCATCACTGAAGTCTTTCTGTCCGCGTGACCTGAAGACTTATTGCACTTGAGGACTGTGCATCCTCCAGCCAGTTCGGTGTCACATTCTGAGCATCCAAGAGCCATTGTGGATAGCCGGTGAACAAAGTCTGTGAAGCTTTGGAAGTCTACCTTGAAGACTTACCAGAGTGATTGGGCGAGGACTGGGTGTCCTTAGCTCAAGGGGAATAAGGTGAAGACACGGTCTTCTGAGTTCAATCTCATTCTCCCTAACCAGACGTACATTTGTCACGGCAACTGGAACTGGTCTACCAAATCCTTGTCTTCACCAAGCAACTGGTTCTATCCCCTTCTTCCTTTACATTTCAGTTTGTCTTCGTGAAGTTATTGCTTGCTTGCCTGATCTGATTGACTTCACTGTGTGAAGACTATTACCTATTTAGCTTCATACTGTCTTCCATTCTGATCCATCTACATAGCTATTGTTAGTCTTCGTACTTTCACTGTACTGCTTACTTGACTATGCTTGTCTAGTGTAGTTCATCTTCCGCTGGATATCATATAGGTTCATTTCAACCGTTTGTCTTCAAAGATCTCATGTTTTGAAGACTTTCATAAAAATCGCCTATTCATCCCCTCCCCCTCTAGTCGATAACTAGCACTTTCAATTGGTATCAGAGCGAGGTGCTCCCTTGTTCTGTGTGATTCGGTTTAACCACCTGGAGTTTTAGCTATGTCGACTGCAGGGATAATCAAAGTCTCCGCTGTGTGCCCAGTCTTCGATGGCACTGATTACCCCTAATGGAAGAATAAGATGCGCATCCATCTTGAAGCCATTGACTTTGACCTCGGGTATGTCGTCAAGACAGGCGTTCCCAAGGTCGGTGAAGGTGTCACCGCTGCTAATGTCAAGAGGTGAAGGAAATATGCCTTAGGGGCAATAATAAAGTTGTTATTTATATTTCCTTATATCATGATGAATGTTTATTGTTCATGCTAGAATTGTATTAACTAGAAACTTGATACATGTGTGAATACATAGACAAACGGAGTGTCACTAGTATGCCTCTACTTTGACTAGCTCGTTAATCAAAGATGGCTAAGTTTCCTAGCCATAGACATGTGTTGTCATTTCATGAACGGGATCACATCATTAGAGAATGATGTGATTGACTTGAACCATCCGTTAGCTTAGCACTATGATTGTTTAGTTTATTGCTATTGCTTTCTTCATGACTTATACATGTTCCTATGACTATGAGATTATGCAACTCCCGAATACCGGAGGAACACTTAGTGTGCTATCAAATGTCACAACATAACTGGGTGATTATAAAGATGCTCTACAGGTGTCTCCGATGGTGTTTGTTGGGTTGGCATAGATCAAGATTAGGATTTGTCACTCCAATTATCCGAGAGGTATCTCTGGCCCCTCTCGGTAATGCACATCACTATAAGCCTTGCAAGCATTGTGACTAATGAGTTAGTTGTGGGATGATGCATTACGGAACGACTAAAGAGACTTGCCGGTAACGAGATTGAACTAGGTATGATGATACCGACGATCGAATCTCGGCCAAGTAACATACCGATGACAAAGGGAACAACGTATGTTGTTATGCGGTTTGACCGATAAAGATCTTCGTAGAATATGTGGGAGCCAGTATAAACATCCAGGTTCCGCTATTGGTTATTGACCGGAGATGAGTCTCGGTCATGTCTACTTAGTTCTTGAACCCATAGGGTCTGCACGCTTAACGTTCGATGATGATCGGTATTATGAGTTTATGTGTTTTGATGTACCGAAGGTTGTTCGGAGTCCCGGATGTGATCACAGACTTGACGATGAGCCTCTAAATGGTCGAGACATAAATAATGATATATTGACGATGTTATTCGGACACTGGATGAGTTCCGGGGGTCACCGGATAAATATCGGAGTGCCGAAAGGGTTATCGGAACCACCGGAGAAGTAATGGGCCTTATTGGGCCTAGGGGAGAGAGGGGGGCTGCCAAGGGCTGGCCACGCGCCCCTCCCCCCATGGGCCTAGTCCGGATTGGACTAGGGGTAGGGTCGGTGGCCCCTCCTTCCTTCTCTTTCCCCTCTCCTTCCTTCTTCTCCTAGTAGGACTAGGAAAGGGGGGATCCAACTCCTACTTGGAGTAGGATTGCCCCCCTTGGGCGCCCTATGAGGGCCGACCGGCCTCCCCCTTGCTCCTATATATACGGGGGCAGGGGCACACCAAAGACACACAAGTTGATTCTTAACCGTGTGCGGTGCCCCCCTCCACATATTTCCACCACGGTCATATCGTTGCAGTGCTTAGGCGAATCCCTGCGCCGGTAACTTCATCATCACCGTCACCACGCCATCGTGCTGACGAAACTCTCCCTCGGCCTCAGCTGGATCAAGAGTTCGAGGGACGTCACCGAGCTGAACGTGTGTAGATCGTGGAGGTGTCTTGCGCTCGGTACTTGATCGGTTGTATCGCGAAGACGTTCGACTACATCAACCGCATTACTTAACGCTTCTGCTTTCGGTCTACGAGGGTATGTGGACACACTCTCCCGCTCGTTGCTATGCATCACATAGATAGATCTTGTGTGATCATAAGTAAACTTTTTGAAATACTGCGTTCCCCAACAGTGGCATCCGAGCCAGGTCTATGCGTAGTTGTTATATGCACGAGTAGAACACAAAGAGTTGTGGGCGATAATAGTCATACTGCTTACCATCATGTCATACTTTGATTCGGCGGTATTGTTGGATGAAGCAGCCCAGACCGACATTACATGACCACGTTCATGAGACTGGTTCTACCGACGTGCTTCGCACACAGGTGGCTAATGGGTGTCTGTTTCTCCAGCTTTAGTTGAATCGAGTGTGGGTAAGCCCGGTCCTTGTTGAAGGTTAAAACATCACACTTGACGAAAAATCATTGTGGTTTTTGATGCATAGGTAAGAACGGTTCTTGATAAGCCCGTAGCAGCCACGTAAAACTTGCAACAACAAAGTAGAGGACGTCTAACTTGTTTTTGCAGGCCATGTTGTGATGTGATATGGTCAAGACGTGATGATATATAAATTGTTGTATAAGATGATCATGTTTTGTAACAGAGTTATCGGCAACTGGCAGGGGCCATATGGTTGTCGCTTTATTGTATGAAATGCAATCGCCATGTAATTGATTTACTTTATCACTAAGCGGCAGCGATAGTCGTAGAAGCAATAGTTGACGAGACAACAACGATGCTTCGATGGAGATCAAGGTGTCAAGCCGGTGATGATGGTGATCATGACAGTGCTTTGGAGATGGAGATCAAAGGAACAAGATGATGATAGCCATATTATATCACTTATTTGATTGCATGTGATGTTTATCCTTTTATGCATCTTATTTTGCTTAGTACGGCGGTAGCATTATAAGATGATCCCTCACTAAAATTTCAAGGTATAAGTGTTCTCCCTGAGCATGGACCGTTGCGACAGTTCTTCGTGCTGAGACACCACATGATTATTGGGTGTGATAAGCTCTACGTTCACATACAACGGGTGAAGCCAGTTTTGCACACGCAGAATACTCGGGTTAAACTTGACAAGCCTAGCATATGCAGATATGGCCTCAGAACACTGGAGACCGAAAGGTCGAGCGTGAATCATATAGTAGATATGATCAACATAGTGATGTTCACCATTGAAAACTACTCCATCTCACGTGATGATCGGACATGGTTTAGTTGATTTGGATCACGTGATCATTTAGATGACTAGAGGGATGTCTAAGTGGGAGTTCTTAAGTAATATGATTAATTGAACTTTAATTTATCATGAACTTAGTCCTGATAGTATTTGCATATCTATGTTGTAGATCAATAGCTCGCGACGTAGTTCCCCGTTTATTTTGATATGTTCCTAGAGAAAAATAAGTTGAAAGATGTTAGTAGCAAAGATGCGGACTAGCTCCGTGATCTGAGGATTATCCTCATTGCTGCACAGAAGAATTAAGTCCTTGATGCACCGCTAGGTGATGGACCTATTGCAGGAGCAGAAACAGACGTTATGAACATTTGGCAAAGCTCGGTATGATGACTACTTGATAGTTTAGTGCACCATGCTTTACGGCTTAGAACCGGGACTTTAAAAATGTTTTGAATGCCATGGAGCATATAAGATGTTCCAAGAGTTGAAATTGGTATTTCATACGCATGCCCATGTCGAGAGGTATGAGACCTCTGACAGTACTTTGCCTACAAAATGGAGGAGAATAGCTCAACCAGTGAGCATGTGCTCAGATTGTCTGGGTACTACAATTGCTTGAATCAAGTGGGAGTTAATCTTCTAGATAAGATAGTAATTGACAAAGTTCTCTAGTCACTATCACCAAGTTACTAGAACTTCGTGATGAACTATAATATGCAAGGGATAACGGAAACGATTCCCAAGCTCTTCGCGATGCTAAAATCGGCGAAGCTAGAAATCAAGAAAAAGCATCAAGTGTTGATGGTTGACAAGACCACTAGTTTCAAGTAAAAGGGCAATGGAAAGAAAGGGAACTTCAAGAAGAATGGCAAGCAAGTTGCCACTCCCATAAAGAAGCCCAAAGCTAGACCCAAGCCTGAAACTGAGTGCTTCTACTGCAAAGGAAATGGTCACTAGAAGTGGAACTGCCCTAGATACTTGGCAGATAAGAAGGATGGCAAAGTGAACAAAGGTATATTTGATATACATGTTATTGATGTGTACTTCACTAGTGTTTATAGCAAACCCTCGGTATTTGATACTGGTTTAGTTGCTAAGAGTAGTAAATCGAAACAGGAGTTGCAAAATAAACAGAGACTAGTTAAGGGCGAGGTGATGATGTGAGTTGGAAGTGATTCCAAGGTTGATAAGATCACCATCGCACACTCCCTTTACCTTCAGGATATAGTGTTGAACCTAAAATAAATGTTATTTGGTGTTTGCGTTGAGCATGAATATGATTGGATCATGTTTATTGCAATACAGTTATTCATTTAAGTCAAAGAATAATTGTTGTTCTATTTACATGAATGAAACCTTCTATGGTCATACACTCAATATAAGTGGTTTATTGAATCTCGATCGTAGTAATACACATATTCATAATATTGAAGCCAAAGGATGCAAAGTTAATAATGATAGTGCAACTTATATGTGGCACTGCCGTTTAGGTCATATTGGTGTAAAGTGCATGAAGAAACTCCATACAAATGGACTTTTGGAATCACTTGATTATGAATCACTTGATGCTTGCGAACCATGCCTCATGGGCAAGATGACTAAGACTCCGTTCTCCAGAACAATGGAGCGAGCAACTGACTTATTGGAAATAATACATACTGATGTATGCGATCCGATGAGTGTTGAGGCTCGCGGCAGGTATCGTTATTTTCTGACCTTCACAGATGATTTGAGCACATATGGGTATATCTACTTGATGAAACATAAGTCTAAAACATATGAAAAGTTCAAAGAATTTCAGAGTGAAGTGGAAAATCATCATAATAAGAAAATAAAGTTTCTATGATCTGATCCCGGAGATGAATATTTGAGTTACGAGTTTGGTCTTCATTTGAAACGATGTGGAATAGTCTCGCAACTCACGCCATCTGGAACACCACAACATAATGGTGTGTCTGAACGTCATAACCGTACTTTATTAGATATGGTGTGATCTATGATGTCTCTTACCGATTTATCACTATCGTTTTGGGGTTATGCATTAGAGACAGCTGCATTCACGTTAAATAGGGCACCATCTAAATACGTTGAGATGACACCATATGAACTCTGGTTTGGCAAGAAACCTAAGCTGTCATTTCTTAAAGTTTGGGGCTGCGATGCTTACGTGAAAAAGCTTCAACCTGATAAGCTCGAACCCAAATCGGAGAAATGTGTCTTCATAGGATACCCAAAGGAGACTGTTGGGTACACCTTCTATCACAGATCCGAAGGCAAGACATTCGTTGCTAAGAATGGATCCTTTCTAGAGAAGGAGTTTCTCTCGAAAGAAGTGAATGGGAGGAAAGTAGAACTTGATGAGGTAACTGTACCTTCTCTCGAGTTGGAAAGTAGTTCATCACAGAAATCAGTTCCGGTGATGCCTACACCAATTAGTGAGGAAGCTAATGATGATGATCATGAAACTTCAGATCAAGTTACTACTGAACCTCATAGGTCAACCAGAGTAAGGTCTGCACCTGAGTGGTATGGCAATCCTGTTCGGGAGGTCGTGTTACTTGACCATGACGAACCTACGAACTATGAGGAAGCGATGATGAGCCCGGATTCCGCGAAATGGTTTGAGGCTATGAAATCTGAGATAGGATCCATGTATGAGAACAAAGTATGGACTTTGATTGACTTTCCCGATGATCGGTGAGCCATTGAGAATAAATGGATCATCAAGAGGAAGACGGGCGTTGATAGTAGTGTTACTATCTACAAAGCTTGAAATGTTGGAAAAAGTTTTTTGACAAGTTCAAGGTGTTGACTACGATGAGATTTTCTCACTCGTAGCGATGCTTAAGTCTGTCTGAATCATGTTAGCAATTGCCACATTTTATGAAATCTGGCAAATGGATGTCAAAACTGCATTCCTTAATGGATTTTTTAAAGAAGAGTTGTATATGATACAACAAGAAGGTTTTGTCAATCCTAAAGGTGCTAACAAAATGTGCAAGCTCCAGCGATCCATCTATGGACTGGTGCAAGCATCTCGGAGTTGGAATATACACTTTGATGAGTTGATCAAAGCATATAGTTTTATACAGACTTGCGGTGAAGCCTGTATTTACAAGAAAGTGAGTGGGAGCACTACAGCCTTTCTGATAAGTATATGTGAATGACATTTTTTTTTATCGGAAATGATGTAGTATTTTCTGGAGAGCATAAAGGAATGTTTAAAAGGAGTTTTTCAAGGAAAGACCTCAGTGAAGCTGCTTACATATTGGGCATCAAGATCTATAGAGATAGATCAAGATGCTTGATAAGTTTTTTCAACGAGTACATACCTTGACAAGATTTTGAAGTAGTTCAAAATGGAACAGTCAAAGAAGGAGTTCTTTCCGGTGTTGCAAGGTGTGAACATTGAGTAAGACTCAAAACCCGACCACAGTAGAAGATAGAGAGAGAATGAAAGTCATTTCCTATGCCTCAGCCATAGGTTCTATAAAGTATGCAATGCTGTGTACCAGACCTATTGTATACCCTGCCCTGAGTTTGGCAAGGGAGTACAATAGTGATCTAGGAGTAGATCACTAGACATTGGTCAAAAATTATCCTTATAGGACTAAGGAAATATTTCTCAGTTATGGAGGTGATAAAGAGTTCGTCGTAAAGAGTTACGTCGGTGCAAGCTTTGACACCGATCTGGATGACTCTGAGTCTCAATATGGATACATATTGAAAGTGGGAGAAATTAGCTAGAGTAGCTCCATGCAGATCATTCTAGACATAGAAAATTTGTAAAATACTTACGGCTCTGAATATGACATGCCCATTGACTAAGCTTCTCTCACAAGCAAAACACGATCACACCTTAGTACTCTTTGGGTGTTAATTACATAGCAATGTGAACTAGATTATTGACTCTAGTAAAACCTTTTGGGTATCAGTCACATGGCGATGTGAACTAATCACATGGCGATGTGAACTATTTGTGTTAAATCACATGGCGATGTGAACTAGATTATTGACTCTAGTGCAAGTGGGAGACTGAAGGAAATATGCCCTAGAGGCAATAATAAAGTTGTTATTTATATTTCCTTATATCATGATAAATGTTTATTATTCATGCTAGAATTCTATTAACCGGAAACTTGATACATGTGTGAATACATAGACAAACAGAGTGTCACTAGTATGCCTCTACTTTGACTAGATCGTTAATCAAAGATGGTTAAGTTTCCTAGCCATAGACATGTGTTGTCATTTGATGAATGGGATCACATCATTAGAGAATGATGTGATTGACTTGAACCATCCGTTAGCTTAGCATTATGATTGTTTAGTTTATTGCTATTACTTTCTTCATGACTTACACATGTTCCTATGACTATGAGATTATGCAACTCCCGAATATCGGAGGAACACTTAGTGTGCTATCAAACGTCACAACGTAACTGGGTGATTATAAAGATGCTCTACAGGTGTCTCCGATGGTGTTTGTTGGGTTGGCATAGATCGAGATTAGGATTTGTCATTCCAAGTATCAGAGAGGTATCTCTGGGCCCTCTCGGTAATGCACATCACTATAAGCCTTGCAGGCATTGTGACTAATGAGTTAGTTGCAGGATGATGCATTACGGAATGAGTAAAGAGACTTGCCGGTAACGATATTGAAATAGGTATGATGATACCGATGATCGAATCTCGGGAAAGTAACATACCGATGACAAAGGGAACAACGTATGTTGTTATGCGGTTTGACAGATAAAGATCATCGTAGAATATGTGGGAGCCAGTATGAGCATCCAGGTTCCGCTGTTGGTTATTGACCGGAGATGAGTCTCGGTCATTTCTACATAGTTCTCGAACCCATAGGGTCCGCACGCTTAACATTTGATGATGATCGGTATTATGAGTTTATGTGTCTTGATGTACCGAAGGTTTTTCGGAGTCCCGAATGTGATCGTCGACATGACGAAGAGTCTCGAAATGGTCGAGACATAAATAATGATATATTGGACGTTGTTATTCGGACACCAGATGAGTTCCGGGGGGAAGGGTTATCGGAACCATCGGAGAAGTAATGGGCCTTATTGGGCCAAGGGGAGAGAGAGAGAGAGGGGCTGCCAAGGGCTGGCCACGCGCCCCCCATGGGCCTAGTCCGAATTGGACCAGGGGGAAGGGCGGTGCCCCCTCCTTCCTTCTCTTTCCCCTCTCCTTTCTTCTTCTCCTAGTAGTACTAGGAAAGGGGGATCCAACTCCTACTTGGAGTAGGATTTCCCCCCTTGGGCACGCCCTATGAGGGCCGGTCGGCCTCCCCCTTGCTCCTTTATATACGGGGGGGGGGGGGGTACCCCAAAGACACACAAGTTGATTCTTAACCGTGTGCGGTGCCCCCCTCCACATATTTCCACCTCGGTCATATCGTTGATGTGCTTAATTAGGAGAAGCCCTGCACTGGTAACTTCATCATCACCGTCACCACGCCGTCATGCTGACGAAACTCCCCCTCGGCCTCAGCTGGATCAAGAGTTTGAGGGATGTCGCTGAGCTGAACGTGTGTAGATCGTGGAGGTGCCGTGCATTCGGTACTTGATCGGTTGGATCGCGAAGACGTTCGACTACATCAACCGCGTTACTTGCGCTTTCGGTCTACGAGGGTACGTGGACACACTCTCCCGCTCGTTGCTATGCATCACATAGATAGATCTTGTGTGATCGTAGGTATAATTTTTGAAATACTGTGTTCCCCAACAAGAGGTTCACGCAAGTGGACTCAACTGCCAAGAACATCATTTGTGGTCATCTGATCAAAGGACGGTAGGTGTGTGAGTGCACTGGAAACTGCGAAGCTAGTCTGGGACTGGCTGTCCAAGGTCAACGAAGGCGTCTTAACTCAGAGAGACTGAAGGATTGATGTTCTTCGCAATCTCTTCAACCGCTTCAAGAGGAATCACAATGAAAATGTCCAGCTCACTTTCGATCGCCTCACTGATATCACTAATGAGCTTCGCGCTGTTGGCGCCACTGAGATCACCAAGCATGAAATCTTGAAGAAGCTTCTGAGATCACTTGACAACTCATTTAACACCTTGGCCCTGATGATACAAGAACTTCTTGACTTCAAAGATCTAGATCCGTCCGATATACTTGAGAGGCTCAACACACATGAGTTCCATCTATCTGAGAAGAGAGACATCTATGGCCCCAACTATGGCCGAACCCATGCTTTGAAGACAAAGTCCATTTCCTCATCTGACGAAGAATCTGACTGTAGTTCTGAGGATCCTAGAGACATTTGAAAGGAGCTAGAAATGCTCGTGAAGAAGTTCCAGAAGTTCTCCAAAAAGAATCGCTTCAGAAAGTCTTCAAGATCCAGCTCAAGAAATGATGAGGCTTCCTCTCGTGACCACAAGAAGAGAACATGCCACAAATGCAAGAAGCCAGGCCATTACATCTTGGAGTGTCCTCAATAGGACAAGGAATCTAAGAAGAGCAAGGAATATTATTCTGGTGACAAGAACAAGAAGAAATCCTCAAAGTCCTCATCAAAGTCATCGTCTCACAAGAAGAGCTCATCTGGCAAGGCTCCTGCATTCATTAGCAAAGAGATGGATTCAGAGGATGAGTCTGCTTCTGAGGAGGCGGAGGTGGAGTCTGAGGAGGATTTTGATTCCGGCGTGGCAAGCCTGGCTCTAGCTTCGGCATTCGTCGCCAAGTCCATCTTCAACACTGAAGACAATGGTCATGTCGTCGATGCTGAAGTCGACGATGAGGACGACTCTGCTCCGACCTACTTCTACATGGCATGAGGTGCCAAGCTAAACTCACGTGATGCTTATTTTCAAACATCCAGTGAAGATGACTCTGAGTGTGAATCCAAACCTAGCTATAAGACTCCTGCTAAAATTGCAACTGAACAACAAACTGCTATGGAACACATTCAAAAGTTGCTAGACAGAAGCGATGACCTGTTGGACGAGGAAATGAATCAAACTCGGTCCTTAATTGAAGACATTAAAAATCTTCGTGTTAAGTACGAGGAACTTGAAAGTCATCATGAAACACTCTCAGATACTGATGAGAAGCTTTCCTATGATTATCTTCAAAGGAAGCAAGATCTAGAGAAACTGAGAGCGTCTCATGAAGATCTTCAAAAGGAGAACGATTCACTACTCACTCAACAGATCAGTTCCGCTCAGGAAGACTTTGTGCCACCATGTTTAAAATGTCTTGAGCGTGATAATGCTATCTCTGTTGCTGAATGATCCACTCCCTCTGATGTTGCAATATCTTCAACTGCTGATGCGGTAATTAACCCCTCTATTGAGGATACCACTACTATTGCTGATGGGAATGCTAGGTTGAAGACATTGCTTGAAATAGGCATGTACAAAAGCCTCAAAGGGCATCATACACTATGTGATGTCCTCAAGAAACAAATTCTGAACCGAAACCCAAGGAAAGAGGGTGTAGGGTTCGAGAGGAAAATAAATGTTGATGGTTCTTATTGGAAGCCTAAGCAGTACCCCAAAACAACCTGGGTTGCTGCAAAGGATCCTTCAGTGGACCCATCCACCTTATCTGGCTTCACTTGTGCTAACCCCATTATCATTGATGAATCCTTTGACGCAAACTATAAGTTCTTTAAGAATCAGAATGGTGAAGTGTTTGCCAGGTTTATTGGTACTAACTGCAGGAACAGACCACCTTTGAAGAAGATCTGGGTGCCCAAAAGTTGTCTTGAGAAGCTTCCCGTGAATGTCATCATGACACCACCTAGGAAGAAGACAAACCCCAGACCAAAGGCTTCATATGGTCCAAAGGCTTCATACAGACAGAGGACCTCACAAGGTCACCCTAACGCCAATATTTTGTAGGGAAACCATACTCAAACTCATGAATATGGGCGTGTTTCTTCAAACTGCTATGTTCATAAAACAAAGAACTTTTCTGCGTATTCTTATGAGTATTGTTCACCTCCTGCAAGGCTATTTGCTAGGCTCCAAAGCCAAAGTTCTCAGATGTTGCACTTAGACTCATTGCTTCTAAGCCACCGCTGAAGATGTGGGTGGTTAAGAAGAATTAACTTTGTTTTGCAGGGAAACGTCTCCAGCCGGAAATCAAAGGCTTTTGGCGCTAATGCTGGGGACCTAAAATATCTTGTGGGACGCAAGATAAAGTGCCAGAATGGTCTTACTATGTATTTCGTCCCAGGGTTTCTTGAAAAACATCCTATCTTACCTAACAAGGACCTGAACTTTGATAGTATGCTCGTTCGTCAAATGTTTGTTCTTCACACTTATCTTCGTGAAGCCTATCCCCCTAACTGCATCGTACGACTCCGCAGGCTACTGAGGATTATGGACAGTGGTTGCACTAACCACATGACTGGTGATCGAAGTCTTCTTATGGATTCAACCATACATCCGTCTGACAAAAGTCACATCACGTTCGCTGACACTGGTAAAAGCGAGGTATTGGGCCTAGGTAGAGTTGCAATCTCAAAGGATCAGCACATGGATAAAGTGATGCTTGTTGAATCCCATGGATTCAACTTAATGTCTATCTCAATGCTTTGTGATCTGAACATGATTGTGTTATTTCGAAAATATCGTTGCCTTGTGCTTATGGAATCTGACAAATCTCTAGTCTTCGAAGGGTATCAAAGAGACGATCTGCATACGGTAGATTTCTCCGCAGGACCACAGCTTGCCGTATGTCTTCTAACAAAAGCTTCAAAGTGTTGGCTTTGGCATCGGAGGCTAGGACATGCGGGTATGAGGAACTTGCACACTCTCGTGAAGAAGAAGCATATCATTGGCATCGAGGGTGTTAAGTTCAAGAAGGATCATCTATGTGGTGCTTGTGAAGCCGGGAAGATGACAAGGGCCAAGCATCCCTCGAAGACAATCATGACTACATCACGCCCCTTCGAGCTACTACATGCTACCTCTTGAGCTTGCGTTGGTTTTTCCCTGGAAGAGGAAAGGGTGATGCAGCAAAGTAGAGTAAGTATTTCCCTCGGCTTTTGAGAACAAAGGTATCAATCCAGTAGGAGACAACGCGACAAGGCACCGAATACCTGCACAAACAAACACCAACTTGCACCCAATGCGATAAAGGGGTTGTCAATCCCTTCACGGATATTTGCAAAGTGAGATCTGATATAGATGGATAAACGGTGAAGTAATATTTTTGGTATTTTTGGTTTATGGAACGGAAAGTAAAAGATTACAAAGAAAGTAAATAGGAAACTAAAATTGTAGATCGGAAACTTATATGATGGAAATTAGACCCAGGGGCCATAGGTTTCACTAGAGGCTTCTCTCAAGATAGAAAATATTACGGTGGGTGAACAAATTACTGCCGAGCAATTGATAGAAAAGCACAAAATTATGACGATATCTAAGGCAATGATCATGAATATAGGCATCACGCCTGTATCAAGTAGACCGAAACGATTCTGCATCTATGTTGGTGTACAAAAGTAGGGGCTCTCCTTTTGACCCCTTTACTTGTGCACGGGCAGTCAGAGCCGCTCGCCACGACCACGCATAACACGGCAGGGAAGGGAAGCCGGAGGGAAGCCGAAGGCACAAGAGAAATAAAGCAACGACAAGGACCAAGGCCACAAGGATCGGATGGTGAAAGAGGTTTCCGGCAAGGACCCTTGCCAAGCAGTTTAGGCGGCCCCAACAAGACCCTTGTCGGGGCAGATCACCCACGCCAGCCGAGTGAGCCACCCTTGAGCCCACCAACGCTCGACGAACGCATTGGGACAGGGCTCGAGAGGCACCTCCGTGGTGGAATGCAGATCTTTGTCAAGACAAAGAATAGTCAAGATCAAGTGAGGATAGAAAGGCAATCATCCTCACCAAAGAAACCCACAAGACCCCCGGCAAGATCCTTACCGGGGACGCCTACGCGCCGCGGCAAGACCCTTGCCAGGCCACCCGGCAAGGCCCTCGCCAGGCGCACCAGCAGGGCCGCTGCCAGGCCCGCACCAACCAAGTTTGCACCGCTGTTCACATGTAGCTGCCGACCCAACCAGCTGGGCAGGCACCTGCGTGGCAACATGCAACCCTTCCTGGAGACTCCACCACCACGCCACCTCAGCTGCCTGCCTGCCTATATGGCACCGCATGCATCACTGGACAGGGCGCGTGCCGAAGCAAGGAGGAGCAGTGACGGATGGGACGGGCCTCGCTCCCGTCCCCGATAAAGCAAGAGGACACCTAAGCGATGCATTAAATGCATCTTGTCCTGTAATACGAGGGATAACCTCGTGGCACTGCATTCTTTCCACCTCCTCGCCATACTGTATGCACCCTTTTCCTATAAAAGGAGGCCCGAGGCGACCAGGAGAAGGATTCGTCTTTTTGGAGCTCGTTACACCCTGTAGCTAGCTCAAGAACTCAGAATACATCCACCAAAGCAGGACTAGGGTTTTACGCATCCTCGCGGCCCGAACCTGGATAAATGAACCGCGTACTCTCTGTCAGATCCGCTCTTCTCTCAACCCCGCACCCCGCAACCGCAGTAGGGATCCTTGTGGTCCCATAGGTGTCATTCCCACCGACATCTTTGGCATGCCAGGTAGGGGGCACCGTTGTGAGAATCGGCTTTAACAGCTAGTCCGGCGTTTTCTTCATCACCATGGCGCCCAAGAAGAAGATGACGGTGGCGGCCGGCTCGTCGGGAGCCGAACGGCCTGTCCCGACGCGGGCGAGCAGCTGACCGGTCGCGGAGAGGACCAGGGGCGCGGCTCGCGAGCACCAACACCACCCCAGCAGCCGGAGCTTGGAAGGCGGCGACGTTCGTGTGCCTGGCAACGGGCCGCACGTCGCCAAATCTAAAGATGGAGCCAGGCCCTCCAAAGGCGCCGTCGCACCGCCCGAAGGCGATGCGGTGGCCTCGAAGACACCCACGCCGGCGCCCACAACCCGCTCCTCTCAGGCCGCGCGCGACGAAGGGCGTCATCATGCCAAAGATCCTGGGCGCCGCCACGGGAAGAGTCCCGAACGTCACTCACGGGACGCAGAAGACCCGCCCGCTTGCCGAGGCACTGGTGAAAACGGCATGCGACCGCGGGACCATGATAGCTCCTTCTAACGTGGTTAGGATTCGTAGTGCATCGCGGTCCGCGCAGGTTTCACCACCGCCGACACCAGCAGAGGCCCTAGCGCACGCAGTTACTTCTCGACTTCCCTCCCGCTGTGGGGAAGCTCGACGAATGGAGAGCCACCATCCAGAGCCTTGTTGCCGTCGCCAACAAAGGCGAACCAAGGCCGACGGGCCCTTTGGGCCGACGCTCCGGAGGAACACCACACGCTGGTGGCGGGAGGACTGGTGGCGCTGCGGCCACGGTACACTCTCCTCCTCCCCCAATTGCCACGGACGTTGACCCGTCGCGACGACGCGTGTGATGACATCTCCATAGCGTCGTCCGACCCATGGACCCGCTACGACCAACGCCAAGTTCTTCGGGAGCGAGCCCATGAAGACGCTCGAACCACCATTGAGCGCCGGCGTGAAACACGCCACCAGTGAGACAGGCAAACATGGCCTGCGCCAGGAACCACCGGGCCCGTAAGCCCCGGAGGTTTACCTACGAGGTAGGCTGCCCGACTTTTACCCGTGAGCTGCGGCAGTTCCAGTGGCCCACTCGCCGTACCTTCAAGCCTGACGTTGGCGAGAAGTACAATGGCAAGACCCACCCGTCGGAGTTCCTCGGCATCTACACCATCGCGATACAAGCTGCTGGAGCCCGCGGCGATAAGGTGCTTGCGAATTACTTTCCATTGGCCCTTAAGCCCAACGCCATGTCATGGTTGATGCACTTGCCAATAGATTCTATTTCTTCTTGGTCGGATTTGTGCCATGAGTTTGTTGGCGCCTTTACGGGAGGTCACCAAGCTCATGGCCAAGCAAGCGACTTGCATGTCATTCCCCAGAAGGAAGGTGAGAGTCTGCGCAAGTACATACAGAGATTCAGCCGGGTACAATACAATATCCCAGATGTTCATCCTGCCGCCATCATCAGTGCATTCCATTAGAACATGCGCAACCACAAAATGCACGAGGAGCTGGAGATGAACAAGGTGAAGGATGTGGCGGAACTCTACGTTCTTGCCGACAGATGTGCCCGGGCTAAAGAGGGAAGGAAGTACCCCGGCGAAGATGCCGGCGTGGAAACCGACTCTTCAGACGAGGATGCTACCGCCCCGGTGAAGAAAAGCCGGCGCCGTAACAGGAAGCATAAGGATAAAGCTGTGCTTGCCTTCGAGTGATCTAATGATGCCGGGACCGCCAAGAAAACCAAGGCAGACGACCCCAGCAAGGAGATTGCTGGGTGCGTCGCCTGTCGGGCCTTGGCGGCTGCCGAGAAGCCAGGGAACTCCAACAAGCAATACTGCAAGATCCATCGCACCAAGGGCCATAACCTCCAGAACTACCGACAGGTTGAGCTGCTCGCCGAGAAGCAAAAGGCTGAATATGAAAGGCGGGACAAGGAGAAGGGCCAGGATGGTGCCGACGGATTCGGCAAGAAGCGTGACGGCCAAGCAAGCCGCCGCGGTAAAGATAAACAGCAAGAGAGGCCCGCCCGGGGCCGCGACAAGAAGCAGGAAGATGATGATCATGACGAGGAAGAAGAGTCCGACGACCACGAGTTTCAGAAAGCCACAGAGGCCATAAAAGGCCGATGGTGGCGCCACAGCATTCATCCCACCGCCAACTCAAGCAGTGGGCGCGTGAGATTACAGTGGTGGACCCATCATTCGATGCACAGAAGCCGCTGAAATGGTCCAGCACGCCCATCATCTTCGACACCAAGGACCACCCTGACCGCACCACTGCGGTCGGGTGCTTGCCGTTGTTGGTTTCACCAACAATCCACGACCTCAAGGTGACGAAGATGTTGGTCGACGGCGGGGCCGGCCTGAACTTGATCTCGCCTGTTGTGGTCAAAAGGCTGCAGATCCCCGATGGGGACCTCGAGGAGACGGGTACGTTCCAAGGGGTTAACCCGGGGAGGAGCTAGCCAAAGGGAAAGATCATGCTACATGTGACATTCAGAGGCGAGCTAAACCACAGGACGGAGAGGATTGTTTTTGATGTAGCCGAGATCCCCTTGCCTTACAACGGGATCCTCGGCCGCCCGGCACTGGCGAAGTTCATGGCGGCTTCACACTACGCCTACAACATGCTGAAGATGCCCGGGCCGATGAACGTCATCACCGTCCCCTCCAACAAGAAAGATGCGTTGATCTGCGCCGACCAACTCTACCGGGAAGCGATTGCAGGAGCTGCCGCTAAGGTACCGCTCCCGCCGATGGAGCCCCGGGAGAAGACCGGCGAGACTCCTAGCACCCACTCCAGCAAGCACACCTCTTCGGGGTGTTGTGCTCCTGTTGAGGACGTGCCAGAGAGCTCCGCCAGCAAGAGCAAGAAGTCCAGAGCCACGCCACCAGAGACCAAGAAGGTGCCCGTCAAGTAGGACGGTTCAGGGGGAGTTTTTACCATAAGCTCCACCCTCGACGGCAAATAGGAAAGCGAGCTCGTCGCCTTCCTGCGAGCAAATGTCGATGTGTTTGCATGGCAAGCCTCCGACATCCCCGGCGTTCCCGGGGAGGTGATTGAGCACCACCTTGCTGTCTGTCCTCATGCGCGGCCCGTCAAGTAGAAGGTCAGGAAGCAAGCTCTAGAGAGGCAGGAGTTCATCATGGAGGAAATCAGAAAGCTAGAGGTGGCAGGTTTGGTGAGAGGAGTACTCCATCCAACGTGGTTGGCCAATCTGGTAGTGCTGCGCAAGGCAAATGGGAAGTGGAGGTTGTGTATTGATTACACAGACATCAATAAGGCCTATCCAAAGGATCATTTCCCGTTGCCGCGCATTGACCAGATTGTTGACTCCATGGCTGGGTGTGACCTCTTATCGTTCCTAGACGCCTATTCAGGATACCACCAGATCTTCATGACAAAGGAAGACGGGGAAAATACAGCATTCATCACCCCATGTGGTACGTATTGCTTTTTACGGATGCCTTTCGGGTTGAAGAGTGCTGGCTCGACCTTTGCAAGAGCAGTCCAAATTGGTTTTGAGCCCCAGCTACATAGAAATATGGAAGCTTATATGGATGACATAGTGGTCAAAACCAAGGACGAAGCAACGCTCGTGCAAGATCTGGAGGAAACATTTGGGAACCTGCGCAAGATCAACCTCAAATTGAACCCCGAGAAGTGTGTCTTCGCGCCCCGTCCGCAAGCTTCTCGGTTCTTTGTGTCCCAGCTGGGATTGAAGCAAACCTGCATAAGATCAAGGCTATCGAGCAGATTGAGGCGCCTAAACGGATCAAGGACGCAGGCCGACTCACCGGCTGCATTGCTGCCATGAGCCGGTTCATCTCCAAGTCCATGGAGCGTGCCCTTCCTTTTTTCAAGATCTTGAAGAAAGCAGGGCCGATGGAGTGGACCCCAGAGGCCGAGGCAACGCTGCAAGATTTGAAGAAATACCTCTCCTCTACCCCGGTGTTGGTTGCGCCCAAACCACAGGAACCGTTGCTGCTTTATCTAGCGGTAACGAATCAGGTGGTTAGCGCCGCACTAGTGGCGCAGAGAGAGGTTGATGAGGAGACAGCAGCAGCGGCAGAGTCGACGGTTGGCGGGCCGGAACCCTCCCCGGCAGGGCTTAGCCCCGGCAAGACTGAGTCCCCGGCAAGCCTGGCGCCCGTGCGACGGGACCCACGCGACCAGGTGAAGAAGCGCAGAAGAAGAAAATGGTGCAGCACCCAGTTTACTTTGTCAGCTCCCTTTTGCAGGGGGCTAGGTCGAGGTACTCAGGTGTGCAAAAGCTCCTCTTCGGCCTCCTTATGTCTTCGAGGAAGCTACGCCATTACTTCCAAGGGCATGAGATCACGGTGGTCACCCGCCTCCCATTGCAACGGATACTCCATAACCCAGATGCAACGGGGAGGATCGTGGAATGGGCCCTGGAGCTGTCAAGCTTCAGTTTAAAGTTCGAAAGTACCTCGACGATTCAGAGCAGAGTCCTGGCGGAGTTTGTTGCAGAATGGACCTCGACGCCCGACGTAGAGGTACAAGAGACCACTCTCCCCGGCAAGGAAACGAGTCGCAACTGGATCATGTACTTTGATGGTGCCTTCTCGCTGCAAGGCGCCGGTGCTGGTGTGCTGCTTGTCGCACCCCACCGGAGAGCACCTCAAGTACGTCATCCAGATGCACTTCCCCCGGGAGATGTCAACCAACAACACCGCCGAGTACGAGGGTTTGCTTGCCGGTCTCAGCATCTCGGCGGGCCTCGGAGTTAAGAAGCTCATCGTCAGGGGCGACTCGCAGCTCGTCGTCAGGCAGATCAACAAAGATTATCAAAGCCCGTTGATGGAAGCTTACATAGATGAGGTGAGGAAGCTGGAGGAACGCTTTGATGGTATACAAGCGGTGCATGTCCCTCGGGCGGAGAACGACATCGCCGACTACCTGTCAAAGCGCGCTGCCCTCAAGCTACCTGTGGAACCAGATACTTTTGTGCTTCAGTTAACTCAGCCATCCGTTGAGCCGTCGACCAGGCAGAACAAGCGGAGGAAGCTAAGCCCCGGCAAATACTTCCCCACCGAGCTGCCCGGAGCCGCCGGCGAAGATGTTGCCGTGGATGCCGATCCTGCCATGGGGCGACCAACTCCGGCAGGACCTCAGGTCATGGCCGTGGAAGCGGCCACTCCCATAGCAGAAGAAATGCCTTTGGTCCTTGTCATCGAGCCACGGGCTCCGGCATGGGCACAGCACACCGTCCGATTCCTTCAGAAAGGAGAGCTTCCTGAGGAGCAGGAAGAGGCGGAAAGAGTAGCCTGCCGGTCTGCCCTGTACCAGTTCGTTGATAACGAACTATACAGGAGAAGACCGAATGGGGTGAAATTGAAATGCATCTCCCGGGAGGAAGGACTAAAGCTGTTGGCAGAGATACATGGAGGCATATGTGGCTCCCACATAGGGTCGAGGGCCCTTGCCGGCAAGGCTTTCCGACAAGGTTTCTTCTGGCCACCGCCCTCCAGGATGCGATGGCACTAGTAACCGAGTGTGAAGCGTGCCAGTTCCATTCAAAGAAGCTCCATCAACCAGCTCAAGCCCTTCAAACTATCCCTCTCTCCTGGCCCTTCTCGGTCTGGGGGCTCGACATATTGGGCCCTTTCCCCCGTGTTGTCTGGGGCTTTGAGTACTTGTACGTCGCAATCAACAAGTTCACCAAGTGGCCAGAGGTGGAGGCAGTGAGGAAGGTGACAGTGCAGTCAGCCATCAAGTTCTTCAAGGGACTAGTGTGCTGTTTTGGGGTGCCCAACAGGATCATCACCGACAATGGCACGCAGTTCACAAGCCATGCCTTCATGCAATACATTGAGGATCTCGGCAGCAAGGTCTGTTTTGCTTCTGTGGCACATCCACGGAGCAACGACCAAGTGGAGAGAGCAAATGCTGAAGTCCTGCGAGGCTTAAGAACGAAGACTTTCGACAGGCTGCGCAAGAGTGGAAGGCGCTGGATTGACGAGTTGCGACGGTTCTTTGGTCGATCAGAACGATGCCAAATCAAGCCACCGGCCAGACGCCCTTTGCCCTGGTTTACGGGGCAGAATCAGTTCTCCCCACGGAACTCATATACGGGTCACCTCGAGTGCTCGCTTATGATGAGCTTGAGCAAGAGCGATTGCGGCAAGATGACGCGACGCTCCTTGAGGAAGATCGTCTCCGGGCGGCTATGAGAGCAGCACGCTACCAGCAAGCCTTGCGCCGCTACCATAGCCGCAAGGTTCATGCCCGGAGCTTTGAGGAAGGCGACCTTGTTCTTCGGCACATTCAGTCGGCCAAGAATTCCAACAAGTTGATGCCGAAGTGGGAAGGCCCTTATCGGGTAACACGAGTCACCAGTGCCCGCGCAGTCCGGCTGGAGACCAAGATGCCATTGCAAGGAGCAACCTCGAACATCGAGCATCTCCGCAAGTTTTACCCATATATGCTGGCTTGCCGGGCCTCCCGGCAAGCTACCCTTTTGTACAAGCCTTGCCGGCAAGGCATGTAACCCGTTGTACAAAGTCAGGCGTAGACCCTAAGCATAAATAAACGAAGAGCTGGCGCCCTAAGTTATAGCATGCATGCTAGGTTGAGTCTCGTCCTTGGTTAGGGTCAATAGTGCTTAGCGGCGGCTAACCCCTAGCTTAGAGGTCGAGTGCGCGTCTCTCTGTTCTTCTCTATCTTCTTTGGTTCGCAGGACACATGAATATCCTTGCCGAACTGCTTTGGAAGAAACAGGACGGACCAGTGTATGGGTCCCGGCAAGCCAATACTGCCTGGGGGCTACAAGGGCGAAGATCCACCCGCGGCAAGCCAAAGTTGCCGGGGGCTGCAGATTCAGATAAGTTCTCTACCCCTTATCATGCTTTCGTTATGGATCGAGGGATGTGAAACTCGCTTTATCCTTAGGCTACCATGCTGTCCTCATTCCGCACTCCTAGGACTCGCCTCGGGACCGAATTTGGTCGAGTCGCGCAACAAGGAAATAAAACAAGGAGCCTAAGCCCACCTCATCCCTGCCTCTGCCAAGGGCGTGAGAAAGGTCGAGCGAAGTGGGGGGACGGCAAGGTTTGTTGCCGGGCGAAAAAAACGTTTATCTTAAGGATAACGAGGATTCATTCCTTGTCGTGGGTTCCAGCCACGAATGAAAATCCCGGCAAACATCCCTTTTTCATTAAAAAACATCCCGTACAGGTACAGTTCATAGGAAATGAAAAACATGAGCAATGGGATTACAAGCTTTAAATTCTACTAAGGCTCAAGGCTTACAAACTAAAAGAGATAAGGTGCCTGATAGTCCCTTTCTTGTCCCTCTCCTCGTGAAATGGAACAAGAAAAGCAGGAGGGCAAAAGGGCGCTTAGGCGAAGCTACGAGTGGCAGAAGACACCAAGAGAACATCTTGGTGGCCGCCCAAGGGCTGGATGGTGATGGCGGCGCCAGAGGCGAGCTCAAGACGAGGCAGCAGGACGCCAAGATGCTGACGAAGGCGCTGTGCTCACAGACACCGACTTGACGGCCTTGCCGCCGCCTCTTCCTCTTCCGCAGCCTCCCAACGCCAGCCGCCCGAGGAGACGCACTTCAGAAGTTCAAGGAGCCGGGCGACACGGATGATGGGGTCGCTGGTGCCGCCCGAGCGGGCGCCTCGACGCCTAGTCGGATCCGCCATCCTGCCGCCGCTGGCCTCGCTGTCGCTACTGTTGTCCTCCTCTCACTCTCGCTCGAGGAGGAATCTTCGTCATCAGAAGAGCTCCCCACGTAGCACCTTACGCGACCTGAAATGCCCGAAGATCTTGAAGGAGAGGAGGCCACCCTCCATTAGTTTGAAATGGAGAGTGAGCCCATCCGTCAAGCTGTGGAGGCGAGCAAAGGTCTTCCACCCTCGATGAAGATACATGATGTGAGGGGTGGGGAACTCAACGTCGGCCCATGTGCCGCTGTTCCCACAACCCCTCATATGCAGCCGCAATGCCTGCGGCGGATCCAGCTCCATCTCGCACGCGAATGGGGTCGGGAGGCGAAGGCGACGGCGCGGTGGCTGGCGCAGCCTGACGAAGAATTCGCAAGGGTTGTCCCCAGCATGGCCCTCCATCGGAGGAGGGGCTGCTGGCGGAGGCGAGGCTGATCTGTCGCCCCGTCCTCCTCTCCCTCGAGCACCATGACGGCCTCGACCTCGCTCCCTCCCCCTTACTCTAGCGGCCGGCTCCGCTGCTACAAGCTCTTGGGGAGGAGCAACGCGTTGTCTGGCCGAAACCCTCGCCGCCACCGATGAAGCGTCGCCACGCCCCCTCGCCATGGCAGAATGAAGGAAGAAACAAGAATGGGGAGAGGCAGATGGCGGAGGGTTGAGAGGCACTGCCTCCCGCCCCTCTTTATAAAGGAGTGGGAGCGAGATTCGCCGCCTCTCGCCAATCCGACCTGCTGAAGTGACAGCGAGCAGGGCCGCCGACCACCCTCACCGCCAATTGAAGGCGCTGGGAACCACCCACGCGCAAGACGACTTCCTACATCCCGCTACCGTCATTTGCTCTACATTATGCATGCAGCGAACGGGCGCAAGGGGCGCGAGGGACGCGTGGAGCGACGGTTCCCTGCCGGGCAAGAATGGAGGCGGCCTCAAGTCTCAAAGAGACACACAAGCCGCCTCTTTACTATCCACCACGAGGTGACGCCAGCATGCTTCCGTCACGCACGCGCATGACCCCCACATCGCGCGTTCAGCGCGGGCCGTGGACAAGCGCAGCGGACGGACCAGTTACCGCAGTAAAATCCGCCCCTCCTGCCCGCGCACCGTTCTGGGCCTGGCCCAACAACGTGTCGCGCTTATGTGTGGCCCAGGCCCGGGGGCTCCTGTCCGTGTCCAAAAGTAGGGGCTCTCCTTTCGACCCCTTTACTTGTGCACGGGCAGTCAGAGCCGCTCGCCACGACCATGCATAACATGGCAGGGAAGGGAAGCCGGAGGGAAGCCGAAGGCACAAGACAAATAAAGCAACGACAAGGACCAAGGCCACAAGAATCGGATGGGTGAAGCAGGTTTCCCCGGCAAGGACCCTTGCTGGGGCAGCCTCCGCAGCCCCGGCAAGACCCTTGCCGGGGCAGCTCGCCCATGCCAGCTGAGTGAGCCACCCTTGAGCCCACTAACGCTCGACGAACGCATTGGAACAGGGCTCGGGAGGCACCTCCGTGGTGGCATGCAGATCTTTGTGAAGACAAAGAATAGTTAAGATCAAGTGAGGATAGAAAGGCAATCATCCTCACTGAAGAAACCCACAAGACCCCCGGCAAGATCCTTGTCGGGGACGCCTACGCGCTGCGGCAAGACCCTTGTCGGGCCACCCAGCAAGGCCCTCGCCAGGCGCACCAGCAGGGCCGCTGCCAGGCCCGCAACAACCAAGTTTCCACCGCCGTTCACATGCAACTGCCGACCCAACCAGCTGGGCAGGCACTGCGTGGCAACATGCAACCCTTCCCGAGACTCCACCACCGGCCACCTCACCTGCCTGCTCGCCTACATGGCACCACATGCATCGGTGGCTGTGGCGTGTCAAGCAAGGAGGAGCGGCGACGGATGGGACGGGCCTCGCTCCCGTCCCCGATAAAGCAAGAGGACACCTAAGCGATGCATTAAATGCATCTTGTCCTGTAATACAAGGGATAACCTCGTGGCACTGTACCCTTTCCACCTCCTGCTTGCTACTGTGGCGACCACTTTTCCTATAAAAGGAGGCCCAAGGCGACCAGGAGAAGGATTCGGCTTTTTGGAGCTCGTTACACCCCGTAGCTAGCTCAAGAACTCAGAATACATCCACCAAAGTAGGACTAGGATTTTATGCATCCTTGCGGCCCGAACCTGGATAAACGAATCGCGTACTCTCTGTCAGATCCGCTCTTCTCTCAACCCCGCCTCCCACAACCGTAGTAGGGATCCTTGTGGTCCCATAGGTGTCATTCCCACCGACAATCTACTACTATTACTCCACACATCGACCGCTATCCTGCATGCATCTAGAGTATTAAGTTCATAAGAACAGATTAATGCATTAGGCAAGATGACATGATGTAGAGGAATTAACTCAAACAATATGATGAAAACCCCATTTTTTTATCCTTGATGGCAACAATACAATACGTGTCGGTTCCCCTTGTGTCACTAGGATCGAGCACCGCAAGATTGAACCCAAAGCTAAGCACTTCTCCCATTGCAAGAAAAACCAATCTAGTTGGCCAAACCAAATCGATAGTTTGGAGAGACTTGCAAAGATATCAAATCATGCATATAAGAATTCAGAGAAGATTCAAATAATATTCATAGATAAGCTGATCATAACTCCACAATTCATCGGATCTCGGCAAACACACCGCAAAAGAGTATTACATCGAATAGATCTCTAAGAACATCGAGGAGAACTTTGTATTGAGAATCAAAGAGAGAGAAGAAGCCATCTACCTACTAGCTATGGACCCGTAGGTCTGTGGTAAACTACTCACGGTTCATCGGAGAGGCAATGGTGTTGATGTAGAAGCCCTCTGTGATCGATTCCCCCTTCGGCAGGACGCCAGAAAAGGTCCCTAGATGGGATCTCATGGGTACAGAAGGTTGCGGCGGTGGAAAAGTGGTTTCGTGGCTCCCCTGGATGTTTTTGGGGTATAAGAGTATATATAGGAGGAAGATCTAGGTCAGGGGGTCACCGAGGGGCCGATAAGGTCGGGCGCGCGCCCTACACCCTTGTGGCCGCCTCATGGCTCTTCTGACTTGCACTCCAAGTCTCCTGGGTGTCTTCTGGTCCAAGAAAAATCATCACAAAAGTTTTATTCCGTTTGGTATTCCTTTTCTGCGAAACTCTAAAACAAGGAAAAAATAGAAACTGGCACTAGGCTCTAGGTTAATAGGTTAGTCCCAAAAATCATATAAAATAGCATATTAATGCATATAAAACATCCAAAACAGATAATATAATAGCATGGAACAATAAAAAAATTATAGATACGTTGGAGACGTATCACTACACATGGACTTATTTGGCCCTACTCATTACTCTACCCTTACTACCATTGCAGATCTTTACAACTTCGTTATTGTTCATGATTACTCAAGATACACATGGGTGCACATAATTCTCTACAAGACTGAAATGGAGGATGTCTTCAGACGGTTCACCAATCGTGCCATGACCAACTATGGCATCAAGATCAAGCACATCAGAAGTGACAACAGCACATAATTCAAGAACATCGACCTCGACACTATCTTGATACGCTGGGCATCACGCATGAGTTCTCTGCTCCATACACACCTTAGCAGAATGGCATCATGGAGCGCAAGAATAGAACCCTCATTAAGATGGCACGTATGATGCTTGATGAGTACAAGACTCCAAGAAAGTTCTGGCCTGATGCCATCAATACTGCTTGCCACATCATCAACAGAGTTTATCTTCACAAGTTCTTCAAGAAGACATCCTATGAACTTCTGAGTGGTAAGAAGCCAAATGTCAGCTATTTCAAATTCTTTGGTGCTAGGTGTTGGATCAAGGATCCGCATCACACTTCAAAATTTGCATTGAAAGCACATGAAGGTTTTATGCTTGGTTACGGAAAGGATTCACACACCTACAGAGTCTTCAACCTCTTTCACTATAAAGTGGTTGAAACTGTGGATGTGCGGTTCGATGAAACTAACGGCTCGCAAAGAGAGCACCTGCCAAATGTGCTAGATGAAGCTACACCAAGTGAATCTATCAAGCTAATGGGTACTGGAGAAATCATACCTACCGAAGAACGGGCTGAAGAGGAAATCATCATCTCTACACCTAATGAGCATGAAGACAATAGTCAGCCTGAAGCCAATGCTGAAGATGAAGACAATGATCAGCAAGGGCAAAATCTTCGTCCAGTACACCCTCGGGTTGCAAATGAAGTCCAGATTGAGAAGATAATTGATAGTATCAATGCACCTGGTCCTCTCACTCATTCATGAGCAACATAGCTAGCAAACTTCTGTGGGCACTTTGCATTTATCTCTATATCTGAACCCAGGAAAGTTGATGAAGCCTTCATGGAACCTGAATACATTCAAGCTATGCAAGAAGAGCTTCAACAGTTTGAGCTAAATAATGTATGGGAACTAGTCAAGCATCCTGATCCTCGCAAGCACAATATCATCGGCACCAAATGGATCTATCGCAACAAACAAGATGAGCATGGTCAAGTAGTCAGAAACAAGGCTCGTCTCGTTGCCCAAGGTTACACACAAGTGGAGGGAATTGACTTTGACGAAACCTTTGCTCCTGTGGCTAGGCTTGAAGCCATTCGCATACTGCTAGCCTATGCCAACCACAACAACATTCTTCTGTACCAAATGGATGTAAAAAGTGCCTTCCTCAATGGCAAAATTGAAGAAGTGTATGTTGCACAACCCCCTGGTATTGAAGATCCAAAGCGTCCTGACATGGTCTACAAGTTCAACAAGGCACTGTATGTCCTCAAACAAGCACCTCGTGCTTGGTATGACACACTCAAAGACTTCCTGAAGAGCAAAGGCTTGAAACCTGGTTCTCTGGATCCCACTCTCTTCACGAAGACATATGATGGTGAACTGTTTGTATGCCAAATCTATTATCTTCGGCTGCACTGATAAGAGATACAGGGATGAGTTTGGGCACATGATGCAAGAGCAATATCAGATGTCCATGATGGGTGAGCTGAAGTTCTTCCTTGGTCTTCAAATCCGTCAGCAGAAAAATGGCATCTTCATATCACAAGAGAAGTACCTCAAAGATTGCCTGAAGAGTTTGGAATGCAAGAATGCAAAGGGTACACGAAGCCAGTGCCAACCAAAGGCCAATTGGGCCCCGACGACAATGGTAAAGAGTTTGATCAAAAGGTATACCGCTCCATGATTGGTTCTTTATTGTACTTATGTGCATCTAGGCCTGATATAATGCGTAGCGTTTGCATGTGTGCCCGATTCCAAGCGGCACCAAAGGAATCGCATCACCTAGCAATGAAGCGAATTCTTCGATATTTGGCTGACACCCCAACACTAGGATTATGGTATCCAAAGGGCTCAGAGTTTGATCTAGTTGGATTCTCATATGCTGATTATGCGGGGGACAAGGTTGATCGCAAGTCCACATCAGGCACATGTCACTTTCTTGGACGATCTCTTATCTGTTGGTCTTCAAAGAAGCAGAACTGTGTATCACTCTCCACTACTGAATCTGAATGCATTGTTGCTGGATCTTGCTGCGCTTAGCTTATCTGGATGAAGCAAACTCTCAAGGACTATGGCACCAACATGAAGCATGTGCCACTCTACTGTGACAATGAAAGCGCCATCAAGATTTCTCACAATCTAGTTCAGCACTCGAAGACAAAGCACGTTCAAATCTGTCATCATTTTCTCAGAGATCATGTGTTGAAGGAAGACATTGATATCATTCACGTCAACACTAAAGAGCAATTGGCAGATATCTTCACAAAGCCCTTGGATGAGAAAAAGTTTTGCAAGCTGCGGTGTGAGCTAAATATCTTAGAATCCCCGAATGTCCTGTGAATGGACACACATCCTAATGCTTATGCATGTTGATGACTTAGATGTGCAACACATAAAGTAACGTATATCTTCAATCCATGAAGACTTACCCTCTGAGTGTGAATACATTAATGTGTAATTTGACTTCGGAGTGCCACGATAATTGTGCGCTGTGTTTGGGTCTAATACTTCATATACGATGGGTAACGCCACCACCAAACTTTCTTGAAGATTTTCATTTGGCGTCATGATTGCATTATCTTCATATTTGGTTTGTCTTCATCATTGATTTGTCTTCAAAGTTTATCTTCACAATGTTGATTTGGTCTTCACTGATATATATATATATATATATATGTGTGTGTGTGTGTGTGTGTGTGTGTGTGTGTGTGTGTGTGTGTGTGTGTGTGTGTGTGTGTGTGTGTGTGTTTGTGTTCTGTCCTCTACAACATTCACTTATAGCTATGTCTTATGTGCTTATTCCTCAAATTCTTTCTGTCTCTTCACATGCATTCTATTAACACGTGTCGAATGTCTTCGATGTGTCCTTGTCAGCTGAAGATACAGAGACACACATTTAAAACTATTTTTAATGCCTTATCTTTTTTGCCTGAAAACCGGAGAAGCCGGAACAACCACCCGACAAACCAGGCGCGCGTGGGAACATGGCTCAACTCTCAATGAGTTGCATGTGTGCCACATGTCCACCAGATGTGAACCGCCAGGTGCACCTGCGTAATTGCGTTGCGCCGCCCTCCACCTTATAAATACTCCACCCGTGCGGTCATTATCTCCTTTCCCACCTCTCCATCTCACTCAAACCCTAGCGCCGCTGCTAGCCTCTGTCGACGTCGGAGATGAAGCACTTAGCTGTTGCAACCTCTTCGACGTTGTCTTCACGCCGACCGCAGACCTCGTGTTCTCCACCGCCGCCATAGGTGTCTTCCGCCGCCAAGTTAGGGCGCGGGAGATTGGACTGCTCAGCCTCCTCTTCGCCTCGTCTAGCAGTTTGTCGTGCGGTAAATAAACACACTTTTTACCGCCCTTTGATCCTTTGGATCTATCCACTTCTTTTAAAAGTGGTTTCTGAACTTCCAAATCCGTTTCTTTCTGTTTCTGCATCTCATATCTTGCAAGTATATTCACTTATGCATCCCAACTAGTTAGATTCCTCACTTGTACTTGTCCATGGATTCGTACAAATCTGGAACCAACTCACTTCAAATAAGTGAATGTCTTCGCACTATGAGGTCAATGTCTTCAAACTGATTTATCTTCAAAATCTTCTGAGAATGCATATGACCTCTTCCCCTTCCCTCACATCTCAAATACTGTCACAGGTACATGTCCGTGGGAGAATCCCTTGGTTCTCATAGTCTGCATTCATTTGCAGAATTCTTACAGCATCATATTGAATCTCCTGAAGCCAGCTCTTGTCTGACCAGTAGATTGAAGCCAAACATTATCTTGAAGCCTTTCTGGTTGAGTCCAATGGCTTCAAGCAAATCTGCAAAGAAGGGTGGAAGGCAACGCCGTGGCAATAATGCTCTAGACCTGCCTCCTGATCTTTTTGAGCAATACAAGTTTGATCTAGAAGAAATCTATGGAGAATGCAAATCAAGGGTCCAATAGATTCGCAGGCACTAGGCAGAAGAATGGTTCAAATAACACTTTGTCACAAATGAGTATGCCAAGAAAAACGTTGTAAGGCCACCCTAGGATGATATTTTTTACAAGAAGATTATGCCCAAGACGAAGGCTAAAGCCATTGCCCAGGGCTTCTATCCATGCATGGTCAGAGGACCTCAGCCTGTTGACGCTGACCCATCAAGTCTTTGATTGTGTCGCGATGATGAATTATTTGAGCAAAATCTTTAGTTTGCTAGGGCTTCAGCCATACAGAACAAGAAGGAACTGGGTGTTGACTTCAATCCTGGCCCTGCTGCTCCAAGGCCGGATGGCAGTCGTGAAGCCAATCAAAACATTATTGGCCCCTTTGATAGCTTCGATGGGATTCTCTCCCACATTGCTGCCCAACGGGCTACTGTTGATGAGGTTGCTGATGAAGAGGAACATGCTGAAGTTCTAGAGCCTCCGAAACCCAAGAAGACAAAAGCTTCAAATCCCTCTACTGCCCCAAAAGCTTCAAGGGTGGAGCCATTGAAGTCTGCACCTCCTGAATCCAGTGTGCAGTCTGAAGATCTATCCCGCGTCTCCAAGAAGACTAAGAAGCCCAAGAAGATTTCTGGGCATGACCTCACCCCAGCAAAGCATTATGCATAATGAGGAAAATACTATTGGTCTGTCAAGCGATGAAGATCTTGCAGATGATGCTCATCAAGAGCAAGCAGGAGGCTGAAATCTTCAAAGATTTGCCTATGTTTGATGCAGATATTCTTAATCACTTCATTGATGAATGGTTTGAAGATCCCACCATCAACATCACTGATCGCAGTTTCCTGTTGACATAGGCATCACATTTTAGGGCTGCATTGCCAAGGAACTTGCCATAGCTCAGAAGATTGTTGAGCTGAAAAACAAGATTGACTATGAGAAGGCACAGTTCAAGAAGCATATGGCCAGGCTTATTGTGGTTGATGTCCAAAACTTCAAACAAATGATGACTGACCTCAAAGCTCAGTTCAAAAAGAAGCATGTGGAAGCCAAAGGTTCCCGTGATCGCATGAAGTACTACACTGAGAAGTGCATGCAAGCTCACAATGAGGCTGAGAAGAGAGGCACTTGGGCGTCCAGGAATTGACCCTAAGCTTACCGCCAAGAAAAAGAAAAATTCTGCTGAAGCTGAACCCGAAGCTCCAAGGCAGGAATGACCAAGCATAGTATTCCCTGCCAGTATGACTGGCTCGAAGCCAAAGGTCCCATCAGCAGCTTCAGAGCAAAAGAAGACAAGGCAAGGTGAGGCTGAAGCCAGGAAGAGGAAGCACCATGACACCTCTGATGCTGCTCCCTCCCAGAAGAAGTTGAAGACAAAGGCTCCAAAGTCTTCAAGAAAAGAGTGTGTTGCTTCCCAAGAGTCACTGAGTGTTGAACCAATTTCTATTGCTCTACTTGCCTCCACAAATCACGAGCATCATCTCGTTGTCCATGAGCCTGCTCCCACAGAGGCTCCAGAGTCTGAAGAGATTCCAGCTGCCGACTCCACAGTAGCTGAAGACATGGGTCACGAAGACCATGTTGAAGATGATGTTCTTCCTCAGCTCGAACCCAAACTGGTATCATCACCTACTCCTACGAGCAGTGAACTCATAAGCATTTGCGGTCCCACGACACCAATTGCTCAAGATGAATTTTGGGAAGAGAAACACCCAAACACCCCCCCCTACATGAAGTGATTCCCCGCACTCCACCAGCTCATGTCACCACTCCAAAGGCTTGAGACCCTGTATAAACAACTCGATGACATGGAATGCATAACTACTTTACCAAAGGCGTCGCCCTCTTTTCGAAGGCTTTGCAGAGGCCCTAGGCCCCAGATCTCCATGTCGAGCATTCCTGAAGAGGATGTGCAACACACCAGCTCAGTAGCATGTCAAGTGTTCCTTGAAGCCATCCCTTCCAAGTCTGCTCATGAATCTGAAGCCAAAGCGGTTGAAGACATTCTGGCTGCATCAGGCGATGAAGAAAAAGAAGAAGATCAAGAAGTTATTCCCCCTGCTAGTGATCCAGTTGTCCAAGAAGAAAATGTGATTGTGCCAGACCCCCCTGTTCTTGAAGCCATGAATGTTTCAGCAAATGAGGCTGCCACCACCATCACTACTAAAGCCAATGACGAAGTCATGGCTGAAGACATTGTGGAGCCCAAGTCAATGCTTCCTCAAGATAATGCGCAACCAACCACTTCGACATAGCCGCTTGTCGGTGTCAAACCGCGGATCTTGGGTTGGGGGTCCCAACTATGCGCCTAAGGATGATGGTAACAGAGACGGGGACAAAATGTTTACCTGTGATTGGGCCTCTCTATGGAGATAATACCCTACTTCCTGCTTGATTGATCTTCATGAATATGAGTGTTACAAGAGTTGATGTACCACGAGATCGTAATGGCTAAAACCCTAGAACTCTAGCCTGTGTAACTATAATTCTATATTGATCTCCCTCTACGGGCCTAGCCCTCTGGTTTATATAGACACCGGAGGGATCTAGGGTTACATAAGGTTGGTTACAGAAAAATGAATCTTCATATTTGGTCGCCAAGCTTGCCTTCCATGCCAAGGAGAGTCCCATCCGGACATGGGAGAGTCTTCATCTTCACATCTTCACGGCCCATCAGTCCGGCCCGTGTATAATAGGTCAGACGCCCGAGGACCCCTTAATCCAGGACTCCCTTAGTAGCCCCCGAACCAGGCTTCAATGACGAGGTGTCCGGCGCGCAGATAGTCTTCGGCACTACAAGGCGGGTTCCTCCTCTGATGACTTCAAAGTGATGTATTCCGCTTCCATTTAATGTCGCACTTCGCTTCGTGGTATCAACAACTTCAGCCTCCACGTGTCAAGTTTAATGCGAGAGGTCGTGGCATTTTGCACATAACACCCCGCCATGTAAGAAAGAGTGTCTATTTAAAGAGATTAGATCTCAGATCCATTCGCACCACGCGGAAAAATCCTCAGAGATTGCCAGGAAAGACCATTCCAACATGGCCAGTGCTCCCAGCTCCTCCTCCCGTCCCTGCGGACCAGAAAAATGCGAGTGGGAGAGGTGCTCCGTACCCCATAATCAGCTGGTGAAGCTGCAAATACAGGGATTTCTTCCTCCTGCGGATCTGGTCCGTGTTCGGGCAGGGTTGACCTCCTTCAATGGCGGGGCCCAGGCGGAGAATTTCCCCAATCCATCTGCGGGGGAACGGGTGTGCTTCGTCCCCTATTTGCTGAGAGGCGTCAGATTTCCAATTCATCCGTTCCTCCGAGGGCTTCTGGAGTATTATGGCCTCCAACTGCACAACTTCACTCCCGCCTCCAACCTGCATATCGCGGGCTAAGTCGCTCTTTGCGAGTTATTCTTGGGTTGCGAGGCCCATTTTGAATTGTGGAGAAAGCTATTCTGTCTCGTCCCGCGCAACCACGAGGGATCAATATTTGAAGTGGGCGGAGCCGAAATATGGAGCATCGCCGAGACCGGATACCTGTCCGGCACACCAAGGAAGGCATCCGAAGAGTGGCCTTCCGGTTCTATATTGAAGACGTCGCACTTCCTGACCCAGTTCGGAGGGGCCTTCCCGAGTTCACAAGCGTTCCCTTGAGAAAACACCACAGCTGGCGCCCTCGGTGCCTCGAGGAGGAAGATAGTGCAGAAGTTTGTCAACTCATGAGCAAGATAAGGACGCTTGCCCAGTCCGAATTATCAATAGTCGAGGTAATGGCGAATTCCATAGTACGGGGGGTTCAACCACTCCAATACAAAGGTCTTCCCATGTGGCACTACAATGGGGAGGATGACGCCTCCCGCTGCGGCCGGAAGGGTCCGGACACCCCCACCGCTCTGGCCAAAATATTGGTCGAACTGTTCAAAGGGGAGGAAGAGGAGTTTCTTCATATCAAGCGCAGAGATGGATTTTCCATGTACAATCCTCCTAGCTGGGTAAGTCCCAACCCCTCTGCTCTACTCACTCCATTCCCTGAACCACTTTCAATGAATATTAATCCGTCCATTTATAACCGCACTGGCGAAAGATCTCCGAGGGGCTTTACAGCCCTGCCCCACAACCATAGGGCCATAATCGGGACCTTGACCCCAGATTCGAAGAGGATCGGATATATTTGTGGTGTTCGAGGACGGGGTGTTTTACCAGGCAAGCTATGACGGCACGGAAGTGACCATCACCGACGATTATCCCGGTCTTCTCCCTGCTTCACATGTAAGTAACCAGGAGACATCTCCTCCGAAAGAGTTCCCTTGTTCTGCCTCACCCGCCGCACTGTCTCGTGCTCAAAAGGGGAGGCGTTCGGCGCGCCTTGCTACCCAAGAGGAAACTCCAAAGAGAGTGGCACCCATGCCGGGAAAGTCTTCGACGAGGAAGGCAAACGAAGATACGACCGAGCCTTCATCGAAGAGGTATGGCTTTTAAATATGCCCTTTGGCAGCGACATCCAACTCTGACATTATCCGCTGCGTCTTACCAGGAAAAGCGTTCGCCGGACTATGTCTGGGAATCTTACCGGACGTGCTTCCACAAGTCAGGTTCCCGGCCCTGCTTTAAAGGTAAGGGCTGATATGGGAGTGACGCCGGATTGTCCTTCGGCAGAGGAGTCGGATGATGTATCCGTCACAAACTCGGAAGTGGAGAGCGCCATGAATCATCGGCGCCGGAGAGCCGTTCTACGCGACCCCGATTTTACAAACGAGGCGTTCAATGCCTTTAGCTCGGCTGATGCATATATCCAAGCTGCTCGAGACAGGCTTGCCAGAGCCACAAACCAACATGTAAAAGATATACAGGTAAGTTTATTGTACAAGACTAATAATTATATACGAGTAGCCCCTGAGACTTGAAGCAGTTGATACAACTGATTTAAGGATCAGTGTATGACCAGGTGCTGTTGGAGAAAAACAATATGTTGTCTCAGGAACTTGAAAAGTGTCGGACCCAGCTAACTGTTGCTACTGCCGAACTGGAGAAATCCAAGAAGGCATCACCTGGTAATGGTCCCCTCCATCGACAAAACATAATTATATACCGGCAATGTGAACACTGTTGCTCATCTTATGATAGGATCGTCAGATCAACTGAAGGAGCAACTGAAAGCCGCCCAAGCGGACAAACAAGAAGCCAAAAGACTGCTGGCCGCGTGCGAACATGTGCTGACACGAGTCAGGGATGAGAAAAACAAGCTGCAGGATGCCCACACCCAGCTGGGCGAAGAACTGAAAGATGTACAAGCCCAGCTGGCAGATTCCGTGAAGGAAAATAAGAGGCTACGTGGCGGCATACTTGGTATGTGGTCACACTTACCTCCGTGTAGTTCAGAGATGAAAGGGACTGACAGAATTATATCTATAGGTATGCTGACCGGCCGTCCCGAAGAGGAGGTGTCCGGAATCTCGGGCGAGCTGCTACAAGAGCTGTCGCAAATGCACGAGCAAGCTCAGCAGGTGATGCGAAGTGTTGCCAAGGCTTTATGGCCGTACGCCTCCCCTCCAGGGAGGATGGAGGAGCTTATAGAGCTATACAAGGGAGCGCGGCGACGCTTTCGATTATGGAAGATATCGGCCTGCCAGGATGGTGCACAAGAAGCCTGGGCCATGGTGAAAACACAGTATACCAAGCTCGATCCAAATCATATGGCCAGGGTCGGACCTCTAGGGTCAGATGGGAAAGAAATTCCCGTGAATTTGGTATATGACCAAGTAGAAGTAGCCGCCAAGTATTCCCAGCAGGATTGTAAATTAGACAGCCTGCTGGACGGTATAGAGGAGGAAATTTTTTTAGTCCAATTGACTATGTACTTTCCTTCTAGCTGTATTGTAAAATGATTGTCATGGCAGACCTTTTTGCTTTGACCTCTGGACCCGAAGCTGTGACGCCCCCGAGTCAATCGTACACTAATCATACACGCAAACTTGTACGATCAAGATCAGGGACTCATGGGAAGATATCACAACACAACTCTAAAACATAAAATAAGTCATACAAGCATCATAATACAAGCTAGGGGCCTCGAGGGCTCGAATATAAGTGCTCGATCATAGATGAGTCAGCGGAAGCAACAATATCTGAGTACAGACATAAGTTAAACAAGGTTACCTTAAGAAGGCTAGCACAAACCGATACAGATCGAAGAGGCGCAGCCTCCGCCTAGGATCCTCCTAAACTACTCCTGTGTCGCCGCTGGGCTGCACGTAGTAGTAGGCACCTCCGTGTAGTAGTCGCCATCGACGGTATGCTCGCTCTTGGGCTCCATCGTCTCGTCGCAGCAACCGGTAAAGAAAGGGGAAAAGGGGAACAAGGCAACCGTGAGTACTCATCCAAAGTACTCGCAAGCAAGGAGCTACACTACATATGCATGGATATATGTGTAAAGGGCCATATCAATGGACCGAATCGAATGCCGTAATAAGAGGGGGATAACTAATCCCGTCAAGACTACGCTCGCAGCCTCCGCCTTGAAGCATGTCAAGAGAGTAGATCAAGTCCTCCAAGTAGCATCACAGAAAGCATAATCCTACCCGGCGATCCTCCTCGTAACCTCGATGCAGAGCGACCACCGGGTTGTATCCGCACTTGGAAGGGTGTGTTTTATTAAGTATCCGGTTCTAGTTGTCATAAGGTCAAGGTACAACTCCGGTCGCCCTTTACGAGGGACACGACTATTCAATAGATTAATCACTGCAGGGTGCACCACATAACCCAACACGCTTGATCCCATTTGGCCGACACACTTTTCTCGGGTCATGCCCGCCGCAGAAGATCAACACGCCGCAGCCCCACCTAGGCATAACAGAGGTCAGCATGCCGGTCTAAACCTAAGCGCCACAGGGTCCGGGCCCATCACCCAATGCACACCTGCACGCTATGGGCGGCCGAAGCAGCATCTAGCCTAGTGGCATTCCAGCCCAAACCTGCGCTAGGCTGGGCCGCCGACGCCACGAAATGCTTCGGCCGATACCACGACGCCGAAAGTGCCCTTAATCGCTCCTCACAGAGTTGGTTAGTGCGATAGGCCAAGAGCCAAACTCAGATCAAATACCAAGATCTCGTTGCAGTTAAGTATCCGCGAACGCCGAACAGGGCCAGGCCCACCTCTCTCCTAGGCGGTCTCAACCTGCCCTGCTGCTCCGCCATTAAAGTAACAATGGAGCCGCTGGAACCTGTGCCCACCTCTACCGGGATGGAGCCACCGTCCTTTCAGCCGCCATCTCCTAACAGTATCACTGTAATGTAACATGTAAAGTATATAGATATGCCCGTGATCACCTCTCAAGTGATCACAGCCCAAGAGTATAGCATGGCGACGGACAAGAGTGTAGGTCCACCGATGGAACACTAGCATCCTATACTAAGCAGTAGGATAGCAGGTAAAGGTAACAACATGTAACGCCCCGGATTCGATGCGCCAGGTGTCTTCCAGTTATTCGTCGTTGTTGCCTTGTCATGTGCTCGCGTGTTGCATTTTTCCATGTCATCATCTGCATTTTATCATGTCATCATATGCATTGCATTGCATACGTGTTCGTCTCATGCATCCGAGCATTTTCCCGCTGTCCATTTTCCAATCCGCACTCCTATGTCTCCGGCGCCCCCTTTACCTCTTTTTTCGTGCGGGTGTTAAACGGTCTCGAATGGACCGATTTTTGCCAAGCGGTCTTGGTATAGCACCGTAAGACCGCCTGTCAAGTTTCGCGGCCATTTGGAGGTCGTTTATACTCCAACGGTTAACCGGTAACCGCAAAGCCTCCTTCTTTGCAGCCCAACACCCCCCTCAAAGTGGCCCAAAACCCATCAAACTCCCCTCCATGCTCTCGGTCGTTCGATCACAATCGTGTGGGCGAAAACTGCTCCTCATTTGGACTCTCCTAGCTCCCAGAAACTATAAATATGCCCTCCCCGTCCAAATTCGCGGATGAAAATCCCCTAACCCTAGCTTCTTCCTCCTCCCGCCGACGGACACGCCCACCGCCGCCGGATGTGTCCGCCGTCTCGCACCGCCGCTTCAGCGCCTGCGGGTCGCCGCCACGTGGCTCGCGCCGCTTCTCCATCGCATGCTCCTGGAGCCCATCGAGGGCTCCGCGAGCCGCGCGCTTCGCCGCTCGCCCATCTGCCGCCGCCGCCGCCGCCCGCGCCGCTTTCGGGCGCTGGCGCGCCGCCCCTCGCCGCCGTCCAGCCGCCATCGGCCATGGCTGAGCCCTCGCCGCCGCCTGTCGCCGGGCGCCGACCTCGCCGCCCGCCGTCTGGCCAGGCATCGGCCGCCACGGCCGCCGCCTCGCCGCCGCTCGCCTGCCCCGCCGCCTGGGCCGGTCTTCCCCGACCCCGCCGCCCAGCTCCGGCGAGATCCCGGCCCACCTCGGTTCGTGCACCACCCCGATCCAGATCTGAGAACGAGGTTGACCTCGAAATTCCACTAAGTCCCAGATATTTCAGCATCATGTACCCATGTTAATCGCATAATATCTCTGCATCCGTAGCTCCGTTTCGTGCGTGTAATATGTCAAATTGTTCACCTTGACGAGTACATCATTTCATCTCATTGCATCATTTACATTTGAGCTTATATTGATGCCCGAAATGCTGTTGGAAGAGTACTATGTGATGTTAGTTTCAGATTCTTATCAGAACATGGACTTTTGTCATTTTTGCCATGATTGATGTGTGCACCCTATGAATTTGAGTCCTACATGTGTTTTGTACTATGCCATGCCATCTTTACATGGGTGTATGCCATGTATTTTTGTGATCTCTGTGGTGACTAGCACAAGCATGCAAACTAGGCTTCATGATGTTGCTCATTTCAGCCCCTCTGCTCACTGATATTTTTATGCCATGTAAACTTGATGCTACCGAGAGATTCATGCTTATTTTGAGATACTTCAGAAGGATGTTTTGAACATATGGTTATTATCTATCCATCCATGCCCTTGTTTGTAATTATGGAGTGCCATAGCTTGAGTCAATCGAGCTCTACTTTTGCTATGAAATGTTTCTCGCAGGTTGTTTACATGTTATTCAATTTTGCCAAGGTTGTTGTAGTTGATCCGTATTCTATGATGTTGTTATTGCCATGTATAGCTTGTATGCCATGTCTTCATCTGTGAGTTTCATGCCATGCCATGTATTGCTCGGGTGAGTGGTTCAATCTCACCAACATGCCTACTTATTGTTCTTCCTCAGCTCGAACCCAAACTGGTATCATCACCTACTCCTACGAGCAGTGAACTCATAAGCATTTGCGGTCCCACGACACCAATTGCTCAAGATGAATTTTGGGAAGAGAAACACCCAAACACCCCCCCCTACATGAAGTGATTCCCCGCACTCCACCAGCTCATGTCACCACTCCAAAGGCTTGAGACCCGTATAAATAACCGATGACATGGAATGCATAACTATTTTACCAAAGGCGCCGCCTCTTTTCAAGGCTTTGTAGAGGCCCTAGGCCCCAGATCTCCATGTCGAGCATTCCTCAAGAGGATGTGCAACACACCAGCTCAGTAGCATGTCAAGTGTTCCTTGAAGCCATCCCTTCCAAGTCTGCTCATGAATCTGAAGCCAAAGCGGTTGAAGACATTCTGGCTGCATCAGGCGATGAAGAAAAAGAAGAAGATCAAGAAGTTATTCCCCCTGCTAGTGATCCAGTTGTCCAAGAAGAAAATGTGATTGTGCCAGACCCCCCTGTTCTTGAAGCCATGAATGTTTCAGCAAATGAGGCTGCCACCACCATCACTACTAAAGCCAATGACGAAGTCATGGCTGAAGACATTGTGGAGCCCAAAGTCAATGCTTCCCCTGAAGATAATGCGCAACCAACCACTTCTGACATAGCCGTTGTCGGTGTCAAAACCGGCGGATCTTGGGTTGGGGGTCCCGAACTATGCGTCTAAGGATGATGGTAACAGGAGACGGGGGACAAAATGTTTACCCAGGATTGGGCCCTCTCTATGGAGATAATACCCTACTTCCTGCTTGATTGATCTTCATGAATATGAGTGTTACAAGAGTTGATGTACCACGAGATCGTAATGGCTAAAACCCTAGAACTCTAGCATGTGTAACTATAATTCTATATTGATCTCCCTCTACGGGCCTAGCCCTCTGGTTTATATAGACACCGGAGGGATCTAGGGTTACATAAGGTTGGTTACAGAAAAATGAATCTTCATATTTGGTCGCCAAGCTTGCCTTCCATGCCAAGGAGAGTCCCATCCGGACATGGGAGAGTCTTCGTCTTCACATCTTCACGGCCCATCAGTCCGGCCCGTGTATAACAGGTCAGACGCCCGAGGACCCCTTAATCCAGGACTCCCTTAGTAGCCCCCGAACCAGGCTTCAATGACGAGGTGTCCGGCGCGCAGATAGTCTTCGGCACTACAAGGCGGGTTCCTCCTCTGATGACTTCAAAGTGATGTATTCCGCTTTCCATTTAATGTCGTACCCCTCGGCTTCTGTGTATCAACAACTTCAGCCTCCACGTGTCAAGCAAATGCGAGAGGTCAGGGCATTTTTGCACATAACACCCCGGCCATGTAAGAAAGAGTGTCTATTTAAAGAGATTAGATCTCAGATCCATTCGGCACCACGCGGAAAAAATCCTCAGAGATTGCCAGGAAAGACCATTCCAACATGGCCAGTGCTCCCAGCTCCTCCTCCCGTCCCTGCGGACCAGAAAAATGCGAGTGGGAGAGGTGCTCCGTACCCCATAATCAGCTGGTGAAGCTGCAAATACAGGGATTTCTTCCTCCTGCGGATCTGGTCCGTGTTCGGGCAGGGTTGACCTCCTTCAATGGCGGGGCACAGGCGGAGAATTTCCCCAATCCATCTGCGGGGGAACGGGTGTGCTTCGTCCCCTATTTGCTGAGAGGCGTCATATTTCCAATTCATCCGTTCCTCCGAGGGCTTCTGGAGTATTATGGCCTCCAACTGCACAACTTCACTCCCGCCTCCAACCTGCATATCGCGGGCTAAGTCGCTCTTTGCGAGTTATTCTTGGGTTGCGAGGCCATTTTGAATTGTGGAGAAAGCTATTCTGTCTCGTCCCGCGCAACCACGAGGGATCAATATTTGAAGTGGGCGGAGCCGAAATATGGCGCATCACCGAGACCGGATACCTGTCCGGCACACCAAGGAAGGCATCCGAAGAGTGGCCTTCCGGTTCTATATTGAAGACGTCGCACTTCCTGACCCAGTTCGGAGGGGCCTTCCCGAGTTCACAAGCGTTCCCTTGAGAAAACGCCACAGCTGGCGCCCTCGGTGCCTCGAGGAGGAAGATAGTGCAGAAGTTTGTCAACTCATGAGCAAGATAAGGACGCTTGCCCAGTCCGAATTATCAATAGTCGAGGTAATGGCGAATTCCATAGTACGGGGGGTTCAACCACTCCAATACAAAGGTCTTCCCATGTGGCACTACAATGGGGAGGATGACGCCTCCCGCTGCGGCCGGAAGGGTCCGGACACCCCCCGCCTCCGCCAAAATATTGGTCTAACTGTTCAAAGGGGAGGAAGAGGAGTTTCTTCATATCAAGCGCAGAGATGGATTTTCCATGTACAATCCTCCTAGCTGGGTAAGTCCCAACCCCTCTGCTCTACTCACTCCATTCCCTGAACCACTTTCAATGAATATTAATCCGTCCATTTATAACCGCACTGGCGAAAGATCTCCGAGGGGCTTTACAGCCCTGCCCCACAACCATAGGGCCATAATCGGGACCTTGACCCCAGATTCGAAGAGGATCGGATATATTTGTGGTGTTCGAGGACGGGGTGTTTTACTGTGCAAGCTATGACGGCACGGAAGTGACCATCACCGACGATTATCCCGGTCTTCTCCCCGCTTCACATGGGCAACCAGAGACATCTCCTCCAAAGAGTTCCCTTGTTCTGCTTTCACCCGCCAGACCGCCTCTCGGCTCAAAAGGGGAGGCGTCGCGCCTTTGCTACCCAAGAGGAAACTCCAAAGAGAGTGGCACCCATGCCGGAAAGTCTTCGACGAGGAAGGCAAACGAAGATACGACCGAAGTCTTCATCAAGAGGTATGGCTTTTAAATATGCCCTTTGGCAGCGACATCCAACTCGACATTATCCGCTGCGCCTTACCAGAAAAGCGTCACGGACTATGTCCGGGAATCTTACCGACGTGCTTCCACAAGTCAGGTTCCCGCCCCGCTTTAAAGGTAAGGGCTGATACGGAGTGACGCCGGATTGTCCTTCGGCAGAGGAGTCGGATGATGTATCCGCTACAAACTCGAAGTGGAGAGCGCCATGAATCATCGGCGCCGAGAGCCGCTTCACGCGAATTCCGATTTTACAAACGAGGCGCTCAATGCCTTTAGCTCGGCTGATGCATATATCCAAGCTGCTCGAGACAAGCTTGCCGTGAGCCACAAACCAACATGTAAAAGATATACGTAAGTTTATTGTACAAGACTAATAATTATATACGAGTAGCCCCGAGACTTGAAGCAGCTTGATACAACTGATTTAAGGATCGATGTATAACCAGTGTGTTGGAGAAAAACAATATGTTGTCTCGTGAACTTGAAAAGTGTCGACCCAGCTAATCTGTTACTACCGCCGAATCGAGAAATCCAAGAAGGCATCACCGTAATGGTCCCTCCATCGACAAAACATAATTATATACCGCATGTGAACACCGTTGCTCATCTTATGATAGGATCGCCGATCAATCAAGGAGTAATCGAAGCCGCCAAGCGACAAACAAGAAGCCAAAAGATCGCTGTCGCAGGTATAACATGTGCCGACACGAGTCGTGATGAGAAAAACAAGCTGCAGGATGCCCACACCCACTGGGCGAAGAACTGAAAGATGTACAAGCCCAGCTGGCAGATTCCGTGAAGGAAAATAAGAGGCTACGTGGCGGCATACTTGGTATGTGGTCACACTTACCTCCGTGTAGTTCAGAGATGAAAGGGACTGACAGAATTATATCTATAGGTATGCTGACCGGCCGTCCCGAAGAGGAGGTGTCCGGAATCTCGGGCGAGCTGCTACAAGAGCTGTCGCAAATGCACGAGCAAGCTCAGCAGGTGATGCGAAGTGTTGCCAAGGCTTTATGGCCGTACGCCTCCCCTCCAGGAGGATGGAGGAGCTTATAGAGCTATACAAGGGAGCGCGGCGACGCTTTCGATTATGGAAGATATCGGCCTGCCAGGATGGTGCACGAGAAGCCTGGGCCATGGTGAAAACACAGTATACCAAGCTCGATCCAAATCATATGGCCAGGGTCGGACCTCTAGGGTCAGATGGGAAAGAAATTCCCGTGAATTTGGTATATGACCAAGTAGAAGTAGCCGCCAAGTATTCCCAGCAGGATTGTAAATTAGACAGCCTGCTGGACGGCATAGAGGAGGAAATTTTTTTAGTCCAATTGACTATGTACTTTCCTTCTAGCTGTATTGTAAAATGATTGTCATGGCAGACCTTTTTGCTTTGACCTCTCGACCCGGTTGTGACGCCCCGAGTCAATCGTGACACTAATCATACACGCAAACTTGTACGATCAAGATCAGGGACTCATGGGAAGATATCACAACACAACTCTAAAACATAAAATAAGTCATACAAGCATCATAATACAAGCTAGGGGCCTCGAGGGCTCGAATATAAGTGCTCGATCATAGATGAGTCACGAAGCAACAATATCTGAGTACGTATATAAGTTAAACAAGGTTACCTTAAGAAGGCTAGCACAAACCGATACAGATCGAAGAGGCGCAGGCCTCCTGCCTAGGATCCTCCTAAACTACTCCTGTGTCGTCGCCGCTGGGCTGCACGTAGTAGTAGGCACCTCCGTGTAGTAGTCGCCATCGACGGTATGCTCGCTCTTGGGCTCCATCGCCCGTCGCAGCAACCGGTAAAGAAAGGTAAAAGGGGAACAAGGCAACCGTGAGTACTCATACAAAGTACTGCAAGCAAGGAGCTACACTACATATGCATGGATATATGTGTAAAGGGCCATATCAATGGACCGAACTGCAGAATGCCGTAATAAGAGGGGATAACTAATCCGTCAAGACTACGCTCGCAGCCTCCGCCTTGCAAGATGTCAAGAGAGTAGATCAAGTCCTCCAAGTAGCATCGCAGAAGCATAATCCTACCCGGCGATCCTCCTCGTAACCCTCGATGAGAGCGACCACCGGGTTGTATCCGCACTTGAAGGGTGTGTTTTATTAAGTATCCGGTTCTAGTTGTCATAAGGTCAAGGTACAACTCCGGTCGCCCTTTACAGAGGGACACGACTATTCAATAGATTAACTTCTGCAGGGCGCACTACATAACCCAACACGCTTGATCCCATTTGGCCGGACACACTTTTCTCGGATCATGCCCGCCGCAGAAGATCAACACGCCGCAGCCCCACCTAGGCATAACAGAGGTCAAGACGCAGGTTCAAACCTGCGCATGTGGGTCGGGCCCATCACCCAATGCACACCTGCACGCTATGCGGGCGGCCGGAAGCGCACTCCAGCCTAGTGGCATTCCAGTCCAAACGGCGCGCCGCCGCCGCCGACGCCACGAAATGCTTCGCCGATACCACGACGCCGAAAGTGCCCTTAACTGCTCCTGCAGAGTTGGTTAGTGCGATAGGCCAAGAGCCAAACTCAGATCAAATACCAAGATCTCGTTAAGCGCAGTTAAGTATCCGCTGAACGCCGAACAGGGCCAGGCCCACCTCTCTCCTAGGCGGTCTCAACCTGCCCTGTCGCTCCGCCACAAAGTAACAATGGGAGCCGCCGGGAACCTGTGCCCACCTCTACCGGGATGGAGCCACCGTCCTTTCAGCCCCCATCTCCGAACAGTATCACATGTAATGTAACAGTGTAAAGTATATAGTATATGCCCGTGATCACCTCTCGAAGTGATCACAGCCCAGTAGTATAGCATGGCAGACGGACAAGAGTGTAGGTCCACTGATGGAACACTAGCATCCTATACTAAGCAGTAGGATAGCAGGTAAAGGTAACAACATGTAACGCCCTGGATTCGATGCGCCAGGTGTCTTCCAGTTATTCGTCGTTGTTGCCTTGTCATGTGCTCGCGTGTTGCATTTTTCCATGTCATCATCTGCATTTTATCATGTCATCATATGCATTGCATTGCATACGTGTTCGTCTCATGCATCCGAGCATTTTCCCCGTTGTCCATTTTCCAATCCGGCACTCCTATGTCTCCCGGCGCCCCCTTTTACCTCTTTTCGTGTGCGGGTGTTAAACGGTCTCGGAATGGACCGATTCTTTCCAAGCGGCCTTGGTATAGCACCGGAAGACCGCCTGTCAAGTTTCGTGCCATTTGGAGGTCGTTTGGTACTCCAACGGTTAACCGGGTAACCGCAAAAGCCTCCTTCTTTGCAGCCCAACACCCCTCAAAGTGGCCTAAAACCCACCAAACTCCCTCCATGCTCTCGGTCGCTCGATCACAATCGTGGGCGAAAACTGCTCCTCATTTGACTCTCCTAGCTCCCTTAAACTATAAATATGCCCTCCTGGCCCAAATCGCGGATGAAAATCCCCTAACCCTAGCTTCTCCTCCTCCCGCCGACGGACACGCCCACCCGCCGTCCGGATGTGTCCGCCTCCTCGCCGCCGCTTCGCGCTGTGGCTCGCCGCCACGGGCTCGCGCCGCCGCCGCTCTGCCACATGCTCATGGAGCCCATCGGGTTCGCGAGCTCAAGCGCGCTTCGCCGCTCGCCCATCGCTCGCCGCCGCCGTCGCCGCCGCCGCTCGCTGGCGCGCCGTCCCGCTGCCGTCAGCCGCCATCGCCGCCGCCGCTGAGCAGAGCTGCCTCGCCGGCGCCGCGCCGACCTCGCCGCCCGCTCGCCATGGGCCACACCTGCCACTGCTTGCGCTGGCGCCGGCCGGCTGCCGCCTGCCCGCTCGCCTTGGCGCGCCGGTCTTCCCCGACCCCGCCGCCCAGCTCCGGCGAGAGCCCGGCCCACCTCGGTTCGTGCACCACCCCGATCCAGATCTGAGAACGAGGTTGACCTCGAAATTCCATTAAGTCCCAGATATTTCAGCATCATGTACCCATGTTAATCGCATCATATCTCTGCATCCGTAGCTCCGTTTCGTGCGTGTAATATGTCAAATTGTTCACCTTGACGAGTACATCATTTCATCTCAGTGCATCATTTACATTTGAGCTTATATTGATGCCCAAAATGCTGTTGGAAGAGTGCTATGTGATGTTAGTTTCAGATTCTTATCAGAACATGGACTTTTGTCATTTTTGCCATGATTGATGTGTGCACCCTATGAATTTGAGTCCTACATGTGTTTTGTACTATGCCATGCCATCTTTACATGGGTGTATGCCATGTATTTTTGTGATCTCTGTGGTGACTAGCACAAGCATGCAAACTAGGCTTCATGATGTTGCTCATTTCAGCCCCTGTTCTGCTGATATTTTTATGCCATGTAAACTTGATGCTACCGAGAGATTCATGCTTATTTTGAGATACTTCAGTAAGGATGTTTTGAACATATGGTTATTATCTATCCATCCATGCCCTTGTTTGCAATTATGGAGTGCCATAGCTTGAGTCAATCGAGCTCTACTTTTGCTATGAAATGTTTCCTGGCAGGTTGTTTACATGTTATTCAATTTTGCCAAGGTTGTTGTAGTTGATCCGTGTATTCTATGATGTTGTTATTGCCATGTATAGCTTGTATGCCATGTCTTCTTACTGTGAGTTGCCATGCCATGCCATGTATTGCTCTGTGGTGAGTGGTTCAATCTCACCAACATGCCTACTTATTGTTGTTCCTGCCATGTATGAATCTGTAATATAACTTGTTATGTTTACATGGGTGCCATCATATCTTCTGATCCTTTTTGGCTCATGGTCAGTAAGGGACTTTTGTTCTATGCAATTAGTAGATTCATGCCATGCCTTTGTTTGCCATGATAAGTTCCTGTAACATGTTGTTTGATAGCTCTAAACATTGCAACCTGATGTTATTCCTGCTAAAGTCTGAAACTGTTATTATTTGCAATCTTGCCATGTGTGTTTGAGCATGTTTTAGTGATTTATGGAGTTAGCTCAGTGTTCATGTTTTGTAATGCTTTACCTGTGCATCATGCCCATGCCTTTTGTTTTCATATGAGGTCCTGTAGCATATTATTTTGATGCTTGGAATATGCCTAGTTGCTGTTTTGGACAGATTGTTGTTATGTCTTGTATAGGGTGTATGTGTTGAACCGTTGCTTCGTTTTGAGTGTGCTCTATATGAAACTTGCTTGATTTTGCATGTAGTTTCATATTATCATGTTGCCTCCTTGTTTTGATGTGTTTGCTTGATGTTTGTATGCATTTTGCATCAATGCCATGTTTAACTTGTTTTGCTCATATCTTCTAGACCGTAGCTCCGAATCTAATGAACTTTATATGTAACTTGACTAGATTTTCGTGTAGATCATCGTGGTGCATCTTAACTTGCTGTTTAACAACTTGAACATAAGGTTTATTCAGATCTGGACCAATTTCGAAATATGCATATGAGGACTTACCGGAATTGTTCTATGTTGTTTCCGGCCTCATTTAAACTTGCCTTGATGTGTTGCTCTTGTTTGCCTCATCTCTTGCCATGAGTAGCTTCATCTAGATTTGTCATGCATCATGCTCGGTTGTGCATCATGTCTTGTTCATGTGTGGTGTGTTTACCTATGTTGTGTGCTTCTTCTCGATAGTTCCTGCTTGCTATGCGATCGTGAGGATTCGCTCGCTCACGCTTGGTTCGCCTTCGTGGCTTCATCTTCTTCATGGACTCGTTCTTCTTCCTAGCGGGATTTCAGGCAAGATGACCGTCACCTTGGATCTCATTACTATCATTGCTATGCTAGTTGCTTCGTTCTATCGCTATGCTGCGCTACCTATTACCTGTTTATCAAGCCATCCCAAATTGCCATGTCAGCCTCTAACCTTTTGCACCCTTCCTAGCAAACCGTTGTTTGGCTATGTTACCGCTTGCTCAGCCCCTCTTATAGCGTTGTTAGTTGCAGGTGAAGATGAAGTTTGTTCCTTGTTGGAACATGGAGATGTTGTTCCTTGTTGGAACATATTTACTTGTTAGGATATCACAATATATCTTATTCAATTAATGCATCTATATACTTGGTAAAGGGTGGAAGGCTCGGCCTTATGCCTGGTGTTTTGTTCCACTCTTTCCGCCCTAGTTTCCGTCATATCGGTATTATGTTCCCGGATTTTGCGCCCCTTACGCGGTCGGGTGATTTATGGGACCCCTTGACAGTTCGCTTTGAATAAGACTCTCCAAAGAAGGCCCAACCTTGGTTTTACCATTTGCCTCACCACCACCTATATTTCCTTTGGGAGTAATTAACCCAAGGGTCATCTTTATTTAGCCCCCGGCCAATGCTTGTCTAAGTGTTGGCCCGAACCGAGTAGATCGGGCCCCTCACGGAAACTCGGGTCTGGTTTTACTCAGAGGATATCTCATCCGTGTTGCCCTCGAGAACGAGATATGTGCAGCTCCTATCGGGATTGTCGGGCGATCGGGTGGCTTTGCTGGTCTTGTTTTATTACCGCCGAAATGTCTTGTAGCCGAGATTCCGAGACTGATCGGGTCTTCCCGAGGAGAAGGAATATCCTTCGCTGATCGCGAGAGCTTATCATGGGCTTGTTGGGACACCCCGCAGGTATAAACTTTCGAGAGCCGTGCCGCGGTTATGTGGCAGATGGGAATTTGTTAATATCCGTTGTAGTAAACTTGAAGTAAACTCTTCTAAAATACACCAACCGTAAGCGAATCGTGAGTGTCTCTTTCGAGGTTGATCGAGAGGAGGACACGGTTTCGGGTTATGTCCGACGAAGTAGGAGTGCAGGATCACTTCTTGATCATTACTAGTTGACGGTCGTTCCTTTGTTTCTCTTCTCGCTCTCATTTGCGTATGTTAGCCACCATACATGCTTAGTCGCTGCTGCAACCTCACCACTTTACCCCTTCCTTTCCCATTAAGCTTTGTTAGTCTTGATACCCATGGTAATGGGATTGCCGAGTCCTCGTGGCTCACAGACATTACACCACCAGTTGTGGGTACAGGTTCATGCGATGATCGTGACGCGAGAGCGATGTTTGCTTGTTTTGGAGTTCTTCTTCTACTTCTTCTTCGATCAGGGGATAGGTTCCAGGTCGGCAGCCTGGGATAGCAGGGTGAATATTGTTTGAGTTTCTGTTTATATTTCATCCGTAGTCGGATGTTGATCTCTTGTATATGATGTTGATGTATTATTGTGGCATTTGTGCCTTTTGTATGTATCCCTATCTATTATGTAATGTTGATGTAATGATATCCACCTTGCAAAAGCGTTTCAATATGCGGGTCTATCCTTGGTGGGACCTTCGAGTTCCTTTTGGATAGTGTCGCATATTGGGCGTGACACAACAGTAGTAGCAAGGACAGGATATGCAGCAATATAGGATTAACTGAAAGCAGTAACATGCTACACTACTCTAATGCAAGCAGTATAGAGAAGAGTAGGCGATATCCGATGATCAGGGGCGGCTTGCCTGGTTGCTCGATAAGGAGGGGTCGTCGGTGACGAGTCGACCACTGGGGCATCAAAGATCGCCACGGGTTCACCGGAAAGAAGTAACGAGGGGGAACACAGTAAATAACAGAGCAATCAAAGTATAACATGGCAATGCACGGTGTTAGGTGTGCCCTAACGCGCAGGAGGTGATACCGACGAGGGGAAACATCCGTAAGTATCCCCGTGTTTCGCGTTTTTCAGCAGAGGAGCCGAGGGGAAAGTTGTGAGTTTGACATGTTAGGGTGTGTGGCGCATTTAACGGGTTGCTTATCCGGATTCGCCTCGCTGCTCAGAGCAACTTTCATGTATAAAACTTTTTCATCCGAAGCTACGGATTATTTTATATGTTTTTCAAGATTAAAACAATATTCGAAAACCCTTCAATTTTGCTAAGTCCGAGAATTCGACGCTTTAAACATTACTTGGCTTTTTTCAAAACACTACAACTATTGATCAGAATTCCTATGATTTTGTACCTTACATCAATCTGGAGCATTTTTCTCGTGGTCTATAAGATAGTAGCACTTTCATCTCTGTAGAGTCCATTTGATTGATCATTAACAGCTCTAAAGTAGCTATGAAATTAAAGCTGTTTTCGCTTTTCTATTAATGTAACATTGAATTTGTGATTTTTTAGGAATTAAACCATACATCAAAAGGATTTGGTCCAAAGGATAAAATGGAGTTTGTCATGTATGCTTTCTACTCATATTATTTTTACCCATGTTAACCGCTGGTTAGACGTTGTTTAGAGGCTGACAGAGGGTCGACGATGTCAAATTAGAAAAGTTAGTACTAGCTACAGAATCGAATGTTATCAGAGCTGTAGCATAGCAGCAGTAAAGGAGCAGCAGAGCAGCGGCAATGGAGGCGGGCGCAGACAGAGGCGACGGGCTCGCGGACTCGCGTCTCGACGACCATTTGGTTAGCCGAGAGCGGCTACGGAGAGGACGACGCGCGGCGCGGGGAGAGGTGCCGAGGGTGGGGTGGCTGAGTTGGGCGAGCGACAACGGGCGGCGACGCGGCATTCAGGACTAAGCGAAGCGGAGAAGCGCGCGCGAAAGCGCCGCAAGATGAGCAGCGGGTAGCAGCTACGGGCTCCATGAGCGCTTAGGCAGACGGGCGAGGTCGAGTGGCTCGGGAGCTTGGTGCTCACAGCCATGGCGGTGGCCGAGCACGCCACGCCGCGGAGTTAGCTACGGGCGCCGGGCGAGCTCGACTAGAGGAAGAGGAGGAGCGTGAGCTCACCAACGCTGCTGAGACGGCCCGGGAAGACGCGCGCTGCCGGAGTCGCTGGCGAGGCGCGGCGATCCGAGGAGGAAGAAGAAGGTCGCCCCGTGATGGAGGGGCTTCGCCCGCCGCGGGCGTGGACGGAGAAGCAGATGATGGCACGGCAACACAAGTGCCCGGCTTGATGCGCCCCGGATCGGCGAAGTCGAGCGCGGTGGAGCTCCCGGACGCCCTCCCACACGCCGGAGACACCAAAGGGCCGTGACAACGACGACGGGCAGCGGTCACCGCAGGATCTCATGAGCTCGATTCGTCCAAAGGGAAGGGGATCATGGGGATCGAGGGGCAATGTTTGAGACAGGGGCTAGGGTTTAGGTGGACGCTTATAGGCCGGGAGGCGACGTGGTGGTCATCCGCCATGGCGCCGCCGGATGGTTGCCACGCCATGGCCTCTGCCTCCTTTGCTGTGACAGAGAAGGGAAAGGCCCATGGTGGGCTTGGCCAACCACTCGTAGAAAAAGAGGGCTACAATTGCACATAAGTGCCCTTTGTTTTATTCTTTTCTATCTTATTATTTGTTCTACCACTATTTTTCCTTTAGTTTATGCAGCAAATGATTTTTGCTATAGTTGAACTTGGCACATAAGTCAAGCACATTATTCTAGAATGGCACATAAATCTTGAGGCCATTTTGTAATGTTTAAAAAACACGTTGGTATTTAAATGGTCCATTATGATGTTGTTGGCCCACTTCATAATTTACTAGGGATTATTTATTAAGTCAAATGATGTGGTTTCATTCATGAAAACTGAACAAGCAAATTTATAGAATAGTGCGAACATTTTAGTTTTACTATTTGAAAACTTTTATTGTTTGCTTGATTTTGAATTTGCATTTGAATCGGTTTCGAACTAACAAGGGATTCACAATAGTAACGGAGGTGACGTGGCATCATTAGCAGAGTTTTTCTGTAGCCTAATTATCCGGGCGTCATAGAAGGTGCAGAGTGTTTCCGAATACCTGAGTGGTAAGATAAACCAGGGTATGCATGGAAACAAGGCGTAGGGGTCATGTTGCTTAAACAGACAAGTTGTATCCATCTAGTTATGTTATATTACATTGTGATTGTAAGAAACATCTTCCAGAGAGAATAGTTCCGTTAAGGGTTCCTTTCCCTGGGTGTACATGCGTTAATGTGCATGTCCGAACTCTGATTGGAAAAATCGCAGTATAGTCAACATCTGGGGGTTCATATTTGAATGAATGTAAAAACATCTTTAGTTCGCCGACCGAATATTCCCTTAAGAACGCTAGCTTTCGGCTTCACCCAGTCTGAGGTACACATCCGGATGACCCGGCAGTAGCAATCGCAGAGGTGCTCCCTTTATGCCCTAGCCACACTAACGGGAACGTAGGGCATAAGCACAGGAGCCAGGCAACCCAGCTTGGCCAAAACTTAAGTCATATCGATGCATATAATGGCGAAGAAAAGGTACATATGGAAAACATGCATATGTGATGAGCTTGATGCTCTAAAAATAACAATAATAAACTTCTGTTAAAGAAGCTCCCAGGTATAATTGACGTACATATTTGAGGATGTGTATGTCAGAGGTGCACGGTTTAGCCGCACAAAAAGCTTTAAGGCTAAAAAAGGAAAAGGCGAAAAGAGAGGAAAAAACAATGGGAATAATAGGGAGAAGGAGACGAACAAAGAGTTCGGTGCTAGGCATAGAATCTTTGGAGTCTGGCCGCGTTCCAGGGGTTTGGCTCGAGGCGATTGTCTGACGTATCACGCAGGCGGTACGCTCCTCCGGTGAGAATTTCGTCAATGATGAAGGGACCCTCCCATTTGGGCTTGAGTTTGTCTTTTTTTCTTCTCCAGCAAGCGTAGAACGAGTTCGCCAACATTATAAGTCTTGGCCCATACTTCTCTGCTTTGATATCTACGGGCCTGTTGTTGATAAAATGCGGAACGGGCTTTTGCAACGTCGCGCTCCTCCTCTAGGGCATCTAGGTTGTCCTGCAGATCAAGCTCGGCCTCTCTCTCTCTTCGTACATGCACACTCGAGGTGAGTCATGAATAATGTCGCAGGGTAACACAGCCTCTGCGCCGTACACCATGAAGAAAGGTGTATATCCGGTAGTGCGATTGGGAAAGGTTCGTAGCCCCCAGAGTATGGAGTCGAGCTCATCAACCCAGTGCTTGTCTGATTCTTTCAAAGACCACACCAGTCTAGGCTTGATGCCGCTCATAATAAGACCATTGGCCCAATCGACTTGATTGTTTGTTTGCGGGTGATAGACGGAGGCGTAATCGAGCTTAATGCCCAAATTGGCACACCAGTTTTTCACCTCATCGGCTGTGAAATTGGAGCCGTTATCGGTGATGATGCTGTATGGGACACCATAACGGTGTACAACGCCGGATATAAAGTCTATCACTTGTCCGGCTTTGGCCGTTTTAACTGGTTTGGCCTCTATCCACTTAGTGAATTTATCCACCATGACCAGCAGATATTTTTTCTTATGGCTTCCTCCTTTAAGGGGTCCAACCATATCAAGCCCCCGGACCGCAAAAGGCCAGGTGATGGGGATTGTTTGCAGAGCTGTGGGTGGCATATGGCTCTGGTTGGCGAAAAGCTGGCATCCGACGCAACATTGGACAAGGTCCTGTGCATCTGCTCGGGCCGTCGGCCAACGAAAAACCTGTACGGAAGGCCTTGCTAACAAGGGCCGGAGCTGCGGCGTGGTGACCGCCAAGGCCGGCATGAATTTCAGCCAGGAGATGTCGCCCCTCTTCCTCGAAGATACATCTTTGAAGGACTCCGGTAGCGCTTTTCTTGTAGATCTCTCCGCCGTGAACCTTGTAGGCCTTCGAACGCCGGACAATTCGGCGAGCCTCATTCTGATCCTCACGGAGTTCTCTCCTATTAAGGTAGGCCAAGAAGGGTTCGGTCTATGGGGCAATGAATGCCATGATGAGATGGGCCGATGGTGTTATTTCAGTGGCTGAGCCCCCGATGACATCGTTGTGTTCGGTATCTGGGGTTGTGTTCGGATCCGGACTGGAGTTGCCGCTCTCCCCTTGCCACGCCACGGATGGCTTAAAAAGCCTTTACAGAAAGATGTTAGGTGGTACGGGGTCGCGCTTGGCGCCGATGCGAGCAAGGACGTCCGTTGCTAGATTACTTTCTCGAGCCACGTGATGAAACTCGAGCCCCTCGAACCGAGCCGACATTTTGAGGATGGTGTTACGATAAGCCGCCATCTTCGGATCTTTGGCATCGAAATCTCCATTTACTTTAGATATTGCGAGGTTTGAGTCTCCGCGCACTTCCAGGCATTGTATGCCCATGGAGACAGCCATCCGAAGACCATGCAATAAGGCCTCGTATTCGGCTGCGTTGTTGGAGTTTGTGTATAATATTTGGAGTATGTACTGGACTACGTATCCAGTGGGGGACGTTAAAACGACGCTCGTGTCAGGCCCAAGATGCGACCCTATCCTAAAGGAACTCGAAGGTCCCACCAAGGATAGAAGCGCATCTTGAAGACGCTTTTGCAAGGTGGATATCATTACATCAACATTACATAATAGTGGGGATACATACATAAGGCACGAATGCCACAAAAAATACATCAACATCATATACAAGATCAACATCCGACTTCGGATGAAACATAAACAGAAGCTCAAACGACATCCACCTGCTAGCCCGGGCTGCCGACCGAACCTATCCCTTGATCAAGAAGCGGAAGAAGAACTCCAAAACAAGTAAACATCGCTCTCGGCCATGATCATCGTGACAACCTGTACACTGCAATCGATGGTGTAGTAATCAGGAGCCACGAGGACTCAGCAATCCCATTACCATGGGTATCAAGACTAGCAAAGCTTAATGGGAAAGGAAGGGTAAATGGTGAGGTTGCGGCAGCGCTAAGCATATATGGTGGATAACCAACGCAAATGAGAGAGAAGAGAAACAAAGGAACGGTCACAACTAGTAGTGATCAAGAAGTGATCCCGAACTCCTACTTACGCCGACATAACCCAAAACCGTGTTCTCCTCTCGATCAACCCCAAAAGAGACACTCACGGTTACGCATTACACGGTTGGTGTATTTTAATTAAGATCAACTTCGGTTTTCTACAACCGACATTAACAAATTCACATCGCCACATAACCGCTGGCACGGCTCTCAAAAGTTTATACCTCGCAGGGTGTCCCAACTTAGCCCATGATAAGCTCTCGCGATCAACGAAGGATATTACTTCTCCTGGAAGACCCGATCAGTCTCGGAATCCTGCTACAAGACATTTCGACAAGAATAAAACAAGACCAGAAGACCTCCGCGTGCCGACACCTCGATAGTAGCCGCACAGATCTCGCCTCGAGCCACGACCGGATGAACACTACGACGGCAACCGACGATACCCCAAGTTGCCTCAAGCGGCACCGCAAGTGGCTCTAGTTTGACAAACACTTAGACAAGCATTGGCCCGGGGTAATAAAGATGACCCTCGGGATGCGCGACTCCCAAGGAAAAAGGCTAGGTGAGGCAAATGTAAAACCAATGTTGGGCCTTGCTGGAAAAGTCTTATTCAAAGCTTAACTGTCAAGGGGTCCCATAAATCACCCGACGCGTTAGGGACGCAAAATCCGGGAACATAATACCGATATGACGGAAACTAGGGCGGCAAGAGTGGAACAAAACACCTGCATAAGGCCGAGCCTTCCACCCTTTACCAAATATATAGATGCATTAATAATATAAGATATATTGTGATATCCCAACAAGTAAACATGTTCCAACAAGGAACAACATCTCCATGTTCCAACAAGGAACAAACTTCATCTTCACCTGCAACTAGCAACGCTATAAGAGGGGCTGAGCAAAGCGGTAACATAGCCAAACAACGGTTTGCTAGGAAGGGTGCAAAAGGTTAGAGGCTGACATGGCAATTTGGGATGGCTTGATAAACATGTAATAGGTAGCGCAGCATAGCGATAGAACGAAGCAACTAGCATAGCAATGATAGTAGTGAGATCCAGGGTAGCGGTCATCTTGCCTGAAATCCCGCAAGGAAGAAGAACGAGTCCATGAAGAAGATGAACGGATGAAGCCGAACCAAGCGTAGACGAACGAATCCTCACGATCGCAACGAAACGGGAACTAACAAGAAGAAGCACACAACATAGTAAACACACCACACATGAACAAGACATGATGCACAATGATGCATGACAAGCTACATGAAGCTACTCATGGCAAGAGAGGATGCAAACAAGAGCAACACATCAATGCAAGTTTAAATGAGGCCCGAAACAACATAGAACAATTCCGGTAAGTCCTCATATGCATATTTCGAAATTGGTCCAGATCTGAATAACTTTATGTTCAAGTTGTTAAACAGCAATTTAAGATGCACCATGATGATCTACACGAAATTCTAGTCAAGTTACATATAAAGTTCATTCAATTCGGAGCTACGGCCTAGAAGATATGAGCAAAACAAGATAAGCATGGCATTGATGCAAAATGCACCCAAACATCAAGCAAACACCTCAAAACATGGATGCAACATGATAATATAAAGCTACATGCAATTCTAAGCAAGTTTCATATAGAGCACACTCAAAACGGAGCAACGGATCAACACATACACCCTATACAAGTCATAGCAACAATCTGTCCAAAACAGCAACTAGGCATATTGCAAGCATCAAAACAACATGCTACAGCATCTCAACATGATAACAAAAGGCATGGGCATGATGTACAGGTAAGGCATTACAAAACATGAACACTGAGCTATCTCCAGAAATCACTAGAACATGCTCAAAAACACATGGCAAGATTGCAAATAATAACAGTTTAGTGCATTGGCGTAAATAACATCAAAGTTGCAATGTTTAGAGCTATCAAACAACATGTTACAGGAACTTATCATGGCAACCAAAGGCATGGCATGAATCTACTAATTGCATAGAACAAAAGTCCCTTATGACCATAAGCCAAAAGGATCGAGAAAATATGATGGCACCCACGTAAACATGGCAAGTTATATTACAGATTTAAACATGGCAGGAACAACAATAAGTAGGCATGTTGGTGAGCTTGAACAACTCACCACAGAGCAATCAACAGTAAGAAGACATGGCATAGAAGCTATACGTGGCAAGAACAACATCATAGCATGCAAGGATCAACTACAACAACCTTGGCAAAATTGAATAACATGTAAACAACCTGCCAGGAAACATTTTATAGCAAAAGTAGAGCTCGATTGACTCAAGCTATGGCACTCCATAATTGCAAACAAGGGCATGGATGGATAGAGCAATACATGTAGAACAAAACATCCTTACTTAAGTATCTCAAAATAAGCATGGATCTCTCGGTAGCATCAAGTTAACATGGCATAAAAATATCAGCAAAACAGGGCTGAAATCAGCAACATCATGAAGCCTAGTTTGCATGCTTGTGCTAGTCACCACATAGATCACAAAAATACATGGCATACACCCCTGTAAATATGGCATGGCATATTACAAAACACATGTAGGACTCAAGTCCATAGGAGGCACATATCAATCATGGCAAAAATGACAAAAGTGCATGTTCTGATGAAAATCTGAAACTAACATCACATAGCACTCTTCCAACAGCATTTCGGGCATCAAGATGAGCTCAAATGAAAATGATGCAATGAGATGAAATGATCTACTCATCGAGGCGAACATTTTGACATATTACACGCATGAAACGGAGCAACGATGACAGAGTTATGGCATGATGAAAAATGCATAAAAATAATAGCAAAACATTGACTTAGTGAGAAAAACAGGGGGGAAGAGGTCAACCCTCGCACGGATATCGAGGCGGCGGCGTGAGCTCGCCGGAGAGGAGCAGCGCGGCGGCCGGAGGAGCACGGGTCGGCCGGATCCGTCCGCCCGACCGATCTCGCCGCTGGCGCGCGCGGCGGCCGGGCGGGGCGGAGGCGGCCGGAGGAAGCGGGACCTGGCATGGGCGCTTGGCCGGGGAGTTGCCGGGCGGCGAGGACGCCACCGGGCGGCGTAGACGGGCCGACCGGGAGGAGCGGGCGGTGAGGTTGCTGGGCGCTGGGCGCTGGACCGCCGGAGGACGGGCGGTGAGGGCGGCGCTGGCGGGCGAGCTGGCGCGGAGGCGACGGGCGGCGAGGTGGCGCGGCGCGCCGGCCGGGCGGGGCGGCTGGGACGGCGAACGGCGGCGCGGCAAAGGCGCGGGCGGGCGGCGCGACGCTGGCCGGAGGCGGCGCGGACGGGCTCGCGACGGGCTCGATCCGGTCTCCAAGGGCCGGCGGGGGGAGGCGGCGGCGCCCACGCGGCACGACGCCATTGGCTGCGGGCGGGCGATTTCGTCCGGACGGCGGCGGACATGTCCGGCGCGCGAGAGGTGGGATCTAGGGTTAGGGGGCGAATTCATCCGCGAATTTCGGAGGGGGAGATGTATTTATAGGTAGAGGGAGCTAGGAGAGTCCAAATGAGGTGCGGTTTTCGGCCACGCGATCGTGATCGAACGACCGAGAGCATGGAGGGGAGTTTGCTGGGTTTTGGGCCACTTTGGAAGGGTGTTGGGCTGCAACTTAAAGATGGCTTTACGGTTACCCGTTAACCGTTGAGTATCAACGACCTCCAAATGACCCAAACTTGACAGCGGTCACCGGTGCTATACCAAGGCCGCTTGACAAACCTCGGTCCATTCCGAGACCGCTTAACACCCGCACACCTAAAAGAGGTAAAGGGAGCGCCGGGAGCATAGGAGTGCCGGATTGCAAAACGGACAACGGGAAAAATGCTCGGATGCATGAGACGAACACGTATGCAAAATGAAATGCACATGATGACATGATATGAAATGCAGATGATGACATGGCAAAGTGCAACACGCAAGCAAATGACATGGCAACACCGACGAATAACTGAAGGACACCTGGCGCATCGAATCCGGGGCGTTACAGCCCGCTCCTAATCCTGCCAGCATTTTGGAACCATCGAAATACATAACCCAGTCGGAATATGTGCCGTACTCTTTAGGGAGTTCGTCCTTTGTCCATTTGGCGACGAAGTCCGCCAATACTTGGGATTTAATGGCTCGACGCGGTTTGTATGTTATGTCAAATGGAAGGAGCTCTATGGCCCATCTGGCAATCCAACCCGTAGCATCGCGGTTGTTTATTATGTCATTGAGTGGTACTTCGGAAGCCACCGTGATCGAACACTCTTGGAAGTAGTGTCATAGCTTCCGGGATGCCATGAAGACCGCGTATGCTATCTTTTGATAATGAGGGTACCGGGATTTGCATGGTGTGAGGACAGTGGATACGTAGTATACCGGCTTCTGAAGCGGGAATTTGTGTCCGTCCTGCTCTCGCTCAACAACGAGCACGGCGCTCACCACCCGGTGTGTTGCCGATATGTATAATAACATGGGTTCGCTGACGTTCGGCGTGGCCAAGATTGGGTTGCTTGCTAGAAGGGCTTTTATTTCTTCCAGTCCGTCCATTGCCGCATCCGTCCACTCGAAGTGATCGGTGCGCCGGAAAAGGCGATACAGCGGCAATGCCTTTTCTCCCAATCTGGAGATAAAGCGGCTTAAAGCTGCCACGCATCCGACGAGTTTTTGGACCTATTTGAGGTCCGTTGGCGTAGCCAATTGTGACAAATCTCGGATTTTGGCTGGATTTGCTTCAATTGCTCTACTAGAAACGATGAAGCCCAACAGTTTTACAGTAGGGACACCGAAAACGCACTTTTCCGGATTGAGCTTGATGTCATATGTGCGGAGGTTGTCGAATGTGAGACGTAAATTGTCTATTAGTGACTCGACGTGCCTAGTTTTAATGACGACATCATCCGCGTATGCTTCAACTATCTTACCGATCTGTTTCTCCAGGCATGTTTGAATCATGCGTTGGTAGGTGGCCCCAGCGTTTTTGAGCCCGAAGGGCATGGTGTTGAAGCAGAATGGCCCATATGGGGTAATGAATGCCATTGCGGCTTGATCAGACTCCTTCATTTTGATTTGATGGTATCCGGAATATGCGTCGAGGAAGCATAGTGAGTCGTGTCCTGCGGTAGCATCAATGATCTCGTCGATGTGGGGGAGGGGGAAGGGATCCTTAGGGCAGGCCTTATTGCGGTCTTTGAAATCGACGCACAGGCACCAGGATTTATCCTTCTTTGGTACCATCACCAAGTTTGCTAGTCAGTCCGGGTGTTTTATTTCTCTGATGAATCCGGCCTCGATTAACTTGGCTAGCTCCTCCCCCATAGCCTGATGTTTGGGTTCGGAAAAGCGCCGCAGTGTTTGCTTGACCGGTTTATATCCCTTTAATATATTGAGGCTGTGTCCGGCCAACCTACGTGGGATTCCTGGCATATCAGAAGGGTGCCTGCTTAATATATCCAGTTCTCATGCAGAACTCAGATGGCGGTGTCGACCATTGGGTCTAGTTGTGCCCTGATAGATGCTGTCTTCTTGGGGTCCATTTGATGGACTTGGAATTTGACTATTTCTTCTGCTGGTTTGAAGGAGGTGGATTTGGGTCGTTTGTCCAAGATTACGTCATCTCTATCCATAGTTGAGCGCAGCATGGTCAGCTCTTCGGCCGCGAGGGCTTCAGACAATGCCTCGAGGGCCAAGGACGCAGTTTCATTTTCGGCGCGCAGTGCTATGTCCGGATCACTGGCAAGAGTGATGGTGCCGTTGGGGCCGAGCATCTTGAGCTTCATGTACCTGTAATGAGGTATAGCTTGGAAGCGTGTGAATGCGTCTCGCCCTAGCAAGGCGTGATATCCGCTGTTGAAAGGGGCCACTTGGAAGGTTATCTCTTCGGACCGATAATTCTCCGGCATGCCGAATACCATGCCAAGCGTGATTTTCCCCGCGCATCGCGCCTCCCGACTGGGAATGATTCCCCGGAAGGTTGTGCTACTTTGCTCGATGCGGCTCCTATCTATTTCCATTTTTATGAGTGTGTCCTCGTAGATGAGGTTTAGTCCACTACCGCCATCCATGAGCACTTTGGTGAGCCGGAAGCCGTCCACGACTGGACTGAGGACCAATGCGGCTGGTGTCTGAACTGTCCTGAATTTTGGTTCGTCATCGGCATTGAAAGTTATGGCCGTTGTCGGTGTCAAAACCGGCGGATCTCGGGTAGGGGGTCCCGAACTGTGCGTCTAGGCGGATGGTAACAGGAGACAAGGGACACGATGTTTTACCTGTGTTCGGGCCCTCTCGATGGAGGTAATACCCTACCCCGCTTGATTAATATTGATGATATGGGTAGTACAAGAGTAGATCTACCACGAGATCAAGGAGGCTAAACCCTAGAAGCTAGCCTATGGTATGATTGTTGTTCATCTCTATCGACTAGCCTGGCCTCGGTTTATATAATGCACCGGAGGCCTAGGATAACAAGAGTCCTAGCCGAATACGCCGGTGGGGGAGGAGTCCTTGTCTTGATCGCCAAGCCTTGTGGAATCTTCCTTGTATGCGGCAACTATCCGGACTGGCCCATGAGTATACGGCCATGGGGGTCCTCGGCCCAATCCAACTGATCGGGAGACGACGTGATGAGTACCCCCTAGTCCAGGACACCGTCAGTAGCCCCCTGATCCAGTCTTCAAATTGGGGACGCTCCTCGATTCTTCCGAACTGTTCTTCATCTTCGGTCGTCGGTCTTGAAAACTGGTTCAACAACCTTCTCATCTTCGATCTTGAGGATCTCCTAAGTGCATACGAAGAGTTTACACGTTGGGTATCCGAGGAGCCCCTTTAAGTTTACGGCCTTTATCAATGCCTTGTTATTTTTATGCCATGCCTCGGGTTTGAAGTTATTCCCGGGAGGCAGTGTCCTCTTGCGTCCGAGCTCTAACACCGGACTACATTCGAGGTATCTTTTGCAGCCGAGCACCAATGCCGGACTGCTTCCCAGCTCTATCACCAGACTATCTATCCGAGCTCCAACGCCGGACGGTATCCTAGCTCCAACGCCGGACTATGTATCCGAGCTCCAACGCCGGACTATGTATCCGAGCTCCAACGCCGGACTGTATCCGAGGTGTCGTAAATCACCTTGGTTCAAAGAAGTTTGAAGGAGTTTAGCCGAGCTTAATGCCGGAAATGCCCTCTATGGAGCCAGCCACTAGCGCCCGAGCTTTATGCGGATCGCTTCGAGGTGGTGCACCACCCGAATGTGGGCCGATTTTGTCAATATTTTGATTGGTGCAATTTATTCTCTGCCGAGATACATAGCCAGTAGCCCACAAGGTGTGTATCGGTCTAAAACCCGAGATGCACCTGAAGGATGACGAAGACCGCTGATCCGAGTAGTCCTTGAGACTCAAAGTTGATTTGCAAAATCGGCCCGAGGATCAAGTCCTAGCTCGCGAATACTTTGGGACACAAAAGCGGCGTGCTCAGATCCTCGAGACTCGGGTTGGGTGCGGCCGACCAACCCGAGGATCAAAATCTCCTCGAAAACTGTATTGCACTTAAAATTTTCTCGCATAGAACAGGCAATGCAAGAGTAGCCCCGAGACACGGGTCGGGTGGCAACACCAGATCAGGGGATCAATGTACCCCTTTAATATTTGTAAATAATAAGCCCGAAGCCCAGTAGCCCCCGAGCCTTAATGCGGGCACGGGTGGCCGAATTAAGGATTGATATCCATAGTCAAATCAGTGGTGTGTAATGACTCAATGTATCCAAGTACTTTATGTCATTAATGCTCGGATCCGCATTGTACAAAACTTTGTTGACCGACCATCGGCTTCAACCTCCTCGGCCAGTAGCCGAGGAGTGTTTGTCCTACTTTATAAAGCCTTTATGAGGGAATAGATTTACGACAAACAAGGCAATCTGGCCATACGGTTTTATAAACATAGGTACGAAGAGAGATATGTTATATTACTGTTTAACAAAAGAAATGTCTTCCAAAGAAAATAGTCCCGCTATCGGTTCCTTTCTTTGGGTTGTCATGCTAAGCATGATCATGAAACCTCGGCCCCAATGTAAGAGCAAAATATCGAGGATTTAGTTTGGGAGGCTAGTTAATAGCCCCCGGTAGTGTTCGGCGACAGTCGAGGTCAAGCCGTAAACACTTCGGCCATTGTTATGAGTGGCCCGTCATTTAATATAGTCATCGGATCGCTGACCAGTTTACACCTATTGTGACAGTCGGTTTGGCCGCTTTCTCCATCGAGGTGCTTGACCATGCGAAATGGAAGTACAATCGTAGTGGTTCTCCTTTGCACATCTAGCCGAACAAAGCGGAACGTAGGAGGCAAGCGGAGCCGCAACCCAACTATTGACGAAGACACAATTCAAACCGATGCATATATAGCAATATCCGAGAATGTTTTTTGCGAATCTCTAAAGGTGTCCGGCATTGCATGCGAGACTTGTGCTGAAAACACACAAATATTTAAAAGTGCCAAAAGCTTGGAAAACCAAAAACATCGGTAAAAACATGACGTCCGAACAAGATCAAGTGTTCGTGCCAATCCAAAATTGGAATTTAGAAAAAAGTGCTTCGCGTGCTTTAACATGACACGCCCTATCTCAAGACTTCAAGCGGGTCAGCCTACGGCTTCAGTCTCCCATCCCGAAGGCGGAGTACTTCTCATTAGGCCAGTTTAGAAAACTAAACTCTAGCGGTTTTGAGAGAGAAATTAGGCTCCCCGGCTAGTGACCGCACACTCGTGTCGAGAAAAGGAGTGATAAATAATAATAAAAACTCTGCAACGACTAAGAAGAAAAACACTTATTATAAAACGGCTCAAATAAACATAAGAGCCCCCAAGTGACTTGGGTAAAAGTTGACTATATAATGTAAGGTGACATGTAAAATGCCTTCTAGCCGGATTGTAGATCGTTTGTCGTAGCGGACCTTTTCGCTTCAACCTCTGGACCCAATAGTTCGGATGTGTCCGAATACCTCGCGTTATAAAAACCGGGCATGCGTGGAGACCAGGCGTAGGGGTCATTAGTGCTTTATCGACAAGTGCCCAACTAGTTATGTTATATTACATGGTTAGTAAGAAACATCTTCCAGGAGAATAGTTCCGTTAGGGTTCCTTTCTCGGGAGGCATGCCCTAAAGTGCATGTCCGACTGCGAAAAGAGCGTAAAAACATCCGGGGCAGGTAAATGAATAGGTAAGAAATCATCTTTTAGTTCACCGACCGAGTATTCCCTTAAGAACGCTTAGCTTTCGCTTCACCCAGTCGAGGTACACATCCGGCTGACCCGCAAGAATAATCGCAGAGGTGCTCCTTTACCACCTAGCCGAACAATCGGGAACGAGGGGTAAGCACAGAGCCAGGCAACCCAGCTTGGCCAAAACTTAAGTCATATCGATGCATGTAATGGTGAATAAAAGGTACATGCGGAAGTGTGACACATGTGTTGCGCATAAAGCCTGTATTAATAAGCTTCTGTTAAAGAAGCCCCCAGGTATAATGAGCGTGGGTAGCGCGTCAAGTGTGTGCGAACAAAGTTTGGACAAGGAAAATTTTTACAAGCAACTTTTTTCCAAAAAAGTATAATGCTTGGTCGAGCCGAACACAAGTTAAAAATTTAAAACTTTGAGCATGAAGGCAACTTAGCTGGTTGATGTGTTCGGTATTGACGACACGGTCCGAGCTTGATGCGGGACAAGGTTCCATCCCCCAAGCCAATCCCGAGGTGGCGGAGCAAAGAGCTCGGCACTCCGAAGTGCTGACATAGCACGGGCAATGCAGGACGACAGAGTGATGCCGAAGTCCCTTGCATTGGGTAATGAAGTGTTGATTGAAGCCCCGTCCGGCCGAGGTGACGAAAAGGATATAGTCCGCTGGATCATTTTGTGCACAAAAATAGTGCAGACCGGGGATAATAGTAATAATAGGAATTAAAAAATGTTGCATAATAAATAATTTATGCAAAGTGAGTAATAAAGAAATATGGCTGGCGCCAAGTCAATGTCGATGCAGGTCGTCGGCTTAATGCAATAAAGGCATGGCAAAGCCTGGATTCACTGTGTCGGTCCGAAGTTCGGATCGGCGTCACGGACTATGTACGGAAACTGACCGAACCATCAAGCGACCGTCGATAATGCGACCACCATTTGATAGACCTGTGTACATATGATGGAAAAACCAGAGTAATAATTCCTTGGGAAAAATTAACCCAAACAAGCAAAAAGAAATACTAGGATTAATAGCACCTGGTTTATTTGTTGTAGCAACCCGAAGGAAGGTGATTCCCAAAATGGGACTCGATCCGCGCACCCATTGCCTGGTCGGCTAGTGACGCCAAGTGTCCGGAGTAGGTTGATGAAGAGATGGCGAAGCCCGGTCCAGCCGAGATGTCAAGTAGGTCGGCATGATGGACACCAGCTTGAAGAAGCAATAGTGCGGCCTCGCCGATGCAGGTCGTGACTGGTCGATGCCGCTTGATGAAGCGACCGTGCGGCGATGGCGGTATGCCCGCTCCGTGTAATCCGTGGGGCGGCGATGTTGGTGATGATTTATCCTTCGCGATGCGGACTCTTGTTCGCTTGCCGAGATGATGTTCAAGAAGTTGAGCTCGCTCAACAAAGTGACGACGTGTCTCAGCGCAGGTCGGCACCGTGGAGCAATATTGCGGACTGGTTTGACACCAGCATGATGTTGAAGATCATGTTCAAAAGATCTTAAAGTTAGTGGGATGTGTTCGAAACAAAACACAATACCCCATACAAAACTTCCTTCAAAAGGATGTCCAAATCCCGTTCATAAAAAGACGAACTCGGGTCGGATTCGTTTCAGCAGAAAACAGATCCGAAAAGTGATGCACTAATCGGAAAGTTCCCGGAGTTTGGACGGTCGGATCGAGCTGAAATTTTGAGGGGTGGTAGATATAGGAATTCCGCAGCCGATCAACGGTTGGATCTTCCAAAGCAAGTCCGAGCTAGAAGCTGGACACAGCGCCCTAAACTCGTCCGGATTCTCGTCCAGATTCAATGCGGCTCCGGTATACCGGTGATTGCCAGAGATTCCTCCATCGGAACTCGACGAAATTTTCCAGGGTTGTTGTAGACTCAATTCCGCACAATTCCACCGAAGCAACCGTTAAAACGACACTTGAGGAGGCGGTGGCGGCGGACACAAGCCCGCTGTCTAGAAAAACAGTACGGTCGCCCGAGGGCAATGTTGACGTTGAGCCCCCGGGCTCCCTGGATGATTCCTCCATGATCTTGATAGAGATCGGAGTTGATGTTTGATGAAGGCCCTCATCTGAACATGACGATCGGAGGTAGGGCGCAGCCCTTGGTCGAACCAAGGTGACCAGTTGAGCTGGTGACGAAGATGCCGAAGTCGCAGTTGATCTGCAGGCGAGCCATCGACCTTTTGCCAAACACACAGCGGAAATCTCAATGAAAGCACCAATGTCGGTGTCAAACCGCGGATCTCGGTAGGGGTCCCGAACGTGCGTCTAGGCGGATGGTAACAGGAGACAAGGGACACGATGTTTTTACCCAGGTTGGGCCCTCTCGATGGAGGTAAAACCCTACTCCCCGCTTGATTAATATTGATGATATGGGTAGTACAAGAGTAGATCTACCACGAGATCAAGGAGGCTAAACCTAGAAGCTAGCCTATGGTATGATTGTTGTTCATCTCTATCAACTAGCTTTGGCCTCGGTTTATATAATGCACCGAGGCCTAGGATAACAAGAGTCCTAGCCGAATCGCCGGTGGGGAGGAGTCCTTGTCTTGATCGCCAAGTCTTGTGGAATCTTCCTTGTATGCGGAAACTGTCCGGACTGGCCCATGAGTATCTGCCATGGGGTCCTCGGCCCAATCCAACTGATTGGGAGACGACGTGGTGAGTACCCCCTAGTCCAGGACACCGTCAGCCGTGTCGTTCCAGGGGTTTATTGTTGCGACTTGGCAGACTTCGGCGAGGTCACGGAGTGCCCTTTTGTGCTGATTGTTCGAAGCAAAGGTCTCGAAGACCATCAGTACTCTGAGGTCGTCGTCTTCCGGGGGGTGTTGTTCTGGGGTATTTTTGGTGAGGAGATCTTCGTCGCTCTTGGCCACTTGCAGGAGTATCCAACATGCTCTAAGGCTGTGGGTTGGTGTGGTATCCGGTGTTGCATGTATTCTGCATGGCCTATCGAGCCATCCCTCCAGAACAGTTCCGCGCCCCATATTGGGCTTTGATTTCTTTACTATTGGGTCAGGCACCCCACAAGGGTGCGCCCTTTTTGCCCGGCCGAGGGGCCGAGTTGAAACCGGTTGCTCCCAACGAACTGCCTGAGTTTTCCAGGCACTTTCCATTGCGTAGTACTTCTGTACTATGGCTGCCAAGTCAGCGAAGTGTAATACGCGACGACGGCTGATGGCGTTGAGGATTCCTTCATCCGTGCAATTCTTGCAGAATACTGAGATTGCGTCTTCATCGCGGCAATCTTTAATCTTGTCTTTGACAAGGAGGAATCTGGCCCAGAAGTGATGGACCGTTTCTTGAGACTGATGTCGTATGTACATAAGATCGCGTATAGCTGGGTGGTGGGTGGTTTTAAATCTGAACCCTGGCCCGATTTCAGATCCGGAGTTTGTAAATCTTCCAAACTTAATGGTTCGGATTCCGGGAGATCAACTGATGTTTTGGGCCCGTCGTCCGATTCTAGGTTCAGAGGGCAGGGCACGTCGTTCCGCGGACATGTATCCGGCTCCTCAAGCTCGGAAATCTGAACATACTTCATCCTCAATATAGAGGAAGAGTTATTGTCTTGCTCCTTGAGGGAGTCCTGGATTAGGGGGTGTCCGGATAGCCGAACTATCACCGTTGGCCGGACTCCTAGACTATGAAGATACAAGATTGAAGACTTCGTCCCTTGTCCGGATGGGACTTTCCTTGGCATGGAAGGCAAGCTTGGCGATACGGATATGTAGATGTCCTACCATTGTAACCGACTCTGTGTAACCCTAACCCTATCCGGTCTCTATATAAACCGGAGGGTTTTAGTCCGTAGGACAAACAACAATCATACCATAGGCTAGCTTCTAGGGTTTAGCCTCTCTGATATCGTGGTAGATCTACTCTTGTACTACCCATATCATCAATATTAATCAAGCAGGAGTAGGGTATTACCTCCATCGAGAGGGCCCGAACCTGGGTAAAACATCGTGTCCCTTGTCTCCTGTTACCATCCGCCTAGGCGCCTGATTCGGGACCCCCTACCGAGATCCGCCGGTTTCGACACCGACATTGGTGCATTCATTGAGAGTTCCTCGTAGCCGTCACCTATAGGCCCGATGGCTCCTTCAATCATTTAGCGATGCGGTCAGGTGAGACTTTTCTCCCGGACAGATCTTCATATTCGGCGGCCGCCTTTGGGCAATTCGCTAGGCCATCTGGAGCAGATCGAAAGCTACACCTGGCCATCGGGTCAGATTTGGAAGCTTGAACTATCGGCCGATGTCGCGGAGACTTGATCTTGACGGATTCGAGCCACAGCCGGCGTGTCGCCTTTGTCTCGATGGGTATGATCTAGCTCTGGCGCGAGCGATTGCCACGGAGGCGCACCAGCGTCCGCTCCGACCCTTAGCTCGGGCCGACTCCCCGATCGAGGGCGAGTGGTTGGACACCGCCTCGAGGCTACGATCTCAGCGGCGATTGAGCGAACACCATCCATGTCCTTTGCAAAGCTCGTGACTCCGGTGCGGACTCCTTTCCGGACTCCGAACCTCCAGCGCCCCCCCGGTCGAATCCGGTAGGCGCCGATTATGGAGTTCACCGCCGCGGACAGCTTTCGGCTTTTCGCCCTTTGGCGATATTCTGAACTCATTAAAGTCTCTCTCTTTGTCGGAGAGCCCTGGCGGACTACGGTCGGGAAGGTTGAGATGCGGACGACGAAGAAATTCACGCCCACCACCACCCACTTTGTAGCCCTTGTCGATGATTTAACCGACATGCTCGACTTCGACTCCGAAGACATCGGCGGTATGGGCGGCGATGCCGGAGGCGACCAAGAACCGGCGCCTACTGAGGGCCTTTGGAAGGCCACCTCGTCATCGACTTATACATGGTGGACATCCCAAAAGATGGGAATGGCGATGGAAGCGGAGGATGACCCTCAAGAAACAGCCCAGCGTCGGCGTCGTGGCGCCGCTCTAAATCCGCCACAGCAAAAGCGGTGATTCCGCACGGAGATAATAACACCCAGACGGTGCGAAGACAACCCCCTCGGCAGGATTCAACACGGGAGGAGGAGAAGCTAGCCCGCACGATAGTGCGGCGAGAAAAAAGGTAGAGGGCGATAATTATCGCCCCCTCGAAGATGAGGCAAGCCTCGGCGGCGGCAATTTATGCGTGCCTAAGGATCTGCCGAGCAGAGGCGTTTCAAGCGCGGGCTTATGGCCACGGCAAGCAGCCTCAAGAAAAAGCAGCGATAGCTTAGAGCTGACCAAGACTTGCTAGGCTGACAGATGGAATGAAGTCCTTGCAAGCGAAGAGTATGAACTCGAATGCCCCTCCAAGAGATACCCAAAACGCAGGCTGCTACCCCAATTAGAGGAAGCAGCACCCAAACCTACATCGCCAGCGCATGATGCGGCCGACCGGCCACCCCGCGGTCGCGACAGAGAGGCCTCTAGACCCTCCATTCAAGCCGCACTCCGGCGTCGCTCGAAAAGTACCAAGACATGGGGAAACGCGCCAGACCTGTGAGACATATTGGAGGACAAGGCAAGGCAAACAAGATCGATCTACGGATCGTGTGGGCGCCCCATGACACGTGACGATAACCGTCACGCCGGATACAGCAATTCCGGCCGGGCCGAACAAAGTAGACAAAGCTCATTTGAGTTGCGTCGTGATATAGCTCAATACAGAGGCGCCACACACCCACTATGCTTCACAGATGAAGTAATGGATCATCAAATCCCCGAGGGTTTCAAACCCGTAAACATCGAATCATACGATGGCACAACAGATCCTGCGGTTTGGATCGAGGATTACCTCCTCCATATCCACATGGCCCGTGGCGATGATCTACACGCAATCAAATACCTCCCACTCAAGCTTAAAGGACCAGCTCGGCATTGGCTTAACAGCTTGCCAGCATAACCAATTGGTTGTTGGGAGGACCTGGAAGTCGCATTCCTTGATAACTTCCAGGGCACATACGTCGACCACAGGCGCCGATGACCTCAACCACATAATTCAGCAGCGGAAGAATCGGCGGAACAATTACGGACACGGTTCCTAACCAAGAAAAATCAAATCGTTGGTGTCCGGGATCACGAGGCCCTTGCAGCCTTTAAACATAACATCCACGACGAGTGGCTTGCGGCACCTAGGGCAGGAAAAGCCAAAATCCATGGTAGCCCTCACAGCGCTCATGACCCGCTTTTTGCGGGAGAGGACAGGCAGCTAGCTCGTAGCAACAACGAACAAAAACCACGGTAGTTCGGATACCAAGGACAGCAATGGCGGTCGCGTCACAACAAGCACAAAGCGCCGCGTGCGGCGATAATCTGAAGATCGTTAGTCAATGCGGATTCATAGGCTCTAAACCGGTCAGCGGAAAAAGCCGTTCAAAAGAAATACTCGGGGCCCGTCAATCTGGAGCGAATACTCGATCGCTCGTGCCAAATACATGGCACCTGAAAAACCAGCCAACCACACCTTGAGGATTGTTGGGTTTTCAAACAAGCGAGCAAGTTAAATGCGAACTCAATGACAAGGGCTGCATAGCGATGGCGAGGAGGAGCCCGGCGCCGAACAATAGAGGACGAAGGGCTTCCCCCACAAGTGCGGGCGGTGAACATGATATCGCAACCCACATACCCAAAGCGGGAGAGAAGCGTGCACTAAGGGGCGTATATGCGATGGAGCGATCGCCGAAGTTCAACCCATGGTCCTCTGCCCGATCACCTTTGATCGAAGGACCATCCACTAGCATCCGCCACGGCGGATTCGCGCATGGTTCTTGAACCAATCGTCGGTGATTTCACCTCACTAGAGTCGATGAATGGCGGTAGCAGCCTGAACCTGCTTTATCGAGGATACGGTGTGCAAAATGGGAATAGACCCCTCAAAGTTAAACCCACAAAGGCGACCTTTAAAGGTGTCATACGGGTGTAGAGGCCAATTATGCAGGCTCGGTTACACTCGAAGTGGTCTTGGATCCCGGATAACTTCGAGGCGAAGAGTTAATCTTCGACATAGTCCCGTTCATGGCGGCTATCACGCCTTGCTTGGGCGAACCGCATTTGCAAAGTTCAATGCGGTGCTGCACTCGCATACCTCAAGCTCAAGATGCGGGCCCTCGAGGTAATCACGGTCAATGGAAACACCGAGCGCTCTCTCCGAGCGGAGGAGCACCGCGGCGGCGGAGGTGCAAAGCAGCCTCTGTAGCAATTCTCGAGTCCGGCCATTAAGCGTCCGGACACTATCAAAGCGCGCCGGAGTAACCTACAACAAGACCGCTGGCACGATCCAAAGCAGCGTAGCAATCCGCCCCTAACCCAGCCCTCGTGAAATTGCGAAGCGGTACTATGCGTACATAACTACGCTTGGAGATACCATGGGCATAAGGGAGGAGCACGACCACGGCGCGCCAGAATGCGGCTCAACCGCACCGGGGCTCCGATTGTGTCATTCTTTTCTTTTTCTTTTTCTTACTTTCAGGACTCCGTTTTCCGGAAGGCCTGTCCGCACTAAATTGCGAATTCACGATGCAACAGCCGGGAAGCGAAAGCTCGTCGAGTGTCGGTGGTCTCTACTACGAGCATTATACCTGTTTTACATACCACCCGCAGCTTACCCTGGAGAGGACATGTTAAATAGTCCCATCGCTTGCTTATCGCACTATTTGTATCGTTCTGCTTTCATCGCAGTACCTTTTGAATAAACAATACATAGCTTTTGCCTATTATTGCACCCTTTCTTTATCTATATATATGTTCATTTCATGACATGTTGCACCGTACACTTTAGTGCGGCCAATACACCAGGGGTTAAATACCCCAAAAATATGGTGTGATAAGTCGAACACTTTCACAAGTCGGCACCCGAACTTATAGCATTATATGCATCTGCTCGAATCATGTCTTGGGTCAATAGTTGGGTTTGCCCGGCTCCCATGTTTTGGTACCTTACATTACATTATATCGGCTAAGGTAGCGCGGGAGAACCCTGCGATTGTGCCCGGTTGAGCTGGGTTGAGCACCTCGGTGGAAAGCTAAAACTGACCGTCATGATAGAGGCGAGAGCGATCGCTGTTCAAGAGGTTTTTGGGTCCCTAAAGACTTATGCCGCTTAGGCGAGTCGGCATTGTCCGGCCAAAGGCGTGGATAGCACCCGAACTTCGGTCTTCCGAATACTAGGGGCTTCGCCGAAATTTAAAATTATAGAATTCTATGGCTAAGTGAGAGTGTTCAAGCACTATAAGTCCGGTTGCCTTGTTACGTTCGTTGGCGCCTCCTCGGCGGACCCAAGAATGGGAACAAGAGCGCTCAAGTTTATCGAACACCCGACACTCGTGGCATGGGGCTGAAGCCAACGACTTGCCATCTCTCAAATTTGATAAGCGGCCGCACATAAGGTAATATTTTAAATTAACAAGCGTTGCTTAGCGCATATGAACAAGGTTTTCTGCGTGCAGGATAACAAATCTGAGTCTATTCAAAATTACATCTTTGGAGCACTCATCGGCTATCTGGCGGGCACCCTTGAGGCGCCCTCATAGTACATTTCGGACTTGCGATGCTCCTTGCCCTTGGTGGCCCGTCCGTCACAAGCTTCTCGCATCCAGCTTGCCCCGGTGCACTTTAGCACGAGCAAGGGCCCAGCAGGCACCTTCAATGCAGAGCGGGCGCTTGATGACTTCAATCCATGGACAGGCGTCCACCGATCGCCGCACTAGCCGAAGTAGCTCCAGGCATGGCCTCCAATGGCCCACAGCCAAACTATGAGGCCCTTCAATGCTGTTGGCGACCTTGTGGAGCTCGACCAGCTGCTTGACTGGTCGCTCGAGGCACCGGATGTTCGGCCTCGGCATCTGAGACAGAACACCTTCTCGTCGAGCTCCCCTCCTTGGCGCGGTAGAAGCGGCACCATCGAACACACTACGGAGAAGATCTGCGGATGCTCCTGGAGAGCTCCGAATCCGGGTAAGTAATAGGTAATTCACTTTCACATGCTTGCTTTGCATAAAGAATGCCTTACCCGCTGCTATCTTCTTAAATGATTCAATTTCTTGGAGGGCTTTTTGGGCTTCGGCCTTAGCGGCTTTGTCACTCTCAAGAGCCGAGGCGAGCTCAGACTCTCGAGTCTTCGAGTCACGCTCCAAACTCTCGTGTTTTTCCACGAGATCCTGGAGCTCTTGCCGCACCTCCGCCACCCGCTCTACCTGCTTCTCTCGCTCGGTGCGCTCTGCGGCCGCTTTGCTTTCGGCCGTGGACACCGCTTCCTTCAGGGACGCCACCTCGTTCGTGGCCCCTACAATACCCACATTATTCCTGTCACTTTTTGCAACTGAATCCTTTCTATAAGGTATTTCTTTAATAAGGTATTGCTTACCTTCCCTGTCCTCGAGCTGCTTCTTGGCAAGGCCGAGCTCGTTCTCGGACCGCTCGAGGCTCTGCTTCAATGCATTGACCTCTGCGGTCGGTCTTGGTGAGAGGTCGGCGGCGCAACTGCATTCCCATATTGACATACTTATGTTAGACTCATGCGTATATCTTTTTAGATCCTTAGTCGGCTTTTCTTTCCGAACACGAACTAAGCATCGAGAGCTCTGTCTATCGGTAATATTTTACATATTCTAAACTTACCTCAAAGCTGTTAGAAGGCTGGTGCAGAGCTTCAATTATCCCGCTCTTGGCGGTGAACTTTACGGATCACCACACTCATAGCAGTGCGGTGCTCCTCGTCGATGGGCGCCTTTAAGCACCTCCAGCAAGCTATCCAGTGCCTCCGGATGGGCGGAGTCACCGGCGTCATAGTCTTACCCTTCTTACGAAGGGGCGCTTGCGAGACTTGGAACCTTTGAAGGTTCGATGCAGAGTCGGCACGAGGGCAGACTTAGAGCCCTCTGGGGTCTCGCCCCTTCGCACCCGGAGTGCAGGAGGTCGCCTTGCGGCGCCTCGGGACCACCTCCTCCTTGCTGGGCCCCTCTTGGGACTCCACCGCAGATGTCGCCGGCGACACGAGGAGAGGAGGTGGTCGGAGTGAATACTATTCACATCCGGCGAACTCGGTACCCTTCGGCAAGCGGCAAGCTCGCCGTCCTTAGGCGGGCTGCATGATTGTTCGGCATTAGAGAACACTATGCAATGAAAAAAAGCCATGGATATCCGGACAATTACGATCTCGCCAGGGGCTTGGCCCTTGTTGGCCACCCCTCCTCGTTGTTGTCGTTGTTGGTGGAGAAGTCTGGAGGAAGGGTCCATCCCTTCTTGGACCCTCGGCCTCCCGGTTAGGCGGCCTTCCTTTCTTCTCTCCCCGGCTGGGCGAGAGGCTTCTTTCCTCCTCCTCTTCCTCAAGGAGGATTCCTTTGAGTTGTCGAGGCGGTGAGACCAAACACACTGGCGCCGGGAGCTCTTCGAGTTCCGTGGCCTTCTTCTTGGCCTACTTCTCGGCACCACGTGAGGTGCAGGCGCCGGCTAACCCTGTCAATCAGGCGTCCGCTGGAGTCCTCGGCAAAGGGCTGGGCAGTTAATCTGTCCGGGCGTCTTCAACCAGTCTGTCAAAGGTTAGGGATTTTTAGATCCCGCATAGAGTCAAACTATGAAAAAAGAGTACCATAAAGGGTAAAATAACTTACCTCGTTGGCTTGACGCTGCGAGTTGAATCTGTGATCTTCGGTAGTGGATGTGGGAGCATTGGCGCCCTTGAACAGCACCTTCCAGGCATCTTCGTACGTAGTGTCGAAGAGCCTTTTCAGAGTTGGGTGTTGTGCCGTATCGAACTCCCACAATTTGAAGGCCCATTGTTGGCATGGGAGAATCCGGCGGATGAGCATCACCTGGATAACGTTGACAAGCCTGAGATTCTTGTCCGCCAGGTTTCGGACGCAGGTTTGGAGTCCGGATAGCTCGTCCGAATCACCCCACGACAGGCACGTCTCTTCCCATGATGTGAGCAGCGTGGGAAGCCAGATCGAATTCGGGGCCGCCGCCCATTGGCGTCGCGCGGCTCGGTGATGTAGAACCACCCAGTTGCCACCTTTATGGTCTCCACAAAGGAGCCCTCGAGCCATAGGACTTTGGCCATCTTGCCAACCATGGCACCTCCGCACTCTGCTTGGCGGCCGCCCACTACCTTGACTTGACATTGAAGATCTTCAGCCATAAGCGAAGTGGGGCTGGATCAGAGGAAGGCCTCGCACCTGACGATGAGCGCCGAGATGTTGAGGATGAAATTGGGGCCGGATCGTGGAAGTCCAGGCTGTAGTAGAACATGAGCCCCGGACAAATGGGTGAAGTGGAAAACCTAGTCCACGGAGGAAGTGGGTGAGAAACACCACCCTCTCATGGGGCACAGGGGTTGGAATGAGCTGCCCCTCGTCGGGGAAGCGGGTGTGCGATGTCATTGGACAAGTATCCGGCCTTCCGCAACTTTTGATGTGCCCCTCCGTGGCGGAGGAGGCCATCCGTGCCTCCGCTCCGGACATAGTTGGAGAAGGTTGAGGTGGGGTGTGTGGACTTGGCGCTGGAGCTCGAGTCTTGTGAAATGGATGAGCAAGGAGGAAGAAGGCATAGGTGAAAAGGTGGATCCTTATCCCTTATATGGATGAATGACTATGCATCCCCCCAGACTGGTAAAACTTCGCTTATCTCCCAAGCGCCGTAATCAATGGCGCGGATGGGTTCTGCGTCCGTATTGATGAGAAACCCAGAATAAGGGGCACGATCTCGCTTTGATAAGAGGTGCCAAAGAAACCGCCTCGCTAAGCGCTGAGGTGGAGCAGTAAAAGCGATTAAGTATAAAGGCCTGGCCGTGGTGTGATGTAACGCCGTGGAATCGTCGGCAGATCTGTGCAAAGTTATTCTCTCTACGGTAGTATGTGGAACTTGTTTTGCGAGCGGACACTATCCTTGTGTTCAAACTCTTCTATGAAGTATTGGAGGAGGAACCCGCCTTGCAATGCGAAGACAATATGCGCGCGGACTCGTCGTCATGAAGCCTGGTTCGAGGGAGCTCTTGAGGAGTCTGGATTAGGGGTGTCGGATAGCGAACTATCACCGTTGGCGGACTCCTAGACTATAAAGATACAAGATTGAAGACTTCGTCCCTTGTCGGATAGGACTTTCCTTGGCGTGGAAGGCAAGCTTGGCGTCTGGATATGTAGATTTCCTACCATTGTAACCGACTACTGTGTAACCCTAACCCTATCCGGTGTCTATATAAACGGAGGGTTTTAGTCCGTAGGACAAACAACAATCATACCATAGGCTAGCTTCGGGTTTAGCCTCTCTGATCTCGTGGTAGATCTACTCTTGTACTACCCATATCATCAATATTAATCAAGCAGGAGTAGGGTATTACCTCCATCGAGAGGGCCCGAACTTGGGTAAAAACATCGTGTCCCTTGTCTCATGTTACCGTCCGCCTAAACGCACAGTTCAGGACCCCCTACCCAAGATCCGCCGGTTTTGACACCGACACTCCTCCACTACCGCTATCTGATGGGTGATCGGCGGAGATTTGATTTCTCTCTGGTCAGGTTTAAGCCCAATCCGATCGTAGTCTGTAGCGACCCCCCAAAGCGGCGATGCGATCTAGGAGTTCATTTAAAGACGACAACTCCGTCGGATCCATCTGTTTGGAGTATTCGGAGTCAACGCAAAGACGACTTTCGATGACTCGAGAGGTCATCGTCGGCTTAACGGCCGAACAGGCGGTCATGGTAAAGCCGCCAAGTTGGAGGGTTTGGCCCGGAGCCAGGGCTCCTCCGGAGATGATATTGTCCTTGACAACAAGGTGAGCCATCAACCATGTTTTCGACGTCACAGCGAAACTCTCAATGAAAGCACCAATGTCGGTGTCAAAACTGGCGGATCTCGGGTAGGGGGTCCCAAACTATGTGTCTAAGGTTGATGGTAACAGGAGACGGGGGACATAATGTTTACCTAGGTTTGGGCCCTCTCTATGGAGGTAATATCCTACTTCCTGGTTGATTGATCTTGATGAATATGAGTGCTACAAGAGTTGATCTACCACGAGATCGTAATGGCTAAAACCCTAGAAGTCTAGCCTGTCTGACTATAATTGTATATTGATCTCCCTCTACGAGCCTAGCCCTCTGGTTTATATAGACACCGGAGGGATCTAGGGTTACATAAGGTCGGTTATAGAGAAAATAATCTTCATATTTGGTCGCCAAGCTTGCCTTCCACGCCAAGGAGAGTCCCATCCGGACACGGGAGAGAGCCTTCGGTCTTCACATCTTCACGGCCCCTCAGTCCGGCCCATGTATAACAGGTCAGATGCCCGAGGACCCCTTAATCCAGGACTCCCTCGGCCGTTCCTCCACCAGTGCCTCACACTATGGAACGCGCTTATAACCGTGATGGTGAGCTTGTCACTTTGAGATGGCCTATTCTGGTACAACTCATTGCTCCCGGTCCACAATATGATTATCATGTGGAGCAAAGGCCTCAAACACATAAGCCAAAGCCCAGACTGCACAGGCTTCCCAGTGCTGCAACTACCCAGGGCTCCTTCAATGTGTTAAGTTTCAGAGAGCACAATACCTTCTTTGACAGTGACAAGAACCCCTACAAGAAGCCAAAGATCACCCTAGATAGGTTCTGGAGTCATCAACAACGAAGCTATTATTCTTGCATTCTGTACAATCAAGACATGATTCTTTCACATAAGCGTCTTGATTGTGATGCCATTGCTGGACTGCCATGCCTTGAAGAGGCTCTTGACTGCTTCAGAGATGTTGGGCTGCTCCCGTTTGTGACTGACAAGGAGCATTGCAATGAAGAGCTCCTGCTGCAGTTCTATGAAACACTTCACATCAGAGGCTGCAACAGAGATCCAAAGACTTGGATCCTTGAGTGGATGACAGGCGACGTCCATCATGAAGCCAAAGCTCAGGACATCTTCGAGCTTACTTCCCTGCCCACTCCTAGTGAGTTATTTGAACCAGGTTGTCAGCTGCATCAGAATGAACTGCAGAGCATCTTTCAGGAGCCAGAGCCCAATATGAGCCAGCTGTTGAGTATGATGAAGCCTTTGCCCCATGACATGGAATATCCAAAGGAATTCTTTGTCAAGGACCTCGAGTACCTGCCCCGCACAGTATATCATATTCTGAGGCGTACTCTGTGGCCTATCAAAGGCAACTCTCCTGATGCCAAACTCGAAGGCGCCATGAAGACATTGGGCTTCTATAACATCAGTGGCATCATATTCAACACTCAAAATTTCTTTATCCGTCAGCTTCAAGCTTCTGCAATTGATCTGTTCGGCCTCAAATTCTATGCACCATGGGTCATGCGTTTGATCAAGCTTCACTCAACTGCCAACTATCAACCTTCAACGCGCAATCATGTTGTATTCTTGCCTGATGTTGATATGTCCTATGAAGCCATCTACCCTGAGCCTGCCAAGAAGCCACTTGAGGGAGTCCTTGACTAGGGGGTGTCCGGATAGCCGAACTATCATCGCGGCCGGACTCCAAGACTATGAAGATACAAGATTGAAGACTTAGTCCGTATGCGGATGGGACTTTCCTTGGCATGGAAGGCAAGCTTGGCGTCGGATATGTAGATCTCCTACCATTGTAACCGACTCTGTGTAACCCTAACCCTATCCGGTGTCTATATAAACCGGAGGGTTTTAGTCCGTGGGGCGAACAACAATCATACCATAGGCTAGCTTCTAGGGTTTAGCCTCCTTGATCTCGTGGTAGATCTACTCTTGTACTACCCATATCATCAATATTAATCAAGCAGGGTAGGGTATTACCTCCATCGAGAGGGCGAACCTGGGTAAAAACATCGTGTCCCTTGTCTCCTGTTACCATCCGCCTAGGCGCACGATTTGGGACCGCCTACCCAAGATCCGCGGTTTGACACCGACATTGGTGCTTTCATTGAGACTTCCTCGTGTGCGTCACCTATAGGCCCGATGGCTCCTTCGATCATCGGCAACAACGCGATCGAGGCAGACTTTTCTCCCCGGACAGATCTTCGTATTCGGCGGCTTTGCACTGCGGGCCAATTCACTTGGCCATCTGGAGCAGATCGAAACCTACGCCCTTGGCCATCAGGTCAGATTTGGAAGTTTGAACCGATGTCCGCGGAAACTTGATCTTCGACGGATTTGAGCCACAGCCGAGCATGCCGCACTGTCTCGATGGGTATGATTTAGCTCTGCCGCCGAACAGTGCCCTGGAGGCCGCACCAGCATCCGCTCCGACCCTTAATCCGGGCGGATTCACCGATCGAGGGCGGTTGGTTGGACACTGCCTCGGGGCTGAAATCTCTCGGCGATCGGGCGAACACCCTCCTGTCGCTGCGGCTTCGTGACTCCAGTGCGGACTCCTTGCGAACTCTAAACCCTCCGCGCCCTGCTAATCGAATCCGATTAGGCGCGGTCATGGAGTTCAACTGCCGCGGACATCTTTCGGCTTTTCGCCCTTGGCGACATCTTGAATTCACTAAAGTCTCTCTCTTTATCGGGAGAGCCCTGGCGGACTACGGCCGGGAAGGTTAGGATGCGGACGACGAAGAAATTCAGCGCCCACCACCACCCACTTTGTAGCCACTTGTCGAGATTTAACCGACATGCTCGACCGACTCGAAGACATCGGCGGTATAGGCGGCGATGCGGAGAAGACCAAGACCCAGCGCCTCTGAGGGCGCCTTTGGAAGGCCACCTCGTCATACAACATATACATGGTGGACATCCCAAAAGATGGGAATGGCGATGGAACAATGGAGGATGACCCTCAAGAAGCAACCGAAGCGCCCGGCGTCGTGGCGCCGCTCTAAATCCGCCACAGCAAAAGCGGTGATTCCGGCATGGGAGATAATAACACCCAGACAGTGCGAAGACAACCCCTCAGCGGGACTCGGCGGGAGGAGGAGAAGCAAGTCCGCACGACGGTCTGCTTGAGAAAAAGAGGTCGAGGGCGATAATTATCGCCTCCCTCCGAAGATGAGGCAAGCCTCGGCGACAACCAATTTGTCATGCACGAGGATCCCGCCGAACAGGCGTTTCAAGCGCGGGCTTATAGCCACGGCAAGCAGCCTCAAGAAAAAGCAGCAACGACTTAGAGCTGACCAAGACCTGCTAGGTGACGGATGGGTGAAGGCCTTGCAGCGAAGAGTATGAACTCGAGCGGCCCTCCAAAAAATACCCCAAACGCAGGCTGCTACCCCAATTAGAGGAAGCAGCACCCATGAAGCGGCCGACCGGCCACCCCGTGGCCGCGACAGAGAGGCCTTTAGACCCTCCATTCAAGCCGCACCCCGACGCCGCTCAAAAAGTACCAAGGCACGGGGAAACGCGCCAGACCGGCAAGACATATTGGAGGACAAGGCAAGACATACAAGATCGATCTACGGATCGGCGTGGGCGCCCGACGCGTGATGATAATCGTCACGCGGATACAGACAACTCGGCGGGCCAAACCACGATGAACAAAGCTCATATGAGCTACGTCGTGATATAGCCCAATATAGGCGCCGCACACCCACTATGCTTCACGGATGAAGTAATGGATCATCAAATCCCGAGGGCTTCAAACCCGTAAACAGCGAATCATACGATGGTACCACAGATCCTGCGATGCGGATGAGGACTATCTCCTCCATATCCACATGGCCCACGGTGATGATCTACGCCATCAAATACCTCCCACTCAAGCTTAAAGGACTAGCTCGGCATTGGCTCAACGACTTGCCGGCCAGAATCAATTGGTTGTTGGGAGGACACGGAAGCCGCATTCCTTGATAACTTCCGGGGCACATATATGCGACCACCGGACGCCGATGACCTCAGCCACATAATCCAGCAGCGGAAGAATTGGCGGACAATTACGGACACGATTCTAACCAAGAAAAATCAAATCGTCATTGTCCGGATCACGAGGCCCTTGCAGCCTTCAAACTTAACATCCACGACGAGTGGCTAGCCCGGCACCTAGGACAGGAAAAGCCTAAATCCATGGCAGCCCTCACCACACTCATGACCCGCTTTTGCGCGGGAGAGGACAGCTGGCTAGCTCGAAGCAACAACTTGACCAAAAACCCTGGTAGTTCGGATACCAAGGACAGCAATGGCAGGTCGCGTCGCAACAAGAACAAGCGCCCGCGTGCGGCGATAATGATGAAGATCGGCGGTCGGTGCGGATTTGAGCTCTAAACCGGTCAGCGGAAGAAGCCATTCAAAAGAAATACCCAGGGCCCGTCCAACTTGGACCGAATACTCGATCGCTTGTGCCAGATACATGGCACCCCCGAAAAACCAGCCAATCACACTAACAGGGATTGTTGGGTGTTCAAGCAAGCGAGCAAGTTAAGTGCGAACTAAATGACAAGGGCTGCATTACGGCGACGAGGAAGAGCCCGGCCGCCCGAACAATAGAGGGCGAAGGGCTTTCCCACACAAGTGCGGACGATGAACATGATATCGCAACCCACATACCCAAAAGGGGGCGAGCGTGCACTAAAGGACATATATGCGATGGAGCGATCGCCCCAAAGTTCAACCCATGGTCTTCCTGCCCGATCACCTTCGATCGAAGGACCACCCACTAGCATTCGTCATGGCGGTTTTGCCGCATTGGTTCTTGACCCAATTATCGGATTTCACCTCACGAGTCTGATGGGCCGGCGGTAGCAGCCTGAACCTGCTTTATCGAGGATACGATGTGCAAAATGGGCATAGACCCTCAATGATTAAACCTACAAAGGCATCCTTTAAAGCGTCATACGGGTGTAGAGGCCAATTATGCGAGCTCGATTACACTTGAAGTGGTCTTGGATCCCGGATAAATTCGAAGCGAAGAGATAATCTTGACATAGTCCGGTTCATAGCGGCTATCATGCCTTTGCTCGGACGAACCGCATTGCAAAGTTCAATGTGGTGCCGCTTTCGCATACCTCAAGCTCAAGATGCCAGGCCCTCGAGGGTAATCACGGTCAATGGAAACACCGAGCGCTCTCTCGAGCGGAGGAGCACAGCGACCCTCGCGGCGGAGGTGCAAAGCAGCCTCTCACAACAATTCTGAGTCCGGCCACTAAGCGTCCGGACAACATCCAGCAGCGCCGGAGTAACCTACAACTAGACCGCTGGCACGATTCAAGCGCAGCGTAGCAATCCGGCTAACCCCAGCCCTCGCGAAATTGCGAAGCGATTATTACTGGCGTACATAACTATGCTCTGGAGATACCATGGGCATAAGGGGAGGGGCACGACCACGGCACGCCCAGAATGCGGCTAAACCGCACCAGGGGCTCCCGATTGTGTCATTCTTTTCTTTTTCTTTTTCTTACTTTCAGGACTCCGTTTTCCAGAAGTCCTGTCCGGCACTAGAATCGCCGAACTCACGATGCAACAGCCAGGGAAGCAGAAAGCTACGTCGAGTGTCCAGGTGGTCTCTATTACGAGCATTATACCTGTTTTACATACCATCCCGCAGCTTACCCCTGGAGGGGGACATGTTAAATAGTACCATCCCTTGCTTATCGCACTATTTGTATCGTTCTGCTTTCATTGCAGTACCTTTTTTGAATAAACAATGCATAGATTTTGCCTATTATTGCACTCCTTTCTATATCTATATATATGTTCATTTCATGACATGACGCACCCGTACACTTTGATACGGCCAATACACCAGGGGCTTAAGTAACCCAAAATTATGGTGTGATAAGTCCGAACATTTTCACAAGTGCGGCACCCCGAACTTATAGCATTATATGCATCGGCTCCGAATCATGCCTTGGGTCAATAGTTGGGTTTGCCCGGCTCCTGTGTTTTGCTGCCTTACGTTCCGTTCTATCGGCTAAGCGGCACCGGAGAACCACTGCGATTGTGCCCGGTTGAGCTGGGTTGAGCACCTCGGTGGGAAAGCTAAAACGGCCGTCATGATTGGCGAGAGCGATCGCTGTTCGAGAGGTTTTTTCGGGTCCCTAAAGACTTATGCCGCTTAGAGCAAGGAACCGGAATTGTCCGGCCAAGGCGTGGATAGCGCCCCGAACTCGGTCTTCCGAATACTAGGGGCTTCGTCAAAATTTAAAATTATAGAATTCTATGGCTAAGTGAGAGTGTTCAAGCACTATAAGTCCGGTTGCCTTGTTCGTTGCGTTGAGTGCCTCCCTCGATGGAACCAAGAATGGGAACAAGAGCGCTCATATTTATCCCGAACATCCCAGCACTCGTGGCATGGGGGCTGAAGCCAACGACTTGCCATCTCTCAGATTTGATAAACGGACGCACAGAAGGTAATATTTTAAATTAACAAGCGTTGCTTAGCGCATATGAACACGTTTTCAGCGTCTGAGGATAACAAATCGAGTCTATTCAAAATTACATCTTGGAACACTCATCCACTATCTGGCGGGCACCCTTGAGGCCCTCATAATACATTCGGGCATGCGATGCTCCTTGCCCTTGGTGGCCGTCCGTCACAAGCTTCTCCGCATCCAGCTTGCCCCGGTGCACTTTAGCACGGGCAAGGCCCGACAGGCACCTTCAATGCAGATGGGGCGCTTGATGACTTCAATCCGTGGACGGCGTCCACCGGCCGCCCTTACTAGCCCAAAGTAGCTCGAGCATGGCTTCCAATGGCCACGGCCGAACTATGAGGCCCTTCATGGCCTGTTCGGCGACCTTATGGAGCTCGACCAGCTGCTTCAGCTGGTCGCTTAGAAACACCAGACAGTCGGCCTCGACATCTTGAGACCGAACACCTTCTCCGTCGAGCTCCCTCCTTGGTGCGGTAGAAGCGGCAGCATCGGACACTCTGGGGCAGATCTGCGAATGCTCTGGAGAGCTCGAATCCGGGTAAGTAATAGGTAATTCACTTTTACATTCTTGCTCTGCATAAAGAATGCCTTACCCTTGTGATCTTGTTTATTGCCTCAATCTCTGGAGGGCTTTTTGGGCCTCGGCCTTAGCAGCTTTGGCACTCTCAAGAGCGAAGCAAGCTCGGACTCTCGGGGCTTGAGTCACGCTCCAAACCCTCGTGTTTTTCCACGAGGCACGGAGCTCTTGCCGCACCTCCGCCAGCTCGCCTCCCCTTCTCTCGCTCGGTGTGCTCATGAGCGCTTTGTTTCGACGCGGACACGCCTCCTTGAGGTCGCCACCTCGCTCGTGGCCCTGCAGTACCCATGTTACTCCTGTTATTTTTTGCAACTGAAACCTTTCTATAAGGTATTTCTTTCATAAGGTATTACTTACCTTCCTTGTCCTTGAGCTGCTTCTTGGCAAGGCCGAGCTCGTTCTCGGACCGCTCGAGGCTCTGCTTCAATGCATTGACCTCCATGATCGGTCTTGGCGAGAGGTCGCAGCGCAACCTGCATTCCCATATTGACATACTTATGTTAGACTCCTGCGTATATATTTTTAGATCCTTAGTCCGGCTTTTCTTTCCGAACACGAACTAAGCATCAGAACCCTCTTGTCTACGGTAATATTTTACATATTCTAAACTTACCTCAAAGCCTGTTAGAAGGCTGAGTACAGGCCAGTCAGCCCGCTCTTGGCGGACTGAACTTCTGGACCACCACACTCATGCAGTGCGGTGCTCCTCCTTGATGGGCGCTGTTAAGCGCCTCGATGCTATCCGGTGCCTCGGTTGGGCCGGAGGACACGGCGTCTTACCCTTCCTCTGAAGGGCCGCTTACGGACTTGAACCGTTGAAGGTTCGGTATGGAGTCCGGACGAGGTCGGGCTAGAGCCCTGAGGTCTCGCCCCCCGCACTGAGTCAGGGAGGTTGCCTTGCGGCGCCTCCTGCGCCACCTCCTCTTGACCAAGCCCCCCCCGGGGCCCACCTCGGCATCGTCCGGCGCGTCCAGAGAGGGAGGCGGTCGAAAGTGAAGTACTCTCCATTTCCGACGAACTCAGGGACCCGCTGGACAAAGCGGCGAGCTCGCCCTTGGGCGGGCTGCATGGTTGTTCGGCATTAGAAAATGCTACGCAATAAAAAAAATGGGTATCCGGACACTTACGATCTCTTGAGGCTTGGCCCTTGTTGGCCCTCCTCCTCATCACTTGTCGGCGTTGGCGGAGAAGTCGGAGGAAGGTCCTTCCTTCTTGGACCCTCCGGCCTCCCCAATTGGGCGGCCTTCCTTTCCTCTCTTCCCATTTGGGAGAGGCTTCTTTCCTCCTCCTCGTTCTCGGGAGAAGATTTCGCTTGAGAATCGACACACCAGGCGTCGGGAGCTCCTTGAGTTCCGTTGCCTCCTTCTTGGCCTTCTTCTCGGCACCACATGAGGTGCGAAGCCTGCAGCCCGACAATCGGGCGTCTGCTGGGTCTTCAGCAAAGGGTCGGACAGTTAACCTGTCCGGGCGTCGCTTGACCAGATCTGCTAAAGGTTAGGGAGTTTTAGATCCCACATAGAGTCAATCTATGAAAAAGAGTCCATAAAGGGTAAAATAACTTACCTCGCTGGCTTGACGCTGCGAGCTGAATCCACGATCCTCGGTGGCGGATGTAGGAGCCTCGGCGCCTTGAAGCAGCACCTTCCGGGCATCTTAAATGCGTAGTGTCGAAGAGCCTTTTCAGAGTTGGGTGTCTTGTGCGGATCGAACTCCACAATTTGAAGGCCCATTGTTGGCATGGGAGAATCCGGAGGATGAGCATCACCTAGATTACGTTGACAAGCCTGAGATTCTTGTCCACTAGGTTTGGACGCATGTTTGGAGTCCGGATAGCTCGTCGAATTCCCCCACGTCGAGCCGTCTCTTTCCATGACGAGAGCCGTGTGGGGAAGCCAGATCTGAATTCGGGGCCGCCGCCCATTTGGGGTCGCGGCTCGGTGATATAGAACCACCCGATTGCCACCCCTTTATTGTCACCACGAAGGAGCCCTCGAGCCATAGGACTTTGGCCATCTTGCCAACCATGGCGCCTCCGCACTCCGGCAATGGCCGCCCACTACCTTGACTGACATTGAAGATCTTCAGCCATAAGCGAAGTGGGGCTGGATCTGACGAGGAAGGCCTCGCACCTGACGATGAGCGCCGAGATGTTGAGGATGAAATTCAGGGCGGATCGTGGAAGTCCAGGCCGTAGTAAAACATGAGCCCCGGACAAATGGGCGAAGTGGAAAACCTAGTCCAGCGGAGGAAGTGGGGAGAAACACCACCCTCTCATGGGGCACAGGGGTTGGAATGAGCTGCCCAGCGTCGGGCAGCCGGTCTTGTGATGTTCTTTGGACAAGTATCCGGCCTCCCACAGCTTTGTGATGTGCCCCTCCGTGACGGAGGAGGCCATCCACCTGCCTCCGCTCGGACATAGTTGGAGAAGGTTGAGGTGGGATGTGCATTCTTGGTATTTGGAGCTGGAGTCTTGTGAAATGGATAAGCAAAGGAGGAAGAAGGCGTGGGTGTAAAGGTGGATCCTTATCCCTTATATGGATGGGCCGAAGCTATCGTCCCCACCAGCACTGGTAAGACTCGCTTATCTCCCAAGCGCCGTAATCAATGGCGTGGATGGGTTACCCACGTCCGTATTGATGAGAATCCCGGAATAAGGGGGGCACGATCTATGCTTTGATAAGACGTGCCAAGGAAACCGCCTCGCTAAACGCGCTGAGGTGGAACAGTAAAAAATGATTCGAATAAAGGCCTGGCCGTGGTGTGATGTCATGCCACGGAATACGTCAGCAGATCTGTGCAAAAATTATTCTCTCTACAGTGGTATGTGGAACTTGTTTTGCAAAGCCGGACACTATCCTTGTGTTCAAAACCTTCTATGAAGTATTCGGAGGAAGAACCCGCCTTGCAATGCCGGAGACAATATGCGCGTCGGACTCGTCGTCATTGAAGCCTGGTTCAGGGGCTACTAAGGGAGTCCTTGACTAGGGGGTGTCCTGATAGCCGAACTATCATCGCGGCCGGACTCCAAGACTATGAAGATACAAGATTGAAGACTTCGTCCCGTGTCCGGATGGGACTTTCCTTGGCGTGGAAGGCAAGCTTGGCGATACGGATATGTAGATCTCCTACCATTGTAACCGACTCTGTGTAACCCTAACCCTATCCGGTGTCTATATAAACCGGAGGGTTTTAGTCCGTAGGACGAACAACAATCATACCATAGGCTAGCTTCTAGGGTTTAGCCTCCTTGATCTCGTGGTAGATCTACTCTTGTACTACCCATATCATCAATATTAATCAAGCAGGAGTAGGGTATTACCTCCATCGAGAGGGCCCGAACCTGGGTAAAAACATCGTGTCCCTTGTCTCCTATTACCATCCGCCTAGACGCACAGTTCGGGACCCCCTACCCGAGATCCGCCGGTTTTGACACCGACACTACTCCACTTGCATAATGTTGAACATCAAAGCTTCACTCATCCCATTCAAGGTATTCGTGTGCCAAATCCTTCTGCCTCTGATTATCCTCTTGCTAGTCATTTGCGTCTGTCGCATCATGCCAACGCCGATTCCACAGCCAGTACTATTGATCAAAGGCCTCAGAAGCGTCCTCATGTTCTCAACGACCGAGAGCTTCTTGTATCACTTCATCAGAAGCAGGATAGGCATCACGGCTGGCTGAAGCGCCAAATGCAGAGTCTTCTGGTTGATGTCAATCGCATACGCAATTTGGCCACCAAGAATTCATTCGTTGCACATGAAGCCTGTCGGCGGTCCTGGAAGAGCCTCACGCAACTCTGCTCTGACGACGATCTTCGTGAAGATGGCTTCACCAAACAGTTCAAGTTTGACTCTAGGCCTCCACAATCTGCTAAATGGCGTCCAACTCCTTCCATTGAAGATTCCAAGTATTCATCTTCGGCTGCAACTGTTGTTGCGAGAGTCATAGATGAAGAGGGCGATGCCATTTCTCCACCGATGGCTTCACTGCACCATGACTCTACACCAGGCCCGTCTGCACCGCCCAACACCACCATCGACCCAGCTGCTCCGACATCTTCATCACATGAGCACGATTAGACACTCAATGTCTTCAAACCTTTTTGGTCCTTACTGACAAAAGGGGGAGAAGCATATGAGTTGATAGTCTTCAAGCGGGTCCATATGGGGTGGTTGCCTATTTTTTTCTAGGTTCTTACAACTCTCATTTTGAAACTATTTGGCCCTTGAGTTGTAGCACTTAAACTTGATGGCCGTCTGCTACTTTTGCTGCTACTTTGTGATGCGATGATAAATTCCGTGCAAAGTCACTCTGCAGACGCCCATTTCTCATTATGCATTTCATTATCTTCATTATACTTATATATGCATGATGAATTGTCTTCATATGTTAAAAATGGATCTCCACAAAGTAAAACCTGCCATGTGCATTTCCATTCAAAAGCAAACTACTTATATGCACATCTTCAGGGGGAGGCTTTTACAACCTATGAAGACAATGCCTATGATCCTTAACTTTCACATACTTTTATCCCCGTTGAAAACTTCAACCAGTTTGTCATCAATCACCAAAAAGGGGGATATTGTAAGTGCATCTAGTGCCACCCATAGTTGGTTTGGGAGTATTGACGACAAACTTGGTTGAGGGACTAATGTGTTTGTGAGAATTGCATGATAACACAGGTAGTAGTCCCTCATTGATTCGGTTTACCTACCAGAGAAATGTATGAAGACATTGAAGACAATGGTGGTTCATGAAGACATTCACGATGAAGATAATGACCCGTGAAGACATTCACTTGAAGACTATGGAGTGCGAAGACATAGTTGTTTCGTAGTTTCCTCTTCTTCTTTATTGAGTCATAGGAACCACCGTACTGTTAAGTGGGGTCCAAGTGAACAAAGTTAGATGATTGATGTGATGCTCAACCAAAATCCTGTGTCTTCGAGCGAATACAATGAGAGCAAATCTTATCCAGAGTTGGATGAGACAGCTTTGCTTGTAGCCCAAGCCAAGCTGTCGCGTGTGTTTGAAATCCGACCGTTGGACACGTGTCGGTTCCTTAGTGACCCAGGGTCATTTCAGACATATCATGTCGGGTTACCTCCAGGCTATAAATATCCCACCCTACACCATAATTTGGTGGCTGCTTAGAGTTAGTGCACGGCTTTTGTCGTTTGAGAGCAACCCACCTCCGAAGCCTTTGAGAGAGAGAGATCCTTGCGAGGACAAAGCCCAAAACACCCAGAGCCAAAGAGTGTTAGGCATCACTGAAGTCTTTCTGTCCGTGTGACCTGAAGACTTATTACACTTGAGGACTATGCATCCTCCAGTCGGTTAGGCGTCGCGTTCTAAGCATCCAAGAGCCATTGTGGATCACCGTTGAACGAAGATTGTGAAGGTTTGAAAGTCTACCTTGAAGACTTACCAGAGTGATTGGGCCAAGACTGGGTGTCCTTATCTCAAGGGGAATAAGGCGAAGACACGGTCTTCTGAGTTCAATCTCAGCCTCCCTAACCAGACGTACGGTTGTCACAGCAACTAGAACTGGTCTACCAAATCCTTGTCTTCACCAAGCAACTGGTTCTATCGCCTTCTTCCTTTACATTTCAATTTGTCTTCATGAAGTCATTGCTTGCTTACCTGATCTAAATGACTTGACTGTGTGAAGACTATTACCTGTTTAGCTTCATACTGTCTTCCATTCTGATCCATCTACCTAGCTGCTGTTAGTCTTCGTACTTTCACTATACTGCTTACTTGACTATGGCTTGTCTAGTGTAGTTCATCTTCCGCTGCATATCATATAGGTTCATTTCAACTGTTTGTCTTCAAAGATCTCGTGTTTTGAAGACTTTCATAAAAATCACCTATCCACCCCCCTCTAGTCGATAACTAGCACTTTCAGTGAGGAATGTATATTTTTGTTCTATATAATGTCTCTTGCTCCTACTTCAGTATCGATGATCTCTCTGGACTGACTTTTTGACAATGACTTTCATGTACTCCCTTCCTTCCTAAATATAAGTCTTTTTAGAGATTCCAATGCGGACTGCAAAGACAAAACTAACTTTTCTGATCTGTTCTACACAGATGTTTCAGTCGCTTTTTGCTATAGATACTTTGTTGGTTGCATAGGCATATATGGTTCCGTGAGGAAATTACCTACATTGTGCTGTTTTGTATAGATGGCTAATTAGCTGTGAAGTCATATATGGTCTTATTAGTAGTTTTTTTGAGTTATGGGTTTACGCATTTTCCCTGGGAATGTTTGTATGTGTGATCACTTGCTTGCTATGAGTTTTTTTACTCTACACTGGGTGATCAATTAGTTTTTGCAATTAGTTTGGCATAGATTATCACATAAAGCCTTTCGGTGAAATAGGGCTATACGAAATCTATCTGTGAATGATAATAATATGTAAGTGAATCCTTGCAATACTGCTTTACTACCGTAATATATCCTAGCCGGGTCTGCAAGATTGCGCCCTCTTTTTACTAAGGGCTTGAAAGTGGTAGAGAAGATGAATCATATATCCTTTTTTGTGCTTCTGCCCACACCCTGTATGATGTTGCAGCTCAAAATCTACATGTTGTCGATCCGATAAGAGAAGGCAAGGAGTTGTCTGCGATCAGTATGTAGTATTGGGCACCAATATTTTCTTATACCGGTGATTCTGAAGCGGTTAAATTGATATGATCACTTCACTCCCCTCCTATACTCCTTTAGTCCATTTATTCCTATACATATTAAGATGTTAGGGTAAATTCTCTCACAAAGCTTGCTTTCTCCGTAGTCATATGTACATGTGTTACTTTATTTCCTATAGTTGTATTGCTATTTCCCTGGTGAGGGAGTCCTGGATTAGGGGGTGTCCAGATAGCCGGACTATCATCGTCAGCCGAACTATCATTTGCCGGACTATCATCATCGACCGGACTCCAAGACTATGAAGATAGAAGATTGAAGACTTCCCCCCGTGTCCAGATGGGACTTTCCTTGGCGTGGAAGGCAATCTTGGCGATACGGATATGTAGATCTCCTACCATTGTAACCGACTCTATGTAACCCTAGCCCTCTCCGGTGTCTATATAAACCGGATGGCTTTAGTCCGTAGGACAACGATCACAACAACCCTTACAATCATACCATAGGCTAGCTTCTAGGGTTTAGCCTCCTTGATCTTGTGGTAGATCCACTCTTGTAAACATCCACAATATCAATATCAATCAAGCGGGGCGTGAGTTTTACCTCCATCAAGAGGGCCCGAACACAGGTAAACATCGTGTCCCTCGTCTCTGTTACCATCCGCCTAGGCGCTGCGATTCGGGACCCCCTACCGAGATCCGCGGTTTGACACCGACATTGGTGCTTTCATTGAGAGTTCCTCGTGTCGTCACCGATAGGCTTGATGGCCTCTTCAATCAACAACGGCGCAGATCTGGGTGAGACCTTTCTCCCGGACAGATCTTCATATTCGGCGGCGCGCTGCGGGCCAACTCCCTTGGCCATCTGGAGCAGATCGAAGCTTCGCCCTGGCCGTCAGGTCAGGTTTGGAAGCCTAAACTTCACGGCCGATATCGCGGGGACTTGATCCTCGATGGATCCGAGCCACAACCCGGCGTGCGCGCTGTCACGATGGGCATGACCTAACTCGCCGCGGACAGCCCCTTGGAGGCCGCTGCACGAATCCGCTCCGACTCATAGTCGGAGCCGATCGCTTCGGATCAGGGCGGATGGCTGGACACCGCCTCGGGAGCCGCAATTTCTCTGGCGATGGGCGAACACTCACCTTGTCCCCGTAAAGCCCATGACTCGGCGCGGACTCCTGCGGACTCCGAACCTCCTGCGCCCTGCGGTCGAATCCGATTGGCGCCGATCATGGAATTCACCGCTGCGGACATCCTTCAGCACTTCGCCCTTGGCGATATCATAAATTCATTGAAGCATCTCTCGCTATCCGGAGGCCTGGCGAACTACGGCCGGGGCGGTTGGGACAGCGGATGGCGAAGAAATTCAGATCCACCCACCACCCGCCGTAGCCACCGTCGATGATTTAACCGGCGTACTCGACTATGACTCGAAGACATCGATGGTATGGACGGCGATGCGAGACTACCAAGAACCGGTGCCTACGGACCTTTGGAAAACCACCTCGTCATCGACATATACATGGTGGACACCCCAAAAGATGGGGACGGCGAAGAAGCGGCGGAGGCCGATTCCTTAAAGAAACAGCCCAAGCGCCCGGCGTCGTGGCGCCGCTCTAAATCCGCCACGGCAAGAATGGAATTCGGCACAGGATATAATAACACCCGAGAAAGTGCGAAGACAACTCCTCTCGGCACGATCCAGCACGGGAGGAGGGCGAAGCAAGCCCCGGAGAGGCGGCGGGCGAAGAGGTCGAGGATGACAATTACTTACCTCCCTCCGGAGGCGAGGCAAGCCTCGGTGACAGCCAATTCGTCGTGCTGAAGATCCCGTCGAACAAGGCGTTTTAGGCGCGGGCTAATGGCCACGGCAAACAGCCTAAAGAAAAAGCAACAACAACTTCAAGCTGATCAAGATTCTTGGCCGACGGATGGACCGAGGTCCTCGCGGCGAAAATATGAACTTCGAGCGCCCCTCAAAGGTTACCCAAAGCGCAAGTTGCTCCCCGATTAGAGGAGGCAGCATCACTAGCGCTGTCTGACAGACCGACCACCTCGTGGCGCGATAGAGAGGCATGCAAGCCCTCCACCAAAACCGTACCCGGCATCGCTCTAAAAGCGAGGAAGCCACAGGGAACGCTACCGGACTTTCGAGATATATTGGAGGACAAGGCAAGACAATCCAGATCTATCTATGGATCACGTGGGCGCCCCGACCCATGATGAATACCGTCGCACGGATACAACTACTCGGTCGGGCGAACACAGCAGACAATGCTCTCTCGAGCTACGTCGCGATATTGCTCAATCTGAGGCGCCGCACCCACTATGCTTCAGCGGCGAAGTAATGGATCATCAAATCCTGAAGGATTCAAACCCGTTAATATCGAATCCTCACGATGGCACAACAGACCCGATGTCTGGATTGAGGATTATCTCCTCCATATACACATGGCCCATGGCGGCAATCTTCACGCCATCAAATATCTCGCTCAAGCTTAAAGGACCAGTTCGGCATTGGCTTAACAGCCTGCCCGCGAGTCAATTGGATCTTTGGGAAGACACGGAAGCCGCATTCCTCGACAACTTCAGGGCACATATGCGACCACGACGCAGATGACCTAAGCCACATAATCCAGCAGCCAGACGAATCGGCGAGCAATTACAGACACGGTTCTTAACAAAGAAAAATCAAATCGTCATTGTCCGGATGCGAGAGGCACTCGCTGCCTTCAAACATAACATCCATGACGAGTGGCTGGCCCGGCACCTAGGGCGGGAGAAGCGAAATCCATGGCAGCCCTCACATCCCTCATGACCCGCTTACATGCGAGAGAGGATAGCTGGCTCGCTCGCGATAACAACCTCGGCAAAAGCGCTGGCAGTCCGGATACCAAGGACCGCAATGGCAGGTTGCATCGAAACAAAACAAAGCGCCGCGTGCGGCGGCAGCAATGAGGATCTGGCGGTCAGCGCGGATACCGAGGCTCAAACCGGTCAGCGGAAGAAGCCATTCAAAAGAACCACTCGGGCCCGTCAATTTGGACCGAATACTCGACCGCTCTTGTCAAATACATGGAACCCCGAAAAGCCAGCTAACCATACCAGCAGAGATTGTTGGGTATTCAAGCAAGCAGCAAATTAATCGCCGAAAACAGTGACAAGGGGCTACACAGCGATGGCGAGGAAGAGACCGGCCGCCCGAACAACGAGAGGACAAAGGATTCCCCCTCAAGTTGGACGGTAAACATGATATCATAGCGCATATTCCCAAGAAGCGGCGAGCGTGCACTAAAGGGGCGATATCTGCGATGGAGCGATCGCCCCAAAATTCAACCCATGGTCCTCTTGCCCGATCACCTTCGATCAAGAGACCATCCGACCGATATCCGCCATGGCGGATTCGCGCGTGGTTTTAGACCCAATCGTTGATGGATTTCACCTCACGAGAGTCCGATGGGCGGCGGCGTAGCTGAACCTGCTTTATCGGGATACGGTCGCAAGATGGGCATAGACCCTCAAAGATTAAACCTACAATGAGGACCTTCAAAGGCGTCATACCGGTGTCGAGGCCAATTATGCAGGCTCGATTACTGGAAGTGGTCTTGGATCACGGATAATTTCGAGCGAGAGTTAATCTTGACATAGTCCCGTTCCGTGGCGGCTATCACGCTCTGCTTTCAGGCGAACGCGTTTGCAAAATTCAGCGGTGCCGCATTATGCATACCTTAAGCTCAAGATGCCAGGCCCTCGTGGAGTCATCACGGTCAATGGAAACATGGAGCGCTCCCTCGAGCGGAGGAACATACTGACTCTCGCGGCGGAAATCTGAGCAGCCTTTTAAGGCAACTCTCAAGTCCGGCCGTTAAGCGACCGGACACGACCAAACGTGCCGGAGCAACATCAACCAAGACCACAGCACGTTCCGTACGCAGCGTAACAATCGGCTAACCCAGCCCTCGCAAAATTGCAAGACAAACTCTCCGTGTATATAATTACATACTGGAGATACCATGGGCATAGGGAAGGGCACAACCACAATAGACCAGTGCGGTTCGACCACACGGGGGCTCCCAAGTGTGTCGCTCTTTTTCTTTTATTTTCTCTTTTATCTGAGAACTCAGTCCGTGGCGAACCTGCCGAACTCATGATGCAACAGCCAGGGAAGGACAAAGGCGCGGCGAACACTCGGTGGTCTCCATCACGAGCATTAAATTTGTTAAAATACAACATTCGCGGCCTACCCACGAGAGAGCGCCTTTAATTAAATCCAATCCCTTGCTTTCCGCACTATTTGTATCATTCCGCCTCGATAGCATATCTTCTCGAATAAAATGCAGCACTTTTTGCCTATAATTGCATTACTTTATATATATATATGTTCATTTACGACATGTTGCACCCGTGCGTCTTGAGTACGACCAAATACACGAGGGCTTATGTCCTCCGCTTTATGGTGTGATAAAGTCCGCACACTTTCACAAGTCGGCACCCGAACTTATAGCATTATATGAATCAGCTCGAATCATGCCTTGGGTCAATAGTTGGGTTTGCCGGCTCCCATGTTTGGCACCTTACGTTCCGTTCTATCGGCTAAGGTAGCAGGAGAACCACTGCGATTGCGCCCTGGTTGAGCAGGTTAACGCCTCGATGGAAAGCTAAAACGGCCCGCACGATAAGGCGAGACTGGTCGCTGTTGAGAGGTCCTTCGGGTCCTTGAAGACCTCGCCGCTTGGCGAAGTTCGGATTATGTCCGATGAAGGCGTGGATAAGCGCCCCAATTCGGTCTTCGAATACTAGGGGCTTCGCGAAATTTAAAATTATAGAATTCTATGGCTAAGTGAGAGTGTTCAAGCACTATAAGTCCGGTTGCCTTGTTACGTTGTGTTGGCGCCTCCCTAGATGGACCCAAAATGGGAACAAGAGTGCTCAAGTTTATCCGAACACCCCAGCACTTTCGTGGCATGGGGGTTGAAGCCGACGACTTGCCATCTCTCAGATTTAATAAACGGCCGCACAGAAGGTAATATTCTAAATTAAACAAGCGTTGCTTAGCGCATATGAACAAAGTTTTCAGCGCACAAGAAAACACATTGCGAATTCACTCAATAATTACATCCACAGGGCACTCATCCGCAATCTTGCGGGCACCCTTCAGGACAGCCTTATAGTAAATTTGGCGTCGATGCTCCTTGCCCGCTGGTGGCGCGTCGATGATTAGCTTCTCGCATCCAGCTTGCCCCAATGCACCTTTTGCGGGCAAGGTCGGCGAGCACCTTCAATACAGGCGGAGCGCTTGATAACCTCCACCCGAGGGCACGCATCCACCGGCCGTCGCCGACGAGGCGAAGTAGCTCGAGGATGGCCTCTCCGAGCCACGGCGGACTATGAGACCCTTCATGGCTTGCTCGGCCACCTTGTGAAGCTCGACCAGCTGCTTGACTAGTCGCTAGGGGCACCGGATGGCGGCCTCGACATCTTGAGACCGAAGACCTTCTCCATTGAGCTCCCCACCTCGGCTCGGTAGAATCTGGTGACATCGAGACACGCTGCGAGGCAGATCTGCAAGCGCATACGAGAGCTCGAATCTGGGTAAGTAACACGTAATTTACATTCACATGCTTGCTTTGCATGAAAAATGCCTTACCGCCACTATCTTCTTCATCAATTCAACCTCTGAAGGGACTTATGGGCCTCGGCCTTGGCGGTTTGGCACTTTCGAGGCGAGGCAAGCTCGGACTCTCGAGTCTTTGAGTCACGCTCAAACTCTCATGCTTTTCCATGAGGCACGGAGCTTTGCTGAACCACCGCCACCGCGCCTCTTGCTTTTCTCGCTCTGCCCGTTCCGTGGCGCATTGCGTTCGACGCGGAACACGGCCTCCTTGGTTGCCACCTCATTCGTGGCCCTGCAGTACCCATGTTATCCTTGTTATTTTTGTCGCAACCTAAATCCTTTTACATGGTACAAATTCAAAGTGGTGTTACTCACCTTCTTTGTCTTGGAGCTGCTTCTGGCCTGGCCGAGCTCTTGCCGGACCGCTCGAGCTCTGCTTCAACGCACCGACCTCCAAGTAAGTCGGCGGGAGGTCAGCGGCGCAGCCTGCAACCCATATTGACATAATTTTTAGCAACCCTGCGTATATCTTTTTTAGATCCTCGGTCCGGCTTTTCTTTCCGAACACCGAACCGAGCATCGGGGCTCTTGTCTATGCGGTATTACATTGCATATTTTAACTTCTTACCTCAAAGCGATAGAAGGCTATTGCGAGGCTTGGTCAGCCCGCCTTTGGCGAGATGCACCTTCGAATCACCGCACTCATAATAGTGTGGTGTTCTTCCTCGATGGAAGCGCTCTGCAGCGCCTCCAACAAATTGCCGGCGCCTCCGGTTGGGCGGAAGCCGCCCGGCGTCACGGTCTTGCCCTTCATTGAAGGGCGCCGGCGGACTCGGAACCATTGCGGGTTACATTGTGGAGTCGGCGCAAAGTCGGGAGGGCGCCTTGTGGCGCCTCCGGGCCTCCCCGATGGGTCCCTTCGGGATCCCACCTCGGCGTCCTCGGCGTCGCGAGGTGGGCGGTCGGGATGGAGTCTACATCCGGCGAAGCCAACGACCGCTTCGATGAAGCGGGAGATCATCACTGGCAGTATGCAGCATTAGAATGACACTATGTGGCGTAGAAAAAGAAATTATAAATCATTCAGAATCCGGATACTTACGATCTCGCGGAGGCTGGCCCTTGAAGGCCATTCTTCCTCGCCAGCGTTGGTGTTGGCGAGCTGTCGAGGAATAGTCCTTCCCTCTTGGACCCTCCGGCCTCCCGGTTGGGAAGCCTTCCTCTTCCTCTCTCCCTCCTGCGGGGAGAGTCCTCTTCCTCCTCCTCATTTTGGGAGGAGTCGGCCCGAGTCGTCGGACACTGAAAGCAGGCACTCTTCGAGCACCGTGGCCTCCTTCTTGGCCTTCTTCTCCGGCACCACGTGCGGTGCGGAACCAGCAAGCCTCGCTAGGCGGCGTCTCTTGGATTTTACGGCATAGGAGTCGGACGGGTAATCTGCTCCGCCTTCTTCATCGATCTGTCAAAGGAAAAGGGAAATTAAAACCGCATAGAGTCAAACTATGGAAAACAAGTGTCCCGTAAAGGGTAGAATCACTTACCTCGTCGGCTGGCGCTGCGAGCTAAATCCGCGATCTTGATCGCGGATGCGAAACCGGCGCCCTTGAACAGCACCTTCGAGCGCCCGTGCGTTGTGTCGAAGAGCTTGTTCAGCGCTGGTGCTGTTCGGATCGAACTCCATAGATCGAATGCCGCTCTTGGCATGGGAGAATCCGGCGGACGAGCATGACTTGGACCACGTTAACCAGCTGAGCTTCTTCACCAGCTTCTTGATACAGTGCAGAGTCCGTCGGCTCCTTCAAACTGCCCCACGGCAAGCCCTTCTCTTTCCGGGAGGTGAGCTGCGTGGGGATACCAGATCTAAACTTCGGGGCGCCGCCCATTTAGGGTCCGCGGCTCGGTGATGTAGAACCACCCGATTGCCACCCCTTGGCGGATTCCACGAAGGCCCCTTGAACCAAAGGGCGTTGGGCATCTTGCCCAACATGGCGCCTCCGCACTCCGCTTGAATGCCCTTCACTGCCTTGACTTGACATTGAAGGTCTTGATCCACAAGCGAAGTGGGGCTGGATGCGAAGGAAGGCCTCGCACGGGGCGATAAGCGCCGAGATGTTGAGGATGAAGTTGGCGCGGATCATGGAAATCCAGGCCGTAGTAGAACATGAGCCCCGGACAAAGGGATGAAGTGGAAAGCCCAGTCCAGCGGAAGAAGTGGGAAAGAAAGACAACCCTCTCATGGGGCACAGGGGTGGGGATGAGCTGCCCCTCGTCGGGCAGCCGGTCTGTGATGTCGCGGAAAGGTATCCGCGCCCGCGCAGTTTGGCGATTGCTCCTCCTTAGCGGTGGAGGCCAACCATTTACCTCCCGCTCCGGACATGGTCGGAGAAGGTTGAGGCGAGATCTTGTGAACTTGGGCGCTGGAGCTCAGTCTTGCGGAGATGGATAAGCAAAGGAGGAAGAAGGCGTGGGTGAGAAGGTGAATCCTTATCCCTTATATGGGCGGCGAAGTCTTACGCGTCCCCACCGGCTGGTAAAACTCGCTTATCTCCCAAGCGTCACCATCAATGCGCGGTTGGGTTACCACGCCCGTATTGATGAGAATCCCGGATTAAGGGAAACACGATCTCTGCTTCAACAAGGCGTGCCAAGAAACCGCTTCGCTAAATCTTGTTGAGGTGGTAAAGTAAAAACAATTGAGTAATGGCTTGGTAGTGGTGTGGCGTCATGCCACGGAAAAGCGTCGCAGATTGAACTTGTGTATATATTATTATTCTCTACGGTGGAATGTGGAATTTATTTTGTAGAGCGGACACTATCTGGTGTTCCCAATCTTCTATCATTTGGAGGAGGAACCCGCCTTGCAATGCCAAGCAATATACCGCCGGACTTATCGTCATTAAAGCCTGGTTCGGGAGGCTCTTGAGGAGTCTGGATTAGGGGTGTCCGGATAGCGGACTATCATCGTCGACCGAACTATCATTTGCGGACTATCATCATCGACGGACTCCAAGACTATGAAGATAGAAGATTGAAGACTTCCCCGTGTCGGATGGGACTTTCCTTGGCGTGGAAGGCAAGCTTGGCGATCGGATATGTAGATCTCCTACCATTGTAACCGACTCTATGTAACCCTAGCCCTCTCCGGTGTCTATATAAACCGGATGGCTTTAGTCCGTAGGACAACGATCACAATAACCCTTACAATCATACCATAGGCTAGCTTCTAGGGTTTAGCCTCCTTGATCTCGTGGTAGATCCACTCTTGTAAACATCCACAATATCAATATCAATCAAGCGGGGCGTAGGGTTTTACCTCCATCAAGAGGGCCGAACACAGGTAAACATCGTGTCCCTCGTCTCCTGTTACCATCCGCCTAGACGCATAGTTCGGGACCCCCTACCCGAGATCCGCCGGTTTTGACACCGACACCTGGGGACATGTACCCTTTTTCCTTCCTTATAGTAGCATGAACAGATGAAGGAAAGAAAAATGTGTTTGAATTATCATGTGGGTCTTTAAACAATTATGTTTATCTTTAAACAATTATGTGTATGGAGTAAGAACTGTATATATAGCTATTGAATAATAATTGTATGTATAGTTATCGACCTTCACAATAGTGTTTACAACTTAAATTGATAACTCCATCAGAGTTCAAGCATTAGGCTCTCTGCTCTGTGTATTGCCAAGTGTTCTATATAATGCTTTGATGTTCCTTCGTCACTTTTGATGTTCTGCCTTGGGTGGCCTCTGTCTTGGTTTACAGCTCCATATGGCTACCTATGTATACCTATGTAGGTTTTGTTCAAACTGTACTCAAATCACGCAGATGTTTCCATATTCTTTCCTTCCTCTTTTTAACTCATGAGATTGTTAGATAGTCGAATATTATTGGTCTATGTCGGCATTCTATTTTTGCAGTTTGAAATGAGTATTGCTCCATTGATATTAAACTTCACAATAGGTAGTGGCATCTTCAGGAAAAAGTAGTGGCAGATATGGTCGAGATTTCTTTTCTGCTGGGAATGACACTATTGCCCAAATCCTCAACACATCTTTTTTAGTAATGAAGAGTATTATTCACCTTTGCTGTTGTAGGCATTCAAGACCTGGCAGGGCTGGGTCAACCGGTCCTCATGTTCAAGACCCGGCTCTGATGAGCCTTGACAGCTGTGCTACCGGCTGGGCATCTTCATCCTGAGCCGTGTCTGGAACCAGACCAGTAGGGGCACCCTAAGCGAGTAGTCAAGGCATGCTGTCAAGTTGGACGAGTGCAACCAGGCTAGTTGTCATGTGTGTCCATGGTTCATACAGTCAAGGTGTTCGCTCATCTTGGGCCAGAACGATCACTACAAGAGGAACCCCCCATATTTTTCATTCCTTGATAGATGGTTACATTGTTGTATGTTGGTTAAAGACAATGTTTTTCTTCTCGAATTATGAAACCTCAAAGAATAGTAGTATATAACCGTTTTGTTCATTTTGCAATCAAAGCTTCCATCGAATAATATTTTAGAATTGTGCTCCGTCTTATTCATAAATTGTGGCTATTTTGTAGATTCATACAAGATACAGCTTTGTGTGCATTGAAATAGCAACAAGTTGGCCTCTCGGTCTCATTTCTGTATACATTTGACTCGTACACGCAGCCAGCGTGTCCATGTGATCTGGATGAATTTCTCTATCCTGTTTTATGTTGTGGTGCCTTTATTTTTTGTCTCTTCCAGATTTACATAGAGATGCCTCAGTGAATACTCAAGAATTTTGTGTTCTTTTCTATTGTTGACCTTTAGGTATTTATTTTTATTTTTATATAGATTCTGAAACGAGGTCACTCCTACTAATCTTGCTCTCTAGGCCTGGTGGCAGGATGCTAGGTCAATAATGCAGGGTGAAATAAAGAAAATTATGAACGCTTTTATCTCTGGTCATCTAGAGTATATGGAGGGAGCAAGATAGTGGGCTTTGATAGTGCTTTCACACCGCCCCAGAGGGGGTGTCACTGAGGGCTTTCTCATAGAACGCGGTGCAATGTGGTTTTATGCATGCCTATGAGCAGGCTACCCTGCACGCTGGTCTTCTACTGCTTTCCCAGGCCTATTACTCCCCCCTGAGTGTTGGGAAATGTAGCATGCAATTTCAAAAAAAATTCCTACGTCCATGCAAGATCTCTCTAGGAGATGCATAGCAACGAGAGGGGGATAGTGTGTCCATGTACCCTCGTAGACCGAAAGCGGAAGCATTTGACAACGCGGTTGATGTAGTCGAACTTCTTCTCGTTCCGACCGATCAAGCACCGAACGTACGGCACCTCCGAGTTCTGCACATGTTCACCTCGATGACATCCTTCGAACTCTTGATCTAGCAAAGTGTCGAGGGAGAGTTCCGTCAGCACAACGGCGTGGTAACGGTGATGATGAAGTGATCCGCGCAGGGCTTCGCCTAAGCTACGAAGATATGATCGGAGGCGTAAACTGTGGAGGGGGGCGCCGCACACGGATAACAATTGTTGGTGTGTGTTCTAGCGGTGCCCCCCCCATATATATAGGTTGGAGGGGAGGAGAGGTAGCCAAGGGGGCACCCCAAGTAGGAGGAATCCTACTTGGGCGCCTCCCAATTCGGCCTCCCCCCTTTCCTATTCCTATTCGGAGTAGGAAGGGAAGAGGGGGAAGGAGGAATCCTATTCCCTTTTTCCTTTCCTCCTTCCCCTTTCCTTCTCTAATTTGGCCAGCCCATATGGGGGGGGGGGCGCACCAGCCCCTTTGTGGCTATTGTGTTTCCCCTCTTGGCCCATAAGGCCCATATCTTTTGTCGGGGGTGCCCGGAACCCCTTCCGGTGACTCGATAAGTACCCGTGCTTCCCAGAACACTTTCGGTGCAGAATACGATCGTCCTATATATCAATCTTTACCTCTTGACCATTTCGAGACTCCTTGTCATGTCTGTGATCTCATCGGGACTCCGAACAACATTCGGCCACCAAATCACATAACTCATATAATAACAAATTGTCATCAAACGTTAAGCGTGCGGACCCTACGGGTTCGAGAACTATGTAGACATGACCGAGACACCTCTCCGGTCAATAACCAATAGCATAACTTGGATGCTCATATTGGCTCCTACATATTCTATGAAGATCTTTATTGGTCGTACTGTAATGACAACATACGTTATTCCCTTGTCATCGGTATGTTACTTGCCCGAGATTTGATCGTCGTTATCTTCATACCTAGTTCAATCTCGTTACCGACAAGTCTCTTTACTCGTTCCATAATACATCATGCCGCAACTAACTCATTAGTCACATTGCTTGCAAGGCTTCTTATGATGTGTATTACCGAGAGGGCCTAGAGATACCTCCCCGATACTCGGAGTGACAAATCCTAATCTCGATCTATGCCAACCCAACAAACACCTTCGGAGATACCTGTAGAGCATCTTTCTAATCACCCAGTTACATTGTGACGTTTGATAGCACACAAGGTATTCCTCCGGTATCCAGGAGTTGCATAATCTCATAGTCAAAGGAATATGTATATGACATGAAGAAAGCAATATCAATAAAACTGAACGATCAATATGCTATGCTAACGGATGGGTCATGTCCATCACATCATTCTCCTAATGATGTGGTTCCCTTCATCAAATGGCAACACATTTCTATGGTTAGGAAACTTAACCATCTTTGATTAACGAGCTAGTCTAGTAGAGGCTTACTAGGGACACTGTGTTTTGTCTATGTATCCACACATGTATCAACTTTTCTGTTAATACAATTCTAGCATGAATAATAAACATTTATCATGATATAAGGAAATATAAAATAACAACTTTATTATTGCCTCTAGGGCATATTTCCTTCAGTCTCCCACTTGCACTAGAGTCAATAATCTAGCTCACATCGTCATGTGATTTAACACCAATAGTTCACATCTTTATGTGATTAACACCCATAGTTCACATCGCCATGTGACCAACACACAAAGGGTTTACTAGAGTCAATAATTTAGTTCACATCACTATGTGATTAACACCCAAAGAGTACTAAGGTGTGATCATGTTTTGCTTGTGAGAGAGGTTTAGTCAACGTGTCTGGCACATTCAGATCTGTATGTATTTTGCAAATTTCCATGTCTACAATGCTCTGCACGAAGCTACTCTAGCTAATTGCTCCCACTTACAATATGTATCCAGATTGAGACTCAGAGTCATCTGGATCGGTGTGAAAGCTTGCATCGACGTAACTTTTTATGATGAACACTTTATCACCTCCATAACCGAGAAATATTTCCTTAGTCCTCTAAGGATAATTTTGACTGTTGTCTAGTGATCTACTCCTGGATTGCTATTGTACCCCCTTGCCAAATTCATGGCAAGGTACACAATAGGTTTGTTACACAGCATGGCATACTTCATAGAACCTATGGATGAGGCATAGGGAATGACTTTCATTCTCTCTCTATCTTCTGCCGTGGTCGGGCTTCGAGTCTTACTCAACTTCACACCTTACAATATAGGCTAGAACTCCTTCTTTGACTGATCCATTTTGGACTTCTTCAAAATCTTGTCAAGGTATGTACTCATTGAAAAATCTTATCAAGCGTCTTGATCTGTCTCTATAGATCTTGATGCCCAATATGTAAGCAGCTTCACCGAGGTCTTTCTTTGAAAAACTTGTATTCAAGTATCCTTTTATGCTATCCAGAAATTCTATATCATTTCCAATCAACAATATGTCATTCACATATACTTATCACAAAGGCTGTAGTGTTCCCACTCACTTTCTTGTAAATACAGGCTTCACTGCAAGTCTGTATAAAATTATATGCTTTGATCAACTTATCAAAGCGTATATTCTAACTCCGAGATGCTTGCACCAGTCCATACATGGATCGCTGGAGTTTGCACATTTTTTTAGCACCTTTAGGATGGACAAAATCTTTTGGTGTCATCATATACAACTCTTCTTTAATAAATACATTAAGGAATGCAGTTTTGACATCCATTTGCCAGATTTCATAAAATGCGGCAATTGCTAACATGATTCGGACAGACTTAAGCATCGCTACGAGTGAGAAAAGCTCATCGTGGTCAACACTTTGAACTTGTCTAAAACCTTTTGTGACAAGTCAAGCTTTGTAGATAGTAACACTACCATCAACATACGTCTTCCTCTTGAAGATCCGTTTATTCTCAATGGCTTGCCGATCACCGGGCAAGTCAACCAAAGTCCATACTTTGTTCTCATAATTGGATCCTATCTCAAATTTCTTGGCCTCAAGCCATTTTGTGGAATCTGGGCTCATCATCGCTTCCTCATAGTTCATAGGTTCGTCATGGTCTAGTAATATGACTTCCAGAACAGGATTACCATACCACTCTGGTGCAGAACGTGCTCTGGTTGACCTACGAGGTTCGGTAGTAACTTGATCTGAAGTTTCATGATCATTATCATTAGCTTCCTCTTTAGTAGGTGTAGGCATCACGGGGACGGTTTTCTGTGATGAGCTACTTTCCAATTCGAGAGAAGGTACAATTACCTCATCAAGTTCCACTTTCCTCCCACTCACTTCTTTCGAGAGAAACTCCTTCTCTAGAAAGGATCCATTCTTAGCAACAAAGATCTTGCCTTCGGATCTGTGATAGAAGGTGTACCCAACAGCTTCTTTTGGGTATCCTATGAAGACGCACTTCTCCGATTTGGGTTCGAGCTTATCAGGCTGAAGCTTTTTCACATAAGCATCGCAACCCCAAACTTTAAGAAACAAAACTTAGGTTTCTTGCCAAACCATAGTTCATACAGTGTCGTCTCAACGGATTTAGATGGTGCCCTATTTAACGTGAATGCAGCTGTCTCTAATGCATAACCCCAAAACGATAGTGGTAGTTCAGTAAGAGACATCATAGATCGCACCGTATCTAATAAAGTACGGTTACGACGTTCGGACACGCCGTTACGCTGTGGTGTTCCAAGTGGCGTGAGTTGTGAAACTATTCCACATTGTTTTAGATGAAGGCCAAACTCGTAACTCAATTATTCACCTCCGCGATCAGATCGTAGAAACTTTATTTTCTTGTTACGATGATTCTCCACTTCACTCTGAAATTCCTTGAACTTTTCAAATGTTTCAGACTTGTGTTTCATTAAGTAGATATACCCATATCTGCTCAAATCATCTGTGAAGGTCAGAAAATAACGATATTCGCCGCGAGCCTCAACACTCATCGGACCACATACATCAGTATGTATTATTTCCAATAAGTCATTAGCTCGCTCCATTGTTCAGGAGAACGGAGTTTTAGTCATCTTGCCCATGAGGCATGGTTCGCAAGTATCAAATGATTCATAATCAAGTGATTGCAAAAGCCCATCTGCATGGAGTTTCTTCATGTGCTTTACACCAATATGACCTAAACAACAGTGCCGCAAATATGTTGCACCATCATTATCAACTTTTGCATCTTTTGGCATCAATATTATGAATATGTGTATCACTACGGTCAAGATTCAATAAACCATTTACATTGTGTGTATGACCATAGAAGGTTTTATTCATGTAAACAGAACAAAAATTATTCTCTAACTTAAATGAATAACCGTATCGCAATAAACATGATCCAATCATATTCATGCTCAACGCAAATACCAAATAACATTTATTTAGGTCCAACACTAATCCCGAAGGTAGAGGGAGTGTGCGATGGTGCTCTTATCAACCTTGGAATCACTTCCAACACACATCGTCACCTCGCCCTTAACTAGTCTCTGTTCATTTTGCAACTCATGTTTCAAGTTACTAATTTTAGCAACTGAACCGGTATCAAATACCCTAGGGTTACTATGAACACTAGTAAAGTACACATCAATAACATGTATATCAAATATACCTTTGTTCACTTTGCCATCCTTCTTACCCGCCAAGTATTTGTGGTAGTTCCGCTTCCAGTGAACATTCCCTTTCTAGTAGAAGCACTCAGTTTCAGGCTTAGGTCTAGTTTTGGGCTTCTTCACGGGAGTGGTAGCTTGCTTGCCATTCTTCTTGAAGTTACCTTTCTTTCCCTTGCCCTTTTACTTGAAACTAGTGTTCTTGTTAACCATCAACACTTGATGCTCTTTCTTGATTTCTACCTTCGCTGATTTCAGCATCGCGAAGAGCTCGGGAATCTTTTCCGTTATCCCTTGCACATTATAGTTCATCACGAAGTTCTAGTAGCTTGGTGATAGTGACTAGAGAATCTGTCAATCACTATCTTATCTGGAAGATTAACTCCCACTTGATTCAAGTGATTGTAGTGCCCAGACATTCTGAGCACATGCTCGCTAGCTGAGCTATTCTCCTGCAATTTGTAGGCAAAGTGCTTGTTAGAGGTCTCATACCTCTCGACACGGGCATGAGTCTGAAATACAAATTTCAGTTCTTGGAACATCTCATATGCTCCGTGGCGTTCAAAACGTTTTTGAAGTCCCGGTTCTAAGCCGTAAAGCATGGTGCACTAAACTATCAAGTAGTCATCATATCGAGCTTGCCAAACATTCATAACATCTACATCTGCTCCTGCAATAGGTCTGTCACCTAGCGGTGCATTAAGGACATAATTATTCTTTGTGGCAATGAGGATAATCCTCAGATCACGGACCCTGTCCGCATCATTCCTACTATCATCTTTCAACTTAGTTTTCTCTAGGAACATATCAAAAACATAGGGGATCCATAACGCGAGATATTGTTCTACAACATAATTTGCAAATACTATCAGGACTAAGTTCAAGATAAATTAAAGTTTAGTTAATCAAACTACTTAAGAACTCCCACTTAGATAGACATCCCTCAAGTCATCTAAATGATCACGTGATCCAAATCAACTAAACCATGTACGATCATCACGTGAGATGGAGTAGTCATGAATGGTGAACATCTCTATGTTGATCATATCTACTATATGATTCATGTTTGACCTTTCGGTCTCCAGTGTTCCGAGGCCATGTTTGTACATGCTATGCTCGTCAAGTTTAACCCGAGTATTCCACTTGTGCAAAAATGTCTTGCACCCGTTGTATGTGAACGTAGAGCCTGTCACACCCGATCATCACGTGGTGTCTCAGCACGAAGTACTTTCGCAACGATGCATACTCAGGGAGAACACTTATACCTTGAAATTTAGTTAAGGGGTCATCTTATAATGCTACCTCCGTACTAAGCAAAATAAGATGCATATAAAAGATAATCATCACATGCAATCAAAATATGTGACATGATATGGCCATCATCATCTTGTGCTTTTGATCTCCATCTCCAAAGCACCATCATGATCTCCATCGTCACCGGCTTGACACCTTGATCTCCATCGTAGCGTCGTGGTCATCTCGCCAACTATTGCTTTTATCGCTAACGCATAGTGATAAAGTAAAGCAATTACATGGCGTTTGCATTTCATACAATAAAGCAACAACCATTAGGCTCCTGCCAGTTGCTGATAACTTTTACAAAACATGATCATCTCATACAACAATGTATATCACATCATGTCTTGACCATATCACATCACAACATGCCCTGCAAAAACAAGTTAGATGTCCTCTACTTTGTTGTTGCAAGTTTTACGTGGCAGCTATGGGCTTCTATCAAGAACAGTTCTTACCTGCACATCAAAACCACAATGGTGTTTCGTCAAGTTTGCTGTTTTAGCCTTCAACAAGGACCGGCCGTAGTCAAATTCGAGTCAACTAAAGTTGGAGAAACAGACACCCGCCAGCCACCTTTATGCAAAACTAGTTGCATGTATGTCGATGGAACCGGTCTCATGAACGTGGTCATGTAAGGTTGGTCCGCGCCGCTTCATCCAACAATACCGCCGAATCAAAATAAGACATTGGTGGTAAGCATTATGACTATCACCGCCCACAACTCTTTGTGTTCTACTCGTGCATATCATCTACGCATAGACCTGGCTCGAATGCCACTGTTGGGAAACATAGCATGCAATTTCAAAAAAATTCCTATGTCCATGCAAGATCTATTTAGGAGATGCATAGCAACTAGAGGGGGAGAGTGTGTCCGTGTAAGCGGAAGCATTTGACAACGCGGTTGATGTAGTCGAACTTCTTGGGGGAGTTGATGCGTCCATTTTGCATCATGTTTTCTGTCACAGCCCCAGTTCGGGCCTTGCTTGTCTTTGCATTAGCTTCCATGCATCATGTTTAAATTTCTCTTAAATATGAAATGGGGATGTTCAGAACCCTAGAACCAAATGAATTCAACTAGGTTCAAAATAAAATCATTTTCAAAGAACCCAAAAATGCCTTTAAAAATGTTCATGATTTCTGCTAAAGGTGAAAACCTCTGACAATAATGATGGACATATTTTAGGTCATTTATGGATTTTTGAGTTAATTCGTAAGTATTTGAATTTGGACATTAGAATCCTATAAATATTTTTAAGTGTCCAAATAATCCTGGAAGTACTTGGGGGCTGTTGGAAATAATTCAAACAGCGCCTATAAATTATTTTAGGATTTTATGTAGTGATTTAGTATTTCTCTAAATCCAGAAAAAAATAGCAAAATAGAAAACAGAAAAGAGAGAGAGAGAGAGAGACTTACCTGGCGCCCACCTGGCAGCCCACCCGGCCCAGCTCCAGCTGGCGGCCCAGCCCAGCGGCACAGGCGGTCATCTTCAACCTCTGCCGGTGGCGGGCGTGTCGCCCTGCGTGCTCACCCCTGGCCACCTCCTGCTTCCTCCCCGGGCCTTCTAGCGACGCCACGGAGACGCCCTGTGGCCCCTCACTCCTCTCCCTCACTCTCTGCTCTCTCCCTCGCCCTCTGCTCCCTCTCCCGAGCACACCCGAGCAGAGATCGTCGCGCGCTTCGCCGTTCATGACCACAGCCACCCACGCCTCCGACGCGCCAGAGCTCCGCCGCCGTCCTCTACCTCCTCGGCGAGCCACGAGGCCCCGGACGCGCTGCAACACGTCCACCGCCGCCGCCCTCTTCGTTCGGCCACTGAGATCGCCGGCGACCTCTCGTCACCACCAGCCCCTCCCCGAGCCCGCTGAGGCCTCCGTTCAACTCTATGTGAGCTACCGCTTCGAACCCCTCTCTTCCCCACCTCGATTGCTCCTTGTAGCCGTCGCTCTCACCAGAGCCGAAGCTCCCCGCCGCCGGCCATGTTGTCATCGTAGCTACGGCCACGCAAGCTTGTGTTCGAGCTCACCGTTGCACTCACCGCACCCCCGCGAGTCGAACACGACCGTCCACGGCTCCTCCCGTGCCCCGCACTGCCCACACCGTTGTTGCCCGAACTCCAGCCGCCGCCTAGCTCGCTGCCGCCATCGACTCAGGCCATCCCAGCTGCTGCCGCTGCCACCACTAGATGCGCAAGAGCGTCAGAAAGCCGTAGCAACAAACCGCGTACAAAACGGAGCCCCGTAGCGTTTTTCCGAAACGCTCCGCCATCGTTTTGGTCGTCGCCGGCCGAACTCCGGCGAGGTGGGCGTGGCCTGTCATTAGCCACCAATGACGCCACTAACTAACCCCATAGCTCACTGATGGATGGGCCCCACGCCCATAATTAATCTTAGTTTATTTCCTGTTATGTTTAACTAAACACAGAGGCCCCACGCGTCAGCTTTGACCGCGCTGACATGGTTGTTGACTGGCCCCACATGTCATGTTGACTTTGCTGACGTGGGCATTGACCGGACCCACCTGACAGTGTCACTAACCAGCCCCAGTCATTGACTTGTGGACCCCACTGGTCAGGTTTGACCTGGAGGTGCCCAGTTGACCTGCTGACATCAGGGTGATGTCATGCTGACGCAGTAAAGCATTTTCTGGATTTATTATTATTTAGGAAATTCCAGAAAATAGTGCTAACTTCAAAAAATCATAGAAATTAATCTATAGCTCAGAATGAAATAAATTATATATGAAAAATGATCAGAAAAAAATCCAATCTATCCATCTCCACTGGTTTCATGCATGTTTAAACAAGTTAACCTCACTTTTTAGGATGAAACATGATTAGGACAAATTTGATAATAGATTTGGAGTTGGAATTTGATCTAGTTTTGAATTCCACTTCAATCAAAATGACTTTCTGTTGCATTAGCTCAAATCACAGCATATTGCCATGTCATGATCATGCATCATATTGTGCATTGCATTGATTGTGTTTCCTTCTCTGTTGCCGGTGTTAGTCCCCTCTCGATAGACGTGGTTCCGACGATGAGTTCGATGACACCAATGAAGAACTATACTATCTTCAGAAGTGCCAGGCAAGCATAACCCCCTTGTTCATTCCGATACAATCCTACTCTCTCGCTCCTGCTCTCTTTTACTGCATTAGGACAACAATGATCCATCTGTTACTTGTTGCGGTAGCTGAACCCCATTATCCTCTGCATGACCTGTCATTGCCACAGTAAATAGATGAAACCCACTAGCATGAGTAGGAGTTGTTTGAGCCCTGTTGTGCCTACTCATTCATGCTTATTTGTCATGCCTGCTACTGCTTAGAATTGAGTCAGGTCTGATTCATCGGGGATGAATCAGAGGTGTGTGAACATGTCCTACTGTGTGTGCGCTAAGTGTGTGAACACGATTTGGTAAAGGTATCGGTGAGAGGCCATGTAGGAGTACATGGTGGGTTGTCTCATTGAAGCCGTCCTCAGGAACTGAGTTATGTGTTTGTGATCCATGAAACAGCTACTACCATGCATTGGGCCATGAAATATGACCCCGCTCGACTTCTTAATCACCCTTGTCCTCTGTCCGGGGAGTTGCAAGTAGTTTACGGTGTTTGTAGTATCTTTGGAGGCCGTGGGCAGCGCTGACCCGAGGGTGGGCTGTGATGCGGTAGGCACGTGGCGGGTATCTTAGGCGCTGTTAGGTGTCATGGAACCCTGTGCACACATCGTTCGGGGCCGTATGTGGAAACCTCGGCCGGACTCCCTGCGGATGGAACCTGAATAGGCGATAAACCTGGACTAGAGACTTGAGTGTTTAGGTAGGTCGTGGTCTACACCCATGTCGGCTTTCGCTTGAAGTCTTCCGAGCACATGTCGTGTGCAGACGCTAAGTGGTGGAAACATGTATGAAGAAGTACACCCTGCGGGGTTAACATCATCTATTGAATAGCCGTGTCATGGTAAAGGACTTCGGGTTGCCTATAACAGTTCATAGACAAGTGAAAGTGGATACTCTAAAATGCGCAAGATAAGCGTGAGTGCTATGGATGGCGTTCTCGTAGGGAGACGGGAGCGGATCCATAGTGGTGTATTGATATGGTGAATATGTGCACTCGTGTGTGCCACCTCAAAAGAGTTACTTGCAGTCGTAGTTCAGGATAGCCATCGAGTCAAAGCTGGTTTGCTGCAGTTAAACCCCACCATCCCCTTTGTTGATAATGTTGCATATGTAGCTAGTTCTGATGTAAGTCTTGCTGGGTACATTTGTACTCACGTTTGCCTATTTTATGTTTTGCAGAGAGACGTCAGTCTCGCTAGTAGTTCCTTGTGGACTTCGATGTTTAGCTTGTTACCTCAGCTACGATCTTGTGCCCTCGGCAGGATCTGGTAGATAGTCAGGCTTCTAAGCCTTTTTCATTGTAGATGTCTGTACTCAGACATATTAAGCTTCCGCATGTGTTTTGACTTGTATGCTCTGAATGTCGGGTCATGAGACCCATGTTTCTAATATCTCCCTCCTCGGAGCCTATTGAATAAATACTTGAGTCATAGAGTTATGTTGTGATGCCATGTTGTATTTACACATATCGAGCATATTGTGTGTATGATTGAAATGCTTGGTATGTGTGGGATCCAACAACCTAGTTGTTTATCCTTGGTAGCCTCTCTTATGGGAAATGTAGTCTTGTGCTTCCATGAGCCATAGTAGTCCGCTTCTGACCGGTTCACGAGTCACGCTAGCCCAGCACTCTTGCTCGGAACACTTGGTGGCGGCATGTGATTCACCGTTCCTATATACATCCCTTTGGGGAAATGTCGCGGTGACATCCGAGTCTGCCTAGCCCAGCACTCTGCTCGGAACACTTGGTGGCCGTCATGTGATTCACTTTGTTCATGTGTCTGTCCCTTGAAATGTCACTTGGTGACATCCGAGTCTGCCTAGCCTGCTACAGCCCGAGTTCCCGAGTCTGTTAGCCCGGTGCTACAGCCGGATTATGCGCTCTTGACCGACATGCTCGATGTTGATTCATGTATCTGTCCTGTAAGTTAGTGCCACTTTGGGTTCACGACTAGTCATGTCGGCCGGGTTCTCTGTCATATGGATGCTAGTGACACTATCATATCGTGAGCCAAAAGGCATAAGCGGTCCCGGGCCATAGTAAGGCGACACTGTGGGAATACCGTGCGTGAGGCCGCAAAGTGATATGAGGTGTTACCGGCTAGATCGGCGTGACTTGGAATCGAGGTCTGACAGCTTTGGTATCGAGCTTTTTTGCTGTGGGATTACCAAGCCAAACGGTCGAAGTTGTGTCTAGAAATGCTTTAGTTATGTAAGGGAATTGATTGTGGAAGGAATGTAAGGCTCTTTTTACTCCTTATACCTCATGGCCTTCTGATATGAGTCATCCTCTTCTCTTCTACGGGGATTAAGAACTAGGCCTTCTCATCTATCTATCAGGATGAAGTGTTACTAATCCATAGACTTATAGAATTGATAGTTTCAAATCTCAGTTCAGTTTTTACTAGTTCCATATGTTCATAGCTGGTCTCAGAACCTTGATATTGTGATTTTGAGTGGTCATGCCACTATTTTGCAGGATGTCTCAAATCATTTTGAGCATTTACAGCCGTTATGTTGTCCGAGTCATCCCAGGTTTCTAATTAGTCCGATGCATTTGCAAATCCCTTCTTCCCACCCCGTTGTTCCTTTGGGCTAGATTAATCACACAAATTAGTGTGTTGAGGTACTGCGCTGCCTCGGCATATATGTTGGAGCTATTATTATGAACCTAGGTGTTTTAGGGAGTCACCTAGTAATCTAGCCATGTTTTGTGTTCCCGGTGTGATGATTCTGGCCATTATTCTCGAAAGCATCATGTGATGCCATTTAGTAGTAGGTATTCTATTCTTGGGTTCTTGAACCTGAGATTCACCCTACTTACCTCATGTTGATAGTGTTTGCTAGTTTCTTTAGGATATTAGTAACTTTGCGATAGTCCTTGAGGTATGTGGTATTTCCTTCTTCCAAATACTATGAACTGCTTATGGCAGAAGTTCCTTGCTGAACCGAAGGATCACATATTGTTGATTCTAAAGTAACTATTCACACTGATCATGCTGCTATTAAATATCTGATGGAAAAGAAAGATGCTAAACATAGACTTATTAGATGGGTTCTCTTGCTACAAGAATTTGATTTGCATATTGTTGATAGAAAGGGAGCTCAGAACCCCGTTGGAGACAACTTGTCTAGGTTAGAAAATGTTCTTGATGACCCACTACCTATTGATGATAGCTTTCCTGATGAGCAATTAAGTGTCATAAATACTCCTCGTAGTACTCCATGGTATGCTGATTATGCTAATTACATTGTTGCTAAATTTATACCCCCTAGTTTCACATACCAGCAAAAGAAAAAGTTTTTCTATGATTTGAGACATTACTTTTGGGATGACCCACATCTTGATAAAGGAGTAGATGGTGTTATTAGACGTTGTGTACCTGAGTATGAACAGGAACAGATCCTACGCAAGTGTCACTCTGAAGCTTATGGAGGACACCACGCTGGAGATAGAACTGCACATAAGGTTTTGCAATCTGGTTTTTATTGGCCTACTCTCTTCAAGGATGCCCGTAAGTTTGTCTTGTCTTGTGATGAATGTCAAAGAATTGGTAATATTAGTAGACGTAAAGAAATGCCTATGAATTATTCACTTGTTATTGAACCATTTGATGTTTGGGGCTTTGATTATATGGGACCTTTTCCTGCCTGTAATGGATATACACATATTTTAGTTGCTGTTGATTATGTTACTAAGTGGGTAGAATCTATTCCAACTAGTAGTGCTGATCATAACACTTCTATTAAAATTCTTAAAGAAGTTATTTTTCCGAGGTTTGGAGTCCCTAGATATTTAATGACTGATGGTGGTTCACATTTTATTCATGGTGCTTTCCGTAAAATGCTTGCTAAATATGATGTTAATCATCGAATTGCATCTCCATATCACCCGCAATCTAGTGGTCAAGTAGAATTGAGTAATAGAGAGCTCATATTAATTTTGCAAAAGACTGTCAATAGGTCTAGAAAGAACTGGTCCAAGAAACTTGACGATGCATTATGGGCCTATAGAACTGCATATAAAAATCCTATCGTTATGTCTCTGTATAAAATGGTTTATGGAAAAGCATGTCACTTACCTCTCGAACTAGAACATAAGGCATACTGGGCTATTAAAGAGCTCAACTATGATTTCAAACTTGCCGGTGAGAAGAGGTTATTTGATATTAGCTCACTTGATGAATGGAGAACCCAAGCCTATGAAAATGCCAAGTTATTTAAAGAAAAAGTCAAAAGATGGCATGACAAAAGGATACAAAAGCGTGAGTTTAATGTAGGTGACTATGTATTGCTATACAACTCTCGTTTAAGATTTTTTGCAGGAAAGCTTCTCTCTTAATGGGAAGGACCCTACGTTATCGAGGAGGTCTATCGTTTCGGTGCCATAAAAATCAACAACTTCGAAGGCACAAATCCGAAGGTGGTAAACGGTCAAAGAATTAAACACTATATCTCAGGTAATCCTATAAATGTTGAAACCAATGTTATTGAAACCGTAACCCGGAGGAATACATAAGGGACACTTTAGGAGCGTTTGAGACTCGAAAGGAATAGGTATGTGATGCGGTAAGTAAACCGACTCCAAAACAGTTTTAAGGCAATATTTCTCCGTTTTGGAATATTTAGAAAAATAGAAAAAAAGTAGCAGTCCGGGAAGGACACGAGGGCCCCACGAGGGTGGAGGCGCCCTACCCCTGGCGCGCCCCTACCTCGTGGGCACCTCGTGTGCCTTCAGACTCCGTTTTCTTGCACGATACGTATTTTGGTCGGTAAAAATTCATTATATATTGTCCCGAAGGTTTTGACTCCCGTATCACACAAATATCCTCTGTTTTTGTTTCGAGTTGTTGCCGCTGCAGATTAGAGCAAGATGTCTTGTCAAGAGTCAGTCGGGGAGAACCGGGTATCTAATCCGGCACCGGAACCAAGGGCAAACAGCGAAGCTGACCCCTTTGGGCCAGCAACGGAGGAGGAGATGGAGGCTGACTTGATGAGAGTAGATGCCATGGAGGATCAAGAAGTCACTTCTCGCTTCCGAGCTGGGTTCGCGATGGGGGAACTGCAGAGCTCAGCTATTCCAAACTCGGTTATCCCTTCCAATGTTAGATTTCTTTCTTATAAAAATATGAAGAGGAGTGTCACTTGTTCTCCCGCGGCTATGAAACATCCTTGGGTGCAAGGAGCCTTAGCAGTTACAGGGAAGCTTCGCAAGGAAATAATGGACATCAAGCAGCAAGTCAATAATCTTGAGGAGGAGAATCGTATCCTAAAGGGCATCATCGCCAAGAATGTTTCACCAACCTCGAAGAAGGAGATATAATCACATGGGTATGGGCACTCCCCTTGGCAACTGCCAAGCTTGGGGGAGGTGCCCCGGTATCGTATCACAACCACATCTCCTATATTTACCGTTTTTCTTAGTTTGATCCTATTAGTAGTATCTTGATCTAGTAGAATAAAGTTTATGGCATGATCTAGTTTTGAGTTTTTGCTTTATGATCTCTCTATGTAATCGAGTCCGTGAGCTATATAATAAAGATTAGTGTTGAGTCAAGGGCTTGATTGTTTTGCCATGATCTTGAGTGAATAAAAGAATAAATAAAAAGAATAAAAAGAAACAAAGAGTTCATATTGATCTTATTGAGAGTAATGACTTCACATAGAAAGGGTATGATGATTGAAAGTTGTTGGGAGTTGGCAAACATAGATTTGGTCATCGTTGCAATTAATAGGAAGTAATAAGGAAAGAGAGGTTTCACATATAGATATACTATTATTGACATCTTTTATGATTGTGAGCACTCATTAGAATATGACATGCTAAAGAGTTGATGTTGGACAAGGAAGACAACGTAATGGGTTATGTTTTCTTATATCTGAGATAAAGTATATTGTCATGGATCTTCCAACATGTTGAGCTTGCCTTTCCCCCTCATGCTAGCCAAATTCTCAGCACCAAGTAGAGATACTACTTGTGCTTCCAAAAACCCTTAAAGCAGTTTTGCCATGAGAGTCCACCATATCTACCTATGGATTGAGTAAGATCCTTCAAGTAAGTTGTCATTGGTGCAAAGCAATAAAAATTGCTCTCTAAATATGTATGATTGATTGGTGTGGGAGAAATAAGCTTTATACGATCTTGTGATGTGGAAGAAATAAAAGCGACGGACTGCATAATAAAGGTTCATATCACAAGGGGCAATATAAATTGACGTTCTTTCGCATCAAGATTTTGTGCATCCAACCATAAAAGCGCATGGCAACCTCTGCTTCCCTCTGCGAAGGGCCTATCTTTTATTATTATCCTCTACCTTATGCAAGAGTCATGGTGATCTTCACCTTTCCTTTTTACATTTTATCCTTTGGCAAGCACAATGTGTTGGAAAGATCCTGATTGATATATCTAATTAGATGTAGGGGGCATGAGTTATTATTGTTGACATTACCCTTGAGGTAAAAGGTTGGGAGGTGAAACTATAAGCCCCTATCTTTCTCTGCGTCCGACTAAAACTCCGTAACCACAAGTATCGCGTGAGTGTTAGCAATTATGAAAGACTAAATGATAGTTGAGTATGTGGACTTGCTATTAAGCTCTGACATAGACTCTTTCCGATGTTATGATAAATTGCAATTGCTTCAATGACTGAGACTATAGTTTGTTGGTTCTCAATAAAGTTTATGATTTGTACTCTGCATTGTGAATGGATTGTTACTTGAACATAAGAAATCATATGACAATACCTATATATGTTGTTGTTGTGAGATTAATCATGATGCCTTCATGTCCGTATTTTTTTTATCGATGCCTCTACCTCTATGGGGACATATTTATCGTTATCAGCTTTCGCTTGAGGACAAGCGAGGTCTAAGCTTGGGGGAGTTGATACGTCATTTTGCATCATGCTTTTATATCGATATTTATTGCATTATGGGCTGTTATTACACGTTATGTCACAATACTTATGCCTATTTTCTCTTATTTTACAAGGTTTACATAAGGAGGGAGAATGCAGGCAGCTGGAATTCTGGGCTGGAAAAGGAGCAAATACTAGAGACCTATTCTGCACAACTCCAAAAGTCATGAAACTCCACAGAATATCTTACAATAAGTAATAAAAAATCCTCGCCAAAGATGAAGGCCAGGGGGCCCACACCCTGTCCACGAGGGTGGGGGGCGCGCCCCCCTCCTAGGGCACGCCCCCTACCTCGTGGGCCCCCTGGTGGCCCTCCGATGCCCATCTTCTCCTATATGAGGTCTTTAAATAGAGAAAAAATCAGAAGCAACCTTTGGGAATGAAACTCCGCCGCCACGAGGCGGAACCTTGGCGGAACCAATCTAGAGCTCGTGAGCTGTTCTGGGGACACTTCCCTCAGGAGGAAATCATCACCATCGTCATCACCAGCGCTCCTCTCATCGGGAGAGGGCAATCTCCATCAACATCTTCACCGGCACCATCTCCTCTCAAAACCCTAGTTCATCTCTTGTATCAATTCTTGTCTCCAAGTCCGGGATTGGTACTAGTAGGTTGCTAGTAGTGTTGATTACTCCTTGTAGTTGATGCTAGTTGGTTTATTTGGTGGAAGATCATATGTTCAGATCCTATATGCATATTAATACCCCTCTGATTATGAACATGAATATGCTTTGTGAGTAGCTACGTTTGTTCACGAGGACATGGGAGAAGTCTTGCTATTAGTTGTCATGTGAATTTGGTATTAGATTCGATATTTTGATGAGATGTATGTTGTCTAGCCTCTAGTGGTGTTATGTGAGCGTCGACTACATAACACTTCACCATTATTTGGGCCTAGAGGAAGGCATTGGGAAGTAATAAGTAGCGATGGGTTGCTAGAGTGATGAAGCTTAAACCCTAGTTTGTCGTTGCCGTAAGGGCTGATTTGGATCCATATGTTTCATGCTATGGTTAGGTTTACCTTAATACTTTTGTTGTAGTTGCGGATGCTTGCAATAGAGGTTAATCATAAGTGGGATGTTTGTTCAAGTAAGAACAGCACCCAAGCACGGTCCACCCACATATCAGATTATCAAAGTACCGAGCGAATCATATGAATGTGATGAAAACTAGCTTGCGATATTCCCATGTGTCCTCGGGGCGCTTTTCCTATTATAAGAGTTTTTCCAGGCTTGTCCTTTGCTACAAAAAGGATTGGGCCACCTTGCTGCACTTTATTTACTTCTGTTACTTTTTGCTCGTTACAAATTATCCTATCACAAAACTATCTGTTACCACTTGTTTCAGTACTTGCAGAGAATACCTTGCTGAAATCCGCTTATCGTTTCCTTCTGCTCCTCGTTGGGTTCGACACTTTTACTTATCGAAAGGACTACGATAGATCCCCTATACTTGTGGGTCATCAGTGGCATAGAATTGCAGCAAAAGCTCTTCGTTCTAGTGCTCTTCATCAGCCACAAATTGTAGCAGACCAGCATGTCGGAAACAATCAAGGGCTTCTTCTAGGCAGGGCAGGCCAGCAATAGCTTCGCAGTCTAGACGCATATGGGGAAAGACGCGCCCTTGATCATAAAGAACACAAGAGTAGTAACTGCATTGCTGATAGCTCCAGAACTGATCAGATGAAATTATTGGCTTCGAGTATGGGTTCTTGTCGCTGTCAAAGAAGGTGTTGTGTGCAATGAAGCCATTCACATTGAAAGATCCTAGTGAAGTTGCAGTACCTGGAAACTTTGGCAGCCTCGGTTTTGGCTTCTGGACCTGAGGCATGTGCTCCACATGATAGTCAAATTGAGGTCCGAGAGCAGGAGGAGGAACCAAAATGGGCCAGCGAACCATGACAGGTTGGCCGCCATCAAATGTCAGCTCGATAGTGTGTGGCCTTGGAGGAGGGACAGGAGCATCGACATTGACATGAGCTGCGAGTGGTACAATGGCTTCAGGTGCAATAGAAGCTTCAGGCTCATTCACTTCTAGCGCCACATTAACTTCAGGCGCCACATTTGCTTCAGCCATGACAACGTCATTGGCTTCAGTATTGGTGTTAGTGGGGGCCTCAATACTATCAACCTCCACTTGAGTAGCTGGAGGGTTGGACACGTTCTCCTCGAGAACAACTTCATGGTTGGACGGGGGTGTAGCAACACGTTCTTCTTCTTGACGGGGTCCTTCTTGTTCATCGGCTGATGCAGCCAGAATGTCTTCAGCAGCTTTGGCTTCATATTCTGAGATGTTCGCAGTTGGAGTGGCTTCAGGAAACACTTGGTGTGATACTGAGTGGTGGTGCTCTTCTCCTACGGAACACTTTCGAAGAGTGACTTGTGGCCTTGGTCGCTGCGAAGCCTGCGAAATCTGGCGGCGCTTGTGGAAAGGGAGTTGGCTGGGCCTCAAAGTCGTCATCATCAAGCACGGAGTGGTGACTTGAGTTGGGAGTCTGTGGCGATTCTTCTTGATGGGGGGAGACTTGAGGGTGATCAGCCCATGAATCATCCTGAGCGATTGGCGTCAATGGATGACCAATGCTGATGAGCTCGCTGTTCGTGAGAACAGGCGAAGATACTGTTTGGTGCTCGATCTGAGGAAGGACTTCATCATCTACATTGTCTTGGGGACCAATGTCTTCAGCTGCGGTGTGGTCAACAGCTGGATCTTCTTGAGCTTCAGGAGCCTCTGTGGTAGCAGGCTCGTGAACTATCAAACGACATTCTTGGTGTAGGGACGTAGGACGAGCAACTGAGATTGGCTCGACGACAAGGGGCTCTATGGGAGCAGCCCGATCTTTCTTCTTTGTCTTTCTCTTCTTGGTCGGTGGAGCATCGTCAGTGGTGTTCTTGGACTTGCGCTTTCTAGCTTCGGCTTCAGCAGTCCTTGTTTTCTTGAGATCTGAAGCTACTGTGGGGACCTTTGGCTTCACACTGGCGGGGAATACAATGTGAGGTTCTTCCCACCTGTATGCTTCAGCTGGGGCCATTGCAGGTGAGGGAGTCCTGGATTAGGGGGTGTCCGGATAGCCGAACTATCATCTTTGGCCGGACTCCAAGACTATGAAGATACAAGATTGAAGACTTCGTCCCATGTCTGGATGGGACTTTCCTTGGCGTGGAAGGCAAGCTTGGTGATACGGATATGTAGATCTCCTACCATTGTAACCGACTCTGTGTAACCCTAACCCTATTCGGTGTCTATATAAACCGAAGGGTTTTAATCCGTAGGACGAACAACAATCATACCATAGGCTAGCTTCTAGGGTTTAGCCTATATGATCTCGTGGTAGATCTACTCTTGTACTACCCGTATCATCAATATTAATCAAGCAGGAGTAGGGTATTACCTGAAGGAAATATGCCCTAGAGGCAATAATAAAGTTATTATTTATTTCCTTATATCATGATAAATGTTTATTATTCATGCTAGAATTGTATTAACAGGAAACATAATACATGTGTGAATACATAGACAAGCAGTGTCACTAGTATGCCTCTACTAGACTAGCTTGTTAATCAAAGATGGTTAAGTTTCTAACCATAGACAAAGGAGTTGTCATTTGATTAACAAGGTCACATCATTAGTTGAATGATCTGATTGACATGACCCATTCCATTAGCTTAGACCCGATCGTTTAGTATGTTGCTATTGCTTTTATCCATGACTTATACATGTTCCTATAACTATGAGATTATGCAACTCCCGTTTACGGAGGAACACTTTGGGTACTACCAAGCGTCTGGCGTGGCGGGTGATTATAAAGGAGTACTACAGGTGTCTCCAAAGGCGGATGTTGGGTTGGCGTATTTGAGATTAGGATTTGTCCTCCGATTGTCGGAGAGGTATCTCTGAGCCCTCTGGTAATGCACATCACTAAGCCTTGCAAGCATTACAACTAATGAGTTAGCTGTGAGATGATGTATTCTGGAACGAGTAAAGAGACTTGCCGATGTGAGATTGAACTAGGTATTGGATACCGACGATCGAATCTCGGGCGAATACCGATGACAAAGGGAACAACGTATGTTGTTAATCGGACGATAAAGATCCGTAGAATATGTGAGCCAATATGGGCAAGGTCCGCTATTGGTTATTGACGGAGGCGTGTCTCGGTCATGTCTTGTTCTCGAACCGTAGGGTCCGCAGCAAGGTTTCGATGGCGGTTATATTATGAGTTTGTGTATTTTGATGTCGTTAGAGGATGATGACATGGCGAGAGTCTCGAAATGGTCGAGACATAAAGATTGATATATTGGGCTATATCGGACACGGAAAGGTTCGGAAGTTTCTTGTTGACCATCAACACTTGATAGGACAAGGAGGGCGGCCCCTTTCCTCTCCTCCTTCTTGATTTCTACCTCCCCCTTGGTGAGGAGTCTGGATTAGGGGTGTCCGGATAGCGAACTACCATCATCAGACGAACTATCATTGGCGGACTATCATCATCGCTCCGGACTCCAAGACTATGAAGATACAAGATTGAAGACTTAGCCCGTGTCCGGATGGGACTTTCCTTGGCGTGGAAGGCAAGCTTAGCGTCTGGATATGTAGATCTCCTACCATTGTAATCGACTCTATGTAACCCTAGCCCTCTCGTGTGTCTATATCGGGCGCCGGATGGCTCTGGGATCGGTTGGATCGCGAGGACTATCGAACAACAACCCTTACAATCATACCATAGGCTAGCTTCTAGGGTTTAGCCTCCTTGATCTCGTGGTAGATCCACTCTTGTAAACATCCACAATATCAATATCAATCGAGCAGGACGTAGGGTTTTACCTCCATCAAGAGGGCCCGAACCAGGTAAAACATCGTGTCCCTTGTCTCCTGTTACCATCCGCCTAGGCGCGCGATTCGGGACCCCCTACCGAGATCCGCGGTTTGACACCGACATTGGTGCTTTCATTGAGAGTTCCTACGTAGCCGTCACCGATAGGCCCGATGGCCTCTTCAATCAACAACGGCGCAGTCTGGGTGAGACTTTTCTCCCGGATAGATCTTCGTATTCGGCGGCCGCATCTGCGGGCCAACTCACTTGACCATCTGGAGCAGATCGAAAGCTACGCCCCTGGCCGTCAGGTCAGGTTTGGAAGCCTAAACTTCACGGCCGATATCCGCGAGGACTTGATCTTCAATGGATCCGAGCCACAGCCGAAGCGTGCCGCGCTATCACGATGGGCATGACCTAACTCTGCCGCGGAGCGGCACCTTGGAGGTCCGCTGCGAATCCGCTCCGACCCATAGTCCGGAGCCGATCGCTCGGATTGAGGACGGACGGCTGGACACCGCCTCGGGAGCTGCAACTTCTATGGCGATGGAGCCAAACACTTGCCTTATCCCGCATAAAGCTCATGACTCCGAGGTGCCGGACTCTCTGCCGGACTCCGAACCTCCAGCGCCCTCGCCAGTCGAATCCGATGGGGCGCCGATCATGGAATTCACCGTTGCGGACATCTTTCAGCACTCGCCCTTCGGCGATATCATAAATTCACTGAAGCATCTCTCGCTATCCGGAGAGCCTGGCGAACTACGGCCGGGGCGGTTGGGATGTGGACGACGAAGAAATTCAGAGCCCACCCACCACCCACTTTGTAGCCACCGTCGGCGATTTAAGCAGCGTGCTCGACTACAACTCCGAAGACATCGGCGGTATGGGCGGCGATGTAGAGAGACTACCAAGAACCAGCACCTATAGGACCTTTGGAAGACCACCTCATCATCGACATATGCATGGTGGACACCCCAAAGGAAGCAATAACGAGGAACAACGGGACGTGGCGAGGATAATCCCGCCGATAAACAACCAAAGCGGCAGCGTAAGCGCCGCCCTAAGTCCGCCTCGATCAAAGCTGCCTTCCTAGCGACCCAGCGATAGAGCAGGGCAAACCAGCGAGACGTCCGAACAGGACGAGCGGATAATCAACCCTTCACGGAGCAATCAACAGTCCGGACACAACATCCGAGCATAAGAACATACACAAAAACTCGCCGCCCTCGCAAGAAGCGAAGAAAGCTAAGCGGAAGCTCAAAACAGCGGAAGACACACTCGAGAATGAAGTGGAGCAAAGTATTCAAGACTGCGAGACAAATATGGCAATGGCCATCAAACTAAAACTACCCAAGCGCAAGTTGCTGCCAGAATTTGACGAGGAAGCCATAGAGCCTTCACGGTCAAAAAAAATAAAAAGGCCGCTGGCGGATGGGCGACCAGATGGCAGGCCCAAAGCGACAAGCGGGGCTGCACACAAGCAATTATAATCACTGGGAAACGGACGGCCCAACTAGGTCCATCTACGGGCCAAAAAGAGGACCCTTCAAAGAACACAACGCGACAAGTGTTGAAGACAGCGGCACACCCAAATATAGGGGCACCGCACACCGCTATGTTTTACCGATGAGGTTTGGATCATGAATTTCCAGCGGGGTTCAAACCCATAAACATAGAGGCATCTGACGGCACAACAGACCGAGTGCGGATAGAAGATTACATACTACACATACACATGGCTAGAGGAGATGATCTCACGCCATAAAATACCTACCCTCAAGCTCAAAGGGCCAGCTCGGCATTGGCTCAAAAGCCTCCCGAAAACACCATTGGAAGTTGGGAAGAGCTTGAGAACGCTTTAGAGCAAATTTTCAAGGGACTTATGTCCGCCCTCCGGATCTGAGACGATCTGAGTCATATAACCCAACAGCCCGGAGAGTCAGTAGCATAAATTCTGGAACAGGTTCCTTACCAAAAAGAACCAAATAGTCGATTGTCCGGACGCGGAAGCCCTAGCAGCTTTTAAACACAACGTCCAGGGACGAATGGCTCGCCTGACACCTCGGCCAAGAGAAGCCAAGAACAATGGCAGCGCATTAACAAGCCTCATGGCGCTTTTGGAGAGAAGACAGTTGGCTAGCAAGATGCAGCACCAATGACCGAGTACATCCGAGATCGAGATGGAAGCGGAAAGTCACGCGCAGGAAAGACCAGCGCCGGAATAAAGAAAAAAAGCCCAAAGGCACGGCGGTCAACGCCGGATTCAAAAGCTCATGACCAAACAATAAAACACGGCCTCTTAAGGAGAATAGAGACGAGCTAGCAAATTTAAACAAAATTTTAGATCGGATATGTCAAATCCACGATACCTCCGGAAGGCGCAAACCATACCAACCGAAATTGTTGGGTTTTAAACAGTCCGCAGACTCAACGCCCGGACACAAGGGGCTTGATCACCAAGCGAGGGCGATGACGAACCCCACCAGCAGAGCCTTTGGAAGTCAAAAGACTTTCCCACACGAAGTCAAAACAGTAAACTTCGCTTCACGTGATAGTACGGAAAGCCAACACGGCACTTCGCTAAGACAAGTGTCGCACGATCCACCCCAGTGGACCGAGATTGGACGTCAAAACCAATCACTTTCGACCATCTGGATTAGTCCGAAGTATCCGGACGCAGGATAGACTGCCACGATATTGGATCCCATAATAGAGCGGACTGCAATTAACGCAGGTTTTGATGGACGGCGGCGGTGATTTGAACTTGCTATATCCGGACACAATCCGCAAGTTGGGATAGACCCTACTACAATTCGGCATAGCCGCACTTCCTTCAAAGGAGTGGCGCCAGGCCCTTACGCCCAGTGTGCAGTTTCATTATTACTAGAAGTTGTGTCGGGGTCACCTGACAACTTTCGACGAGAAAAGCTAACCTTTCATGTCGCCCCATTTATAAGTAGCTATCAAATCTTTGGGGACGGGAAGCTTTCGTCCGCTTCAAATAATACCACATTCTGCGTCTCTTACGCTTAAAATGCCGGTCCACGTGGCATCATTCCATTAAAAGGTCGTTTGAGACCCCGGACACGGCTGGACGAGTCCGGAATAAACAAGCTAGGGGCTACCTAGCCGCACACCCCTTCACAAGGGCTTGTACATATAAGCCATAATGAGCCAGCATAGGCTCAGCTTTATTAACCTATATTTTAATCTTTTATGCACTTTCTCGCATGATTCCTTTTCCAACTAAGTTCCTCTCTTTACGAGATGAACAGCGTGCACACCCGCCGAGGATACGGCTGCTTGAGACACAGCGCAGACATGCGGTAGGGACCCGTTGTAAGGACTCTTTTAGACTAAGACCCTCGTAAACCTTTCTTCTGTCTCTTGTTGCTATAATCCCATGGTTCATCATTATAACGAGTGTGGAGGCTGGCGTTTTGGCATCGGCGCGCGAAAGAACCTGCCGTGCACGGACACAAGGGCTTAGGGCTTTGCTTTGCCCGCTATTATAAAGACCGAACACCTTAGGGAGTGTTGGCGTCTCGAGTTAGGCCTTATATGCATCAGCTCGAATCATGTCTTTGGTCAAATGTTGGGTTTGCCCGGCTCCCATGTTTTGCTGCCTTATGTTTCGTTATCATCGGATAACGCGGCTCGGAGAACTACTGCGATTGTGCCCCGATTAATGGGGCGATCACCTCGATGAAAGCTAAAACTGGCTGTCATGATACAATGAGAGACTGGTCAACCACTCGATCGACTATGGGAATGTTTAGGATTCCTCCGCTTTGACGAAAGGCCGTTTCGGCCAGCACATCTGGCGCCCCAAATTGGAGGCGCGGTGCCCCGAGGGGCTATGTCGTAGCCCCACCCTCGAACTCCATGGCTAAGTGAAAGTGATAAAGCATTATAGTCCGGTTGCCTCGTTTGCTACGCTACCACCTCCTTCACAGGACCGAGGCGTCGGATTAAGTGTGAAAGCGCGCTATTTTTGCGAACACCCCGCACCTTGTGCGTGGGGGCTGCCGACGAACGCCATCTTTTAGGTTATACACACGTATACATGAGCGGCCGCGGAGGAGATATTCTATTACTTGAGCGCACAAGCATAAAAGGCGCTTACATCATAAATATCGTTTTACATCATATAAGCGTTCATTTGAACGTAACATTTTTGAACACTGCGACTCTATTACACGAGCACCACGCAGACTTCGCCAAAATAGTGCTCGGCGGGTAACCGTTATCATCCGAACCCGGGTCGCAACAGCGGTGGCATCCATCTCTGTCAATGTGTCTTCACATGGGCGGCGCCATCCGCGCACCCTCTATGCAGGCCGACCGCTTCATCGCCTTGATATGCGGCACCGCCCAAGAAATTGCTGCAATAAGCCAAAGTAACTCTTGGTGGGGCCTATTCGGCCGGATATGGGTCACTATATCCGTCATAGCAAGCCGGACAACCTATTTAGCTCAGCCCACTCAGCCAAGCGGTCGGTCAGCGGAAGTGAGCGCTCCGAACTATGGAATTGAGACCAAAACAGCTCTTAGTCTTGTGATCCTTCGGCGAAAATGCACAACGGCATCCGCCGCTTTTCGCTGCTAAGTCCATATAAGGTCCTCCGGACACCACAGTTGGCCCATTGAGCATATTTTGGATCCGTGAACCTTGGCGCAGCGAAAAGGCTTACCGGCTACAATATCTCGCCCTGGCGCAGCTCTTCCTTCATAGCCTGCATTGCGAGCGGGCATTCTTGGCTTCGGCGGTGGCCTTCCGCAGGTCTTCTTGACCGCTAGGCGCTCCTTCCCAAGAGCCTCATTGCGGTCGGTAGCATCTTTTAACTTCACGGCCATTTCGGCTATCTCTTCCTGCTCCGGCGATGAGCGACCCTTCGGCCGCTAACTCCTCGCCGCCCTTGAGGCGCGCATTACTCCTTCGGCCTGCTCCTTGGCTTGAGCAAGTTCGCCCGAAGGCTCTCCATGGCAGCGGCACTATCTCGCATTTCACGCACATGTTGTAAGGAGATGGCTTGGCTCCCTTACCAAGTGACATGTGATAACACTTACCTTGTGACTCATCAAGTCGCTTTGTTGACCAGCGTGATGTCGCATCCGCAGCATCGGGTTGCCACTTTAGTTCGGCAACTCCATCAGTCCGGCTGGCCCCGGACGACCCGTCACCTGCATCGGCACGGCGGAATTTAAAACCTGCGATTTTGATCCTCGACGCGCTGTCGATTTCGACAACCTACCGAGTCTCGGGGCTACTATCTATCTGAGCGCATTCTATATGCAAAACTGTTAAAAGGTGTGTCATTTTTACGTACCTCAAACCCCGCCAGCAAACTCCTGACGGCATCGTGCAACCCTCCTTCGGCGGACGAAATCCTTTCAATCACCATGCTCATCAATGCGTGCTGATCTTCTGAGATAGACGCCTTCTCAAGCAGATCCTTCAGCCGTACACCAGTTGGCGCCGAACTATCCGGCTTTGCCCAACCCGGGGGCTCCCTCCGTGACGACATTTCAGGCTCGTCCGCCCTATCCGACGGCGCCCCGGACGAAGGTCCCCCGAAGACGAGCTCATTTGCGAAGGACGGAGATCCGAACTACAAGGTAAAAACTTTAGTTATCCTCAGAAGCACAAATAGGGATGCCCTTTATTATAAAACTCCTTTCTTTCTACTTACGGCTCGTTGGAGGGCTGACTCACTAAGGGAGATTGTGCGGCCGGGGCCTCCCCGGACGCAGGACCCTCTGGCGAAGATTTCTTCCCCGTTTGGGGCTTTTTTCCCCCGGGTCCTCAGAGGCAGTCCTCTTCTCCCCTTGGTGGGAGGGATTCTCGATCCCCCCTCTTTCAAGAGCCTCCTTAGGCGAGGCAGTAGCTTTCCTGCTTTCCCCTTCGCTTTCCTCTGAAGGCGCAACCTCAAGCATCCGGACTAGCACGGGATCCGGCGCGGTCTCGGGGAGGGGGGCCGGACACCGTATTAATTTTGCTTCCGCTGTCCACTCCTGTGTAGAAGGAAGTTGGTCATAAAGCGAATCATCGAAAGGCAAAGCAAACGGTATGTCCGGACTCGGAGCTACTTACTTGAGTATCCGGGCGATTGCAGCTTAGGCCAGCATCCTCGGTCAGTTCCGGACGCACCTCTTGCGATCCGAAGAATAATGTACATCTCCCGGTGTCATACCCATGAAGTGTTGAAGAATCTGTGGGCCCTCGGTTGAACTCCCATAGCGGAGAGGCGGCGTTTGAGGGAGAGGCGCCTAATCAGCATAACTGCATCACCACCACCATATCGATCTCCCTCGTTTGGAGATCCCGAATCCGCCCTGCGGTAGAGGGCACGTCCTTTGACGGCCCCAGTTGAGCCTTGGTTGACCCACGACATTAACCGTCGTGGAGGTCCCGGGCGGAATAAGGGCGGCGGCTTTTGTCTGCGGCCCCTCGGAACGGTAATATAGAACCACTCTTGCTGCCACGGGCCGAGCTCCTCTTGGAAGGAGCCAGCGGGCCATGGGGCATCGGCCCTCTTACTTATGGCCGCCCGCCACACTCGCTTGTTGCGCCCCGATCATCTTGGCGCCACATTATAGGTCTTCAACCACAGGCGAAGTGAGGGTGACGCGGAGGAAAGGCATGCAGACGACAATAAATGCGGAAATATGGAGGATGGACTCGGAGCCAAATCGTGGAATTCCAACGCATAGTAAAACATGAGCCCTCTCACAAAGGATCCATCGGGAAGCCTAAACCCGAGCGGAGGTGGGATACAAAAGCGACATACTCGCCGGGCTCGGGGTGGGGATGGCCTGCCCTTGGCGAGCAACCTGTGTGAAATCTCGTAAGGCAGTACTTGGCCTCCGCAGCTTTAGCACGTCATCCTCCGTGACGGAGGAGGGCACCCACCGCCACGGAGGTCGGAACCGGACATCATTGGAAGTCCCAGCGCTCGAATCTGGAGCTCTAGGTGCTGGAACTTGGGCGGGAGAGGATTCGATGAAGGATTGAAGAAAAGAAACGAGCCTTGGTCCGTTATAAAGAGGAGAATACCAAGAGCCGTCTCCGTGACCATTTGGGACTCGCGCCGATAGAGGCGTGGCGAGCAGGCGCGGTTGGGTTACCATGCCCGTATTGATGAGAATCCCGGATTAAGGGAAACACGATCTCTGCTTCGACAAGGCGTGCCAAGGAAACCGCCGCTAAATCGCTGAGGTGGTAGAGTAAAAAACAATTCAAGTAATGGCTTGGTAGTGGTGTGACGTCATGCCACAAAAAAGTCAGCAGATTGAACTTGTGTATATATTATTCTCTCTCTACGGTGGAGCGTGGAATTTATTTTGCACACCGGACATTATCTGGTGTTCACAATCTTCTATCATTCGGAGGAGGAACCCGCCTTGCAATGCCAAGCAACATCTGCGTCGGACTTATCGTCATTGAAGCCTGGTTCGGGGCCACCGAGGAGTCTGGATTAGGGGTGTCCGGATAGCGGACTACCATCATCACTGAACTATCATTGGCGGACTATCATCGTCGATCGGACTCCAAGACTATGAAGATACAAGATTGAAGACTTCGCCCCGTGTCCGGATGGGACTTTCCTTGGCGTGGAAGGCAAGCTTGGCGATACGGATATGTAGATCTCCTACCATTGTAACCGACTCTATGTAACCCTAGCCCTCTCCGGTGTCTATATAAACCGGATGGCTCTAGTCCGTAGGACTATCAGAACAACAACCCTTACAATCATACCATAGGCTAGCTTCTAGGGTTTAGCCTCCTTGATCTCGTGGTAGATCCACTCTTGTAAACATCCACAATATCAATATCAATCGAGCGGGACGTAGGGTTTTACCTCCATCAAGAGGGCCCGAACCTGGGTAAAACATCGTGTCCCTTGTCTCCTGTTACCATCCGCCTAGACGCACAGTTCGGGACCCCCTACCCGAGATCCGCCGGTTTTGACACCGACAGCTGCCTTTAGCATTGCGAAGAGCTCGGGAATCGTCTTATCCATCCCTTGCATGTTATAGTTCATCACGAAGCTCTTGTAGCTTGGTGGCAGTGATTGAAGAATTCTGTCAATGCCGCTATCATCCGGAAGATTAACTCCCAGTTGAATCAAGTGATTGTTATACCCAGACATTCTGAGTATATGCTCACTGACAGAACTATTCTCCTCCATCTTGCAGCTGTTGAACTTATTGGAGACTTCATATCTCTCAATCCGGGCATTTTCTTGAAATATTAACTTCAACCCCTGGAACATCTCATATGCTCCATGACATTCAAAACGTCGTTGAAGTCCCGGTTCTAAGCCGTAAAGCATGGCACACTGAACTATCGAGTAGTCATCAGCTTTGCTCTGCCAGACGTTCATAACATCTGGTGTTGCTCCTGCAGCAGGTCTGGCACCTAGCGGCGCTTCCACGACGTAATTCTTCTGTGCAGCAATGAGGATAATGCTCAAGTTACGGACCCAGTCCGTGTAATTGCTACCACCATCTTTCAACTTTCCTTTCTCAAGGAACGCATTAAAATTCAACGGAACAACAGCACGGCCCATCTATCTACAATCAACATAGACAAGCAAAATACTATCAGGTACTAAGTTCATGATAAATTTAAGTTCAGTTAATCATATCACTTAAGAACTCCCACTTAGATAGACATCCCTCTAATCATCTAAGTGATCACGTGATCCAAATCAACTAAACCATGTCTGATCATCACGTGAGATGGAGTAGTTTCAATGGTGAACATCACTATGTTGATCATATCTACTATATGATTCACGCTCGACCTTTCGGTCTCAGTGTTCCGAGGCCATATCTGCATATGCTAGGATCGTCAAGTTTAACCTGAGTATTCCGCGTGTGCAACTATTTTGCACCCGTTGTATTTGAACGTAGAGCCTATCACACCCGATCATCACGTAGTGTCTCAGCACAAAGAACTTTCGCAGCGGTGCATACTCAGGGAGAACACTATTATCTTGAAATTTAGTGAGATCATCTTATAATGCTACCGTCAATCAAAGCAAGATAACATGCATAAAAGATAAACATCGCATGCAATCAATATAAGTGATATGATATGGCCATCATCATCTTGTGCTTGTGATCTCCATCTCCGAAGCACCGTCATGATCACCATCGTCACCGGCGCGACACCTTGATCTCAATCGTAGCACCGTTCTCGTCTCGCCAACTTATGCTTCTACGACTATCGCTACCGCTTAGTGATAAAGTAAAGCATTAAAGGGCGATTGCATTGCATACAATAAAGCGACAACCATATGGCTCCTGCTAGTTGCCGATAACTCGGTTACAAAACATGATCATCTCATACAATAAAATTTAGCATCATGCCTTGACCATATCACATCATAACATGCCCTGCAAAAACAAGTTAGACGTCCTCTACTTTGTTGTTGCAAGTTTTACGTGGCTGCTATGGGCTGAGCAAGAACCGTTCTTACCTACGCATCAAAACCACAACGATAGTTCGTCAAGTTAGTGATGTTTTAACCTTCTCAAGGACCGGGCATAGCCACACTCGGTTCAACTAAAGTTGGAGAAACTGACACCCGCCAGCTACCTGTGTGCAAAGCACGTCGGTAGAACCAGTCTCACGTAAGCGTACTGATACGTCTCTAACGTATCTATAATTTTTTATTGCTCCATGCTATATTATCTTCTGTTTTGGACATTATTGGGCTTTATTATTGACTTTTATATTATTTTTGGGACTAACCTACTAACCGGAGGCCCATCCTAGAATTGATGTTTTTTGCCTATTTCAGAGTTTCGCAGAAAAAGAATATCAAACGGAGTCCAAACGGAATGAAACCTTCGGGAACGTGATTTAGGAACGAACATGATCCAGGAGACTAGGACCCTACATCAAGGAAGCTTCCAGGAAGCCATGAGGTAGGTGGGCGCGCCTACCCCCCTGGACGCGCCCTCCACCCTCGTGGGCCCCATGTTGCTCCACCGATGTACTCCTTCCTCCTATATATACCTACGTACCCCAAACGATCAGATACGGAGCCAAAAACCTAATTCCACCACCGCAACCTTCTGTACCCACGAGATCCCATCTTGGGGCCTGTTAGGAGCTCACGGAGGGGGCATCCATCACGGAGGGCTTCTACATCAACACCATAGCCTCTCCGATGAAGTGTGAGTAGTTTACCTCAGACCTTCGGGTCCATAGTTATTAGCTAGATGGCTTCCTCTCTCTTTTTGGATCTCAATACAATGTTCTCCCCCTCTCTCGTGGAGATCTATTCGATGTAATCTTCTTTTGCGGTGTGTTTGTTGAGACCGATGAATTGTGGGTTATGATCAAGTTTATCTATGAACAATATTAGAATCTTCTGAATTCTTTTATGTATGATTGGTTATCTTTGCAAGTCTCTTCGAATTATCAGTCTGGTTTGGCCAACTAGATTGATCTTTCTTGCAATGGGAGAAGTGCTTAGCTTTGGGTTCAATCTTAGTGTTCTTTCCCAGTGACAGTAGGGGCAGCAAGGCACGTATTGTATTGTTGACATCGAGGATAACAAGATGGGGTTTTTATCATATTGCATGAATTTATCCCTCTACATCATGTCATCTTGCTTAAGGCGTTACTCTGTTCTTATGAACTTAATGCTCTAGATGCATGCTGGATAGCGGTCGATGTGTGGAGTAATAGTAGTAGATGCAGGCAGGAGTCGGTCTACTTGTCTCGGACGTGATGCCTATATACATGATCATACCTAGATATTCTCATAACTATGCTCAATTCTGTCAATTGCTCAACAGTAATTTGTCCACCCACCATATGATACTTATGCTCTTGAGAGAAGCCACTAGTGAAACCTATGGCCCCCGGGTCTATCTTCATCATATTAATCTTCCAACACTTAGTTATTTCCATTGCTTTTTACTTTGCTTTTATTTTACTTTGCATATTTATCATAAAAATACCAAAAATATTATCCTATCATATCTATCAGATCTCACTCTCGTAAGTGACCGTGTAGGGACTGACAACCCCTTATCGCGTTGGTTGCGAGGATTTATTTGTTTTGTGTAGGTGCAAGGGACTCGCGCGTAGCCTCCTACTGGATTGATACCTTGGTTCTCAAAAACTAAGGGAAATACTTACGCTACTTTGCTGCATCACCCTTTCCTCTTCAAGGGAAAAACAACGCAGTGCTCAAGAGGTAGCAAGAAGGATTTCTGGCGTCATTGCCGGGGAGGCTTACGCAAGGTCAAGTCAAGATTTGGACTCCCGACAATGAGCCATTTCTGGCGCCGTTGCCGGGAGGTCTCATAAAAGTCAACATACCAAGTACCCATCACAAACCCTTATCTCCGCATTACATTATTTGCCATTTGCCTCTCGTTTCCTCTCCCCACTTCACCCTTGTCGTTTTATTCGCCTCTCTTTTCCGTTTGCCTCCTTTTGCCCGTCTCTTGTTTGCTCGTGTGTTGGATTGCTTGCTTGTCACGATGGCTCAGAATAATACCAAATTATGTGACTTTACCAATACCAACAATAATGATTTCCTTAGCACTCCAATTGCTCCTCTTACCAATATTGAATCTTGTGAAATCAATGTTGCTTTATTGAATCTTGCCATGAAGGATCAATTCGCCGGCCTTCCTAGTGAAGATGCCGCTGCTCATCTAAATAGCTTCATTGATTTGTGTGATATGCAAAAGAACAAAGATGTTGACAATGATATTGTTAAACTGAAGCTATTTCCTTTTTCGCTTAGAGATCGTGCTAAAGCTTGGTTTTCGTCTTTGCCTAAAAATAGTATTGATTCTTGGAATAAGTGCAGAGATGCTTTTATCTCTAAGTATTTTCCTCCCGCTAAGAATATCTCTCTTAGAAATGATATTATGAATTTTAAGAAACTTGATCATGAACATGTTGCACAAGCTTGGGAGCGCATGAAATTAATGATACGTAATTGCCCTACACATGGTTTGAATTTGTGGATGATTATACAAAAAAATTATGCCTGATTGAATTTTGCTTCTAGAAATCTTTTAGATTCGGCCGCGGGAGGCACTTTTATGGAAATCACTTTAGGAGAAGCTACTAAACTCCTAGATAATATTATGGTTAATTATTCTCAATGGCACACTGAAAGATCTACTAATAAAAAAGTGCATGCGATAGAAGAAATTGATGTTTTGAGTGGAAAGATGGATGAACTTATGAAATTATTTGCTACTAAGAGTGTTTCTTCTGATCCCAATGATATTCCTTTGTCTACTTTGATTGAGAATAATAATGAATCTATGGATGTGAATTTTGTTGGTAGGAATAATTTTGGTAACAATGCGTATAGAGGAAACTTTAATCCTAGGCCTTATCCTAGCAATTCCTCTAATAATTATGGTAATTCCTACACCAATTCTTATGGAAATTTTAATAAGATGCCCTCTGAATTTGAGACTAGTGTTAAGGAGTTTATGAATTCGCAAAAGAATTTCAATGCTTTTCTTGAAGAAAAATTGCTTAAAGTTGATGAATTGGCTAGGAACGTTGATAGAATTTCTCTTGATGTTGATTCTTTAAAACTGAGATCTATTCCTCCTAAGCATGATATCAATGAGTCTCTCAAAGCCATGAGAATTTCCATTGATGAGTGCAAAGAAAGAACCGCTAGGATGCGTGCTAAGAGAGATTGCTTTATGAAAGCGTGTTCTCCAAATTTCTATGAAAATAAAGATGAAGATCTAAAAGTTATTGATGTGTCCCCTATTAAATCCTTGTTTTGCAATATGAATATTGATAATGATGGGACTGAATATGATCCACCTTTACCTAGAAGGCGTTCCAAAAATTCGGAGTTTTTAGATCTTGATGCTAAAATTGATAAAAGTGGGATTGAAGAAATCAAAACCCTAGATATTAATAAACCCACTGTTTTGGATTTCAAGGAATTTAATTATGATAATTGCTCTTTGATAGATTGTATTTCCTTGTTGCAATCCGTGCTAAATTCTCCTCATGCTTATAGTCAAAATAAAGCTTTTAGCAAACATATCGTTGATGCCTTGATGCAATCTTATGAAGAAAAGCTTGAGTTGGAAGTTTCTATCCCTAGAAAACTTTATGATAAGTGGGAACCTACTATTATAATTAAGATTAAAGATCATGAATGCTATGCTTTGTGTGATTTGGGTGCTAGTGTTTCCACGATTCCAAAAACTTTGTGCGATTTGCTAGGTTTCCGTGATTTTGATGATTGCTCTTTAAACTTGCACCTTGCGGATTCCGCTATTAAGAAACCTATGGGAAGAATTAATGATGTTCTTATTGTTGCAAATAGGAACTATGTTCCCATAGATTTTATTGTTCTTGATATAGATTGCAATCCTTCATGTCCTATTATTCTTGGTAGACCTTTCCTTAGAACGATTGGTGCAATTATTGATATGAAGGAAGGGAATATTATATTCCAATTTCCATTAAATAAAGGCATGCCACACTTCCCTAGGAAGAAAATAAAACTACCATATGAATCTATCATGATAGCCACTTATGGATTGCCCACCAAAGATGGCAATACCTAGATCTATCCTTGCTTTTATGCCTAGCTAGGGGCGTTAAACGATAGCGCTTGTTGGAAGGCAACCCAATTTTATTTTTTTATTTTTTTGCTTTTTGCTTCTGTTTAGGAATAAATTTATGTTCTGGCCTCTGGTTAGACGTGTTTTTATGTTTTAATTAGTGTTCGTGCCAAGTTAAACCTATAGGATCTTCTTGATAGTTATTTGATCTTGCAGAAAATTCCAGAAACTTTCTGTTCACGAAAACAATTGTTAAAAATCACCAGAACGTGATAAAATATTGATTCCAATTGATTGTGATCAATAAACAAATTTTCTAGGTCGTCCTATTTTGGCTGATGTTTTGGAGTTCCAGAAGTTTGCGTTAGTTACAGATTACTACAGACTGTTCTGTTTTTGACAGATTCTGTTTTTCGTGTGTTGTTTGCTTGTTTTGATGATTCTGTGGCTAGTAAAAGAGTTTATAAACCATAGAGAAGTTGGAATACAGTAGGTTTAACACCAATATAAATAAGGAATGAGTTCATTACAGTACCTTGTAGTGTTCTTTTGTTTTCTTTCGCTAACGGAGCTCACAAGATTTTCTGCTGAGTTTTGTGTTGTGAAGTTTTCAAGTTTTGGGTGAAAGATTTGATGGATTATGGAACAAGGAGTGGCAAGAGCCTAAGATTTGGGATTCCCATGGCACCCCCAATATAATATAAGGACACCAAAAAGCCAAAGTTTGGGGATGCCCCGGAAGGCATCCCCTCTTTCGTCTACTTCCATCGGTAACTTTACTTGGAGCTATATTTTTATTCACCACATGATATGTGTTTTGCTTGGAGCGTCTTGTATGATTTGAGTCTTTGCTATTTAGTTTACCACAATCATCCTTGTTGTACACACCTTTTGAGAGAGACACACATGATTCAGAAATTATTAGAATACTCTACGTGCTTCACTTATATCTTTTGAGTTATATAGTTTTTTGCTCTAGTACTTCACTTATATCTTTTAGAGCATGGTGGTGGATTTGTTTTATAGAAACTATTGATCTCTCATGATTCACTTAGATTATTTTGATAGTCTTAAATATCATGGTAATTTTCTTAAACAATCCTAATATGCTAGGTATTAAAGAATAGTAAAAACTTTCTTATGAGTGTGTTGAATACTAAGAGAAGTTTGATGCTTGATGATTGTTTTGAGACATGGAGGTAATGATATTAAAGTCGTGCTAGTTGAGTAGTTGTGAATTTGAGAAATACTTGTGTTGAATTTTGCAAGTCCCGCGGCATGCATGTATGGTAAACGTTATGTAACAAATTTGAAACATGAGGTGTTCTTTGATTGTCCTCCTTATGAGTGGCGGTCGGGGACGAGCGATGGTCTTTTCCTACCAATCTATCCCCCTAGGAGCATGTGCGTAGTGCTTGGTTTTTGATGACTTGTAGATTTTTGCAATAAGTATGTGAGTTCTTTATGACTAATGTTGAGTCCATGGATTATACGCACTCTCACCTTTCCACCATTGCTAGCCTCTTCGGTACCGTACATTGCCCTTCCTCACCTTGAGAGTTGGTGCAAACTTTGCCGGTGCATCCAAACCCCGTGATATGATACACTCTTTCACACATAAACCTCCTTATATCTTCCTCAAAATAGCCACCATACCTACCTATTATGGCATTTCCATAGCCATTCCGAGATATATTGCCATGCAACTTTCCACCATTCCGTTTATCATGACACGTTCATCATTGTCATATTGCTTTGCATGATCATGTAGTTGACATAGTATTTGTGGCAAAGCCACCGTTCATAATTCTTTCATACATGTCACTCTTGGTTCATTGCATATCCCAGTACACTGGTGGAGGCATTCATATAGAGTCATACTTTGTTCTAGTATCGAGTTGTAATCGTTGAGTTGTAAATAAATAGAAGTGTGATGATCATCATTTTCTAGAGCATTGTCCCAAGTGAGGAATAAAAAAAAGAGATAGAGAAAGGCCATAAAAAAGAGAAGGCCCAAAAAAATGAGAGAAAAAGAGAGAAGGGACAATGTTACTATCCTTTTACCACACTTGTGTTTCAAAGTAGCACCATAATCTTCAGGATAGAGAGTCTCTTGTTTTGTCACTTTCATATACTAGTGGGAATTTTTCATTATAGAACTTGGCTTGTATATTCCAACAATGGGCCTCCTCAAGTGCCCTAGGTCTTCGTGAGCAAGCAAGTTGGATGCACACCCACTTAGTTTCTTTTGTTGAGCTTCCATATATTTATAGCTCTAGTGCATCCGTTGCATGGCAATCCCTACTCCTTGCATTAACATCAATCGATGGGCATCTCCATAGCTCATTGATTAGCCTCATTGATGTGAGACTTTCTCCTTTTTTTGTCTTCTCCACATAACCCCCACCATCATATTCTATTCCACCCATAGTGCTATGTCCATGGCTCACACTCATGTATTGCGTGAAGGTTGAAAAACTTTGAGATTACTAAAGTATGAAACAATTGCTTGGCTTGTCATAGGGGTTGTGCATGATGAGGACATTCTTGTGTGACAAAGATGGAGCATGACTAAACTATATGATTTTGTAGGGATGAACTTTCTTTGGCCATGTTATTTTGAGAGGACATAATTGCTTAGTTAGTATGCTTGAAGTATTATTATTTTCATGTCAATATGAAATTTTATCTTGAATCTTTCGGATCTGAATATTCATACCACAATTAAGAATAATTACATTGAAATCATGTCAAATAGCACACCGCCTCAAAAATTCTGTTTTTACCATTTACCTACTCGAGGACGAGCAGGAATTAAACTTGGGGATGCTTGATATGTCTCCAACGTATCTATAATTTTTGATTGCTCCATGCTATATTATCTTCTATTTTGGACATTATTGGGATTTATTATTCACTTTTATATTATTTTTGGGACTAACCTACTAACCGGAGGCCCAACCCAGAATTGCTGTTTTTTGCCTATTTCAGAGTTTCGCAGAAAAAGAATATCAAACGGAGACCAAACGAAATGAAACCTTCGGGAACGTGATTTAGGAACGAACATGATCCAGGAGACTTGGACCCTACGTCAAGGAAGCTTCCAGGAAGCCACGAGGTAGGGGCGTGCCTATCCCCCCTGGGCGCGCCCTCCACCCTTGTGAGCCCCACGTTGCTCCACCGACGTACTCCTTCCTCCTATATATACCTACGTACCCCCAAACGATCAGATACGGAGCCAAAAACCTAATTCCACCGCCGCAACCTTCTGTACCCACGAGATCCCATCTTGGGGCCTATTCCGGAGCTCCGTCGGAGGGGGCATCCATCACGGAGGGCTTCTACATCAACACCATAGCCTCTCCGATGAAGTGTGAGTAGTTTACCTCAGACCTTCGGGTCCATAGTTATTAGCTAGATGGCTTCCTCTCTCTTTTTGGATCTCAATACAATGTTCTCCCCCTCTCTCGTGGAGATCTATTCGATGTAATCTTCTTTTGAAGTGTGTTTGTTGAGACCGATGAATTGTGGGTTTATGATCAAGTTTATCTATGAACAATATTTGAATCTTCTGAATTCTTTTATGTATGATTGGTTATCTTTGCAAGTCTCTTCGAATTATCAGTTTGGTTTGGCCTACTAGATTGATATTTCTTGCAATGGGAGAAGTGCTTAGCTTTGGGTTCAATGTTACGGTGTCCTTTCCCAGTGACAGTAGGGGCAGCAAGGCACATATTGTATTGTTGCCATCGAGGATAACAAGATGGGGGTTTTATCATATTGCATGAATTTATCCCTCTACATCATGTCATCTTGCTTAAGGCGTTACTCTGTTCTTATGAACTTAATACTCTAGATGCATGCTGGATAGCGGTCGATGTGTGGAGTAATAGTAGTAGGTGCAGGCAGGAGTTGGTCTACTTATCTCGGACGTGATGCCTATATACATGATCATACCTAGATATTCTCATAACTATGATCAATTCTGTCAATTGCTCAACAGTAATTTGTTCACCCACCGTAAAATACTTATGCTCTTGAGAGAAGCCACTAGTGAAACCTATGGCCCTCGGGTCTATCTTCATCATATTAATCTTCCAACACTTAGTTATTTCCGTTGCTTTTTACTTTGCTTTTATTTTACTTTGCATCTTTATCATAAAAATACCAAAAATATTATCCTATCAGATCTCACTCTCGTAAGTGACCGTGTAGGGATTGAAAACCCCTTATCGCGTTGGTTGCGAGGATTTATTTGTTTTGTGTAGGTGCGAGGGACTCACGCATAGCCTCCTACTGGATTGATACCTTGGTTCTCAAATACTGAGGGAAATACTTACGCTACTTTGCTGCATCACCCTTTCCTCTTCAAGGAAAACCAATGCAGTGCTCAAGAGGTAGCACCGTACGCGTAATGTCGGTCCGGGCCGCTTCATCCAACAATACCGCCGAACCAAAGTATGACATGCTGGTAAGCAGTATGACTTGTATCGCCCACAGCTCACTTGTGTTCTACTCGTGCATATAACATCTACGCATAAAACCTAGCTCGGATGCCACTGTTGGGGAACGTAGTAAATTCAAAAAATTTCCTATGTACACGCAAGATCATGGTGATGCATAGCAACGAGAGGGGAGAGTGTTGTCCACGTACCCTCGTAGACCGAAAGCGGAAGCGTTAGCACAACGCGGTTAGTGTAGTCGTACGTCTTCACGATTCGATTGATCAAGTACCGAACGCACGGCACCTCCGAGTTCTGCACACGTTCAACTCGATGACGTTCCTCGAACTCCGATCCAGCCGAGCTTTGAGAGAGAGTTTTGTCAGCACGACTGCATGGTGACGATGATGATGTTCTACCGACGTAGGGCTTTGCCTAAGCACCGCTACGATATGATCGAGGTGGATTATGGTGGAGGGGGCACCGCACACGGCTAAGAGATCCAAGAGATCAATTGTTGTGTCTATGGGGTGCCCCCCTCCTCCGTATATAAAGGGGGAGGAGAGGGCCAGCCAAGGGGAGGAGGCGCGCCCAAGGGGGGAGTCCTACTCCCACCGGGAGTAGGACTCCTCCTTTTCCTATTTGGAGAGGGAGAGGGAAGGAAGAGGAAGGAGGGAGGAAGGAAAGGGGGGCCGGCCCCCCTCCCAATTCGAATTGGGATTGGGGGGAGGGGCGCCCCCTCCTTTGCTCCTTTCCCCTCCTTTCCACTAAAGCCCGTTAAGGCCCATATACCTCCCGGGGGGTTCCGATAACCTTGCAGTGCTCCTGTATTATCCCAATCTCACCCGGAACCATTCCGGTATCCAAATATAGTCGTCCAATATATCGATCTTTACATCTCGACCATTTTGAGACTCCTCGTCATGTCCGTGATCACATCCGGGACTCCGAACTACCTTCGGTACATCAAAACACATAAACTCATAATATAACCGTCATCAAAATTTAAGCGTGCGGACCCCACGGGTTTGAGAACTATGTAGACATGACCGAGACACGTCTCCGGTCAATAACCAATAATGGAACCTGGAGGCTCATATTGGCTCCCACATATTCTACGAAGATCTTTATCGGTCAAACCGCATAACAACATACATTGTTCCCTTTGTCATTGGTATGTTACTTGCCCGAGATTCGATCGTCGGTATCTCAATACCTAGTTCAATCTCGTTACCGGCAAGTCTCTTTACTCGTTCTGTAATACATCATTCCGCAACTAACTCATTAGTCACATATTGCTTGCAAGGCTTATAGTGATGTACATTACCGAGAGGGCCCAGAGATACCTCTCCGACAATCGGAGTGACAAATCCTAATCTCAAAATACGCCAACCCAACAAGTACCTTTGGAGACACCTGTAGAGCACCTTTATAATCATCCAGTTATGTTGTGACGTTTTGTTGGGGAACGTAGAAGAAATTCAAAATTTTCCTACGTGTCACCAAGATCTATCTAAGGAGAAACCAGCAACGAGGGGAAGGAGAGTGCATCTACATACCCTTGTAGATCGCTAAGCGGAAGCGTTCAAGAGAACGGGGTTGAAGGAGTCGTACTCGTCGTGATCCAAATCACCGGAGATCCTAGTGCCAAACGGACGGCACCTCCGCGTTCAACACACGTACAGCCCGGTGACGCCTCCCACGCCTTGATCCAGCAAGGAGAGAGGGAGAGGTTGAGGAAGACTCCATCCAGCAGCAGCACAACGGCGTGGTGGTAGTGGAGGAGCGTGGCAATCCTGCAGGGCTTCGCCAAGCACCGCGGGAGAGGAGGAGTAAGAGAGGTAGGGTTGCGCCAATAGAGGGAGAAACTCATGTGTTGGGCAGCCCCCAAGCCTCAAGTATTTATAGGGGGAGGGGAGGGGGCTGCGCCCCCTCTAGGGTTCCCTCCCCAAGGGTGGCGGCAGCCCCCAGATGCCATCTGGGTGGCGGCCAGAGGGGGAGAGAGGGGAGGCGCGCCTGGGGTGGGCCTTAGGGCCCATCTGCCCTAGGGTTTGCCCCCTCCCACTCTCCCTTGCGCCTTGGGCCCCTTGTGGGGGGCGCACCAGCCCACCTGGGGCTGGTTCCCTCCCACACTTGGACCATGCAGCCCTCCGGGGTTGGTGGCCCCACTTGGTGGACCCCCGGGACCCTCCCGGTGGTCCGTGCGTTCTGGGAAAAACCCAAACTTTTCGGTGACCAAAACAGGACTTCCATATATAAATCTTTACCTCCGGACCATTCCGAACTCCTCGTGACGTCCGGGATCTCATCCGGACTCGAACAACATTCGGTAACCACATACAAACTTCCTTTATAACCCTAGCGTCATCGAACCTTAAGTGTGTAGACCCTACGGGTTCGGGAACCATGCAGACATGACCGAGACGTTCTCCGGTCAATAACGAACAACGGGATCTGGATACCCATGTTGGCTCCCACATGTTCCACAATGATCTCATTGGATGAACCACGATTTCAAGGACTCAATCAATCCCGTATACAATTCCCTTTGTCTAGCGGTATTGTACTTGCCCGAGATTCGATCGTCGGTATCCCGATGCCTTGTTCAATCTCGTTACCGGCAAGTCTCTTTACTCGTTCCGTAACACATCATCCCGCGATCAACTCTTTGATCACATTGTGCACATAATGATGATGTCCTACCGAGTGGGCCCAGAGATACCTCTCCGTCACACGGAGTGACAAATCCCAGTCTCGATTCGTGCCAACCCAACAGACACTTTCGGAGATACCGTAGTGCACCTTTATAGCCACCCGATTACGTTGGACGTTTGGTACACCCAAAGCATTCCTACGGTATCCGGAGTTGCACAATCTCATGGTCTAAGGAAATGATACTTGACATTAGAAAAGCTTTAGCATACTGAACTACGATCTTTGTGCTAGGCTTAGGATTGGGTCTTGTCCATCACATCATTCTCGCTAATGATGTGATCCCGTTATCAACGACATCCAATGTCCATGGTCGTGAAACCGTAACCATCTATTGATCAACGAGCTAGTCAACTAGAGGCTTACTAGGGACATGGTTTTGTCTATGTACCCACACATGTATCTGAGTTTCCTATCAATACAATTATAGCATGGATAATAAACGATTATCATGAACAAGGAAATATAACAATAACTAATTTATTATTGCCTCTAGGGCATATTTCCAACAGTCTCCCACTTGCACTAGAGTCAATAATCTAGTTCACATCGCCTTGTGATTAACACTCACAGGTCACATCACCATGTGACCAACATCCAAAGAGTTTACTAGTGTCATTAAACTAGTTCACATCATCATGTGATTAAGACTCAATGAGTTCTGGGGTTTGATCATGTTTTGCTTAAGAGAGAAGTTTTAGTCAACGGGTGCAACATTCAGATCCGTGTGTACTCGCATAAATCTCTAGGTCATATTGTAAATGCTGCTTCCACGCTCCACTTGGAGCTATTCCAAATGGTTGTTCCACTATATGTATCCTGTTTGCTACTTAGAGTCATTCGGATAGGTGTTAAAGCTTGCATCGACGTAACCCTTTACGTTGAACTCTTTATCACCTCCATAATCGAGAAACATGTCCTTATTTACTCCAAGGACAATTTTGATCGCTGTCCAATGATCCATTCTGGATCATTCTTGTACCCCTTAGTGACTCATGGCAAGGCACACTTCGGTGCGGTACATAGCATAGCATACTATAGAGCCTACATCTGAAGCATAGGGGACGACCTTCGTCCTTTCTCTCTCTTCTGCCGTGGTCGAGCTTTAACTCTTAACTTCATACCTTACAACTCAGGCAAGAAATCCTTCTTTGACTAATCCATCTTGAACACTTTCAAGATTATGTCAAGGTATGTGCTCATTTGAAAGTATTATTAAACATTTTGATCTATCGTATAGATCTTGATGCTTATTGTTCAAGTAGCCTAATCCAGGTTTTCCATTGAAAAACACTTTTCAAACAACCCTATATGCTTTCTAGAAATTCTACATCATTTCTGATCATCAATATGTCAACAACATATACTCATCAGAAATTCTATAGTGCTCCCACTCACTTATTTGGAAATACAAGTTTCTCATAAACTTTGTACAAACCTAAAATCTTTGATCATCTTATCAAAGTGCATATTCCAACTCCGAGATGCTTACTCCAGTCCTTAGAAGGATCGCTGGTGCTAGCATACCTTTTAGCATCCTTAGGATCGACAAAACCTTTCTGATTGTATCACATACAACCTTTCCTTACGAAGACTGGTAAGGAAACTCGTTTTGACATCCATTTGCCAGATTTCATAAATGCAGCTAATGCCAACATGATTCCGACGGACTTAAGCATCGCTACGGATGAGAAAATCTCATCGTAGTCAACTCCTTGAACTCGTGAAAAAAAAAACTCTTCGCCACAAGTCGAGCTTCATAGATGGTGACATTACCATACACGTCCATCTTCTTCTTAAAGATCCATTCATCTCAATGGCTTGCCGAACATCGGGCAAGTCCACCAAAGTCCATGCTTTGTTCTGATACATGGATCCTATCTCGGATTTCATGGCTTCTAACCATTTGTCGGAATTTGGGCCCACCATTGCTTCTCCATAGCTCGTAGGTTCATTGTTGTCTAGCAACATGACCTTCAAGACAGGATTGCGTACCACTCTTAAGTAGTACGCCTCCTTGTCACCCTACGAGGTACGTTAGTGACTTGATCCGAAACTTCATGATCACTATCATAAGCTTCTACTTCAATTGGTGTAGGTGCCACAGGAACAACTTCCTGTGCCCTGCTACACACTAGTTGTAGTGACGGTTCAATAACCATATCAAGTCTCCACCATCCTCCCACTCAACTTTTCGAGACAAACTTTTCCTCGAGAAAGGACCTGATTCAAGAAACAATCCCTATTGCTTTCGGATCTGAATTAGGAGGTATACCCAACTGTTTTGGGTGTCCTATGAAGATGCATTTTATCCGCTTTGGGTTCGAGCTTATCAACCTGAAACTTTTTCACATAAGCGTCGCAACCCCAAACTTTTAAGAAACGACAACTTAGGTTTCTCCAAACCATAGTTCAAACAGGGTCGTCTCAACGGAATTACGTGGTGCCCTATTAAAGTGAGTGCGGTTGTCTCTAATGCCTAACCCATGAACGATAGTGGTAATTCGATAATAGACATCATGGTACGCACCATATCTAATAGGGTGCAACTATGATGTTCGGACACACCATCACACTATGGTGTTCCAGCGGTATTAATTGTGAAACAATTTCCACTATGTCTTAATAGCGTGCCAAAGCTCAGTAACTCAGATACTCATCTCTATGATCATATCATAGACATTTTATCCTCTTGTCACGATGATCTTTAACTTCACTCTGAAATTACTTGAACCATTCAATAATTCAGACTTGTGTTTCATCAAGTAAATATACTCGATATCTACTCAAATCATCGTGAAGTAAGAACATAACGATATCCATCGTGCCTCAAAGATTCATTGGACTGCACACATCAAAATGTATTACTTCCAACAAGTTGCTTTCTTGTTCCATTTCTTTGAAAAACGAGGCTTTCGGTCATCTTGCCCATGTGGTATGATTTGCATGTCTCAAGTGATTCAAAATCAAGTGAGTCCAAACGGTCCATTTGCATGGAGTTTCTTCATGCATATACACCAATAGACATGGTCCGCATGTCTCAAACTTTTCAAAAACGAGTGAGTCCAAAGATCCATCAACATGGAGCTTCTTCATGTGTTTTATACCAATATGACTTACATGGCAGCGCCACAAGTAAGTGGTACTATCATTACTATCTTATATCTTTTGGCATGAAAATGTGTATCACTACGATCGAGATTCAATAAACCATTCCTTTAGGTGCAAGACCATTGAAGGTGTTATTCAAATAAATAGAGTAACCATTATTCTCCTTAAATGAATAACCGTATTGCGATAGACATAATCCAATCATGTCTATGCTCAACGCAAACACCAAATGACAATTATTCAGGTTTAATACTAATCTTGATGGTAGAGGGAGGGTGCGATGTTTGATCACATCAAACTTGGAAACACTTCCAACACATATCGTCAGCTCACCTTTAGCTAGTCTCCGTTTATTCCGTAGCTCTTTTATTTCGAGTTACTAACACTTAGCAACCGAACCGGTATCTTAATACCCTGGTGCTACTAGGAGTACTAGTAAAGTACTCATTAACATAATGTATATCCAATATACTTCTATCGACCTTGCCACCTTCTCATCTACCAAGTATCTAGGGTAATGCTGCTCGATGGCAGTTCCCTTATTCCGTAAGCACTTAGTCTCGGGTTTGGGTTCAACCTTGGGTTTCTTCACTAGAGCAGCAGCTGATTTGCCGCTTCATGAAGTATCCCTTCTTGCCCTTGCCCTTCTTGAAACTAGTGGTTTCACCAACCATCAACAATTGATGCTCCTTCTTGATTTCTACTTTCATGTGTCAAACATCGTGAATACCTCAAGGATCATCATATCTATCCTCGATATGTTATAGTTCATCACGAAGCTCTAGCAGCTTGGTGGCAATGACATTGGAGAAACATCACTATCTCATCTGGAAGATCAACTCCCACTCGATTCAAGTGATTGTTGCACTCAGACAATCTGAGCACAAGCTCAACGATTGAGCTTTCTCCCTTAGTTTGCAGGCTAAGAAAATCGTCGGAGGTCTCATACCTCTTGACGTGGGCATGAGCCAGAAATCCCAATTTCAGCCCTCGAAACATCTCATATGTTCCGCGATGTTTCGAAAACGTCTTTGGTGCCTCTACTCTAAACCATTTAACTGAACTATCACGTAGTTATCAAAACGTGTGTGTCAGATGTTCGCAACATCCACAGACCACGTTCGAGGTCCAGCACACCGAGTGGTGCATTAAGGACATAAGCTTTCTACTGACCGCATAATTGCTACTGTCAACTTTCAACTATATTTTCTCTAGGAACATATCTAAACAGTGGAACTAAAGCGCGAGCTCACGACATAATTTGCAAAGATCTTTTGACTATGTTCAGGATAATTAAGTTCATCTTATGAACTCCCACTCAGATAGACATCCTCGGTCATCTAAGTGATTACATGATCCGAGTCAACTAGGCCGTGTCCGATCATCACGTGAGACGGACTAGTCATCATCGGTGAACATCTTCATGTTGATCGTATCTACTATACAACTCATGCTCGACCTTTCGGTCTGTGTTCCGAGGCCATGTCTGTACATGCTAGGCTCGTCAAGTTAACCCTAAGTGTTTCGCGTGTGTAAATCTGTCTTACACCCGTTGTGCGTGAACGTAAGAATCCATCACACCGATCATCACGTGGTGCTTAGAAGCGACGAACTTTAGCAACGGTGCACGCTTAGGGAGAACACTTCTTGAAATTGTTGTAAGGATCATCTTATTTACTACCGTCGTTCTAAGCAAATAAGATGCATAAACATGATAAACATCACATGCAATCAAATAGTGACATGATATGGCCAATATCATTTTGCTCCTTTGATCTCCATCTTCGGGCTCCATGATCATCATCGCCACCGCATGACACCATGATCTCCATCATCGTGTCTCCATGAAGTTGTCTCGCCAACTTATTACTTCTACTACTATGGCTACGGTTAGCAATAAAGTAAAGTAATTACATGGCGTTTGTTCAATGACACGCAGGTCATATAATAAATTAAGACAACTCCTATATTCTCGCCGGTTGTCATACTCATCGATATGCAAGTCGTGATTCCTATTACAAGAACATGATCAATCTCATACATCACATATCATTCATCACATTCTTCTTGGCCATATCACATCACATAGCATACCCTGCAAAAACAAGTTAGACGTCCTCTAATTGTTGTTTGCATGTTTTACGTGGCTGCTATGGGTTTCTAGCAAGAACGTTTCTTACCTACGCAAAACCACAACGTGATATGCCAATTGCTATTTACCCTTCATAAGGACCCTTTTCATCGAATCCGTTCCGACTAAAGTGGAGAGATCGGCACCCGCTAGCCACCTTATGCGCCAAGTGCATGTCAGTCGGTGGAACCTGTCTCACGTAAGAGTACGTGTAAGGTCGGTCCGGGCCGCTTCATCCCACAATACCGTCGAAACAAGATTGGACTAGTAACAGCAAGCATATTGAACAAAATCAACGCCCACAACTACTTTGTGTTCTACTCGTGCAAAGAATCTACGCAATAGACCTAGCTCATGATGCCACTGTTGGGGAACGTAGCAGAAATTCAAAATTTTCCTACGTGTCACCAAGATCTATCTAAGGAGAAACCAGCAACGAGGGGAAGGAGAGTGCATATACATACCCTTGTAGATCGCTAAGCGGAAGCGTTCAAGAGAACGGGGTTGAAGGAGTCATACTCGTCGTGATCCAAATCACCGGAGATCCTAGTGCCAAATGGACGGCACCTCCGCGTTCAACACACGTACAGCCCGGTGACGTCTCCCACGCCTTGATCCAGCAAGGAGAGAGGGAGAGGTTGAGGAAGACTCCATCCAGCAGCAGCACACAACGGCGTGGTGGTGGTGGAGGCGTGGCAATCCTGCAGGCTTCGCCAAGCACCATGGGAGAGGAGGAGTAAGAGAGGTAGGGCTGCGCCAATAGAGGGAGAAACTCATGTGTTGGGCAGCCCCCAAGCCTCAAGTATTTATAGGGGGAGGGGAGGGGGCTGCGCCCCCTCTAGGGTTCCCTCCCCAAGGGTGGCGGCAGCCCCCAGATGCCATCTGGGTGGCGGCCAGAGGGGGAGAGAGGGGAGGCGCACCTGGGGTGGGCCTTAGGGCGCATCTGCCCTAGGGTTTGCCCCCTCCCACTCTCCCTTGCGCCTTGGGCCCCTTGTGGGGGGCGCACCAGCCCACCTGGGGCTGGTTCCCTCCCACACTTGGCCCATGCAGCCCTCCGGGTTGGTGGCCCCACTTGGTGGACCCAGGACCCTCCGGTGGTCCCGTGTATGTTACCGAAAAACCCAAACTTTTCCGGTGACCAAAACAGACTTCCATATATAAATCTTTACCTCCGGACCATTCCGAACTCCTCGTGACATCCGGGATCTCATCCGGACTCAACAACATTCGTAACCACATACAAACTTCCTTTATAACCCTAGCGTCATCGAACCTTATGTGTAGACCCTACGGGTTCGGGAACCATGCGAGATATGACCGAGGCGTTCTCCGGTCAATAACAAACAGCGGGATCTGGATACCCATGTTGGCTCCCACATGTTCCACGATGATCTCATTGGATGAACCACGATTTCAAGGACTCAATCAATCCCGTATACAATTCCCTTTGTCTAGCGGTATTGTACTTGCCCGAGATTCGATCGTCGGTATCCCGATACCTTGTTCAATCTCGTTACCGGCAAGTCTCTTTACTCGTTCCGTAACACATCATCCCGCGATCAACTCTTTGATCACATTGTGCACATAATGATGATGTCCTACCGAGTGGGCCCAGAGATACCTCTCCGCCACACGGAGTGACAAATCCCAGCCTCGATTCGTGCCAACCCAATGACACTTTCGGAGATACCGTAGTGCACCTTTATAGCCACCCGATTACGTTGTGACGTTTGGTACACCCAAAGCATTCCTACGGTATCCGGGAGTTGCACAATCTCATGGTCTAAGGAAATGATACTTGACATTAGAAAAGCTTTAGCATACGAACTACGATCTTTGTGCTAGGCTTAGGATTGGGTCTTGTCCATCACATCATTCTGCTAATGATGTGATCCCGTTATCAACGACATCCAATGTCCATGGTCAGGAAACTATAACCATCTATTGATCAACGAGCTAGTCAACTAGAGGCTTACTAGGGACATGGTTTTGTCTATGTAACCACACATGTATCTGAGTTTCCTATCAATACAATTATAGCATGGATAATAAACGATTATCATGAACAAGGAAATATAATAATAACTAGTTTATTATTGCCTCTAGGGCATATTTCCAACACGTTTGGTAGCACACAAAGTGTTCCTCCGGTAAACGGGAGTTGCATAATTTCATAGTCATAGGAACATGTATAAGTCATGAAGAAAGCAATAGCAGAATACTAAACGATCAAGTGCTAAGCTAACGGAATTGGTCAAGTCAATCATGTCATTCTCCTAATGATGTGATCCCGTTAATTAAATGACAACTCATGTCTATGGCTAGGAAACATAACCATCTTTGATTAACGAGCTAGTCAAGTAGAGGCATACTAGTGACACTCTGTTTGTCTATGTATTCACACAAGTATTATGTTTCCGGTTAATACAATTCTAGCATGAATAATAAACATTTATCATGATATAAGGAAATAAATAATAACTTTATTATTGCCTCTAGGGCATATTTCCTTCAGAGGGCACTTCGGACGCAATGTCTGGAGAGGTTGATGCCCAGTCCTCTCACGAGGGGGACGTACGACACGGAGGAGGAGGAGGTAGAAGAAGATCCTCCCCGCAAGGGCAAGAAGAGGGCGACCTCGGAAGACCTAGAGGCCGAAACCTCCAAGAGGGACAAAATCACCCTCCCCGATGACTCGGAGTCAGACGCCGAGGCCATCCCGAAGCATCCTCGCTGAACCAAGCCCCAAGCCGACTCATAAGTAGCTCGGGATTCTTCACACTCACCCAATCTTTATGAACTGTGATGATAACTCTAAGTTTCATCTATTTAGTCCGGCCCATAGTATCCCTCAACTATCCTCATCCTCGGAGGATCTGCCGCTGGAGATGATGGAGAGCGAGTCGCCTCCCTTGGCTTCCCCGCCGCCTAGGGCGGATGACCCCGAGGTGTCGTCCCATAGGCCCTCCCCGGGCCTCAAAGAGACATGGGGGGGCGACTTGACGGCGCCTGAGGGCAACACCTCAGCAGCCGAAGGACTGAGGGGTACGGCCCCCATGAAGACCGGTGACAGGGGCCTCGGTCAACCCGACCCCCAGCCGCATACTACTCCGAAGACCAATAAGGCTCCGGAGTATAATGAGTGACCCCCCACAGGAGAGGGGGGTGCGGCGACCTTTGCTAATCTGGAGGCGCCGAATACCATGGTGGACGCACTGCAAAGTGCATCCATCCTGGATGAGAACCGCATCCTAATGGGTACGGTGGCTGAGAAGATTCAATCCGCCAAGAGCGGGCTGAACGAAGCCTTTTCCAGCCCGCTGACAGGCTTCGAGGTACGCAATGTAATGATTTTGTTTTTTTATGAGAAATATGCCCGTATATAGATAGTATCCCCTGAGACTCTGTTTGGTTCTTTGAAAAAAAAATGAGCAGAGGATCAATAACCAGTTGTCAGGTGGTAACATACTTTTATCTGGATTCACACAGGCTTCTCTGCTAGAGGCGACTGCCCAAGCAGCGGAAGTTTCCGAACTCAAACGGAAACTGGAATGGGCCGATGAGGACCTAGTCCTTGTTAAGCGTGGCTCGACCAGGCGCAAGGTATAAGATACATCTAACTGTATGCCTGTTGATTTCCGTGTTTTGTGGAAGTTCAAGAGCTGAAATGCACGTATTTGCACAGATGGTGCCGCCGCGGTGGAGACCCTCAGGGGTGAACTTGCCCAAGCGAAGGAGCAGGCAAGGGTAAGCAAGGCGGCTGCGGATAAAGCGGCTGCGGACTTAGTGGCCGAACAGACCGCTCGACGCTGTTTTTAGGAATGGGTGACCGAGATAGAGCAAAAGATCAAGGACGCCGCCGCCAAGTGCGAGTCCTTAGAAAAGGAGAATAAGGCGAAGGAGACCGAACTCGCCAAGGCCCCTCAAGAAGCTTCAGAGGCGCGGTCCAAATCCCGCGCAGCGCGCGAGGAGATCCATCAAGCCGGACAGATAGCGGCTGGTAAGCCCTTTCTTTTACAAGCTAAATTTGGGGACCGGAAGTATGCCTTGCTTAATCGACTGTGGAGTTCTCCAGACGCATACGCGGATCTACCCAAGAGTGCTACGGACGCCGCCCGATTCTTCTAGGCCCAGGAGGGATACGCGACGGAGAAGCTCTTCTGGTCGCAGTTTGCGGGGCAGGAGCGTCCCGTACTGCTAAATGACCAGATGGCACAATGGGCGGATCTGCAGAAGATGTCCAGCGCGGCCATGTGATACGTCTCCAACGTATCTATAATTTTTTATTGCTCCATGCTACTTTATCTACTGTTTTAGGCAATACTGGGCTTTATTATCCACTTTATATTATTTTTGGGACTAACCTATTAACCGGAGGCCCAACCCAGATTTGATGTTTTATGCCTATTTCAGTGTTTCGAGGAAAAGGAATATCGACGGAGTCAAAACGGAACGAAATCAAGCTGGAGAAGTTATTTTGGAAGGAAACCCACGATGGACTTGGACCCCATGTCGAAGATACGGAGGTGCTCACGAGGGGGGGCGCCCGCCCCTTGGGCGCGCCCCTGCCTCGTGGGGCCCCGTAGCTCCACCGACGCATCCTTTCACCCATATATACCTCGTGCCCTAAAACTTCCGAACAGAAGATAGATCGGGAGTTCCGCCGCCGCAAGCCTACGGAACCACCAAAAACCAATCGGGACCCCTTTCCGGTACACGGAGGGAGGGATCCATCTCCGTGGCCATCTTCATCACCCCGACGCTCTCCATGACGAGGAGGGAGTAGTTCACCCCGGGGCTGAGGGTATGTACCAAGAGCTCGTGTTTGATCTCTCTCTCGTGTTCTCTCTCGTGTTCCCTCTATGGCACGATCTTGATGTATCCCGAGCTTTGCTATTGTAGTTGGATCTTATGATGTTTCTCCCCCTCTACTCTCTTGTGATGAATTGAGTTTCCCCTTTGAAGTTATCTTATCGGATTGAGTCTTTTATGAACACTTGATGTATGTCTTGCCGTGTTTATCCGTGGTGACAATGGGATATCATGTGCCACTTGATGTATGTTTTGGTGACCAACTTGCGGGTTCCGCCCATGAACCTATGCATAGGGGTTGGCACACGTTCTTGACTCTCCGGTAGAGACTTTGGGGCACTCTTTGAAGTACTTTTATGTTGGTTGGATGAATCTGAGATTGTGTGATGCATATCGTATAATCATGCCCACAGATACTTGAGGTGACAATGGAGTATCTAGGTGACATTAGGGTTTTGGTTGATTTGTATCTTAAGGTGTTATTCTAGTACGAACTCTTTTATAGATTGATTCGAAAAAATAGCTTTGTGGTGGTTTCGTACCCGACCATAATCTCTACGTTTGTTCTCCGCTATTAGTGGCTTTGGAGTGACTCTTTGTTGCATGTTGAGGGCTTGTTATATGATCTATCTATGTTATTATTGTTGAGAGAACTTGCACTAGTGAAAGTATGAACCCTAGGCCTTGTTTCCTATCATTGCAATACCGTTTACGCTCACTTTTACCACTTGTTACTTTGCTGTTTTTATATTTTCAGATTACAAAAACCTATATCTTCCATCCATTTTGCACTTGTATCACCATCTCTTCGCCGAACTAGTGCACCTATACAATTTGCTATTGTATTGGGTGTGTTGGGGACACAAGAGACTTTTTGTTATTTGGTTGCAGGGTTGTTTGAGAGAGACCATCTTCCTCCTACGCCTCTCGTGGATTGATAAACCTTAGGTCATCCACTTGAGGGAAATTTGCTACTGTCCTACAAACCTGTGCACTTGCAGGCCCAACAACGTCTACAACAAGAAGGTTGTGTAGTAGACATCACCATGAAGGACGTCATAGTCCGGTTGTGGCCGGCCGAAGCCATTCCGGACAGCTACTTCGGCCTCGTGCGGCGTCTTGTCGATGCGCTGCCCCGAATTAACGCTGTTAAGCGATGGTCTTGTATAGAAGGGGCGCGAATGTCCTTCGCTTGTGTCAAGATGCACTGGGGGAAGATGAAGGCCGAAAAGGTGGCAGTCGAGGGTCCTCCCAAAAGCAAGGACCACCGCACACCGGGGCGCTACTTTGAGGAAGTTCTCAAGGGTGCTTGCCTTATAGAAGGCCAATGCTCGAAGGATGTAGTGTTCGAATGAACGAGTTCGAACTTTTCGAGAGTTTGTATCATGAACTAAGTCTTTTGTAATATATTCCTTTTTTATGAAGAGTTTTATCCTCCTGTGTGGCCGTTTTATATCTGAGAGTTCCCAATCGTCGGCTTCAACCCTCTTGTAGATACTACTGGGGTGTTCGGAATTGCACATGACTACACTTAACCCAACGTCTTGGTCCATGAAGGAGGTGTCAGTGCGGTGAACCAGGCAATCAGACTATGCGGTTTTATTGCTCTCACTTAGCTGTAGGAGTTTGATGATGGGTCTACAAAGTAGCCCCTGGTATGTATGCGGCTATCCTAATGCGGATGCATTGCATAGGTGACCGAAAAACGGTCCTTCGTGTAATACGGAAGAAATCGCTAAATATTTTGATAAGTCGCCGAGTGGCTGACCAGCTCTTGCCGCATCATGACAGTCAGTTTTCAACTTTCTCTAGTGAGGTGCTTAACCAGGCGAACCGGAAACACAATTGCAGTAGTTCCCCCTTTACTACCCTAGCCGATCGGACGGAATGTAAGGTAGCAAACACAGGAGCCGGGCAACCCAACTATTGACCAAAGACATGATTCAGAGTCGATGCATATAATGCCGAGCTTGGGACGCCGAATTGTGCTATAAAGTTGTTCGGATTTTGTGGTTGGCAACACATATGTTACCATATAGAGCCCCTGGCAATTTTTGCCGAGGTGTGTGCATGAGACAACTGAAGAGACGGAATAAAGTCTATAAGTGAAGACGATACCGAGGAAGAATATGCCTCACTGGAATCTGATTGATACGTCAAAACGTAGTATTACAGATGGTACCATAATCACCAAGGCTATTTTACATGTCGGGGGTCTTAAGGCTAAATAGAAAAGCTCTATACAGGTTCTTTGAGTGAGGTTATGGTCTACAAAATCATTTGCACCTTCCTGCCGCACGTCTGCGTCGCTTTCGCCTGAATAAGAAAGATTCCTTAAGAGGAATGGTCTTCGACTATTCGTACGGAACCGGACTCGGAGAGAGTCTGTAGGATGAGGAGGTTTTAATCCATCTTTGGTAAAAGATAAGAAATAAGTAAAAACGAGGGGGAGACCATATAGGGTCAAACCATACTATAGGCATGTCCGTATTTTTCCTCCGCTGATGCCCAAGGTACTTTGAGTACGTAATTGTGCACGCGTGGTACAAATCTCGCCGATGTAAATGCCAATTGACGGAGGCGAAACTACTAATCCGACCCTGGGATTGCCGGGCTGCCCGCATGTTGAACTGTCCGGCCTTGCGTAATAAAGTCCGGCGGCTTAATAGCCGATGAGGTGTGCGGCTTGACAGGGCCGCTTTGTACTTCGGCCGCAATGGCCGTGGTATGCTCCTCGGTACGGAGGGAGCATTCCGTGTTTCCATTGATTGTAATGACGCCACACGGACCGGGCATCTTAAGCTTTAGATAGGCGTAGTGCGGGACCACGTTAAAGTGGGCGAAAGCGGTTCGTCCGAGCAGTGCGTGATAGCCACTGCGGAATGGGACGATATCGAAGATCAAGTCTTTGCTTCGAAAGTTGTCCGGTGAACCGAAGACGACTTCCAGCGTGATTGAGCCCGTGCAACGGGCCTCTACACCAGGTATTACTCCTTTAAAGGTAGTTTTAGTGGGCTTGATTCTTGACGGATCGATGCCCATTTTGCGGACAGTGTCTTGATAAAGTAGATTAAGACTGTTTCCTCCGTCCATGAGGACTCGCGTGAGGTGGAATCCGTCAATGATTGGATCGAGGACCAGAGCTGCCGAACCTCCATGACAGATACTAGTTGGGTGATCATTTCGATCGAAGGTGATTGGACAAGCCGACCATGGGTTGAATTTTGGGGCGACCGGCTCTAAGGCGTAGACGTCCCGTAGTGCGTGCTTGCGTTCCCTCTCAGGGATATGTGTGACATATATCATACTCACTATTTTTACCTCGGGGGGAAATTGCTTCTGCCCCCCTGTGTTCGGTTGACGAGGCTCTTGGTCATCGTCATCGCTGGGCGACCCTTTCCCCTTGTGTTCGGCGTTGAGTTTGTCGGCCTGTTTAAAGACCCAACAATTTCTGTTGGTGTGATTAGCGGGCTTATCGGGGGTGCCATGAATCTAGCAAGGCCGATCGAGTATTCTGTCTAAACTGGATGGGCCATCTCTGTTTGCCTTGAATGGCTTCTTCTGTTGACCGGGTTTGGAGCCACTGAATCCGGCGTTGACCGCCGTGTCTTGGGTTTCTTCGTTATTGTTTTGACGCTTGTGCTTGTTGCGTTGTGGCTTGCCATTGCCGTCCCTGGGTTCGGAGGTGCTAGGGTCGCTGGTGCTATTGCTTCTACGAGCGAGCCAGCTATCCTCTCCCGCGCAAAAGCGGGTCATAAGTGTGGTGAGGGCTGCCATGGATTTCGGCTTTTCTTGGCCAAGGTGTCGGGCGAGCCACTCGTCTCGGACGCTATGCTTAAAGGTCACAAGGGCTTCAGTGTCCGGACAATCCACAATTTGGTTCTTTTTTATGAGGAACCTGGTCCAGAGCTGCCGGGCCGATTCCCCGGGTTGCTGGATTATGTGACTAAGGTCATCGGCGTTTGGGGGACGAACATAGGTGCCTTGGAAGTTGTCTCTAAATGTGTCCTCCAAGTCCTCCCAGCTACCAATAGAGTTTTCTGGTAGGCTGTTCAGCCAGTGGCGTGCTGGTCCCTTGAGTTTTAGGGGGAGGTACTTGATGGCATGTAGATCATCACCGCGTGCCATGGGAATGTGGAGAAGAAAGTCTTCAATCCATACTGCGGGATCTGTTGTGCCATCGTATGATTCGATGTTCACAGGTTTAAACCCTTCTGGGAACTGGTGCTCCATTACCTCATCGGTCAAGCATAGAGGGTGTGCGGCACCTCTATATCGGGCGACATCACGGCGCAGTTTGGATGAAGTACGTATGCGTTTTTCGGCCCGGGCATGGTTGTGCTTGTCGCGCCAGGCTTGATAGCCGTCCTCATGCGCCGGGGCACGCCCCCGCGATCCGTAGATGGATCTTGTCTGACCTGCTCTATTTTGTAGGTCCTGCCATAGGTCGTATGTGTATCCCCGGGCTGTTGTTTCTCTGCTTTTACGGCGAGGCGGCGCGGGCTGGTGTTCGGCTTGAGTTGTCGTTCTGTCCTGGCCACGTCGTGGTCGGAGAGGTCCGTCAGCTACATTATGCGCGGGTGGCATGGGCTTCAGCACCTCGTCGTCGAATTGGGGTAGCAGCTTACGCTTCGGGTAACTCTTTGTTGGGCGCTCGAGGCCGTATTCTTCGGCTGCCAGGACATTAGTCCATCTGTCGTTGAGCAGATCTTGGTCAGCTTGAAGCTGCTGCTGCTGCTTCTTTTCTAGGCTTCTTGTCGTGGATATTAGTCGGCGCTTAAAGCGCTCTTGTTCGAGGGGTTCCTCTGGCACGATAAAATCTTCGTCGCCGAGGCTCATGTCGTCCTCAAAGAGTGGTAGATAGTTGCTATCCTCCGAGTCTTCGTTCCCTGCTTGTTCGTCAGGGTCAACTTGCCCGTCCTCCCGATCATCCTGTTCGGATGTTGGTTCGATGGGGTCTTCTTGGTCTTCGGTGTTCTTCAGAGTATCATTGTCTCCGGTGCCGGTATTGCTGTCTTTTCCGTGACGCGATTTAGAGCGGCGCCGCTGACGTCGATGCTTCAGTGGTATCTCAGGAGGTTCATCCTCGACTGGGTCCTTCTCTTCATCGTCATCGCCTGGTGTGTCCACCATGTATACGTCATACGAGGAAGTGGTCGTCCAGCGTCCGGTGAACGGCGGGTTTTGGGCCTGCTCCTCTCCGGCATCATCGTCCATACCGTCGATGTCTTCGGAGGCGTAGTCGAGCATGTCGGTTAGATCTTCGACAGTGGCTATAAAGTGGGTGGTGGGTGGGAAGCAAAGTTCCCTATTTTCAGCCCCTAGTCCGGGCTGGGCGCAATTCGAAAGCGGTTCCTCTATGATGGTGAGGGACCGCATTAGGTCTAGAGCCTCGTTCAAGAGCGAGGTTTGGGCGGGGACCGAAGTTCCCTGGCCGAGCCCGCGTGACGCGGGCTGCAAGGGTCCAGGGCTAGTGTTCGGAATAGAGTCCGGCTTTATGATGAGCGTTGGTGACACTGTTCCCTCTGATTCTCCCGTGTTGAGCTCTGCAGCCGCAGAGAGTCTGGCAGGCTCTAGTCTCCTGTCTTCGGACCTGGTGATGCGCTCCAGATCTAAGGCCGGAGCGGTGGTTGGAGCCACGAACCCTTGGAATATCAAGTCTCCTCGGATATCAGTGACATAGTTCAGATTTCCGAAACTGATCTGATGACCAGGGGCGTAGCTGTCGATCTGCTCCAGGTGGCCAACCGAGTTGGCGCGTAGTGCGAAGCCTCCGAATACGAAGATCTGACCGGGGAGAAAAATCTCGTTCCCGGCAGCATTGTTGTAGATGATCGGTGGAGCCATCGAGCCTTTCAACGACGGCACAGCGGAACTCTCAATGAAAGCACCAATGTCGGTGTCAAAACCGGCAGATCTCGGGTAGGGGGTCCCGAACTGTGCGTCTAAGGATCAAAAGTAACAGGAGGCAGGGGACACGATGTTTACCCAAGTTCGGGCCCTCTTGATGGAGGTAATACCCTACTTCCTGCTTGATTGACTTTGATGAGTATAGGGGTTACAAGAGTTGATCTACCTCGAGATCATAATGGCTAAGCCCTAGATGTCCGGCGCGAGGCTGTGCGGGGAGGGATGCGGGTGCCCCGTACGACGGGCGAGCCGGAGCGGGAGCCGAGCGGCGGCGTGCACGCTGCGAGGTGGGGCGCTGGGGAGCAGGGCGCGCCATCGCTGGCGCGGGCGGGCTGTGGATGGCCGACAGTCTTGTGACGGGCGACGGAGAGTCTGCGGAGCAGGCGACAAAGGGAAGAGGAGGCCAAAGGACTCACCAGCGTTGTAGGGGTTCGGTCGTCAAGGCTTGGGGAAGACGAGGAGGTGTCCAGCGACGACGGTGATGGGGTCGGGGCGGTTCGGCGAGCCGGCGGCGGGGCGCGGGGTCGTTGCCCGATCCAGATCTGGATCGGGGAGGGGGAGGAGAGACCGAGGGAGTGGGGGGTGAGTGGTGTGCGGGGCTAGGGTTCCCCCTGGGTGGGGGTTAAGGAGGGAAGTGGGGGCCGGGGTCGGCTCAGTGGGGTTTCCCCCCTTTTATTTTCCTTTTGTTTGTTTATTTTTCTTTCAACAATTTTATTTTATTTTAGTTTTATAAAACATAAAAGTTGTACCTAAATAGTATTACTAATTATACCTCTGTCACAAAAAGGTTTAACCCCCAAATAAAATAGTTTAGTACTTATAAAATACAAAAACATTTATTTAATTGTTTTAACTACTGTTTAAATCATTTTAGTGCAGTTAAATATTTTATAAAAATGTGCATTATTGACCATAATTAACTATGCATTATTTGTCCCATTTGTAACACTTCAGTTTAAGTGTTTGAAAACTTTTATTGTTTGCCTTTATGTTAAATTTGAATTTGAATCGTTTTTGAACCATCGCAAGATCAACAACAGTAATCGTGGTGATGTGGCATCATTAGCAGGGGTTTACTATAGCTTAATTATCCAGGCGTTACATCCACCTCCTTCCTCACCTGCTTCGGCGCTCCGCCATGGTCCGAAGCAAGATCACCTACTACGCTATGCTCACGCCGGAGCGCCAGTACAAGATCTATTAGTAGATCCGGGCGAGACAAGCCGCGTGCACCGCCCGCATTGTTGTTGGGCTACCTCTGGACTCGGCGGAGCCGGAGGAGGAGGAGCCGAGGAAGAGGGGGAAGAGGAGCTGGCTCAGATGGAGGTGGAGGAGGCAGAGCGGCCGGAGCATGAGCTGCTGGGCTTCAACATGGAGCAGGCGGAGGTGGAGTTCGCCGTCGCTCAATTAGAGGAGATGGCGGAGCAGCAGGCCATCCTAGAGTCCATCCAGGATGAGGCCTATGTGGAGGCCAACCGGGCGTTCCTCCGGCAGGAGCAGGCGGCGTCCAACGCGCTCTTCGCCGAACTCAACGTGGAGATAGAGGCGGAGGAGGCCGGAGCGAAGCAGCCGGAGCTGCAGCTGCCGCCTATGCCGCCGGAGCCGGGCACGGAGATCGTCGACATCTCTGAGATGAGTAGTTAGGTGAACAACGTAGTACGCAGGTTGTTTCGTTTGCATGTCCTTGTATGGATTTAAGAATAAAGTATGAGATGTCCGAATGCAAGTACTGAAATTTGAGGCATGCCCGGTCACTGCCCGGGCGCGTCCGTGGACGTTTGAGGAGCCGGATTTGTCAAGTCCAGTTGTAGATGCCCTAAACCTTTCTCAATGCAACTCACTATAGAAAGGAACCCCCCCCCCCCCCCACACACACACACACACAATGCTTTTACGCTATTTCAGCAATGATATACGGGTGTTGCCGAAAATTTGCAATTGCATAGGAGGTTTATAATATGTTACGGTACTAAGCACACGTATATGCGCTCATGTAGAATTTTCAATTATTTTGACTATGACCACCATGAAGGTGCGGAGTCAAATTATGAATATCAATGGTTGCACATGGTGCAAAAACACTGTGGCATCAGGTGTAGCACATGAAGGGTGAAGGCGGATGACCAAATAACCGGTAGTGGCATGACCATTTTTTCATCCATCGGCATAGTTTGGACTAACATATTGTGAGTTAATTGCGGAGGAATAAAAATGGTGAAACACCCTCTTGCATGCCATCGAAGTTCCTAACACGAGATGTCTCACAATGATTAACTGAACTCGTCATGTTAATCATCAGCATATGTAGTTGTGAGGTTGCCGATGCATGAGAGTTCAAATACACATATTGCATGTTCTCGATATTACAAGAAGTTGAAGCACGAAGATTATTCTGCATTGTCTCATGTAATTAGATGTATAGTTGGAAGATTAGGTCTAGCCGATACATTATGCTCACTAAAGGATCCAACAATACCAACTTTATAATTTTTTTGTGTCTACATAAGTTATCTGAGTATTCATATTACCGTTTGTAGATTGCAAAGCCTTGACGATGCTCTATTCGTAGCAACCGTGATCACAATGGGTCTTTCGAGTCATGATCACAAATTCACAATGCAAAGGGGTAGTCGCGAGAGGTGCTGCAACAGGCGTCAAGTTGCAAGGGAGGATCATCGGTCGTGCTTGTTGGAAAAAGGGCGTTTGGCGGGGATGCGACAAAGGGGTGGTCATCAAAGATGTTGCAAGAAGAACTCGCCGGCCATGCTTGTTGCAAAGGGGCGTTCGCTGGAGGCACTAAAACATGAGTTGTGATGAATCGGCGTGAAAATGTTGCATGAGGGGTTGATGCGGGCACAACGGACAATGGCCTTCGCCGGTGCTAGGGGGCGTGCGAGGGAGACATGGACGACGGTATGCACGGGGATGGGGAACCATGGGGCACGCGGCGGAGATGGTGGGTGATGAGGCAAGGGGGAGATGCGCCGGTAGTGATTGATCGAACCATTGGTCCCCCGGTTGATCATAAAGCATGGATCAGTTGGTTGACATATTTCTTTAGAAACACAGTACAGACGCGTACGCTCACTGATACGTACAAACTCAATCCTATAAAAGGAGGCACACTCTACGCCTATAGACACCTTCCAAGACGGAGGCAGCTTGATCCGCCAGTTTCTCCATCGATCATGGCATCGCGCATCAACTCTGAATAAGTTGCTTAACTTGCACTGTTGCTTACATCACAACAGTTGGCAATCTCATCAATGAATGCTGTATCATCCAAGAGCCAGTTATCTGTCCCCGTGGATTTCATACACTTTGCAGCAATAGTCACTCATGCCCCAACTCTGCACCCTATTTTTCAGAATAATCACTCCTCCGCGCGGCAGGGGGGTCCCGGGTGAGCCACTCCCGGGCAGAGACGAGGTCAGGGAGCACCACCGCGCCGGACCGCCGCCATCTCTCGGCGTCGGCGGTCCCGAACCTGTCCAGGAGCAGCGCGTGCATCCCGACGGCCCGGGCCGGCGCGTAGTCCTTGCTCATGCTGTCGCCGATGTGCAGCGCCTCCTCCGGCGCCACGCCCCCCGCCGCCTCCAGCGCCATCTCGTAGATCCTCCGGTCGGGCTTCTCGACGCCGGCGACGCCCGAGAACACCCCGAAGTCCCACTCGGACCCCTGCACACATTAATCAGAAACAGAACTGAGCAATGTATGGCTTCCGGCAGCGCGAGCGAGACGGCGGTCGAGGGCGGCTGCCGACCTGGTTCAGCCCCAGCGCGGGCAGGACGACGTCCCTGTAGCGGCAGTCCGCGTTGGTGACAACCCCGGCCATGACCCCCTCGCCGCGCAGCCATCGGAGGAAGGGCCGCGCGTCGGGGAACACCGAGTACGGGGCGGGGGAGCCGAAGGCGGTGTAGATTTGCCCGAAGATCCGCTCAAACGTGGCATCGTCGTACTCGTGTCCTGCCTGTAGCATACAACAAAGAGAAAAAGGCCGAGAGAGCATCAGAATGGAGTAGTTGCACATTCTACACGCACGAGATTACTACTCTCCCCGTTGACGCTTCGGAGTTTCTTGGAGAAACGAACAGGGCACGGCGGAGCACCGACCTTCACCTTACCCTGAGGAAGGAGTCCCTGACGCACGTCCTCCACCAGCGACGGTCGGGCATCCCGGAGGCGTGGCCGAAGCAGGGGTGCTTGGCCGTCATGTCGGTGTAGGCGGCCTTGAAGGCCTGGTGCATGCGCGCGTAGCCGGGGCACGGCAGCCCGGCGGACCTGGCCGCCGTGCAGTAGTAGTCGCCGAGCTGCCCCCTGTAGGCGATCAGCGTACCCGTCACGTCAACGGTGACCAGCCGAAGCCTGGACAGCAGCGACATTGCAGCCGGCGACGCACGGAGGCATAGAAGAAGAAGAGGATCTGATGGTTCTTGGGTTGACTTATAACAACACCAATGTCTTGCTCTGCGGGGCAAAAACGAGAGCAGGGAAGACGCTACCACCTCTGTGGAAGCAACCATGGATCCATGGCTCTCCTTCTTCAGGTAGCCCACCGCCGGGAGGAAAGACCACGGCCAACTCTTTGGATCAATCCAAGCATCAGGTATTTAAAAGGGAGCGACTCAAGCCTCCTTGCTTCACAAGAAAACTCATTTACTAGGAGCCAAGTTTTCTGTCTCGTCCCGAAGTTTTCTTCAAGGAACGGTGAAGACGCCACAGCGAGGCGCAGGGAATCCAAACAACTTTCTCTTTTTTTTTAAACTGAATCCAACATTTGTAGAGTAAGCCATTGATTCAAAGGATGAATCGTTTATCACTTCCTCAGAGTTTGATGTCAAAAATGGAAAATAAACAAGTGTAGTTACAGAATGGAACAGGACTTCTTAATAAGAACTTGAATTGAAATCGATATCCTCAAAATAAACAGTGTTATGCCTCACAGTAGAACTATTACAAGAGCGTACGCTACTACCTAGAAAAACATCAAGTACAGCTACAAACACAGCACGCAGATCTACCTTGACAGTGAAGCTCACAATCAAAGGGACAGATACATGGTGAAGGATTGCGGTTGATGAAGATCGTAACATGCATTGCATGCCCGTATTATACTTTGACGTAAAATTTTACAGTGGCGCTATTCTTTCACGTATTTGACATCTTTGGCAATTTCATCGTCTTCTTCTTCAAAGTCGTCAAAGTCGTCACTGTCGTATTGTAGAAGGCTGAAGTCCCTAGACTGCGCCTCCTTCAGCCTTTCCTGGATTCTTTCCTTGATGGCAGTTCCCTGGGAAGTAGTTTAGATTTAGGCATATATGGGCATGGACCTCATATTGGAGGAGAGCAGCAGTAAACTATTAACAGGCGAAGGTAACTAACCATTGAATGGCAACCTTCCTCGAATTTCTCTAGAAAACCAACAACCCAGCGATCTGCGTTTTCAACCCACTCTTCCTGGAGTTTTGCCACTGTACTCCACTGCAAATATCAACATGCTTCTCTCAGAATGTATGAACAGGTAAACTTGAGAAGGCTAAGTTCATCGATCCAAATTATCAGATGAAGAGATGAACATGGAAACCGGAAGTAGGAGAATGGGTAGTGAAGTGTTTTCATTTTGCAGTGCTATACTGGATATATACAGAGTACAACTAATGTACGGAGCATCAGATATGATAAAAAATAATACTTACGCATCAGATATTGAATTCTTGACCACCACAAGATTAGTTGAACTAGATAAATGCAAAGATTTGTGTATAATAAATATAAAACTGAAGTAACAGCCATGTACCACGTCAATTTATCATCATTGTAACCTTTAGAATACACATGGTGTGAGATATGGCTGAAGCTAATGTTTTTAGCTTTGCATGAAAAGCTATGGACTTGCCCGATCACAGCTGTGCAATCTTCTACGCATTAAAGCATAATTTCATAGAAGTGCTATCTAGTCCAAAACGCATCAAAGAAAAGGATGATATGTGTTAGGAATCCTCCGCTAAACAACTGAAGTCAACCAAAAATCCAAAACTACTTTGATAAACTTCAAAACGTTAATCTAGCCAAGAGTTCCAGACATGCGGGTCAACTATATCCAATCAAATGTCATAAGGCTAACACACAGCAAGTAGGTTAATTAGTCACAAAATAGTAAAGAAACATGAGGCACTCATCCCTGCACCAGACAACCAATGGATACAGAGCGAAGCTAACATTGCCTAGTTAACAGTTAATCAATTATAAAAATTAGTTATACTTCAACATAAATTAAGATGAAGCTGAATACAAGTACCTTCTCCCCTACTTTTTCTTGGTGCTGCTTCACTTTGTCACGCAGGGTTTTCAATCCCATATTAACTCTTAGTCGTTTTTCCTGATAATAAGATATATAAGGGCTCAGCTAGCCAGCATAATGCAGTGGTACTGTAGTACAATCCAACAACAGGACTTTGTATAAGTAAAGTTTTGCTAAAGCATCAGGTTGATATTGCATACCTTGACATAGCTGACACCAAGATCATTTCTGCTGTACCCCCTGGCCAGATTGCGCATAACATACTCATTATAATCTTTAACGATCCTCATTATAATGTCTGAGGTTGATATTCCTTCTGTGCGCTTGGTCTCCTTAAATTTACCAAGCTTTTTTACCTGATAAAACAAGATGATGTTAGTCACAGAAATCCAAAGTAAAAATTGGTGTCTGTTAACAGAATTTATTTGAGATTATATTTGAATAGCTCAATTTGAAACTTAAGACTCACAAATTCATAGACATCATTACTAGCTCCACTAGCATCATGATACCTGTGTAGATTCAAATACGAAAGATAGAATATAGATGAGTTAAGAGATTTAAAAGTTTAGATCATTCAGTGTGTAGAATATCAAGCCATCAGAAACACAGAAACATTTTCTGTGGTCCTCACAAAAAAAAAGAATGAAAATAAGAAATATTTACTGCATCACAGAAATAACAAGGTCTTTCGAACAGAATGCTTACGGCAGAGAATCATGTGCAACAAAATCGATGTTATGCTTGTTCAAGAACTCTTCTGTTACTACCCACGGAGCGTCAGGAATGACTTCATCAACCCACCTTGGAATATAAAATAGTAAATCATATTAGCATGCTATCTTTTTGAAGAAATGTACAATGATCATGGATTATATTGGATGAAGTAAAGAATGATACACGATTACTTGCAATGGCGAAGTGATTCATATCTCTCGTCCTCTGTCATGACAGTTCTTCCTTTGTATTGATGTGTCAACTCATCATTGCAGCACCCGACAAGAAGATATGCATTAGGGAACCTACAGTTCAACAGACAGTTCAGTGTCAGGACATTTTCTCGCATTTAACAGCCCCAGTAAGTTAATTTGTGTAGAATGCTCAGGATAATCATTAAGAATGTAAAACCAGTCCGCAGTTAATGCATTTAATCTATGGCACCAATAGTAGAACGGAACCTTAGGCATACTACTAGATAAAGAAAACTGTCCAGCAAGATTACTAGTATGACATTTGCAGATTAAACCACAGCTTCATACTTAAGAAACAGAGCATGCCTGCAAGTGAAAGATTCCTTATAGAAGGTGTCACAGAAAATCAGGTATTTCCCCATAAGCTAACACAAAATGATAGTTTACCCTCTGTGTGCATGCCATGAGTATACTAACATCACATCATGTACAAACTGAGATTTTGAGGAAAAAGATGCTGCATATATGTGAGAGTTTTTTTTTTGTTGGCGGAATTGTAGAAAAAAGGGTGACCGTTAGCACACATGACTTCCCATTAGTGTTTTCAAATGCAGAATTCTCAATAGTTATACATAAAATATCCACTAATGGAAAATGGATGTTGTGATGGGCGAAATGAAGAGGGTAAAAAAAAGAATACAAAATGAACAGAGGGCGCATCAAAAATTATATACTGATTTGAGCAGACTTATTTCACTAGGAAAGGTAGGACTGGCATCTGAACGGAACACAAGAAACCAAACTCCATTTCGTTGCCGACTTAAAAGAAGTGGAAGATGCCAAGCACCATAAAGGGAAAGTTGTCTGAGAGGAACGATATCAGAGTCCAAACCCTACAGACAACTACTCCAGTCCATGTCAATGGAGAATGATAATTGTGGAGCAGGATTATTGTACATGATGCGAAAAATAAAAAGGAAAAAAAGAGGTGGGCAAATAAAGCCAAATCACACTGCATTATTCGGGGGGATCTACCAAATAGGTGTCCCCCCACTGAATGATCCAATACATGGCAAGCAATACGAGTCACATCACGTTAGGTAAAACATACCAATACAGCTAAATCTTGTCCCCAACATGATAGAAGCACAAATGGAGCCCCATTTTCCACCAAACCGTAAATCTATTGCCCAAATAAACAGGGGCACAGACAAACCGAGTCCTCATCAAGCAACTTAGTATCCAAGCGCATGCCTTCCAAACCTAATCACAGGAACGATCCACTAAACCAGACGTTGGACATAACAACAAGTTGAGGCCGTTCCTGAACTGGTAATCGCAAAGAATTTCAAATAGGAACGGACTGCAATCAAACAACTTCCTGGCGCAATCCCGCGCTAGAGCCAACCGGTGATCCTAATTAGGCGCGATCCGCGCCGCAGCCAGCCATGATAGACGGTGTCAGACCCCAATTCCTGTCAGAAACGCAAGGGGGCAGATCGAACCGAAATAGCCCAAGGGGGGAGAGGGATTTCTCACGATTTCTTGGCCTGCTCGAGCGAGCGCGCGTGGCCGAAGTGGAAGAGGTCGTAGATGCCGTCGGCGTAGACCCGGATCGGCCTGTCCGTGATCCCCTCGCCGGCGTCGCCGCCATTGCTCGTGGACCTGTCCGCGACCTCGACGTCCCCCTCGGCCTCCTTCCAGTCCTCCTCCTCCTCCTGGGAGGACTGCGGCGCCTGCGCCTGCCTCGCCGCCTCGGCCTTCGCGTCGGCCATGCGAAGAGGGAGTCGAGAAGGTTCGGGTAGGGGGGGGGAGCGAGCGACGGGAAGGGAAAGAGGACGGGGGCGTGGTGGAAAGGTCGAAGCCTCCAGGCCGAGGAGACGGTACACATGCGGAGGGGGTGCGCATGACGTGACGTGGTTTTCGGGCTCGCCCCGTCTCACTGTCAAGTGGGTCCGGGTGTTTGACGGTGACCGGTTGGACCACGTCAGGTTCCTCGGCTAAGGAAATGGCGACACGTTGCATGTTGATGAGACAACGACGGGTGAGTTTGCTGCCTATCAGAAATATACTTTGTTGTACTATAATATACTGTAGATTATTATAAAAAAATCAAAGACAATTATATTGGGACAGAGTGAGTATATAATAATAATGCCTCTATAGTAATACACTGTAGTATTTCATTTTCGTGTCGAAAAATCATTTTGAAATGAAAGAACCAAAATGGTACTCCTTACCCTTAAGAAATAGAAAAACTCATGCAAAGAGAAAAAGGATGTATTGCACATGATATTCCTAAGTGTATCTCGGATGGTTGGTTATTCCTGAGTGTTTCTCATATAGCTAGATTCTTTATGGTGGAATCAGTGCAAATTTCCGTCCTTAAGTGATTTTAGTGTTGGTGACAATACAATTTACGGATAAACCGTGTGCTTGAGCTAAGCATGCATATTCAATGGTGGCACAAGACAGTTAGGCTCCTCTTTGTAAGGAAAAGATCAAAGACGGAATTTTCGACGCTTTTATCTTTTTGGTTGTAGGAAAATCATACTTTTAAGAGGGGTCAGAGTTGGAAGGTATGGATGAAATTACACACGTACACAAAGCATATATTGCACCTGTAGTTTCTTCACACCAGTTTCGAGGAGAGAATCCATTTACGTCTGTTTTCTGAAAATGCACATCCGATAGTATTGTAGCCAGCAGCGCTCCCCTTAGGGAGCAGTACTTCTAGCACACCTGGCCGGTAGTACCACGCACTAAAGTGGTAGTGCCCCTCCCCCCCCCTGTGTGGAGCGACACTATCGCTCCAAGTGTCAGACCTACTACCGCTTAGGGGCTTTTCTGCAGTTTCCTAAGAGGATGATGTAGTGACGCTTGCAGAAGTAGTACTATAACTCAGTGCAAATTCTGCACATAACAGTTGGATTTGGGGAGCTATATAAGGAGGAGCTTCTTCCTCCTTTCGCCAACGTCTTGCTCCTCTCTCTCTCCTTCATTTGTTTCCTAAAACGAAACCTTGCCCGATCTCCCTCCGTGGCCACTCAAGTTTGTTGATCTTCTAGGATTTGAGGAAGATAATTGATGACTCATAAGTGTAGCGAATTGCAACAGTAGTAATTGTAAAGGGAGTAACAATGAGGGAATTCACTGTGGATAACGCTTCGCTAGGGCTTCCCAGCCCGGGCGATCAGGGGGCGATCCCCACGCCGCCACCGCCGCCGGACGTCGCTCCGCCAAGTGTGGTTCCTCCGCCCCCGTGACACGCAGGATGCCTAACAAAGACGGCTTCCGTCCGCCTCGCGATCGCTGGCTTATAGTCATCGTCGATCATGTCGTGTTCGAGATGGAAAGTGCCAATGGGCTTCGACTCCCACGTTGGAGGGGCTAGATTCTCGAACCCTTCCGCAAGGGAAAGCTGGATCGGACTCACTTAATACCAAAGGCGGGTTGCTGCGAGGACGAAGTCGAGGAGCCACCAGATCGATCCACGTCTTGTTGCTATACCGCTGCCGCTGAGCGAGTCATCGGCCGAGAGGGCGGGTCACAACGCATGGGGCGGGAAAGCTATGCCGGCGACTACTGGCGAACCCGGTGGTTGGTGGGGCGATTATGGGGCTCCCTCTGCGGACGCCGCCCACCAAGCCCTCCATCAAGGGATCTGCAGAGCTACGGCTATGAACCCACGCATGCAGGACTGATCATATGGAAGCACGTAACAACGGAGATCTTTGGAGGGCAGCAATCTCACGATTTGGAGATGTTCGTGACGAGGACATCTTTGGAGGTGTCAGCGACAAGGAGGCGATCGGCCCAGGGTCGCCGACGAATCGACGGGCAGCGTGAGCCCGTCCAGAGCAATGAATGTCTTAAGTTGAAGCGCCGAGGGCGGGAACCCTCGGACAGTTCGTGATCTTGTGAGTCTTGTTCGACTCACTCCCTAGCATTGTTTTTCTTTGTGAAACTCGCGGTCCAAGAATAAAATGAGTAGGTATCGTGCTCGCTTAGGTTTAAAGGGTTTTGATGCTTCTGATAGTGTTGGTCTTAGTGGAGGTCTTGCTTTGTATTGGCATGAGGCGTTGTGTGTGGATGTAAAAACAATAAACGAAAGATATATCGATGCGTATGTGACAAGTGTGGCGGGCAAGCCGCCCTGGAGGCTTACTTGCGTCTACGGCGAGCCCCGTACGGAGGACCGACATCGCATGTGGTCCATCCTCCGTGATTTGCACCGACAAGCCAACATGCCATGGGCAGTGGTTGGCGATTTCAACGAGGCCATGTGGGGCTTGAACACTTTTACGCTACACCAAGATCGACAGTGGATGATCGACTTCCGTGATGTGCTTGAAGTATGTGGCTTGGGTGATCTTGGTTTTGCGGGGCTCCGTATACATATGATAACCCGGCAGGTGGGCGGGCAAATGTCAAGGCACGCCTAGATCGGGCCGTGGCAAATAACTCTGGAGGATCTGTTTACACATGCAAAGGTGGAGCACTTGGTGGCTCCTAGTTCAGATCATCTACCTATCCCTGCTCCATTGTTCTAGGGAGGAGCCGAGGCGGGAGCATGGGAGGAGGTGGCGCCAAGATGAGGTTATGTGGGAGAGGATCCCACGCTACCGGAGGTAATTATGAACACTTGGACCGAATTGGATTCGATGCTTAACCTTGGTGAAATTTCTTCTGGGTTGGGGAACTTGATGAAGAAGTTGCATGATTGGAGTAGGAAAAAGTTTGGTAACTTCATCAAGGAAATTAACAAGTCTCGCTCTCGCCTAGAGGAGCTTATGTCTATGAATGCAGATAGGAAGGAGATTAGAGAGGCAACAGACAAGATGAATGAACTCTTGTATCGTGAGGAGATGTTGTGGATGCAAAGATCACGGGTTGCATGGCTGAAGGAAGGCGACAGGAACACACAGTTCTTCCATAGGAAAGCTGTTTGGCACGCCCGAAAAAATCGCATTAAATCATTAATGGATGCTGCAGGTGTCATTCACAGGGATCATGAGGCTATGGCGGCTATGGTTACTTCATATTTTGCGGATCTCTTTTGGTGATAACTCATTATGTGCGGACCCGTGATTGATCTCATTAATACTCGTATTCTCGACCACATGAATGATGCTCTCGCATAGATTTCTCGGACAAGGAAATTGCGGACGCCTTGTTCCAGATTGGACCCTTGAAGGCTCCGGGACCAGATGGGTTTTCGCTTCGTTTCTTCGGAGGAACTGGCTGTGTTGCGGGACCAAGTCATCGCAGGAGTTAAAGAGTTTTTCCGGACGAGACTAATGCGAAAGGGTGAATGACACTGCCATAGTTCGCATCCCCACGGTTGATAACCGGAGAAACCGATGAGTTTCGCCTATCATCTGTGCAATGTGATTTATAAGGTGGTCTCAAAATGTCCGGTAAATCGCTGCGCCCTATCCTTGATGATATCATCTCCCGAACAGAGTGCATTTGTTCTGGCGGATGATCACAGATAATGCGTTAATTGCGTTTGAATGCATTCACTATATTCAGCAAGAGAAGGACCACGATAAGAGCTTACGTGCTTATAAGCTTGATTTGTCTAAAGCTTATGATAGGGTCGATTGGATCTTCTTGGAGCGAATGATGCAAAAGATGGGTTTTGCTCGTCGGTGGGTGAACTGGATTATGGCATGCGTCACCTCGGTGAGATACAGTTAAATTTAATGGAACCCTCTTGGATTCGTTCGCACTGTCGCGCGAACTACGGCAAGGTGATCCCTCTCCTGTTTCTGTTTCTCGCTTGTGGTGATGGTCTCTCCGCTTTGTTGAAGGATGGAGCGCAAAGGTGATTATACTCCGTTAAAAATCTGTCGGAGAGCTCCGGTGTTTCTCATTTATTGTTTGCGAGGCGACACTTTGCTTTTCTTCAAGGCTAAAGAGGAGCAAGCTAGGAAAGTACAAGAGGTGCTAAACACGTATGAAAAGCTACAGGCGATTGCATCAACCCAGCCAAGTGTAGTGCTCTGTTTGGAAATTCATGTGCCATTGAGGACCAAGAGAAGGTGCGTGATGTCCTACATATTGAAACAGTAACTTTTGAGGAAAAGTACAGGGTTACCTACACCGGAAGGATGTATGTCTAAGGAAAATTTCAGAATCTAGGTCTAAATCTGCTGAAGAGGATCATTGCTTGGGCGACACCCTCTCACTTGCGGGGAAAGAAATAATGATAAACGCCATCGCCCAAGCTATCCCCACATATATCATGGGAGTTTTCAAATTACCTATGTACATCTTGATGACCGAACAGAATGGCGAGGAACTTTTGGTGGGGCTCACCAAGGCAAGAGGAAAACTCATTGGTTGGCATGGCCAAAATCTTAGCTCATAAAACCAAGGGCGGCTGGGCTTCAGAGACTTCCGTGTTTTAACCAGGCTCTCCTTGCTCGCCAAAGCGTGGCGGCTGCTTATCAAGCCTAACAGTTTATGCGCAGAGTCTTTGAAAGCTAGGTACTACCAGATGGACGCCTAGAGGACACAGTCTTCTCCGGAAATGCTTCTCCTACGTGGCAGGCCATACAATATGGACTAGAGCTACTAAAGAAGGGCATTGTGTGGCGGGTAGGGGATGGCCATAAGATCTGCATATGGCGGGATTGGTGGGTCCCCCGGGAGCCATCGCGCCAGCCTGTCTCCTAGCAGGGCACATGTCGGCTTCGACGGGTGGCCGAGCTCCTTGGCCCGGACGGGACTTGGCGCATGGACCTACTCCGACGCTACTTCCTTCCGGCAAACGTCGACGTGATCGCCAACATCCGCACTTCATCTCATGGCACTGATGACATCATCACATGGGCTTCGGAGAAGAACGCTATCTTCACTGTTCGATCCGCCTATCGCTTTGCCATGGACGAGCGCGAGCGTCCATCGGCCACAGCCATGAGCAGGGCACCAGATGGTCGTCGCGCCATTTGGAAGATCATATGGGGGTGCCCTGCTCCCCCGAAGGTACGCGTGTTTTCATGGAGGATTGTTACAAACTCACTTGCTACCTGGGCAAACAAATTCTCTCGGCACCTTGAGATTACTGATATTTGTCCCCTTTGTGGTGCGGAACGAGAGGACGGGTTCCATGCGTTCTGCAGGTGTCCACTAGCTAAGGAACTATGGCATGCTATGGCCTTGGACTGGCCTATACCGAGTGTCGACGGCATCCATAATGTTGGGCCGGAATGGCTCTTCACACTTCTGGAGCCACTGGATGAGGCGACACGGATGATTGTGCTCATGATCATGTGGAGGATTTGGCATGTGCGGAATGAGATTACGCATGAGAAGAAGCCACCACCAACAGAAGCTTCTCGCTGATTCCTTCATGGATACATCAATTCACTCTTGTGCGTGCAGCAACACCCAAGTGGAGATGTGGTCAAGGGAAAGATGATACTCAATGCACCACCGGTACTCACTAGAGAGCCGGCTCCTCCCAAGGACGAGCGAGGATGGGTTGCCCTAGAGCTAGGCAATACTAAACTTAATACAGATGGTAACTTCATACCGGCGACAGGATTGGCTGGAGGGGGCATGGTCCTTCGGGATTCTGAGGGCAAGATCATTTTCAGTGCTTGTAGAGAAATTCATGCATGCGATAATGCACTCACGGCAGAGCTAGCGGCGTGTCGGGAGGGCCTGGAACTAGCTCTTTTCCGTACGGACACGCCCATTAAAGTCGAGCTTGATTGTGCGGAGGCGGTGACAATGATCATAGCTCGTGAGCAGGACCGGTCGGCTCATCGCACCGTCATTGAGGAAATCAGGAGACTGGCAACGATGGAGGGGAGGGAGGTCTCTTTTAGTCTTTGTTGTCGTTCGCAAAACAAAGTTAGTCATGAGCTTGCCAAGTATGGTAGGAGCACCCCTCGCACCGCTGTTTGGTTGCACTCGGGGTTAGACTTTATTGTAAACTTGGCTCTGGCTGAAAAGCCTCCGTGAGTAACGAGAATCCTCTTTTCACCCGCAAAAAAAAACAATGAGGGAATTCATATGCATGGAAGTAGAGAGTGGGTTTTGTTCAGATGAAATTCATTATGCAATAGTCATATCATAGAGCAACAACCAACTATCTCAAATTCATCAATCATATGTAGTCATGTATTTCGTATGTAGTTGTACGTGCTTGCGATAAAAACTTGCACATCATATTTTGTCCTACCCTCCAGTTTCAACGGAATCCCAATGAAGATTAAGGGTAATTAAGACACTTCTTTTAATAGAGAACCAGATCAAAGCATTAACAATCAATGAATACATGTAATCCTCAAGGTAAAGCCATCCCTGTTGATATCCCAATTATTGTCACCACGGGGTCTCGGCTTCATAACATTAATAGGTGCATACGACTTGCAGGTATGATCCAAAACACAAATATATTCACGAAAACATAATGAGTTCATATCTGAAATCATGTCACTCGGGCCCTAGTGACAAGCATTAAGCATAGTAAAGTCGTAGCATCAAGCCCTATCAAATCTGACATCTGTTACACAAGAATTATCACCCAAATCCCATGTACCTCCATGGGAACTACTCAGACATGGGTGGAAATCATGATATTGCTGTTGGAGAAGGTTTTGTGATGGCGACGACGATGACGAATCCCCCTCTCCGAAGCCCAAAACAGACTCCAAGTTGGATATTCGGAGGAAGAACAGAGGTGGCATCGGCTTTGTATCGTAAAATATGTCGGTTTTTTCTGGGATATATGGGATTTATAGGCGGAAGAATCAGCGTAAGGCGATGCATGAGGGGCCTGATGACCCATAAGTATAGGGGATCACAATAATCTTCTGTAGAAGATATGCCCTAGAGGCAATAATAACAGTTATTGTTTATCTTCAAGTTCGTAATTATGTGTATATTCCGTGTTATAACTACAATGGTCTTTGAGTGCATATATCCCTAAAGTCTCAGAGGGAAACTCATATGCACATGTGGAATAATAAACAGTAAAAAGTAAGCCTAGTCGTGCCTCTAAGGCTAGCTCAAGGGTTACATGATGGTCACGTTTTCCTGATCATGAGCATAACCATGTCGACAACTTTGAGGACACAATGATGTTATGCTATGAGATACATTCATCACGAGTTAATGGTATATAACAAAGAGAAAGTTAACGTTTGCATAATCCTTAGACCATGAGAGTATCGAGTTCCTTCATGCTTGCTTCATAAACTTTGGGGTTTGTTAAACCTCATCCGTAACTATGTGGCTATTAAGGCGGCTTACGAGTTCATGGAAAAGTATGACAAGGAACTTGATAGCTCAATATTGCGGTTTGCTCCTCCGTCGATGGAGAGATACATAGGGCCCTCTCGGTCTTACGGTATATGGGAACGAGAAAAAAGAACAAAACCGGTAACGAGGAAACTAGCACAGTGAACAAGTCACCAGTGCAGCGACGTCCCATACAAATGGTTTTTACCCCCTTTCTGT